>JAECWN010000432.1:3855000-4602500 GCA_018150725.1 Drosophila quadrilineata
TTTGTATTTTTTTTTTTTTTTTTTTTTTGATAATATTTTTAATATTAAATTCTTGCAGTAATTGCTTAAAAGTATTTTGAAAAAAATTATAGCACAAATTTTTTAATTATTAAAAAAATCATTTTTAATTGCAAAGATATTGATTACGGTATTTTTAGTATGTTTCGTCATAAGAAAAATACTAGATTTTGGTAGTTTTCTACACTGCAAGAAAATAATACTATATATACAAGTATGTGTCATGTCTAGCTTGATAAGCCCCTTCCAAATACTAACTATACTATTTTGGGATAGTTATAAGTAATGTCTTAGTAAGAAAGTTAATCATCTCCGAGTATACCTAATTGTAACTGTATATGCATATGAAGAGACAGAGAGTGTGTGAGAGAGAGAGAGATGCGTAAATGAACACGATGGTGAGAGTGAGAGTGAGATGGAGAGAGGATGTGAGACAGCGAGTGAGTAAGAGTGAGAGTGAGTGTGAGAGAAAATCGAGAGTTACTTGAAAGTTACATAGTAATCATTAATCAACTTACATATACATACATACATACATACATACATACATATATGAGATGGATCTATATGCATATATAGGTATATAAGTTTGCCATCTATATACGATATACGATTCAGAATCACTTCGTTACGATTATATATATATATATATATATATATATATATATATATATATATATATATATATATATAGATTTGATATATGGTATGTATCATTGATATAATCATATATAGTAATTATAATCGAACTATATAAACAGAGCAAGAGACTGGGTACATTTAGAGAAGAAACTGATAAATCCGAGGGAATAACATAGGTATATAGTTAGAGTATATATTTCAAATGTATATTTCAAGTATAACAAACAAAAGTTCAACACAACAAAAAATGAAATAAAAAATCGAAAAATCGAAAAAGGAAACTAGGATATAGTAGTAGTAAAGAGATAATAGAGAAATGATTACCATACTATACAATAGAGAGTTTGAGGAAAGAGGATTCATAGTGTGACACGAGTTATACATATACAGATACAGATACAGATACATATATACTTGTACATATACATAGATATTATATTAGTATAGCATTTAGATCATTAGAACTATGGGCTAAAACTAGTTGCAACATCGAATACCATACATGCAACTCACTTGAGGAACCGCCGCCAGCGCCAGGTGGCGGATAGGAGAACCAAAATTGATGTGCCAGTTTGAAGTGGCCCAAAGTTGGGCTTGCTGCAATTATCACCCACACACCCACATACAATATATGTATAGACATACATATGTATATATTCACAAACATGAACCAAGTCGGGGGAGAAAATGGAGAAAAAGAGAAAAGAATACTTTAATAGCTTGCGGCAAGCACTTTGCAAATATTATACTTTAAAGCACAATCAACTTTTACTCCCAACAAACTTATGCACGAACTTTACCATCTGTTATTTTATGTGTTTCCATATAGTATTTTTTAAATACCAAATATTATACTTTAAAGCATAATCAACTCTTACTCCCAACAAATTAATGGAAGAACTTTACTATCAGTGTTTGAAAGGAATTTTATGTTTTTCTATAGTATTTTTTAAATACCAAATATTATACTTTAAAGCACAATCAACTCTTACTCCCAACAAATTTATGCTCGATATGTTTATCGCAAGTATTTTATGTGTTTCCATATAGTATTGTTTAAATACCAAATATTATACTTTAAAGCCCAATTAACTCTTGCTCCCAACAAATTAATGGAAGAACTTTACTATCAGTGTTTGGAAGGAATTTTATGTTTTTCTATAGTATTTTTTAAATACCAAATATTATACTTTAAAGCACAATCAACTCTTACTCCCAACAAATTTATGCTCGATATGTTTATCGCAAGTATTTTATGTGTTTCCATATAGTATTTTTTAAATACCAAATATTATACTTTAAAGCCCAATTAACTCTTGCTCCCAACAAATTTATGGAAGAACTTTCGTATCAGTGTTTGGCAAGTATTTTATGTTTTTCTACAGTATTTTTTAAATACCTCAAAATATACTCTAAAACACAATCAACCAACTGCTTGATTTTCAATCAATATTTTGTAAAATTACTCATGTTTATTAATGTACGAAATATTCATAAATTGCGTTAAATTTTAGGATATAAAAAAAATACCAGATAATCTTTTTGAGAAACTTTTCCTAATATTAACAAATATACAGCTATATTCCTTAACTATTGGTTGTTTTATTTTTTTGTAAAAAAATTTCTAAAGTTTCTTCATAATTTTTTTCTATCCATACCTTTTTTTTGCTTTTAAATTTAAAAAACATATTGTTTAGATTGTAAAACTGAATAAAGAATATTTTCTTTGGAATGCAGACAAACTTATACATGAATACATATACATACATACATACATACATACATAGTATGTACATATGTACATAATATATATAAATTGTTGTAAATGTAAGTGTGTGTGTGTGTGTGTGTGTTGCACATGCAGCTGACAGCTTTACTTTATACTTTATCTCAACTTTGATTATAAAACTTTGAAATTTGTTCGAACAACAATTACAGCTGCAACTATGCAACTAAGTTAATTAAAAGCAAACACACACACAGCAAACTATGTACATACATGTGTATGTATGTGTGTATATAAAGTTACATTTTGTATGCAGCATAAACAACACACACACACACACACACACTCATACACATACACATTGATGTTGTGATAAGACAACAACATTTACCCGAGTTTCGTTGAGTTTCTCGTTTCGATTGGGAAAATGTGATTAAAACTTATTATTATTTCAATTAAATTGAATTCACCATGAATATATATAGTTGAATATTTGTATATATGTATGTACATATATTTATGTATATATTTACACTATACAGTATATATATACAGTATATGTATATAGGATAGCAACGATATGGAATTGAAATTGGAATACGAGAAAGAGTAAGAGAGAGACACCGAGATAGCGGTAGCAGTGTAGCAGCAGCCGTTAGCCGTTAGCCGTTTATCGCGGACTCGAGGAGGGCTCTTCTGCAAGTACCGAAGCCAAAGTATCACAAGCGACGTAAGCGTTCAACGCTGGCAGAGCACCAGCAGCAGCAGAGCAGAGGCATTCAGCATCAAATGTTTGTCGTCGGCCTTCGCAATTGCAAAAACGTTGTCGGTGTCTTTGTTGTTGCTGTTGCTGTTGCTGTAGCTATTGCTGTCGTCGCTGTTGACGTTCGGCTTCGTTTATAGCCTCGCTACACGCTTCGTGTCTGTATCTCTTCGTGTCTTTGTCTCTTCGGCAACTTACAAAATCGTTGCCTCGTGCTTGTAGTACTAGTGGTAGTGGTTGTTGTTGTTGTTGTTGTTGTTGCTGTCGTTGCTTTCGTATTTGGTTACACTGCAGTTTGCACCATAAGTACTACGCTGAGAGACACTGTGCGCTCTCTCCGCACATTTCACTGTTTTTTTTTTTTTATTATTATTATTATCGTTTCACACACGCAGTTGGCGCTCTCACTGTTCACTCCCACAAACACACACATACATTAATTTAACTCTCGCTATTTGATGCGCTCTCTGCTGGTGCTGCTGCTGCTGTTGCTGTTCGCTCGGCGTTATTAACGTCGCTTTTCTTTCATTTGGCATTAACGATTCGAAACCAAAATAATAAGGTGCAAAACGCAACAAAAGGGAACACAACAAAGAGAAAGAGGAAACCGTTCATAACACACAATTTACAGCACGACAGCAACAGCAACAGCAACAGCAACAGCAATGAGTATAATACACGCCACACTAACACAACTAACTAATTACACACACACACACACCCACATACATATACATATAAAGTTATTTGTCTATTTACACACGCGTTAATATGCTTCAGCTTGAGATTTGAGCTTTAGCTTATGCTAGTATCCTTAGCCTACATATCCTCAAATGAAAAATACAAAAAAATACAAAAAATGACACAGAATGGGGGGAAAAATAGAAAGGGAAACACGAAGGACGTAGACGTAATACCATGTTTGCTGACATCATCGGAAGACAACCGAGACAAACCGAGAAACCGAGAGGCTCAAAGCAGAACTTTTTTTTCCGTTTCTTACTCTTTTTTACTTCTTCTTCTTCTTATGTTGAAGAGAGTAGAGAGTAGGGGAGGCGTTGAGGATTAAGTATCCGCCATGTGCAGCATATGGCTGCGAATTTAACACTAATTTCGCACAATTTGGAAAATTTATCCCTTAAGTTGGAAATTTTTTACATTTTTTACACATCTGTCAATATTTTTATTAGCTTATTATTTATTTAGTTCTCACAGTTTTATTATTTTTATAATATTTACATTTTTTTTAAATAAATAAATTTATAAATTGTATGTATATCTTAACATCACATGTATTTTTCTAGATTTTTTCACTTGTTTTTGAAAATTATTTAAAAAAAATTCAAAAATAATTAATTATTTTTATAACGTTCTATTAATATTTTCAAAAAAAAAAAAAAAAGAGTAAATTCAAGATTTATAAATTTCATGTATTTCTTTACATCACTCATTCAGTAACTTTAACTTGTGTTCCAAGAAAATTCAAAAATAATTGTCATATATCATTATTTTCTTTTTAGATATTAACTTGATTCTTCACATTCACACAGTTCGCGGATAGTTTTGAAAGTTTTGGCAGTTTATTGGCCATAATTTTTGGCATCCGAAGTTGGTATTGTATTGAAGCACGTTTTTAGTTTCAAATCGTTTGATTATGCAGTTATATACATACATATATACTATATATACTATGCCATATAGAGGCAAGTTATTCAAGGACTCACGGAAACACACACATTATGTAGTATATACTTCACTACAGTTCGGTATATATATATATATACATATACATATATATATGTACATATATATCGGAGCACACATATCTGATTAGAAATTTCTTACAATTTTTTTTTTCTCTTTTTAGTTTTTCGCTTTTTTTTCCGCATTCTTCTTCGCTTCACTGAATGAACTGCAGTGCAACAGCAAATTGTGGCAACATGGAGGGGGGGTACAGTGTGGTGGAGGGTAGTGGGGATTGCTGTGCAGAGGCGTTAATTTGTTGGGATATATAGTATAAGGTTGAGACTTCTTTGGGGCACGCGAGAAACACACTGAAGTACACCCACAAAAACCTCAATGTGAATAGATATTATAGATACATATATACTATGTACATATATACTATGTATATGAACAATAGATTTTGGTACACAGTTCACTTATTTGTGATTTCCCACATCAAAAAAATAAAAAACACATCTTGCGAAATTTCAAAATATTCAATTTAAAACAAAAAAAAAAACAAAGCGACACTTCAACTTGATCGCGAAAAGATGCATAGTAATATTTTGGAAATTATATTGCTATATGTAAATATATAGATGGTGTGTGCTTGAAAATGGCATCATTAGAGGTATCATTTACCATTGGCTACATGCGAGTAGCCAAGAACCGGAACAAGCTAAACCAGGACACGTTTGATGCGTGAAGTTAAGTGCGACTTGTCGGGGACTGTGTGACTGTGACTGCGACTGTGACTGTGACTGCGACTGTGACTGCGATTGCGACTGTGGCTCCTGGACTTGATTGCGCGACTGTGGCACAGGCTCCCACGTCGCCTCGCTGCTGCCCAAAAACTATGCACATTGTCTCATAATGGATGCCTGATTACAACCGAGAACGAGCGCCAACACATGGTTAAAACTCTAACGAGCCACGAAGGAGCCACGACGTCAGCTGCGCTGCCCCACAAATAGCTAACCGGAGAACGAGAGCGAGAGCGCCATTCAAAATGGAGAGAGAGACAGAGAGAGTGACAGCCGCTCTCTCATCACGTCTGCGTAAGAAGAAGTGTTGGGAATTGGCCGAATGACCCAGCAAAATGTGCATGAATCCTGCCTGCCTGCCTGCCTGGTCTCATTTCTCAGTCACCAAAAACTGCAGACTCTCATTTAAATTCATAGAGTGCGGCAACTCCGACACTTCCACACTTTACACACAATCGACACTTCTCACTCTAATTACCGGTTAACAGATTTTAACTGTCAGTAAAAAACTCAACTACATATTATTTATCTCTGATTTAACGCTTATATTTATTTGATAGTCAGCTAACTTTGTTAAATATGTTAGCTCAATTCTGTAAGTATTTTTGCTTTCATTTATTTTAAAAAATTTATTCATTTTTTCTTTTTTAACCAACAATAGACTATATTGAAAAATACTCGTTGTTTGAAATTCAGTTACGCCTGTTGAAATATCGATACTAGCACCACATACATCGTAAAAATAACACTGCTGCCCATATCGATAACTGACATTTGTTATCGTTGCGCCGCCACTTGTTCCACAGCTGTACGCAAAGCAAATCAAAACAATACACAAAATGGTTTATTTTCAACTTTATTTTGTAAATTATGAAAGTGGGTGTGCTTGTTGTTGCCAACTAAAGACGCAAAGTAATATAAGAAATCGGAAGCACTGTTGCATAGAGCTGCAGCTCAGCTCAGCTGATTTTGCCGCCATTATGGCGAGCAGGTGATTCAACGAGCTGTTGTGAATGGAGTCTAACTGTAAAGTGGTTTAAAACTTACCTTTGGGGCGTCATAAAACAGCTGATATGTGCCTGCATTACAAATATGTAAATGGGCGCGCCACAGTGACGCAGTGAACCAAACAAAACTCTGCATTCGCTTATACTGACGCTCTTCGATGCCGAACCGCTTACACTCTTATACGCCCAAAAACACTCTTAACACACATACCAAGGCAGCAAGGTGGGTGTGGACAGCCTGCCTGCCTGCCGCCCACAATGGAGTACGTGAGCATATGGAATGCAGGAAGCAACAAAGTACACAGGAAATTCTCTTAAGATTTCTTATATACATATGTAATAAACATAAGTAACTTATTTTGAATTGAAAATTAACTAAATAATATAAAATTTTTTTGGGCAGGACTATAAAGCATTTAGCAGACGAACATTAAATATTATAGGGGCGTAAATAGAACACAAGTATGTATAAATATAGACAGCAATTCTTATATTGAATTTGCAATTGACACCCGAGTGTGAAGTGTGCGCTGATGTACAATAAATTAATGTTAATAATACACTGCACATGTTTAACTAACCGAAAATGCGCGCCCAAAATAAACAGCATGTTTGTTTGTCACACTGTGCAAGAGCTTTTGTCCGTATGCCACTGTATAAGTCCACTATATACGAGTGTACATGCATATGTATGTGTGTGTGTGTGTGTGTGCGTGTCCGTATACCAGCCTAGATTACTAACGAGAAGCAGAGCGACTCTAAAGAGAGAAGAGCAGAGAGACGAAATCTGAGCTAAGCTGAGTCTCGTTAAGTGTGTTGCGTGGAAGAGTGTTGCCATGGCGAGGGTCGAGGGGGCGTTAAAGCAGCTTAAACGGCAGCAGCGGGCAAGCCTCCAAACGAGCCACACACACTCTCACCGCCCCACTAACAACAATAACGACAACAAAAAATAATAAAAATTATAAAAAGCAATGTGTGAGAATTTGAGTCAGTTTTAGTCTGAAGTCGCAACGAAAAAAATAAATAAAAAGAATAAAAAGAAAACAGTTGCTTGCGCACAGTGAAACGCGAAACAGCGCGTTGCCAAACGTCTCGTCTTGTCGCGACGCGGCGCCTCTCTCGCTCTCTCAGTCACTATCTCTCTCTCTCTCTCCTCCTCCTCCTCCCCGTTCTCTCTGCCACTCTCGCAATCACAGTTATTCTCTTTTGCGCGTCAACGTGTTTGCCGCGCCGACCGTTAAATCAAAGATAAATAAAATAAATCTCGAGAAGAGATAAATTATTAACAAATAAAAAGTGAATTGGAATAACACAAGTAAAAAACAATATAGAGTTGTACATAATTTGCATTTGTTGCGCGCACACACACACATATGTACAGACAAACGCGCAGGTATTGAAGCGTTTAGCTTTTGCAATAGATCAATGTCAGTGCATGGGAAAATGCAATATGAATGAAATACGCCAGGGCTGCAACTGTTACGTGGAATACTCAAAATAAAATCTACTAAATCACAATTCTTAAAATCTATTTTTTTGTTTAAATGTTGTATTATAATTATTTAATTTATTTTAATACATTTATTTTGTCATACCAACGATGTACGCAGCCGCAACGTAACGTGCCAGCCCTGTAAAAACAAGCTAATATTAATGTGCGCGTGCGTGCGCCTGCGTCGCTGTCGGCGTCAACGTCGACGTTGGCATCAAATAAATGGCTTGCATTGACCATTTACGAATACTATAATAATAAGCTAGAGCTGATATTAAGTGTGAATTGTATTGTCAATTTAATGATGCCTCCTTCTCCTCCACACGTCGTGAATTAGCAGTTCTCTCTTTCTCACTCACTCACTCTCTCCTGTGCTGTGTATGCTGACTTCCCCATTCAAATGTGCGTGTGTTATGCTTGAAAGCTTTGGAGTACCACAAGACAAAAAGCTTCACTTTCAAAAGTCTCGCTCAAACAAGTTGACTATTTCGGTCAATGGGCCACAGACACAGACCACACATGCAAATAGCATAGAACTTCAGAGAGCGCAAGCACAAGAGAGAGTGAGACTCAGAGTGAGAGAGCCTCTGTGTGATTATCCTTTAATATGCTTTTTTTTTGAGGCTTGCCATTATTTTATCGTCAATTGTATTGACGCAATGCATTTACACGCACACACTCGCATATGTGTATATGAATGTGTGTAGCTTGCAGGTGTGTAGCCTAAAGTGGTTTCAATTTCGCAACTAAGCAATGTTTAGAGAATGTTGAGAGGTAGGGCGGCGACGACAGGTGGCTGGCGGTGCTGCTGGACAACGTACGTCTGTAAGTGATCAAGCGTTGAACGTCATATGAGCGTCAGCGTCAGCAGCACACCTTTGTCAAAAATAGATGAAAAAAAAAAAAAAATGCACTTCATTTTTAAGTTGTTACGAAGCAGACATCGTGTTGTTATGTTAGTTATTTTTATATGTGTACAATTTTTTCTAATTATTGTTTGCTATTTAAGCCGCTAGATGGGCGGCAGTTCAGCTGTGAAGCGTGCGTCTCTGCCAGCCACGACGCGCACGCCGACGCCGCCCACTGAGCCGATCATGAACTGCCTGGCATCCGTTTGCATGTGTAGAAGAGCGCTCTCTCTGTGTTTCGTCTCTCTCTCTCTCTTTTGTCTGCCTTTTTTGCTGTCGTCCATTTATTGGCGGCTGTTGCGTCTGCGTTGGAAGCAGCGCGTCGTCGTCATGCTGTCAACGTCGCCAATGACGTCATAGCCGACAATGGCATGAACAAAGTGCGATGCCGTGCCGTGCCCGCACACTGGTGCAATGCGATTGCGCACTCAACGTAAAATTGATAATTGTATTGACATTAGCTGTCGCGTTAGCCGGTAGCCATAAACTAATTGATCACTTGTCAATGTCCAATAAAATATCAAAAATACCACAGCAAAGTCATGCTTCTTTTTCCACAATACGTACATATGAATGTGTTGCTCGATAATCGTGACAAATTATTGAGACATATAGAGGGATAGTCTGTGTGTGTGCATTCATATGACTGTGCTAAACTGTTGTCTGTTCTGACTCAGTTGCATTGCATTTCATACAGACTTTTTTGTGATCACATCTTTTCCCAGGGCCAGTGCAACAATTGAATCAATGTGAAAGTACCACTGATAAAAATAAATAAAACATGTGTACGTTCGCAACTACATACATATGTATGTATGTATGGGCTTATCAAATTAATATAAAGTAGCTTGAACTACTTAACTTTATATAAATGTATTCGTTAGCAAAAAGTCTGATTGTTTATACACTTGTTCTGTTCTTTTTTGTTCTGATTTTCTTTCACTCTTTTGTTTTGTTGTTGTTGCATTATTACTCAGCTGAAAATCCACTTAATTAAAACACTTGGCATAATGTAACTCGATTAAATGCAATTTATTGTGGCTTATCATGATATACATATACATATACATATATGTATGTACATACATTCGTCAAATGTACAAAAGCCGCTTTTCTTTCAAAAGATAATTAGCTTAAGTGCTTAAAACCGAGTGTCCCCCTAGAGATCATAGTGATTGTACGATTTTAGTTAGATTTAGTGCTTATTTTAACTGACTGAGATACTATTCAAGTTGCCAGAGATTTGCTTGAAATATATTTGTCAATTTAATTAGATTTTTTACTTTATTATAATATTTATGCAATTGGATATGCTATTTATTCAACTAATTGAGGGTTTATAATAATAAATATTCATTTCTTTAAGTTACTAAGTTAGTTTACATCAGCCATGTACAGTATATATGTTTAGTATTTTTTTTCATTTTTTAATAATATATATTTATTTTTTTGTTGTTCTTTTTTTTTTTTGAGAAAAAAACCTTATAAATTGTTTAATCGACTATATTTCTCAAAAAAAAGGGAAAGAAATTACAATGAAAACTAAATTTATTTCCCAACCAAAATACATACATATATAAAATTCAAGTAAAAACTAACTACGTAACTCAAAGAAATTATATTAAATTTTATTTATTTTGTTTTAAATTTATGTATAGCCAATTAATTGCAAATTCCATGAAAAGTTTCATCATTTAGGCAACTGACGTCAGAGAGTTAAGAGTACATGCGAAATTTCTGTGAATCTAAACAAACAGCTTCGACCCACTGTGCGTCAGCATACATGAACATGACGTCTGTCAGTCTGTCACTTGACATATTCATATACATATGTACATATATGTACATACATACATATGTATATATGAATGTATGTACATCTGTCTGACGATGTGTGCGTGTGTGTATGTGTGTGTGTGTGTGTGTGTGTGTGTATTTTGTGCTTAAATGCAATTACGCGCTCAAGTTAAGAAAAACTAGCAAAGCAATTGGAGCGCAGCAACAAGAACGAAATACGAGTATAAATAAATAAATAAATAAGCAGCAGCAACTAACAACTGTGTGTGTGTGTGTGTGTGTGTGTGTGTGTGCGGGATCATTGCACATTGCGTCAACGTTTCAAGATCACACACAATTTCAATTTCAATTCCAATTCCAGTTGCATTCAGCGCAACAGACGCATCAACAAAAAATAAAATAAATAAATAAAAGTAAATTTAATAATTTTTTGGTTTTTACGTAAATAAACGCTGAAGGCATGTAAAGCAGCGACGCGTCGCCAGCGGTTGCGATTGCGGTTGCGCACGCGGGCCATGACCAATTACAACAATTCAATAGAACGGGGTAAACGACACACCCACCGCCACCGCCATCGCCGTCGCCAGCACCACCATCGTCATCAGCAACAAAACAAAAACAAAATCAAAACAAAAGAAAAAACGCATACATATAATAAAAACAAACATCATTCGAAGCCGCCACAGCATCAGTCTGTGCTGTGCTGTGTTGCCCCCGCTTTGTAATAATCAGCTGCGTCGAAGTCAAAGTCGCTGCGACGTCGCCGTAGACGTCGACGTTGGCGTTGGCGTTGACGTTGCCGTCGCAGTTGCAGACCCAGTTTACAGCCACAGCGACAGTTAAGCGACGGCAGCGGCAGGTGTCATTTGAATTGAAAGTGCGCGGACGCGTTCAAAATTGCAAGCAACAACAATCGCAACACAAAAAAAATTCAATTTTGAAAAAACAAAAAACAAAATTTCAATTTAACAAAAATTTTATAAACGCACGCAAGCAAATTGAAATAGAAACACGGTGTGCGCGTTTGTGACGCTAACGGCAACGGCAGCGACGACGACGACGGCGACGGCGACGACGTCGTCGACAGCGGCAATGAGTGCGCGCCGCGACGGTCAAGAAAATGCCGAAGCGTCCGAAGCCGAAACTGAAACAGAAACACAAATCGCAAACGAAACTGATTTCATGCTCATGATAATGACAGCGACGCCGGCGTCGACGGAGACAGAGACGGTGACTGTGACGACGATGACGCCGATGACGATGACGACGACAACGACAACAGCAACAGCAACAGCAACGGCAACGACGCCGTCGACAATGGTTAACGCTGAAAATAAATGGGCGACGGCAGCGCCAACGACTTTTAGTTATCAGAGAGCAGCGAAGCGTTGCGCACGCCTTCAACAGACAACAGCGACAGCAACAGCAACAGCAATAACAGTTACACAAAACGAAGAGCAGACAAAAGCGATAACAACGCAAGCAAAAAGAAGAAGAAGCAGCAGCAGCAGTAGAACAACAGCGGAGTTAGTTGTTAATCCATGTGAACGACAGCGACATCTGGCGGAACGTAAAGCGCAACTGCGCGCAGCTTTCTTCAAGGATTTCAACGAGAAGCAGCAGCAGCAGCCAACAAAAAAACACCAGCAACGAGAGCAGCAAGCGAAAGCTTTCGAGTCAACCCAAAGCATACAGCAGCTGATTGAGAAATTTCAGGCAATGATCGTACAGCAGCAACAAGACCAACAACAGCAGCAGCAGCAGCAGTCGCAGTCGCAGCTGAAGCCGATGCTGGCAGCAAACAGCGCTGCCAACTCGGACGAGGGCTGCAATGCCGGCGGGCTGAGTCCGTGCAGCAGCGACAATGAATGCGATGCCGGCATCGCCAGGCGTAAAGCGAAGGTGACGCGTTGCGCCAGCAGCGATTCCGCCCTGGGCCTGGAAGTGGATGACGTGAATATGGATGTGGTGATGGCGCCGTCACCGCAACGTCGCATGACATTGACCGTTACGGATCTGCCACTGCGGCCAGCGTTACTGCCACTGGCGGAGCCCACAGCTCTGCCGGATTCCCCGCTGACCTCACCAACGAACCCCACCGCCAACGTACTCGGATTGAGCGCTGGCAGCGTGGTGGTGGGCAGTGTGCCCAGCAAGGTGCTGCTCGAGGAGCGTGTGGTGGCAGCGCTGTCGGCGCCACCGGGATCACGACGCGAATCCACACAGAGCTGCGTCAGCGAGCTGGGCGGCATGGGCGGAGTGCGGTACGTGAGGACGCCATCGGTGGTGGTGTCCGACTATTCGGATGATATAACCGCCTGCGGCATCAGCATGGAGGAGATGGAGTATTTTCGTTTGCAGCGCGCACGCTGCCAGCGCCGCTGTTCGCTGGAAGCGAGTGCCGCTGCCGCCGGCAGCAGCGGCAGCGCCAAGGATGAAACTCAGTCGGATGTGAGCGCCGCCAGCAGTTGCAGTAACCTCTACTACTGCGGCTCCACCATCTCCGCCCTCGATGGCGGCGAATGCATTGTGAATGGGGTGCGGGTCGCCTTGGCACGCAAATCCAGTCACAGCAGCAGCGGCGGCGATTTAAGTGGTGGCGATGGCGACGGCGATGCGGATGAGGATGACGATGAGGAGCTCCAACGACACAAGCAGCAGCAGCAGCAGCAACAACTACCACAACAGCAGCAGGAAATGCAGCTAGAAAGGGAACGTGACCGAGAAAGGCAGCTAAGCGAGTTGATGGCGGCTGCGCAGCTAAGCGATGGCTTTAAGAAGGTAGGCAGCGGCAGCATCAATAGCAGCAGCATCATCATCAGCAGCAGCAACAGCAGCAACGTCAGCAGCGGCGTTGGCGACGACCGCAAGTCACAACAATTATAGGAAATCTCAATTAAGCTCAAAAGACAAAACGCGCAACAGAGACACAGTTAGCTACAGAGAGACAGAGACAGAGACAGCAAGAGCGTAAGCGTAAAAGAGACCGCAACACATGTGTATTATTATTATTATAATTGTTTTTTTTTTGTATTTTCTATTTGCTATTTGCTTAAGTTAACTAAATATACATATAATATAATATAATATAATATAATATTAGTTTAGAGACGTCAAATTTTTCTCTACATTTTCTTATTTCACCTTATAACTGAGAACCCCTTCCTTCCCCCCTCGTTGAGGCGCCAGGTTGGCAGTTATTACAGTTAGGTAGTATTCTAGAGACTGACAGAGAGGGAGGGAGGTCGAGTGGTATATGGAGAGAGGGGTTGATTACGCTCCGAGGGTAATTAATTTGCGGTGTTATCTTATCGCGCCCCCGAATGAGATTCCGAGTCGGGTTAAACCTCTTTTACGGCGGGTCCGTTAGACCCCGACTCCATACTACAGTTATACCTATACTATATAGTATGTACTATATGTATATACATTTTTTTTTTTGGTATCTTATGACTCGAAGACGACAAAATGATGATGTCGAAATTGGGTGCGTTGATAAAAAAAAACCTTTACATACATATGTACATATATTTTTGTGGCATAACCTAAAGTCATGTTATCACAACAGAGAGACAGACAGAGAGAGAGAGAGAGGTGGATTGATAAAGAATCGGTGGATATATAGAGCAACTCCTAAAACAACAGCAACAAAACAATGCTGTACGTTTATCTACGTGATTAACTGCATACAGTGAGCACTCGCTAAGTAGCACCACAGTAGAGTTTATCACTGTATACTATACATATATACGGTCACTAATCAAAGTCTATATCCCAACTGTTAAGCGATATACTAACTTATCTGAATCGTAATAATAATAATAAAACAAATAGACTATGTATGTATGTATATAACCTCAGCAATGGGTGTTGTAATGGTATGCGCTTATCTGTAGCGTTACGATATATATTGTACATTATCTATCTGGCTTTCCTCTACTATCCAACCCACTAACTAAAAAAAATAACCAAATATATATACATATATATATAGTTATGTGTAGAGTTATGTGGGGATTTACCAGCTACAACTATTTATGATAGATGCCTTTAGGGTTCGCCACCTGTCTCGTCTATAACCTCATCGTTATTTACTGGGTTTCGACCTTTACGTAATTCCCTTAGACTGTTAGAACTCTAAATGGGTCGGAGCTACGTGCACAACTAGAATTTCTCGAAATTGGAAACTACGCACGAAATTTGTCCACGAATTTTTCAACACGTAAAAGAACTCACATAGAGATCATGTAATTTTGTATATATTGCTATGATTTCTGACTATATTATGGTATATTATAGAAATTATAACTTAGAGATCAGCAAATACTTTTGACTTGAAGTCTATAATCAAATTCGCAACATAAGTCAATTCTTAAGTCAGATACATTTTATATATTTTAGATTGTTTTGAAAATTATAAAACCTAAAATTCTGAAATTCATAAAACTCACATAAAAATCATGTAATTTTGTATATATAGCTATGATTCCTGACCATATATGGTATATTATAGAAACTATAACTGAGAGATCAGCATATATATATTTTTCACATTAAGTCTTTTACATATGTAATTTAAGTCAATTCCTTAGTCAGATATGCTATATATTTTTGAAGGATTTTTGAAAATTTTGTACAATTTAAGCTAACTTCCATCAGTAATTAAGTCTTCACATTTGTAATTCAAATCAATTCCTTAGTCTGATAAGTTATACATTTTTATTTAATATTTGAAAATCTTATAAACTAAAATTCTGACAATTTTCTGTAATTTAAGATAACTTTCAACAGTATTAGAGAAAAGTTGTTTACAATAGAAAGCTCTTGTTGTACTGGAAATAGTAGAGCTACTTTTTTAACAGTGTTCCAGAAAAGATATTGACAACAGAAAGGTCTTGTTGTACTGGAAATAGTAGAGCTACTTTTTTGGGAGGTACTCGGTTTATTCATTGAGACATTTTTGAAAACTTAAAAACCGAAAATTCTGAAAATTATCTGTAATTTAAGATAACTTTCAACAGTGTTCCAGAAAAGTTTTTGACAACAGAAAGGTCTTGTTGTACTAGAAATAGTAGAGCTACTTTTTTAGGAGGTTCTCGGTTTATTCATTGAGACATTTTTGAAAACTTAAAAACCGAAAATTCTGAAAATTATCTGTAATTTAAGATAACTTTCAACAGTGTTCCAGAAAAGTTTTTGACAACAGAAAGGTCTTGTTGTACTGGAAATAGAGGTGGAGAACTATCGATAGTGGGCGCCATCGATATTCGACGATAGTTTATTTTAAACCATCGATAGTGGCGATAGTACTATCGATAGTTCTCCACCTCTAGTGTAGCCCAACAAAAAAATTTTTTTTAAGCAAATATAAAAATATTATGCTTTATTTTAACTAAGTTACGATTAAAAAAAAAAAGAATGAAACGAATACAACAAAATATGCTTTATTTCAGCCAAGAGTTGCGATTTAAAAACAAAAGAATGTTAACATTTTTTTCTTTGAGCCGGGTTCGCCTGTCTGATATTATTTGGCCCGCCTTGCTGAATGTTCTTTCAGACTCCACGGACGTAGCCGGAATGCAAAGATATTTGGCGAAAAGGCTCCCAATGGCAGGGAAATCAGTTTGATTCACCTGGAAAAAAGTAATATACTTAATTATATGCAATTTATAACTCGAACAAATTTTTTAGGGATGTAAGAAGCGCACTATCGAAATCACTATCGATAGTGGATGGGCTATCGAAGGTGCCACCGATAGTGCTAAACCATCGATAGTGGCGATAGTACTATCGATAGTTCTCCACCTCTAACTGGAAATAGTAGAGCTACTTTTTTTTGGGGGGATTCTCGGTTTTAATTCGTATACGAAACTTTGGCACGTTCTTCCAAAATTGCGTGTCGCTGGCTTAGAATACGAATCAAGCACATTCCTTCCATGATATGTATATTGAATGCATATATAGAGGTTCAAAATGAACCATCCAGTATTATAATATATACTATATGGTCTATGAGTAGCATTAGTATGTGAACTAGTTTCCGCTTATCATGCACAACAACGTCATATATTACTTACGACTTTGTGTCTATCTCTGTTTGGTCGCATATAGTATAGAGTGATTCCAGAATTTCCGACTATACTATATATACTATATCCATATATGGTGTAGTCTCCATCCATCCCATATGCTATATGTATTATATATGCTTAAGAGGTTTATCTCAGCTGTTGACCTTAGCATATTTCTGATTAGATAATTGCGTAAAGAGTGTTTCCCCACACAAAAATGTGGAAATTTTTTAAACCGAATTCTTCTTCATCGGCTTGGGATTCGTCTGAAAAACAGCTGAGTTCATATTATAAATTATCCACAATATTTGTTTACATGAAATACTATATTTATATTTTGCCATCAAGTTGAAACGATTTACGATCTCTTGTCATATATCACTAGAGTTATATGTGGGTATATTTCCTGGTATCCTCTCAGAGACACATACAGCCTCATAGAGTGGGCATGGGGTTGGGGAGGGGGTCGGGCTCGACATTATGTCGTGCACTTCATAGAAAAGTCTGCCCCGTTGATTACTTTAGATAACGTTTCCCGTTACTTCCATCTCGGCAAATCTCTGCCCTCCTCTCTCTCTATCTTTCTCTCTCTCTGTATCAATATCTTTTGTTTTCTTTATTATGTGTGAATGTGTGGGTGTCGTTGCCGTGACGTCACTGGAGGGCATTTACTTATAGCATGACTCGAGGCACCGACGATCATTAATAATGGCAAATCTTTGGGGTCTCACTTTAGCCATGCCCAAGGCCATAAAACTTTACAGCAATAAGCTCAAAATGAAAACAATCATACGCTGTGAAACAACAGGAGAAAACAAAAATAATAATAATACAACAAAAAAAATCATACATATGTATATAGTAATAATAATAAAGTCTGATAAATGACGTCGACAGCAAATGAATTGTAAATACTTCCCCCCCTTACGATCAAGTGTTCTTCATATAAATAGAAGAGCAACTTGAACTGCACAATCACAAATAGATCTATATGCCCACTCAAGTTATCGAGGTACCTTTAACGATCCCTTCCCTTCATCAACCGCAAAGCAGAACCAATCCCCTCTGCCCATTGTGCCACCACCTCCCATATCTTGTGTCAAGTTTGACTTGATTGCGACAGCTTTCAGCTCTTCAAATAGTTTGCAAAGCACATGAACGATAAACTTTTATTTGAAAGAGATAGTGAAGAGTTCACAAAGGTTATCTACGATATATATACATATCTATAAAGATATATACTATATACATATACATATATCGGGGTTCCCATTTCATTGACTATAAATCAATTTTAAACTAATAATACTACAAAATGCAAGATTCTTAAGTATAAAATCAATTAATCTTCAAAAGTAGTGCAAACAAATTCAAAATTTTTACCATTTTTTCACTGCTTCGGCTGTATTTTCTAAAACATTGGTCGAAATCCAGTGCTGTAAGGTTTTTTTATATATTTTGATGCCAGAAATCGAATGGTGGCAAAAATTTCGATTTTGGAATTTTCACTTTTTTGACATTTTATCAAGGGGTTAGTATGGAAAAATTACCAAAAATTTCGAAAATTTCTAAAGTGTTGAAATAAACAAATTTTTGATGCAGATTTATAATACGGTCGTAAACATTGATGGAATTGCAAAAATTTTGAAAATCGTCTGATTTTTGGCAAAGTTATGGCCTCTCAAAGTTCAGAAAATCTCTATCATTGCGAAAAAAAAAGTTGACGCTCCCTAATGTAGATATCTGTCATTATCTGTGGAGGACGCATGCGTTGCAGTTGGTTGATAAATTTTAATTAGAAGTTTCTTAGAAATGTTTCGATTATATTTTCATTATCATGATATACTTTATCAATTTGAACAAAAAGGCAACAAAAAGGGGTTTATGAACTTAAACTAATTGAAGTCATATCGCAGTGTTATCGAATATTTTATCGATAGCATTCTAATAAATGCGACAGCAACAACTGGAAACAGTGGGGAAATATGATAATAAAAAGTACTTACTTCAACTTCATATCTTATGGAGATTGTGCGCTCACAGCTTTTGCAGGCGGATCTTTCCCTATTTCTCCTCTCTCTCCTCTCCACCGTCTCTTTCTTTCTCTCTAACTCTCCCTATCTCTGTCTGTCTCTCTCTTTCTTTCTTTCTCCTCACTATCTCTCCCTCTTTTTCTTTATCTCTCTCTCTCTCCGTCTCTCTTTCTTTCTGTCTCCTCTCTCACTCTCCCTCTCTTTCTTTATCTCTCCCTCTCTCTGTCTGTCTCTCTCTCTTTCTTTCTTTCTCTCTCTATCTCTCCCTCTCTCTGTCTGTCTCTCTCTCTCTCTTTCTTTCTTTCTCCTCTCTATCTTTCCCTCTTTTTCTTTATCTCTCTCTCTATCTCTCCCTCTCTCTGTCTGTCTCTCTCTCTTTCTTTCTTTCTCTCTCTACCTCTCCCGCTCTGTGTCTGTCTCTCTACAACCTCAGAAATATAAGTTTACAGAAAAAAATATTTTTTCCATATTAATAACAACTTTTGTTTTGCTATAATTATTGTTTATTTATTTTATTTTTTGTTTTGCTTTTTCGGGGTAATTGTTATGAGAGAATTGAAAGTCGCGGGTGCCATCCATCAGTTTGAACAGCCCATAGTTCTGACAGCCCCAACTTCTCTACGCTCATATCTAATCAGGTCCAATCTCATACAGTGCTGCCGACGGCGACGGCGACGCCGACGTCAACGTCAGCGTCGCTGCCAGCATTGCAGTTGACGCTGCCTTGGCTGATTGAATATATGTATGTGTGTATGTATGTTTGTTTTTATCTTCGCCGTTGTCACATTGAGTTATGATTCGACTTCGACGACGACGCCTCGTTTCGACTTCGACTCCGACTTCGAACTTCGACTCCCCAAATGAACGCCGCCTTAAATGATGCTGAGCTTGACGCTGACGTCGTCGTCGTCGTCGTCGTCGCTGCCGCTTCAACGTTTGCTTCGACACAATTTGGTGTCGTTAAGCGTTGGCGGTTGGCGTTGCCGTCAACTTCCGTTGACGTCAGAGCTGCCCATCAACGGGGGCCACCGTGTGATCGTTAAAGTAATTACATGATCGAGCTCTCTGGCGTCGAAGCTGTAAGCCGCAAAAGAAAAATTAAAAAATAAATAAATAAAAACAACGAAAATATAAATAACTAAAGGCAAAAACCGCAGCTCAAAAATATTAGCTGAAAAACAACAGCAACATAGTAGTAGTAGTAGTAGTAGTAGTAGTAGTAGTAGTAGTAGTAGTAGTAGTAGTAGTAGTAGTAGTAGTAGTAGTAGTAGTAGTAGTATCAATATAAGAATAAGAAGAAGAAGAGCATCATGAAAAAAACAGCAACAACAACCACATAGCAGAGAGATCGAAACGAAAAGAAGAAGCACACAACATTGGGGTATTCACTGTTCGCAATTTACGTCATTTGCTTCTTCTTGTTCTTGTCGCCAGCATCATTGTTGTTGCCTGTTGCTGATATACCCTTCCTTACAAGCATGTCAGGCATATCAGCTGCGACATGAGCTTTGCGAGTTAAACTTAAATAACAGTTTCTTTGCTATTACTGCAATTTTTGAGCCTCAATAAAATCGTATTGTAGTCGAGTTTGATATATTTGAGAATTTGTTTTACAGTAATGATCACAAAAATAGGAATGCATTTCTACATAAATTATACCAAAATTATTTATATTTATTTTCTTTTAGTATATATATTTCATATTGTTTTTATTTTTATATAATACATAAATGTGACTGAAATTGCTATAGAAAGCAGGAAAAGTACTTTATTTACTATCTTTTGTTGAGATTTATCGCTTTTCAGCTACTTTTAGCTTTAACTAGTTGAGAATTATAAGCAATTGCAAGCATCATGCAATATATTTATTTGTCAGCCTGTTATACTTTTCTCATATTATTTATCGATGTTTCTTAGCAAACCTTTTCAAATTATTTATATTTATTTATATTTAGCTAAGTAATAATGAAAAACTATTGACTCAACTTAAGATTTCGAAGCACAGAGTTATTTTAAATTTTCTTATTAGTATAGTCTTTATAATTATTTAAGAAAAGTTCTTATATATCCCAAAGAACTATATACTCCTTGTAGTTTCTTTTCAATAGTATTACATATTTCTAACTTAGAAGATGAATTCTCCTTATGCTCTTCATAGGGTATTCCAACTGCAATTAATGTCAACCTGCTTTATTTCAAAGTCTTGCCATCTTTGGTACTGTCTTGTTGTAGTTGTTGTTGTTGTTGTTGTTGGTCGATCTTCAATTTCCAGTAAATTGAATCCGAGTGGTTTGTCGCTGCTGCTGTCGTTGCCGGCAGATCAAATGGAATCGCGAGTGCTAAACGTGGAGTCACCTATACACGCATAGATACATCTGTGTGTATGTGAGGTTGTGGCATGGCTCTCCTTGTCTGTGTGAGTTTGCGTGTCGATTTGCCGGCAGCATATTTGTCATTCCAGTGGGCCGCCTTGTTGCAAGTTGCTAGTGGCTCTTGCCACTTTGCTTCCGCAGTGAGTGCTGCTCCGATTGCCTTAAAGGTTATGTTGGCTGTCGGGCGACACCCAGGCACGACAACAAGCTTTGTTGCACGCTGTGCTGCATGCAACACACGTTTAGCTACACTGCGCGATCAACAAATCGATACCTTCCGATCGATTATTGATGCTTTTGATGATTTCAACATGCATGCAAAACATGTCCGAACATACCCTAATCATAAATAGGCTCAACTTTCTTAATGATTGCTTGTATGCAAGTGATCGTTTCTAACCAAATTGTCTGCCCATGGTCATGATACGCCCTAGAAATAAACATATTTTGCCAATATTCAGTCATGTTTACGTATGTATGCATATATAATTTTCGCCTACATCAAGTTTGACTTTAATGTGATCCTGAATAATAATAGTTATTATTTTAATTTTTACGACTTTGTTGCATATAACCGATTATTGCCTATATGCAATTAAATAAACACTTTGAGTTTAGCTGCCAATTAACGCCCATCGAACAACCGTGCAATTAACCTTAGTTCAACCCGTCATTGAATTGACTGATTGATTGATTGATTAATTTCCCAAGTGAATTACTGGGAAATCCCAAAAACTATATAGAAATAATTATGAAGCGTTACATTTGTACGTTGATTTTTTCTCACAGTGTAAACTAGAAATTATGGCGACAACTGCCACAGAGACAGGTAGAGATAGAGAGAGACAGAGGAGAATTGTGCTACAGGAAATGCAACATGTTTCCCGAGCAAAGAACTTCTTTCGCCCAGTTGGGCGCCAGCTAAGTGAGAATGCCACAAGTTGCCTCTTGACTCTCTATGCCAAATTGATCAGTGAAAAATAAAAGGTCTAGAAATGCTATGATATGGTTCTTTTGGGAGTGACCTCGAGATGCTCTCGATAAAGACGCAATTATGCTATTATTGACAAAAATAGATAATTGAGAAGCCTTGTATCTTAATGTACATATATATTTTCGGAAATTGCCTAAAAAACAAGGCACAGAGAAAAGGGCCAGAAGTAGATAGGAGGCAACAGATAAGATAAGAAATTTGTGATTAAAACAAAGTAAATGAAGCAGAAGAACAACAAAACCGAAAACAAGGCAACGAAAATGAAGCAATTGCAAAGTTATGTCACATCTGCATATCTATCGATCTGTCTGTTTGTCTGTGTCGCGTGTCTGTTCGTCTATATAGTATGTATGTATGTATGGATGAATGTATGTATGTACAGAGGTGGTATGTGGTTGTATCTTTGGGTAATAGATCATGTTGCAGTTATTCTTTCACTCGGCTCGTTCTCTCGCAGCTCATTTGAAATGTATCTTATGGATATGTGGCCTGGGGGACACTCGATATCTATGACAGCAATGAGCTATGTGCCACAACTGCCATGTTGCCGCCTCTATCACTCACTCCCTCTCGCTTACTCTTTTGGTAGATGTGTCTCTTTCTAGCACCGTTGTGGCATGTGGCGTGAGACATTGCCTGCGGCTTATCAGGCTGCCACATCTGCCTGACTTCATAAAACACTTAAACGAAGCTCCGCGAGATCTCCCATCTACCTCTTCCTCTTCTTCTATGTAGGCTTTTGTGGACCGCATGCGCGAGGAGGTTGCGGTTATGGGGCAGATAGTACGGTCAGGGCGTCAAGTGGGCAATTAATACCATACAAATATTGTGACTGACGCCCAGAGCCTGTCATAAACTTGACTCTTGAGCTAGCGATCGACTCGACGCGATAATTCTCGCGCTGGGACTCGCGTGTTCTCGCTGCTGTTAGGCCACGTCATTGGCCAAGTTCCATTATGCAAATCGCTGGACAACAATTTGCCATTGCAATTAGCATTGGGCTTGTTAAGGATCACCGGCTGATGACGCTGATCCTATGCCTCATGCTCAATCAGCGATCGCAGCTGCCATTGCCATTGCCATTGGATCATGTTCTGTTGTCGTCACCTCAATCTCAATCTTAGTCTGACTCGTGCTTGTTATCGTTTGTTTCACTTCCTCCCACTTTCATTGACTTTTGCATAACACCTACTCTGCCTCTGCCTCCTCACACTACTTTTCTGTGCTTCTTCATGAACTTGCTGTTGATTTATGCGACGCGATCTGCGCTTAGGATTAGTTCGCCAAGCACTAGTATGGGAAGTAAACAAGCAAGAAATCTAGAACAGTCTGCACGACTTGCAGCTACACTCGCCAGATGGCGCTACGCTATAGCATGTATAATAACAAAACATCTTCGTATAGAGTGTATCACAGTGCGTATAGAGGTCGCTTCGTTTAGTTGCCGCGACTCGCGACTCGGCATTCGGCATTTGGCACTCGGTTCGGCATTCGAACTGCTCCTCGGCGGCCCGAAGCATTTAAAAGCTTTGCTTGTCGCTGGCGGCCCAATGCGTCGTTCAGTTGATCGTGTGCCGTTCCAAAGTCAACAAGCGATCGGCAATAATCGGTCGTGCCTATGTGTGTGTGTGTGTGTGTGTGTGTATGTGTATCGAATTGTCTCTCTTTCTCCCTCACTCACATGCACATACACACTATATTTCTCTCTCTGTCAGCCAGTCAGCCAGTCAGTCTCTGCATTTATCTTAAACTCTGCTTCTCAATCTCAAATTGCATCTATTTCTAGTTAAGTGTCGGGTTCCCAACGCGTCACAGAGAATGGAATTGCAATCTGATTTCAGCCTCGGGCAAGTTATTTATAAAATAGTTATGATCAAATAATTGCTTTATTAATGCGATAAGAGATGACCCGATAAATAATTCGAATAATACAAATTGTGTTTTTAGTTTAATGTGAAAAAAATATAAATACATACATACATGCATATATGTATGTATGTACGTACAGCAAACTTGATCAAATTCAAATTGTATAACAAATGTGAGTACAACAACAACAACAACAACAACAAGCATAAACAAATTCTATCTCTCTCACTCCTTCTCTCTCTCTCTCACTCCCTCTCTCACTCTCTCTTTCTCTCTCTCTTGCCGTGCTGTTATCTACAAAGTTTTCTGTTTGAGCAACGTGCCACAAATTGATTTCGTTGCTTGCTGGCTTGGTATAATTAAAAGTATCTTTTTTTTCTCTGGTCAGATACATTTGTCATTGCAGTGCGTATCCATAAGATAGTACACGGTAAATTGGCAAAAGAGCTGCTGTTGGCAGCTCGTTAACTGTCAATGTTGCTCTATGCGTATCTGACAGATACTTTTGCAGCTGACGATGCTCTTAATTGCCAACTATTGACTATCTAATCTATATAGTAAAAGATACTGTCATGCAAAAGTATCTCATGGATGCTGCAGCTACTACGACTACTGCTGCCACTGCTGTTATTAGACAACAACGAAATCAGTTGTAAAAGATACAGGTTTGTGTATCTCAATGTTTTTTTTTTGTTTTTGGTTTTTTTTTTTTGTTGTTAAAGATAGTTTCTGTGGCACGCACAAACGGTTTGACCCTTGCAACCAAGTGGAACTACCATAAACAGCAGCGGGCAGTTGCGAGCTTTTATTTTATGGCCAAACTTGGCGCTGGCAACTTTGTTGTACAGTGGGCAGGCATCATTAGAAACGCGATAAACTTTGACATGGATGCGTGCAACGTGCAACGTGCAACTTGCAACAGAGCCAAATGAAGCGATCTTCATAAATCAAAATAAAAGTGCGGTGGCCATTGCGACTTTTGGCTGCACACAAGACCGACTGTGGGCTGCTGCTGCTGCTGCTGCTGCTGCCACAAGTTGCCTTGTTGCATCCACTGCTGGCGGCACTTTTTGATTTATCGCCTTGGCCAACGGTCGCCAACAAGTTAATTGAAAACGAGGCGTGACAATGAAATTTGCCGCCGCACGCCAAGGCGTCTCCCAACTCCAATTCCATTTGCTCAGTGTATGTGTGTGGAGCGAAGAGGCACACAGGAGTACTAGTAAAGGGGTGGGGTGGGGGGGGTTACACTGAGGGATGCGAAAGGAGACAAGCGGCAAGCGCACTTTACTGGTTATCCCCGCGCATACGATTCTCCTCAGTTTTCCAAATGCGCCGCTAAACTGACAGATTTGGCCATAATAAAAAACGAAAAATCGGCCCGATGCACGGGAAAATAAGTTGCCAACTTTAATTTATTGTGACATAACGGTATAATCTGACATAAATTATTGATAAGACGACCGACCATAAAAGTACAAGACAGTTGGCTTAGCCAAACAACAACAGCAATGAATAATTATTAGAAACTCTGCCAAAATCGGCGCACCGACATTTGACTACACTGCAAAAAATAAATATGTAATCAAAAATATATATATATATATAAATTATGTATAATATAAATTATGTATAATATAAATTATTAAATTATATACATTTAAAATATATGCATATATTTATATGAAGAAGATGCTTAGTAAAAAGAACAGAGTGACCTGAAACTTAATATAAAGTTTAAAGAAAGTCTTTCAAAAACTTGAATATTAAAGTAGAAAAGTCTCAGTTTTCACCTCAGGAATATACTGAAAATAAGAAATTAACTATATTTTTCGAAATTAATGAAAATTTTATTAATGGGATTTTCAGAAACAATTTCGAAATAATTAGAAGATAAATTTAAAAATTACAATCATGGCATCAGACAGAGAAAATCTCGAATAGTGACGAGAAAAAGCTCATTTTGAAATACGCGAATAAAATTCGTGAATAAAAGCTAACTATATTCAACAAAATTAATGGAATTGTTCCAAATATATATTTCAAAATTAATGGAAATATTGCCAGAAAAGCTCAAACTCAACTTTGAGTAAAATGTTTTTTTTTGGGATTACACGAAATAATTTCCAAATAATTAGAAGATCATTTGGAATAATTAGAAGATCAATCCAAGGAATTGAAGCTTGAAAATGGTAGTGAAAAAGCTTAAAAAATAGTTTGAATTTTCTTTCGATTACTGCATATTTTTTTGGTCCATTAATTTATCTCAATTATTTATATAGACTTACAATAAAAAGCTTGACTTAAAATATGTATTATATTTGTATATATAGACAATAGCAGCTTTAAGCTTGCAGTTGAGTAGCTCTCTCCAAAGATAGGGTATTTTTTTAGTACTTTTTTGTTGTTGTTAGTTTTAATGTTTGTTGTTTTTGCAGTTCGCTTATAAATCATTCGTGCAACAACAACAAGTTGATGGCTCTCTGTGCGTTTATATGTTTGTGCATCTGTCCGTCCGTCTGTCCGTCTGTCTATGTTTCCCCTCTGTATGTACCGCCGTTTGTGATTGGTTGCAACGAGTTGCAATGCGGGCTGCAAGCAAAAGTATCTTTTGGATCTATTATTTGACTTTTATGTGCGCATAAATGCGGCAATATGACGGCGACGGCAGCGGCAACAACGATGCCAATTGCAATTGGCAACTGGCAAGCCATCGTGCCACATTGACCAGAAACTAAGGAGCCAGTGCAGCCAGTCTGGACGAGTTTTGGCTGTGCATGGAACTTGCAACTTGCAACTTGCCACTTGCAACGTGCAACCTGCCACAAGTCGTTGCGGCCAGATTGCGCACTGCACATTCATGTTAATTAACAAGAAATTGTTATCAGGCAGCCGATTATCCGTCTGCCACACAATCTATGCGGCCAATTATCGCCACGCCCCGCACTTGCCGCCGGATAAGCAGCGACAGCCAACAAATTGTGGCCCATCAATTTGAGGCAGCTTTGACAAGCTGACAGCTGCTTGCAACAGCTGCAGTTGCACTCCAACCGACAGTGGGAGACAAAGAATGCTATATACTTAAGAGTAGCATTAAGAGAATGCATTGTCCACTTACAAAGCTCTCTTTAAAGCTCTCTTTAAAGCTCTGTCTTTCTCTCTTTAAAGCTAACTCTTTCTAGCTCTCTCTTTCTCTCTCTTTTTACACTAATTATGTTTCTAATTAACAAGCTGTTCCTTGTAACTTTTAAAATAGGTTATATTCCCACATTTTAGGGAATTCGCTGAACTAAATATCAAGGAGCGTTAAAGCTCTCACCCTGACACTGTGTTTTGATATGCGATCTTTTCTCTGCAACTTTAAAAATTAGTCACAAATTTTACAAATTTTATGGTATTCGCTTGTCTACATATCAAGGAGCTTTAAAGCTCTCACTTTGTCTATACACTGACACTGTGTGACACTCTGCAACTTTAATAATTAGTTATACTTTTTGAAATATTTACACAATTTAGGGTATTCGCTTGTCTACATCTCAAGGAGCTTTGAAGCTTTGACTCTGTCTCTCTTCACTTAGAACGCGATTTGAAAAGTAAGCTTTTTCTAGTAAAATAATTTTCAAATTAGAATTGTTGCCACATAGTAGGGTATTCGCTAGTCTACATAACAATAAGCTTTAAAGCTCTCGCTGGCTCTCTTTACTTCTTTAACCATTATTAATAAGAGAACTTTTTTCAGTAATTTTTCAAATAGTCTCAGAGCTTTTGTCTTTAATATGTTTGCAGTATTCACAGAGTATTCGCTAGTCGGTCTGCTCGCTGACATCAAAAATATATGAGATTATTATTTCTCTTCACACAAATACTTATGCATATATCCGCTCTCTTTCTTGTCGTTGCAGGTATGTTTGGATGTTGTGCATATTGCAGTAGCAAAACAAAAGACTTAAGCAAAGAACTTGCGAAAAGCTTTTTAAGCAATTCGGTTGACGTCACGCCCTAGCGCCTCCCCGTGTGTGTGTGTGTGTGGCATGGCACTATTTCCGTCCTCGTCGCGTCCGCGTACGCTTATGGAGCAGCTGTTGGCACGCAAGATTGAAGCGGCTGCGGCTGCTGCCGCTGCTGCTGCGACTACGGCGTCTGGTGGCGGTGTCGCCAGCAGCAGCACAACTAATGCGATTAGTGGTGCCGAGTTGCCAACTATTCTGCCGGCAGCGAATGTCAGCAATGACGTCGGCAGCATCGCCGCCGCTTCAATAGTGAGCCGACTGCGCCGCACCGATTCGCTCGACTCGACGAGCAGCCTCGGCTCGTTGGCATTCGGCGAGGATGTTTGTCGCTGCGACGATTGCCTGCTGGGCATCGTCGATCTCTACGTGATCAGTGCATCCGAGGCGGCCAAGAAGAAGGTAAGTGAAGTGCACAGTGGAAAGTGTGAACGAAAGCTCGTTGGGAAAAAAAGCTCGCGCATCGGTTCGCAACTCGGCTGAATACGATCAGTGGGTATTTTGTAAGCTTTAAGTTTCGGGCATGAACAGACAGACAAGAGACAGACAAAGCTTTGATCAAGTTCACGACGATCTCAGATCTCAGCTTCGGCTAAAGCATGTTCTTGTTGTTGTTGCTGTTATTATTATCGCATTGAATTATTGGACTGTTGGACCGGTCCGAAAGCTGCTGTTGCTGCTACTACTACTACTGCTGCTGCTGCTGCTGTTGCTGCCATTGACGTCACAAGCGTTATGATGCGACGCGTCGCTTCAACGCTTCGACGCTGACGTGCTTGGCCTTACCTGCGCCAACCCGAGAGATAGAGTGACAGACAAAAAAAAGTGTGTGTGAGAGAGAGAGAGAGAGAGTGTGTGTGAAAGAGAGCAAACGAAGTTTGCGAGTCATGCGTAAAGTGATAAAAGTGAAGCAACAGCAGCGCAAGCGAAAGTGCTGAATAAACTGCAACTGTTTTTCTTTATTTTTTGCCAGGTCATGCAAACAAAAAATTAATTTTTAATTTAAATAAGTGCAAATCTCAAGAAAAATATTTGATATATTTATAATAATTTTTTTTACATTTATATTTCAAATATAAAGCATTACATTGCACATTCCTAGCGAATACATATTGAAAAATAGAATATGGCATGCATTTCAAGCTTTCCCATGGCACTCTTTCTCTCACACACATACACTTGCTCTCGCTGCAATTGTTGCTTATCCTTTTTGCACTCACTCAGCAGCATCCCAACTCCCCCATTCCCATTTCGGAGCACACTCTCACTATCGCTTGCCATCTCGATCGCACACACAGGAATATTAGCTACTCTATGCTTACTATGTACGTCACAGAACAGAACAGACAGCGGACAGAGCAGACTGAGCTTTGACCAAGCAGCGCTGCCAGTGGAAGCTTCCCACATGTTGTACGTATGAACATACGTATGCAGGTATGTAGCTTGCCCTTATACAGCGCGTTGTTTGCGCTCTCTCCCTTGCGCTCTCTTTCGCGCACTCTCTTTTTGTATGCGTGTGCGTGTGTGTTTGGCATTTGGCTGTTATCAGTTTGCAGTCAATTATACATGTAGTTAGGACTCCAAAATAATTGTATTGTTGTTGCCGCTGCTTCTACATTGTCCATTGACGGACTCGCACTTAACATTGCTGTTACTGTTGCTGTTGGTGGTGGTGGTGCTGCTGCTGCTGCTGTCGCTGCTCATCGCAGTGGCGTCGTCGCGTGGCGTTGTCAGTTTGCTCTGCCTCTAGCACTGGCTCTGACTCTGTGTATCTGTGTCCCCCCAGACCAGTTGTGCTTTCGCAGCGATCGCGTGCGGCTGGGCTCTGTTCGTGTCTCTCACTCTCTCTATCTTTCTCTCTGTGTATGCGTCTCAGTCTCTGTTCGCGTCGCAGTCAACGGCTCTTGTTTTGTTGTTGTGTTAATAAACTTCTTTTTTTTTCCTTCGTTTGTTTTCGTTGCTGGTTGCTTTAAAACAGTAAACAAAACAGTTATTACAATAAACATAGCTAAATAAAAAAAATTCCGAAAAAAAACACCAGCAGAATAACATAAAACAGAGCTGTTTTTTTTTTTATTCAACTGCTGCGCTGCTGCTGTTTCAAAAAAAGCACAAAAAAAAGAGTATTAACAAAAAAAAAAACCAAAAAATATTTATAATAAAATAAAGAGAGCAAGAAGCTGAATTTTAATTACAAATTTCGCGTGTGTATTTTGACTGCTCTCGTATACATTTTTATTTATTTATTTATTTGTTATTGTGTTCTTGTGTATGTTTTACATATTGTTAACAGAAAATAAGCAAAGAAATCGAAAAATGTGTTACTTTAATAATTTATTATTAAGTGTGTTTGTAGTACGTTCTTATAGTCGTTGTTGTTGTTGTTGTAGTTGTTGCAGGGCAAGTGAAGCTGCTGTTCTTGTTGTTGTTGTTGTATTTGCAAAGTACTCTCTCCATAAGTGTATATGTGTGTGTGAGTGTGTGTGTGTAAAAAGTGCTAATTGAATCACATGCAAATACATATGTACATAAGTATGTATGCATGTAAAGCAAAAGGGCATATGTATATAGTGGGCGTTAAGTACTCGTATAAGTAGTATAAGAAGGAATATGAAGAAGAAGCAGCGCAGCGCAGGCTAAAGAGCGCATCTATGCATGTGGCTGTGTATGTGTGTGTGTGTGTGAATGAATGAGAGTGAAACGCAGCGCTGCCGCTGTTTGCGTCGCTGCCTCTGCAGCCCCAAAAATGAATTCAAGTTTATATAAACACACACACACACATACATATGAATAGAGCGAGGTGGCAAAGAGAGGTGAAGAGCGACTACGTCAATGGAGAATGCTACGCACTTTGCAAAAGGCGCCCACAAATATCCAAACAACAAGCACGTCCGCTGGGCGTACGGGTGGAGGAGGGGGGGCGCTAGGTGCGCGGGTGCGTTCATCAATTTGGTTGAATTATATAATAATAGTTTGAACAACAAAAACGCTTCGCATGTTTTATTAAACAATTTCGCTTTGCATCAATTTGGCAATTGAAGCTCATTTAGCGCCAACGTTCCAAAAATGGCAAAACAAATGTCCATTTACACAGAGGGAGACAGACAGACAGACAGACAGGCAGATACGCTCCCTCAATAGCCATCTCTTTCACTCGCTCGCTCTGTTTAATTTTTGACGCCTAAATTGGCATCAATCGTTCAATATACATCCGTTTACCAACCGATCGCCAATCCACCCTCAATGACGTTTGTTCATCCACCGCCTGCTACTCTGCCTGCCGCCCTTTCCGCAGTCACTCTCTCTCTCTCAGTCTCCACCCGCTCTCTTTAGAGTACAATTCTCTACAATTCACTATAAAGCAATTTGTGCGTCAATGGTGACCGCCCGACGCAACTGAAATAGAGACAGAAACAGAGAGAGAGAGAGAAAAGTGTTTACTTTATTAATTTTAAGCTTTCGGCAGTTAAGAAACAAAAAAATATATATACATATACACTCACACACACACACACATTGCTTTAGATTTCATTGTTATGCGGCGTGAATGCCGCACATTAAGCGCAGTTCGACGCTGTCAAATGATAGCAGTGTATGTGTGTATATACATATGTGTATGTGTGTGTGTGTGTATGGTGTTAGAAAGGGTGGGCAATAGTTGGGTGGGTGGTACGTGCGCTTTGCCAGGGTTGGAGGATTGGGGAGAGTGGAAATGGGGTGCGACACGATCCCAGATCATTAGAGTTAGCTAAGTTACGTACAATGTATGTATGTTTGAGTATCTCCTGCCGCCACCAACCCCACCCAGATATCTAACTATATATCTATAGATATCTATATATGTACATATATACATAGGTATATTTGGATATATGTATACTATGTATCTCTAATGTTATATGAAGGTGTATAGCGCGTTGTCGTCGATGGCATCGAAGATTCTACGAAATTGTTTTTATTAGATAACGAAAACAGCACAAATTGCTTTTGCAGTGAGCTCACAGTGAGCGAGACACATATATAGAGACAGAGAGGGAGAGAAATAGAGAGAGAGAGAGAAAGAAATAGAGTAATAGTGTAAAAGATAGAGAAAGCAATGATATTGATTTTGATAGAATAGCTTAGCTTCAAATTTGTTAGGGATAGTCTGTGAGAACTACAGGAAAACTAGATCACTTAACTAACGAGAGTGTAATGCAAGGAGAAAGATAAATAGGGAAACAGAGAGAAAAATGAAAGGGCAGAGAAAGAAACGTACTGAAATGATATACCTATATGTATGTAAATTCTTCTGAAAATAGAAGATTTTAAGTTTTTATTTGATAGGGATACTCTGTCAGCAAATAATGTCAGGGGAGAATAGAAAAACTAGAGAGAGACAGAGAGAGAAAGAGAGAAAGTGGAAGGAAAGAATATACGGCCAGAAATGAAAATAAGAAAATATAAAAGATATTGTGAGAAAAGATTAACCCATAAGTCTATAGGTTTCCTATTTGGAAACACTCCCTTACAGTCTAAGAAGAAACGGGAGCATATTACTTTAAGAAAGGAGAGGAAATATTGAAAGAACTTTAAGGATACTATATAGTAATCTAAAAAAAATATAAAAAATACATAAAAACTATGAATACAATCTTTAAGAGTCTAAGAAGAGCGAGGACTTTATTACTTTAAAAAACATGAGGAAAATTAAACAAAAAAAAAAACTAAGAATATATAATTTAGAAATGGAACTCAGAACAGGATATGCTCGAGGTGACGAAAAACAGCAGACATAAGAATAGAATTAAACTGGATGTGTATATAAAAAAATCTCTGAATTAGTCTATATAGTCCTAAGAACTTCAGTAACAAATCCAGGAAACTTGGGAAATGAAATTCATCAAGTAATGAAAACATTTAGAAATTGAAACCGATCAGATGATGAAATGTGTTACTGGGATCGAGAGTGGGACCAAGAGCGAGGTTACAGGTGGCGCTAGATGGACGGAACTTTCTATATTCGGCACTGGGGGCGCAACGTCAAGTCTAGCCTAGACGTAGGTCGAGATTAAAACGAGATATTGCCAGACGTCTGTTTCTATATGTATGTAGGTATGTCCATTCTTTATCAGTCGCCGATTGCATGCGGTTCATCGCCAGCAAAGCGCATACTATAGACGGGTACTGTATACTATATTCTATATATACATATGTATGTAGGTATTATAGATCTAGTGGAAGTATGTACGTATAGACAGCGACTAAGTACTATATATAGTTCTATATAATTATATATTTAGTAAACGTAGTCTCTGATCTAAATATTTATACGGATGTGTCTATGTCCGTTCAACAGACGGGCACTTGACCTCCCTCTCTCTCTCTCTCTTCTTTTGTGTAACTCGCTCTTTCTACCTCGTTCAGTTTTCGTTTATTCTCTGACTCTCTCTCTCCGCTTTGAGATCACTGATTTTGTATCTCGCCTTTCTTTTCTAATACAAATTTCTGCGTCAATTCTCAGTTACTTCTCATCACCCCTGTCTCTCACTTATTCTCTCCTTCACTGTATCTATCATTCTCTATTTTCTAATATCTCTCTCTTTCTCTTTCTCTTCGTGTCTCTTTATTCTTTTTTCTCTCTCTCTCTCTCTCTCTCTCTCTCTCTTTGTCTTTTGGATTCTTTAGCTATCTTCATCTTTGTATATCTGTGACCCTCTCTCTTACTTTCTAGAAATTCGTCTCTGTTTTTCGACATCTTCGTCTCTCGCTCTTTACCTATATCTTTGTATATCTCTTTCTCTTTCTTCATCTTTGTCTCTATCTTTTTCTTCCTCTTCCTCTTCATCTCTCTCTATCTCTGTCTTCTTAGGTCTTCGTGTCTCTCTTTCCTCATATTCGTCTTCTTCTCTCTTTGTCTTCCTCTCTCTCTCTCTCTCTATCTTTCTCTCTGTCTCTCTCTCTATCTTTCTCTCTCTCTCTCTCTCTCTGTCTCTCTGTCTCTATAATTCTACATATTCCTCTCTTTTTCTACTTCTTCACCTCTCTTTTTTACTTTCTCTCTCTCTCTCTTTCTCTCTCTATATCTCTCTCTCCATCTCTCTCTCCATCTCTCTCTATATATCTCTATCTCTCTCTCTCTCTATATATATCTCTATCTCTCTCTCTCTCTCCATCTCTCTCTATATATCTCTATCTCTCTCTCTATATATATATCTCTATCTCTCTCTCTCTCTCTCTCTCTCTCTCTACCTACCCTTCGATCCCTGTCTCTCTTTATCGATCTTTACTTCAGCATCTGCCTACCTCTCTCTTTTCCCTACGTCTATCTCTCTCTGTTATTTTAATTTCATTCTCTCTCTCTCTTTCTCTTTGTCTCTCTTTATCCTCTCTCTCTCTTTCTCTGCAACTATATCGATCGGCCCACTTACATATAGTCGCCATATTGTGGCCTATATACGGAAACTCACACACACACACACACTCACCTACACTCACACACAAAAGGTGCCGTCGACGTTCCAAGGTTCCCAATGTGTTGCTATTGTTGTTATTTGTTGTTATTTGTTGTTATTTGTTGTTATTTGTTGTTGTTGTTTCGTTATCGCACCACAGCGCAACTTTTGCAAATGACGTCAAATGTTTCAAAGCGCAGAGAGAAGACACACGGCCAGAGCGAGATAGACATACATTCCACACATACATACATTCATACATACATATATATATATGTATATCTACATATGTGTGTAACTGGATATCTATGGCTTTTGCCATTCTTGATACTCCTCTATAGTTGCTGCAGTTGTTGTTGTTGGTGTAGTTGTAATTGTTGTTGTTGTTGTTGTTGTGATTACCATTTCCATGCGCACATACCCTACAACGCATCCATATACCCATCGCATAGGGTATGCACGCACTAAGGTGCGAGCAGCACAACTAGCTGATCAGTTGACAACTATCAACTATCAACAACTATCTCCCTCTAACTGCCTGTAATTGCCTGTTGAGCATATTTGACCGCTAGATGGCGCACACGTGGTATCTGCAGTGTTTGGCATGCCCTTTTTCATGTGGCATGAGGTGTTGTGTTATTACAATGCGGTTGTGTCTGGCACGCCTGCCGCCCTGCCCTCCACGCCACCCTCTGGTCAGCGAAACTTTACAATCAGTTTCAGTTCCGATTTTGGTTTGCATTTAAATACATTTCTGTTTTTATATATTTTGTGTTTTTTTTTTCTCTTTGTTTTCTGTTTGTTTTGTTGTGGTTGCAAGTTGAGCGTCTGTTGTGGCAGCATTGCTGTGCCGCAGATGGAGCTGCCAAGATGCCAACACGCACCAACAATGCCTACTAACATACATAAATGCATGTACATATGTACATACTTTCATACATACATATGTATGTAGGTATCTATGTGCATGTTGCAAGTTGTTAGGCAGTTGTGAGTTGAGTTGCAAGTGGCATGTTGCCGCACATTCAACACACACAATTTTGATTGATGTGAGCGACAAAACGTTGCAACAATCAATAACATCATGTTGACAACAAGCCCAAAACAAGCATCAGGTTCTTCAGCTTTTATCTTTGACGACGTCAACGCAAGCCACGAGCATTCCTCGCACTCATCACTCCATCTCTTTCTTCCCATCTATGTATGTGCCTATCTATCTCTATCTACAAAACACCGGAGCGGGCAAGTGTCTCTCAGTAGAACCGTCCCCATTACACATGTCTCCGATCTGTATTTCTGAAGATATTGCCAAAATCGTGCCTGACAGCGCTTCTTCCTAACTTCCAACTGCCATAATTTGGCCGAAAATCATCCGATTTTGATGAATTTTGTCATTTTGGATATTATTAGAATTTTTAGAAATTATTAGAATTTTTCAATCTTTGAGCTTTATTGAACGATTTTCCAACCAACCCCTTGACGAAATTATCAAAAATCCCCTTGACGAAATTATCAAAAATCGAAAAATTGTCGAACTCAATTTTTCATTGTTATCGACTCTAGGACTTATAACTAACATTTTGCTTTTGATTTGAGGTGTTTCAGATGGGTATTATCTGAGTTATCGCCAAAAGTGACCCAAAATGATGATTTTCTCAAAATCCTGTTTTCCCAATCTTCGAATTGCCATAACTTGGCCAAAAACCATCCGATTTTGATGAATTTTGTCAATTTGGTTATGGTTTTATATGAGTTTAAATATGCATAGAAAAAAATTGCAAAATTCGAAATTTTTAACTTTTGACCTTTTTTTTACCGATTTTGCATACCCTTGACAATATCATCAAAAATGGAAACATTTTTTATATAAATTTTGTGATGGATATCGATATTAGGACTCATAACTAGCATTCTGCTTTTCATTTGAGATGTTTCTGATGAGTATTTTCCGAGATATGCGCAAAAATGTGAAGAAAACTAGTCAAAAAGCGATATTGGATATTGTCTGTGACAGAGAGTCTAGTTCATGAGATTTGCCAGCCTCTCTGGCTGATTTTGCTGGGATTTAGCGTTAGGGGGCTGGTCATAGGTATAGTCAAGTATTGCCTAGGCTCTATTTGGCAATACGTATACATAGTATGTGTTTTTGTTGAGCAACAAATGTGAAGAGCGCTATTTGGGATGTACAACAGAGAATCAATCAACTCAAGGCGCTGCTTGAGACTGTAATTGACTTTCGCTAATTGTAGGGTATCTAATAGTCTGCTACAACAACAGCAACAAATAAAGAAGAAGACGAAGAAGAAGACAAATAAAAAGAATCATTTTGAACAAGTCAAATGTTGTTGTTTGAGGGTTTCCCACATGTACTGTAAGATGTCTGTGTGCGCTATCACGCAGCCGCCAGCGCCACGTGCCACACGAACAGCAACAGCAAACGAACTTGCAACAGCATCAAGTGAAACAGCAGCAACAACAACAACAACAACAGCAGCAACAGCAGCAGCAGCAGCAACAACAACGACAAGAAGATCTTTAACAGCAACAATAACTGCATCAGCAACAGTTGCCACCACAAGTGTTGCAACAACAGCAACTGTGGCAACAACCAGTCTCGTGAAGCGCACAGCAAACGCACTACATACACGTATCCTGCCCAAGATACTCTCCGCCAGCACAAGACGCACTACGACGTCGACGACGACGACGACGACGCCGCCGCCGGTGACGCCACCGACACCGCCGCCATCGCCGCAGGTGCGCATCTACGAGGACTTTGACAGGATGAGCGCCAAGGAGGTGTACTACAACGAGGCGGGCAAGAAGGTGACGGTGAAGCTGCTGCACTTCCCGGACGTGCGGCCCGAGGACATTGGCAAGCTGCGCTTCGACGACGAGGACGATGTGGACGCCGATGCCGATGTGGATGAGGATGAGGACGAGGACGATGAGGAGGCGGTGGGCGGCGATAGCGAGGATGCCACTGGCACTGCCGGCAGTGAATTGGACACCAAATCGATAGCCGGTGTTGCCACATCTGGTGTTGCTGCCAACAAGAAACTCTTACGCCGCAAACTCTCCGGCAACAACATGCAGACACGGAAATGCAGCCTGGCATTTGCGCAGGCCCACGGTTTGAGGCAGCGGGCCACCGAAAAGAAGCTATCGATGCCCACGATCAGCATCACGGCCAATGCCGGTGAGCATGTCAGTTTGGCGTCCAACAGCAGCAACCGGAAGCTGTCGTCGCCTCTGGTGCTGCCCACGGTGCAACCGAGACGGTCACACTCACCGATGGGTCAGAGCCTCTGTCCCGGCTACATACAATACTCCAAGTCATTGCTGGAGGTGCCCATGCCCCGGGATTATGGCTATGCCAGCAGCGATGATCTCAGCTCCGAGTGGGATTCGGATGTGTCCACGTCGGGCAACAGCACGAACACTGCGGCGGGCACAAGTGGTGCCGCTAGTGGCGGTTCAAGTCATGCCACAGCTGGTGGCAACAAGAAGGTAAGCGTGGTAAAGGGGAGGTTGGGGAATCTTTAATCAAAGCGAAATATTGCGTATGGATGGGGGCATGACATTCCCCCGAGATGCCGCCACTTCCCCTCCCCCGGCCCCCTCTTCACAGCATCGTGGTAGGTGCTGATAAGGTGCCGACGTCAACCGCAAAGTCATGAGGTTCTCAATAGTTTTCGTACGTCTCCGTGGTATCCAAAATTGAGCCCTAGAGGGCGCCACATAGTTCTCTCTGTCTCTCTCTCTCTCTCTCTTCACTTTACTAACCTCATCTCTTTCTGTTTGCATTGTTGGTCTCTTGTAGAGTTCCGGCTGGCGTAAGATACGCAACATTGTGCAATGGACGCCCTTCTTTCAGACGTACCGAAAGCAGCGCTATCCATGGGTACAACTGGCCGGGCATCAGGGCAACTTCAAGGCGGGTCCCGAACCGGGCACCGTCCTCAAGAAGCTCTGCCCCAAGGAGGAGGAATGCTTCCAGGTGCTCATGCGTGACGTACTGCGTCCCTATGTGCCCGTCTACAAGGGTCAGGTGACCAGCGAAGATGGCGAATGTAAGTATCTGCACCAAATATATAGAAAAACACTAATATAACGAAAATTGACATTGTTTTCATCAATTTTTGACCATAACTCGAAAAATACTTGTGAGAAACACCTCAAATAAAAGCCAGAATGCTAGCTATGAGCCCTAGAATCAATTACAATTAAAAAATAGAATTTGAAAATTTTTCGATTTTTGATAATTTTGTCAAGGGGTTAGTATGCAAAATTGATTAAAAAAGGTGATAAATTTAAAATTGCGAATTTTGCAAATTTTTTGATGCAGATTTAAACTGTTTTCAAAACCATTTCCAAAATGCCAAATTTCATGAAAATCGGATGAATTATAGCCAAGTTATGTCAGTTTTAAGTTAGTGAAAAGTCGATTTAGATAAATTTTAGATTTTTGTCACTTTTTGGCAGATTTTTAGCGATATCTCGGAAAATACTCATGAGAAACACCTCAAATAAAAGCCAGAATGCTAGTTATGAGTCCTAGAGTCAATAACAATGAAAAAATTGAATTTGAAAATTTTTTTGATTTTTGATGATTTTGTCAAGGTGTTGGTATTTTTCTTAAATTTAGTATATATATACTTCAAAAATGGGGGAAAAAATGAACAAATTGAGAACTGAAGATTTTGGCATCTTCCTGACCATATTTCAAGCGTAGCAATGTCAGAAATACCTCTTAAAGTTCAACAGATACCCTGTAATTTAGTTTGTGTGGCGATTTAGTATATTTGCAGCTACAGGATCTGCTGAGCGACTATGTGCAGCCATGTGTGATGGACTGTAAGGTGGGCGTGCGCACCTATCTGGAGGAGGAGCTGTCCAAGGCGAAGGAGAAGCCCAAGTTGCGCAAGGACATGTACGACAAGATGATACAGATCGATGCACAGGCGCCCAATGCGGAGGAGCATGCGGCCAAGGCGGTGACCAAGCCACGTTATATGGTCTGGCGAGAGACCATCTCCAGCACGGCGACGCTGGGCTTTCGGATTGAGGTGAGGCCCAGAAGGGGAGGACATACATATGTACATATATGTATATGTATTTTGAAATTTGCTTTGGTAATTTTACAGGGTATCAAGAAGAGTGACGGCACCAGTTCCAAAGATTTCAAAACGACCAAGTCACGGGAACAAATCAAATTGGCCTTCAACGAGTTCCTCAGCGGCCATCCCCAAGTGCTGGTAAGTTGTGGAGTGGAGTAACCTTGTAGCTTGAGGTCATCATTGATCAACTGCATATATGCTTCTTCTTCTTCTACTTGCCACACAGCCGCGCTACATACAACGTCTGCGTGCCATACGCGCCACATTATCGGTGTCGGAGTTCTTTCGCACCCACGAGGTGATCGGGAGTTCGCTGCTGTTCGTTCATGATCAGACGCATGCGAGCGTTTGGCTGATTGATTTTGCCAAGACGGTGGCGTTGCCGGATCAACTGCAGATCGATCACAACTCGGCCTGGAAGGTGGGCAACCATGAGGATGGCTATCTGATAGGCATTAACAATCTCATTGATATATTCGACGAGCTGCTGGCAGCCATTAAAGCGACCAACGATGCCACGTGCGTGTCCACAGCTGTATCCGTTTCCGGTTCTGGTTCTGGTTCCGGCTCCGATACTGTAACTGGTTCCATCAGTAGTTCCATATCATCGACAACGTCGCCAGATGGCGCTGCTGCTGTTCGTGACGATGATGAACAGAAATGAACAGCAAAAAAAAAAAATTAAAAATATGTCAACGATACGTTCCGAATGTGGGGCTGTGCCCCGCCTAAAATAGAACCCACAAAACATATAAAAAAACGGAACTAATTCCTAGCACATTCCCCGAATCCCCCAGTTACCAGCTCTTCTTCCTCTTCTTCGCTTAACACCTGCGAATCACAAGCGAAGCAAATTTCGAAAAAATCAAAAAAAAAAAAATATTTTCAATTTGAATTTCAATTCCTCGTTCCCAACTTCAGCTTAGTTTATATCATATACATATATATATATATACATTACTATTATTATAATTAATTTTTTTTTTGTTTTTTTTTTTGTCTCCTAACTCGTAACCCGTTAAGTTTAAAATCAAAGACTGAAACAACAATACATATGCGTATACCCTATATAAGGTCTATATACTTGTATACACATACATACATACATATCTATATAGTAAATTTTGGATGTGCAGTTTTCGTTTTGCTGTTGTAGTGTAATTTATTTATGCATTTCTCTTCCACATATACATATATATATTTTTTTGTTGCATTTGCTGTCCACACACACACACACTCAAAAGAATACAAAAAGAAAAAGAAACAAACCAACGAATTGCAAATTTTGTTCAGTGATTTCAAAATTATCGCAATGAATATTAATATGTTATTAACTTTATGTTTACAATTTGATTATTATCAGCTACTAATAACAACAATATTACTAATACAATTACACATTATGTGCACTATTCAATAAAACTCATTTCGAAAATTAACGGATTTTCTGATTTCAAACTTATTATTGCAGGCCCTGAAAGTAGGCAACAGTTTGTAGGCAGCCACTTTGAAAGCAGCGCGCTGCTCATAAATACCAAAGAGCACAGCTGCTTTTTGGTATTTAGTACATTTTGTTGTGCTAACAACATTTCCATAGTTGCGCTGCTACGGTCACACTTTTGTGTTCAGTTAGTTAAGGCTTGTTGTTGCGCGGGTTCGCACGTCGCGCGTCGTACGCATCGGACTGTTACACTTGTCGTTGTTTCGTATACACATATTCCGTTTTTTTTTTTTCGTGTTGTTGTGGTTGTTGTTTGTGTCATGTTTGTTGTTGCATTTGGCAATGTCGCGCGCGGCTCTTGTTGATGTTGCATCTGCATTTGAAACTCCCGTGCGTGTGCAACCGTTTCCAGAAGTGTGTAGAATACGTTATATATATAGTTTTTTTTTTTTTTCAAAATATATATAAAATTTTATTTATTTATTTTTTTTTGGTGTTGTTGCTGCTGAACTTCTGAATCTGTGCGCGGCGACGGCTGCGCTGGAAGAGTGTGAGTGCGCGGCATGCCGTTGTCGCATTCGTATTTGAAAAATATAAATAAAACACCCAAAAAAGAAATACACATAAGCTACATAAATATATAGTATATCCATATGTATATATAAAAAAGCGCATACACTTGCAGTATATGTGTATGTGTGTGAATAGCGGTGTCTGGTACTGCTAAAAAGTTTCTGGTTTCGACAACAACAACATCAGCAGCAGAGCAGCAGCAGCAGCGACAGAGCAGCGCTGAGAATAAATAAAACTTCAATATGCGCCGACCGGCCTTCGACGCAGAATATTAACAATATATGCTACAGCGGTATCTATGTATGTATGTGTTCATGTGTGTATATACTGAGATATACAGCAACAATTACAACAACAACAACAACAACAGTAACTGTCACGCATCGTCTGTCGGTCAGCGTAGTTGATTTTGGTTGGTCAAAGGGCGCATGTGGGCGAGGGGCCAAAGGTGATTGGTGCGGGAGGGGAGCCAGTGTCGAAAATTGGAGAATAAAAAGCATCCCATCTCGCTTTCGCTAGCGAAACAAACGCCTGCGGCCGCCAGTGCTCAGCTGTTGAGAGGCCGCAGCTAAAATAGAAGAGCAGATGAAGAAGCCAAAAACAGAAAAAAAAACAACACACACACAAAAAAGTGTAAAGCTTGTTAAAGAGAGCTGTAGATGGAGGGGGGGAGAGAAACAGAGAGAACATTGAGTTTAGGCACCATTGAGCTGAAGCTGTGCGTAAAGAAAAGCGACAAAAACAAAAGCTGCAAATCAAATAACAACAGAAATTGCCTTTGCTTTTGTTTTGTCTGTTTTTCGTTTCGAACTCTGCTCTTGTTGTTGTTGCTATGCTGCTACTTCGGCATCTCACATACATACACACATACATGCGTTTGCTCTTGAAACGCGCTTTTGTTTTTGTGCCAATGCTCTTGTTATTGATGCTATTGTTGTTGCTGTTGTTGTTGTTATCGTAGCTGTTGTTGTTTGCCGAGCATTTAATCGATGCGAATGCCGAAAGGGTGCAACAAAAACAAAAACAGCAACTTGACTTGAGAGTGCTAAAAACCATTTTCGAATTTAATTTGAATTGTTTTTTTTTTTTTTCGATATTTTTTAACTGTGTGTATGTGTCTGTTTGTTAATCAGAGTTTGTTTTCAAGACAAGTGCAATAAAAAATCGTTAGCTTGGTCAGCCAACAAATTAAATAAAAATCCACAAGAAATCCAACAACAACAACAACAAAAGTAAAGTTGTGGAAGAAGCAGCGACAACAAAATCAATATTCAAATTAAGCAGCAGCCACAGCAGCAGCAGCAGCTATTCGACAACTTGTCGATAAGCTCGTAGATAACGACAGGCGGCAAAAACCTAGAAACGCAACACACACACACACACAGAGAGAGAGAGAGAGCGCGAGTGGAGAGCAAAAGAGTGACACTACAGTAAGCCAACTGCAGGGAGAGAGAGAGTGCTCGTCTGTGTGTGTGTGCGTATGAGAGTGAGAGAGAGTGGGCGCAGCAGCAGCAGCATCCCAGAAGGAGCGCAAAAGCAGACACCCCCACAACAGTAAAAGCAAAACACAAACGCATACCCATTGCAAATACAAATACAAATACAATTACACAGACACTGTGTATGATGGGACGACGCACGTATCTAAATCGCGCCTATGCAATTTCGTATCCCAGTCGAGTTGAGGGTTGGCTGGATGTCTGTGGTGAGTATTTAGTAACTGTAATTAATACTAATTAACTGTATGTATGTACATATGTACATACATATATATAAATAAACATTCTATATTAGTTTAAACATTTTCAACAGTTTATGTTTCCCTTCTCATACCTTTTGAGCATCTCTTTTGGTCATATTTGCTGCTCAGCATCTGCATTGGCAACTCTGTTCACATTGTAAACATTAAGCTGGCAACTCTGTGCGCTATGCTGGGGGTGGTTGTGTCACAGCTGATGGCTGTTGTTGTGCGGATGCTGTGCGGATGTGACCTGTAGCACCTGTGCAAATGTTTGGCCTGGGAAAATTCAAGAAGAAGAGAAAGAAGCAGCGTCAGCAACTTGCCACTGCCACTGTCATTTTCCCTTATCTGCTATTAGCATTTATACCTGTCGCTCATCCGTTTCATTTTCGTTGTTGTTACCGTTGTTGTTGTTAGTTTTGAGGGGTTGCTTAGTTTGTTCGACGTTCCAATGCCGCCCAGACAAATACCAGATAAAAACAAATGCAAACACACACATAGATACACACATAGATAGGCCTAGGCAGAGACAGGCAACCACCGCACAGGCGACAAAAGGCAAAGGAAACGTTTTTCTAGTAGAGCCTATCGAAAACTATAGATACATTTCATTTTTTGCATACTTATAGAGAGAATTTAATTATTATTACGTTTACAATTATTATTTATAGATAATTTTGTTATTATTCTTCATAGATTTGTTACTATGCTTACATTTTTTTTATTTATAGAAGATTATCATTAATCTTCAGGAGATATTTATTCATTAAAATCATAGAATTTGTATGCATATCAAAAATATATATAAAATACAAAAACATATATTTATAAATAAAATTTGCAAACAAAGTAATGCTGCTCTGCTAATAATGTCTTTGTTAATAATATTACATCATATTTGTTTACTTTGCACCGCGTTTGTATGTGACTTTTCGTTGCCTCGCGCCCCAATTATATTATATAATTATATAAAAAAGAGAGTTAATTTAATAATGTTATATAACACAATTTGATGACTGCAAAATCTATTGTTGTTAACTCTATTTTGTATAGCTATTATAGAAGAATACATGCTAAATTCACCTTGATAGCAAATCCAAGAGGCATATGATTAACGCCCATTGAGCTGTTATTGATTAATTTTCATCATAAATACAGTGGAGTAAAAAAAACCAAGAAAAAATAGTAGTATTTTTATCTCCAACAAAAGAACCAAATGATTGAGAAATATTTCTTTTTCTTTTTTTAAAAAATCATATTTTTGTTTTGTGATGTTGTTCTAATGTTCCATAGATGAACGCTTCTTTAGAATTTTGTCGCCTGCACGCAGAGCGTGTGTCTGTTCGTGACGATATGAGAAAAGAGCAAGAAAAAGGCTTCAAGGCAACGTTGAGAGACCATGCCCGAGTCTTCGTTTCAGTCTTCGTCTCCGTCTTCGTCTCAGCGTCGTTTTCTGTCTCTCTGTGTCTACGACGAGGAGACGGAGTCGCCGAGCCGGCTACCAATGAGCCGGAGGGTCCAATGGATATTGGATAATGGGTAAATGGTTATAGCCGCTTACCTCTCCCTCTATCTACCTTTCGAGTTGTATTCGCATATTGTTCGTGCCGTTTGTTTCGTTATGGTTTTAACTTGATTGTTGTTTGTTAGCGGAAGGAAGGAAGGTAGGTGTGTATGTGTGTGAGCTATCTCTATTGATAGTTATGGGTTTCTGTGTGTGTGTGCAGGTTGGTGTGTCAAGGTCATTTGTGACATTCTAACAGCCTTTTGGCCGCTTACTCTTGGCCTGGCCTTTATGCCACCTACACGCAAAACCCGTGCGGTCTTTTCGCTCATTTGTCTGATGTAGGGCCCCCTTGCTGTGCAACTTCTGCTGCTGCTTCTTCTTCTTTTTCTGATACCCTACTACTTCTTCTTCTTCTTGCTGTTTGCCCGCTGGCTTGACATCATTTTTTTATAAACATACATATAGATTTTGTGTTGTTTTTTATTTCGTTCAACGTTGGCCCGTTCCGTTGTTGATGTTGCTTTTGCTGCTTTCGCTTTGCATGTCACTTGACCGTCTTGGTTAACACGTCTTCCTCCTCTTCCTCTCTGCCTCTCTGCTACGTCTTCGTCTGCGTCTTCGTCTTCGTTCTTGGGCACTTTGGGTCTACCTCTAACTTCAGCTCTAGCTTTGACCATAGCTATGGCGTTGACTGTGGCTTTCAGGCCATTCATTTGCCATTTTCTATTGCAGCGATCAGCGCTGATTGTGGCTAAAATACCCTGTAAGCCCATTTCTCGAGCGGTGTTCATCATGTTAAACATGTCAATATAAAATAAGAAATTTTTTTTTTATTTTATATTGTTTTTTTTTACAACTGCTCCGCAAATGAAGAAGAGTACTGTTCGAAGAGGGTATATGACAGTCGTATACACCTGAGAAGAGTTTTCTTTTTATTTTTTAAACATAAAAATTTCTTAATTTCCTAATTTTTTTAACCAAAATATTAAAGATTACAAAATCTGACGGTACAGAGTGTATATTAGTCGCAGTCCTTTGAGAAATGTTTTTTTTCTAAGTAGAAATTTATAACCTAACACATCTTTTTCCGTGAAAATATAAAACAGGGTATATTGTAGTCGTATACGTCTGAGAAAAGTCTATTTTCTAAGTAGAAATTTATTAGTTAACAAATTTTTTGCTTGAAAATAAAGATACAAAGTCAAACGTTTGCGAGCACTGCAAATTTATCAGCGAACTGCTGGCTCTAGGTACAGGGTATATGGCAGTCGTATACACTTGACCTAGTTCAAGTTAACTCGTTTTTATTTCAGTGTGTGTGTTTTTTTTTCTGACAGCTTCTTCTCGCTTAGCCCAAAACGCGTTAAAGGAAGACGACAGAGACAGCGCTAGAACTCTCTGTGAGTGTGTGAGAGAGAGAGTGGCAGATAGTTTAAGCGAGAAATCGTAAAATAAAACAACATGAATACAAAAAAAAAAAAACAGAAACGAGCGACGCGTCGATTGGCGATGGCGTCATTAGCGACGCGACGTCGTGGCACAGTTTGGCCAAAGTGCAGCCAGTTGCCGCTGCTGCTGCTTGTCGCTTTTGTTACCGTTTGCTTTCATGTCTCTGTGTGTGTTTGTTGTTTGCTGTTTGCTGTTCGATTTGGTTTATGGGTTAAGTAAGCCAGCAGCGCCACCTGTCGGCAGAAAGAAAGTTCAATGCGCTCATTGGGGCTTGAGGTCAATAGTTGAAGCTCCAGCGGCGAAGAATGGAATGGAATGGAATGGTATGATGGACATGGAACAGGATGTGCACATCTCTGTCCCTCTCTCTCACTCTCCCACCCTTCTGTTAACTGCTGTTCTTCATGCACTTGATTCTATGCTTTGTGATCTGCATTGTCATAGAAAGTGAAACATGTTGCAGATTTTGGAGTTACAGCTGCGTGCAACACATCTGGTTGTTGTTGTTGTTGTTGCTGTTGCAGTATTTTCTATTTTCATGTATTGACGAGGCGCCCGCGCCCCATCGCAAATGTTGCCCAGCAACTTTCTATGAAAAAATTCACTTTTTCCTCAAGTGTTTGGGCCTCAAAAGACAATCCATCGACAGCAACGACGACGCTGACAACGACGGGCCCAAACACAACAGGCCGGGTTTTTGCGGTTGGAAGCCTACTTTTCAGGCAACTCCCCTCGACAATCTTATACACCCCCTCTTTACCCCTCTCCCCTTCTCCTTCCATCCATCCACCAACACCATTAACTGCCGAATCGAATCGTCAAGCGGATTAACACGTTGCCGCCTCGCTTCATTTTTCATCATGTTGCAGCGGGGCAGGTGGTAAGGGTGGGGAAGGGGGTTGAGAGGGCGGAAATCAGCTGCGATGAGAGAAAAAGGAAACTTTATTGAGAAATGCGAGAAGCAAACCTGTTGCCCAGTTGAAATTATAGCCCCGCCATATACCCCTCCCCTCCCAAAACAAGATATGCCATAGAGAGCGAAAGAGAAGTATATATACAAAGAAAGAGAGAGAGAGAGAGAGAGAGAGAGAGAGAGAGAAGTAGAGAAATGTATCGGATGTGTACACTGATCGACAAGATCTGGAAAATTGTAAAACTGAAAGTCATTTCCAAAGGAAAACGAAGAGGGGAGAGATGGGGGAAGAAAGGAAAATCAATTTCCAGCTCAACTGCCATTGAGAGTGGAGAGGTAGGCAGAGGATTGGTGGAGGGTTAGCGAACATTATCACAGTTTGTAGAATTTATGCGAATTGAGAATTACTTGAAGAACCGGAAATACTGCGAAACTATCAGCATCATTTCAACTTTGTGATGTCTGCGTTTGTATGTGTGTATATTGGTGTGTGTGAGTGTGTATATTGGTGTGTATGTGTGTAGCATACATTCAAAAAAGTATTACAGCATCCCAAGTTTAGATGAATATTCTACATCATCTCAGATGCTATTCATTTGTCGCAATAGAGTTTGAAAAACTTTTGGTTTTCTTTAAATAAATACAAGAATTCTTAAAAAACATTAAAGTCGTTTGCCATATTTTTCATGATTTAATAAATTGTTGTTGGTTTTATATTTGTGACTTAATTGTTTTTCCTAAAATTTCTTATGTTCGTTAAATAAAATTTGTTTAGTTTCTTTTAATTTTAAATTTCGTAAATATATGCTTTTGCTTCACATATTTTCAAAGATTTTATAAATAGTTTTTTCTACTTAATGTGATATAATTTTTTCTTCATATTTATTTTTCGTTAACTTTTATAGTAAACCAATTTTTCTATCCAACTAACATTTTCCACAACTCAAAAACTATGCTCCAACAACCCTAAGATAATACCATTAAAAATTGATAAACGAAATTAAAACCGAATTGAAAATAAATTTCAAAAGACAGCCATAGATTTTTATTAGCTACAGTTTCTTATCTAAAATAACAGCATGTCACAGAGTTGATAAGAAAATCTATCTATCTAAAGATACATATAAACATAGTTTTATGTTACAGTTTTTGATTTGTTTGTAAATTTCTCACATGATAGTACCTTAGAAAATCAACTTCAACAACATAAGTTGGAAAATTTGCTGCCTGTCTGCAGTTTTTCCAACATTTTCACACTGCAATTTGCGTGCCCAGAGTATTACAAAATTTCATTGCGTATACGCCCTGGGGACACCAACTGTGAAGGGTGAAGAGAGGGAGGGGGGAGAGAGAGAGAGAGAGAAGAAAAAACGTATGTAAAATGAATTGCGGCAACTATGCCACACCCCTTTTACATGGAGACAACAATAAGAGCCATGATATTGCTAGACTAGCAGATACCCAGTGTTTAATTTTTATGCCAATTTATTTTGTGTAAAAGAAATTATTCTACGCCATTGGGATTTTAAGGGATTTTCTAAACTTGAATTTATTTTTATATTTATTATTTTATTTGATTTAACTTTTTGCATTTTTTTAATTATATATTTTGTCACTCGAGATATTTTATTTATTATAATTACTTGTAGTAAAAGTATTCTTTTTATTTATATATACATATATATTTATTAATTATACTTTTTTGAAAATTTTCTATTATTTTTATAGAACTTTTGTTTTTGTTTTGTTTCTTTGTGCTTGCACATTATTATTGTACTTATTATTATTATTATTATTTTTGTTATTATTATTATTATTATTTTTGTTATTATTATTATTATTATTATTATTATTATTATTATTATTTTTGTTATTATTATTATTTTTGTTATTATTATTATTATTATTATTATTATTATTATTATTATTATTTTTGTTATTATTATTATTATTATTATTATTATTATTTTTGTTATTATTATCATTATTATTATTTTTGTTATTATTATTTTTGTTATTATTGTTATTTTTATTATTTTTGTTATTATTATTATTATTATTATTATTATTATTATTATTATTATTATTATTATTATTATTATTATTATTATTATCATTATCATTATCATTATCATTATCATTATCATTATCATTATCATTATCATTATCATTATCATTATTATTATCATTTTCATTATCCTTATCCTTATCCTTATCCTTATCATTATTATCATTACTATTATTATCATTATCATTATTATTATTATTATCATTATCATTATCATTATTATTATCATTTTCATGATCATTATTATTATCATTATTATTATCATTATCATTGTTATCATTTTCATGATCATTATTATTATCATAATTATTATTATTATCATTATCATTATTATTATCATTATCATTATTATTATCATTATCATTATCATTATTATTATCATTATCATTATCATTATTATCATTATTATTATTATTATTATTATTTCATTTTTATTTGGTTTGTTGCCCGCATGTCACACTTTGTCTGTCTGTTTAATTACAGGGTATGACACAATGACTGATTGAATTTGAAATAAATCTACAAATGAATTGACAAATAAAATGCGGCACAGCTCCACTGCAAACACTCTTCCCTCCCCTCCCACTATACATATATACCGTTGCACCCCTCTCCCCGCACAACCACAACATGTGAGCCCGTTTCGTGTTGACTTTTTATATTGGTTTACTTTGCTTGGAATTGGGTTTGAGTTTGAGTTGATTTCGAGTTTTTGGTTTTGTTTTCTATTATTTTATTTTTTTTTTATTTTTTCAGTTTATTACATGATGCGAAATTCAAGTTATGCTATAATTCTGCATTGTTTTGCAGAAGGAGGCATAGAGAGTGAGACAGAGAAAGAGAGAGAGAGACAAAGAGAGAGAGAGACAAAGAGAGAGAGAGACAAAGAGAGAGAGAGAGAGACAAAGAGAGAGAGAGAGACAAAGAGAGAGAGAGAGAGACAGAGAAATAGAGAGACAAAGAGAGAGAGAGAGAGTCAGATAGAGAGAGAGACAGACATATAGAGATATATAGACTCTATATTATAGAGAATTGTGTTTGACTTTTGATTGTTGTTGTTTATTTGATTTACCATTTTTTTGTATTTCTATTATTTTTTTGAATTCAAAATTTGTTTTTTTTTCTAATTTTTTTCTCTTGTGCTTTTTCGTAACGTTTCGCATATTTCCCATAAACCTAATTAAATGCGTTTGCTACTGTAATTATTAGAGTTGTTGTCACTACTGTTGTTGTTGTTGTTGTTGTTGTCACTGTTGTTGTTGTTGTTGTTGGTGCTGTTGCATTTACGCAACGATTTGTGTTAACGCTGCGTGTTTATGCATGTAGCAACAGACAGTTGGACAAACAGACGGACGGACGGACGGACGGACGAACAGACGGTTGAACGCAGTGGCGGGGAGGGGAGTGACGTGATCATGCATACATACATATGTTTGCAGTTATGATCGGGTTTCTGGGTCTCCCATATGGCGCGATTCCCGTTTACCCCAGATTGTCTGCCTTAGTTACACCCCCCCTCCCCCGCCACCAACTTGCCAGCCTCTCCCTTTCTGTGCTTGGTTCTGTACCCCCATCCCCTCCCCATTTCATCTGTCAATTTTCAAATTTCACCCACACACACACACACAGAGAGAGAGAGATGCACACACACCCTCAATTGGCTGCCACCGCATCCAAAGTAGGCGTAGTGGGCGGGAGTTGGAGGCATCTCGGATACATGAGATTGGGGTTTTTGTTTTCATTTGTTGTTGTGGGTTGTGGTTGAGGAGGGGGTGGCGGTGTGGGGTCTACATATGTATATGCGGAAGCGAGAGCCGCCACTGAATGTGGCAGTCGCTGTTGCAGTTGCAGTTGCAGAGCGGCATTTGGTGTGGCTGCCACATCGTTGACTTTTGGCATTGTTGTTGCTGCACGATGATCTGATGTGATCGTTGTCTGCGTTGTCGTGCCTCCTCATGTTTTGGCGCCTATGACAACAACAACAACAATAACAACAACTGATAAATAAAATACAATTTCAATACCCTAAGTAGTGGGTTACATGGACTATGTTATGTTCGTTGATTATGTGATGCAAAGCATCTAAAATGATATAAATATATTTCAGATTATATAATAATACTATATCAATTTTTTCAATTTTTTTAGTTTTTTTTTTTTTTGGTTTTTGTTATTGACATTTAAAGAAAAGTTTTTTTCGATTATTTGTTCCTTTTAAATAAAAATTCTTTTATATAATTTTCGAGTTTCTTAAAGGTATTCATTTTAATTATCTTGTTTGGTTTATTATTTATATTAATTTTTGGTTTAATATATATAAATATTTATTTTTAAATATTTTTTATATATATTTCTATATTTTTTTTTTAAATATTTGTCTTGAGACTTTAGCAATTTTTTGGTTCTTTTCTCTTTTTATATTGCAATCTTTTTCATTTGGCTTCTTTTGCTGTTTTTGTATTATGTTTATTAAAAATGAAATATTATTATTTTCAATTTCTAGAAATGCATATTTTAGAAATTTGTAAAATTTTTTGATGCAGTATTCTCGAAACACTTTATAAAAATTTCACATTTATCCATTTTTCAAATCAGAATCTAAAAAAAGTTCCATTTCTTTCGGGGTTATTCCTTATATACAATTTAATTCGTTATTCTTGGAGAAATAATCTATGCATTTTTAAAGAATTCGCTGAATATATGCATTTTTCTATTATTATTATTTTTTGTTTTTCAGAAATATAAAAAAACGAGTTTGGTTTTCTTAGGAGTTATTCCTTAGATACTTATTCTTTAGATTCCCATAAACTTGTTGTGCAGTACTTAACTTACAACTAAAAAAAAATCGCACTTACGTGAATATTTCTTGCGAATTCTCTCAAATTTCCGATTAATACATTTTTTTTTTTCATTTCGCTTGAAAATGAATGAAATTTAATCCCGATAACATATCAATGAAGGAATGTTTGCGAGGAGTGTGAGTGTGAGAATCGGGGAATATCCAGTTAGATTACAAATCGTTCTGATTTTCCCCCAAAGTTCTTGAATAGAGGCACCCAAAACTGAAAAGAAGTAGAAAAGTAGAAACACAACATGAAAGAAGTGGGGAAAATAACAGAAAAGAAGCATTGCCAATTAAAAGTAATTTAAAATAATTTATGCGATGCGTCATGTGTGCGTGCGTGTGTGTGTGTGGGAGGGTGTGGCTGCCACCAAGTGTGTGTGTGTGTTGCGGTTGACGGAAAGCTGTGGCAATGGCAGTGGTTGCGGCAACAACAGCTACTTTGGAGCAGCGACAAAAAAGTGGTAGGAGTTGTGTCTGAGAATATTATGTGAAGTGGGAAGAGAGACGCAGCAATCAGTGGAGTGGGTAGAGGAGTGGAGGAGTGAGAGAAAAGGTGGGGGAGGGGGGCAGCTTCTTATAGTGTTGATCGACGCGCAAAGTTTGTGCTTCTTTTTGTATTTGTTTTCTATTTTACCAAAACTGATTCGAACACATGACTATATTTAGAGATTACAAATTCTATTCTTTGCTTTCAATATCTATAAGAGCCTGTTGTTAGTTTTGGAACTTGTAAAAGCTGTGCAAAACTTCAGAAGCTTTAAAGCTTTTAGTTGCTGCTAAGTTAAGCTTAGTAAACTTTCGAATAATTCAGCATAAAATTTATTAATAATCTTGGCAGAACTTGCTGAGCTTTACAGTTTTTTAAAACATTAAATTATTGTTTATTTAAATTTGGTAAAATTTCTTATAGTTCATTAAAAGAAATTCGCCAAAGTTGCTAAACTTTCAAGTTTCTTAAAGCTTTCAATTGAGTTTTTTAACTTCAAATTTTTTTAAACTTCGAATAGTGCTGTTTAAAAGCTCTTTTCACTATGGCTAAGCTTTGAGGTTTGTTGAAGCTTTCTAAACATTTAAGCTCCTTAAAGCTTTTGTTGCTGCTTATTTATATTTAATTTAACTTCAATTTAGTGTTACGTTCTTTGTGAAACTTGCTTCACTTCAAAGCTTATGAAAGCTTTTAATTACTGTTAATTTGAAATTAGTAAAAATTCGAATAATTCTGTATAAAATTATACTTATCTTTTTTAAAACTTCTAAAAACTTTAAAGCTTTTTAAAGCATTCAATTGCTGCAATTTTTAATTTGAAAAATTCAGTATAAAAGTTGTTGGCAAAACTTTCTTAATTTTGAAGCTGTCAATTTGCATCCTTGAAATTGAGTATATCTATAGTATTTCATATCTGTGTTGTTAAGGTACATTGTGAAGTACGGACTATACGCTTATTAAAATATTTAAAAAAAAAAAACGTTAAAAATCGAATAATTCAAGAGCAGTACTGGTCTAACTATGTTGATTAAGTGATCGCAACTAACTCGTAAATAAATTAGATTGTAGTACATGAAAATACACTTGGTGAACTTGTAAAATTCCTCGAGACCCAAGAAATTTCCATTTTTCGTTTTTGCATTTACAATCTTCTCACAGACAGACGGATAGACGGACAAACAGACAGACGGACAGATAGATAGACTTCATAAAGCATATTTAATTCGTATTTGCTTTCAAGATTAATCAATTAAACATCATTCGAAGCACGGACGAGTACGAGAATACGAGTCTGAGACTGAGTCTGAGTATGAGTATTCATATGAGTGTGTGGAATATATTCAGTCATCTATATGTACATACATACGTACGTATACTCATAGTTTGACGCGTATCGATTCCAGTTTCAGCTGTTTCTGGAATGCCTATAAATAGATAGCGGGGGGTATACTTACTACAATTTGCACGTTTCTCAACTACCCCAGCTGGCGACAGAGACAGAGACACATACCGATAGAGAGAGACAGAGATAGAGACACAGAAAGATAGAGAGAAAGATAGAGAGAGAGAGAGGGCAGAGCTATCAATTTCCATTTTACAGGGTATCTGAGCATCGGATAATGACATTTTATTCAAGAGATTCCGCAACAAGTTCTTCGGCGTGGTGACGTAACAAACAGCTGTTGTCAGCATGCACAGATGTTTGTACAATGAAGATAATGGGCAGCAACAGCAGCGCCATCATTCGGCAGGTGGGCAAACTACAGCAACAACAACAGCAACACAAGCAATATTCTCTATTACTCTTCATCGCCTCTGCTGTCTGTCTCTCTCTCTCTCTATCTCTCTGACGCTCTCTCTCTCGCTCGCATATTGTTGCTGTTCTTTGAGGCATTAAAAAGCGCTGACAAAGTGCATTGAACTCGAAAGCGAGAAATTCTTATGCAAAAACAACAACAACAAGAACAGCAGCACAAAAAAAAAAAAGAAAAAATGAGAGAAAAAAAACGGCCAACGAACATTTCAAAATTAACGCAAAGTTGCTGAGCCACGATGCCCGTGCGCGCTGCCAACTGATCGTCGACGTCAGCGTGCTTAGCTTACAACAAGCACAACCATCACAGCAGCAACAACAACAACAACAACAACTTGGGAAAGAAGCAGCAACCGCATAACAAGAACAACAACAGCAACAATAACAACATCACGTTGTTGTCGCTCACAACAATTACATACAATATTTATGTTAAATGAACAGACGGGCGCCTGATTCCCCCCTACTGCCCTCCGCCTACTCCCCTAGTGAGGCACTCACAACAAGTGACCCTCAGCCGTAGCACCACCAACCACCTCCTTGAACCCACCGACCTCCATCCCCTCCCCTGCCCATAACTAACCTACATACACTCTCCTCCTACAATCTCCACCTACAGCTTACAGTATTTTTTTTTTGTTTTGTCTCTTATTGGAGGGCCACTTTAACTTCTCCCAGTTCTGCTCCCGCTCGCTTAGCCTTTTTTTTCTCATCTCATGCTATTTTTAAGTTTTGTTGGTTTTCTCAAATTAAAATAATTTTTATTTTTTTTTTTACCGATTTTTTTTTTCCAATTTTTTTTTGAAATATTTATTTATCGTGTGGCGCGATGTTCACATTGTTGTTATCGCATACATACGTTGACGCGGGCAGCGACGCAATCGAAGTGAAACGAACTTTGAGAATCATTTTTTTTATTTTAATTTTTTTTTTTATTTTTTTACAATTTTTTTTTCTTTCTTAGCTGTGGCACGCAATGAGCGGGCAGCAGAGGCATGAAGTGCTGTTTGAAATGAAATAATTGAATCAGATGCGGGCAGCCGCAGCTTCTTGGCTGAACAGAGATAGAGAGAGAAAGAAAGAAAGAGAGAGAGAGAGAGAAAGAGAGAAAAAAAGAGAGAGAGACAGTGGGAATCATGTGTGGCAGTTGCAAGCTGAAGTAGCAGAGCTTAGTTATGTTACTTAGTTCAAGTTGGTTGCCCATTGTTATGACTTCTAATGCATACAATTGCCACATGCTTCATTCTGCCGCATTTGCAACATCTGTATGTATGCATGCAGCAGTGGCAGTGGCAGCGGCAGTGGCAGCATTTGACTCGTTGCAATTCCAATTTGCAATTGATGCGCGCATCTCGTGTGCATTGCAAATGCATTTATTATATACATACATATGTTTCTATCTCATTCACTCATTAGCAACACGCATGCGTGCCACAGTGGCTGCCACAGCCAACACAACCAACAACTGCCAACGGTTTGCGTCTCTGTTTTGTTTTGGTTTACAGTTTTTCTGCTTTTTATTTATTTTTTTATTTATTTTTTTTTTTGGTATATTGGTATTTTGGTATTTTTTTGAAGCGTGCTTTTAGTGTGACCAGCAATGCGCGCGCATGACAAACATTTGAATTTTTGTGCTGCTGCCTGAAAGCAGGCAACATTTATTTTGCTGTCGGCCACTTGACTGCAACTAGCACACGCTAGATGGCGCCAGCTGGCGCAACAATCAAATAAAAATTGAAACTCTTAAAAATCAAATGTTTTGTATATGTAGTTTTAAATTATTAAAAAAAAAAAGAAAATAATAATATTAAAGCTATACAGCCACTATACAGACAATAATTGTTGAAATAATTGTAATAATTTGTCTGCTTAGTGTCAGGACAGCTTCCATCATGCGCTTGGATTAACTAACGAACACGTTTTAATGTCAATGTCAGCATTTTTCTTGCCTCTTAATCCTCATTTTGAAGCGATTAACGCTTTCACTGGCATTAGATGTGGGCTTAATTGCAATAGCAGCTGATAATTAGCCAAAATGATGTGCAGCTGGTCACACTGGTCACGCTACCGTTAATTGGTCACACCATATTTGCTCTTATATATTTACGCAAAATCTCTTAACGACTTCAGTTGCAATTAGAGACTAAAAACTTTTTCGATTTCTTAACTTTTGCAGAAACTGAGGGAGAACTCACACGTCTGAACAAAACGCTGCCCTGGGGCCCGCTATATTGCGTCCTTCAGCAGGACGATCAAACATTCACTGCCTATTGCAGCGAAGAAATATCGGTAAGTTACTGCAGTAACGTTTAAATACTCACACTCAATATGCATAAGGTGAATGATTAAGAGTATGAGTGTGAGTTACTCTCGAGTAACAAGTAATTAGTCACAAGTAACGAGAAAATACTCACTCTCAATTTGTAGGATGTGAGTAGTCACTAGTTACCAAAGAATAATGCGTGATTTACTCTCAAATAACGAGTAATTAGTCACATGTAACGAGTAAATACTCACACTCAATTTATATCATGTGACTAGTCACTAGTTACCAAAGAGTAGTGCGTGATTTACTCTTGAGTAACGAGTGATGAGTCACAAGTAACGAGTCACATGTATATTTAAATACTTGACTACGATACGAACTATTGAACTATTCACTCACAAGTAACACGTAGCGGTCTTAAGGAATTCCTCTGTTAAAAACATTTAAATGTCCATTAAGCTCATTGTAACTTCCACTCTGCTTGTCTCTCCCTCTCGTTCTTATCACATTCTCCATCTCTCTTTTGTAATGCGCTCACACATATACTAATTTGGATAACATTAAATGCTACTAACTAACATATTAGATATTCCCGGCAACGCCCAAAAAGGACCTGGAGGTGGGTAACGTACATGTGCATACCATAGCTATTTTGATCACTGCTAACGATTCGATAAAACTTCATTAACTCGTTACTTTTCAATGATTTGACGGTTGTCTCGCTCACACTTATTTACATGATAACTGTCTCTCTCTCTCTATGTGTCTGATTTGCACACCACCGACTACAGCTGGGCGATGTTTGCTATGAGGATATACCGCGAGTGCGTTTGGATCGCACCCGTCGACCCGCCAAAGCCATGTGGGATGGTCCGCCCACGCTCGCCGAGGAGAACGAGGATTCCGACACGTGCCTGGGCAGCGGCATCAGTGGACTTAACGATATTGTGCTGAACACTACGCTCTACAATGATTTAGGTAAGTTTTCTTTTTTTTTTTTGCCCTCCCCCAAAAAGACTCCCCTCTCCTGTCTGTAGGTCTGTTTCTCTACATACATACATATGTACATATGTAGATGCCCCTTACTTTGATTGACTGTGGTCAAGCCTCAATTTAATTGCATTGACCTACGTATGCGAATCGCCAATTGTTGTAGTTGTTGTTGCTGCAACTCTGATCATATACCTCCAACTCACTTCCTCCCTCTCTCCCTCTCGCTCATACACACATACACACTGTGAGAAGTCACTCAGGAAATTTGTTTGTATCGTCGTCACGCATGCCAGCACATTGGGCACAATAGACAACAGACACAGCAGACAATGTGAGCGATGGCAACGGGAACGGGTTGGTGGGGAGGGGGGAGGCGGAAGAGCGCACAATACACCAATACTCCAATACACCTACAAATACACACACACACACATGTGCAAATATACATACATACACTCTATGCATACATTCATCATAGTGATGCATCCAGGCGACGAGACACGACAACAATGGCGAGCTCGTTAATGACAATCCACGCGCAATTGAACAACAGTAAAGTGCAGGCGATAACAAGCCCAAACAAAAGTCAATTGCCTATCGATTATTTGTTTATCGATTGCCATATCTTTTGTTTGGCATTGATACTCAGTGCTAATAATTGTTGTCTTAGCGTTGAGTTTGAATTTCGTATTAGCTTGGCAGTAACATTTACCTATCGATTGTATAGTTATCGATAAATTGAAAAAAAGGTATGCTAGAGAGTTGACATTTTAGCTAGCAAATTTGTAGTGTTGTGTTTCGCATATAATCATAGCAGATCGATGGACAAGTTTGCTAAGCCAAGTAGTTCGATAACAAGCCGAAACTATAAATATCAATTATTTGCTTATCGATCGTAAAATATTGTTTGACATTAATATTCACTAACTGCTAAAAATTGTTAGCTTAGAGATGAGTTTGAATTTCATATGCTTAGCATGAACATTTGTCTATCGATTTGACAGTTATCGATTTTTCCAACACAAAAGTGTTAAAAATTTGGAAAATTATTGCTTTTCTTTAACTGTAAAGTATCGCAAAAGAACGATTCGATAAATTCGATAAAGAATATTTCGATTTTATTGCGTATGTTTGCTAAAACATTTGCCTATCGATTTGACAGTTATCGATAAGTTGTACAGAAATAAAGTGAATTTCACATTTATAAATAAAAATTATTGACCTATCTTAAACTAATCTTAGGAAATAACCCTCTACAAAGCCAAATTGATTCAATAAGTTATCGTTATCGATAACAAATAATCTCGTTGCTTGTTACAAGCAATTTGATTGTTATGTTTATTTTGTATCAATTCCGATATTTATTTTCGTATTGTTTTATGGCAATTCGTTTTGGTTTGTTGTTAACGATATTTGAATGTTGCTGTTAATGTTGTTAATGGCTGCGTATCAAGGCTGCTTTAGAGCCAAGTTAAGACACAACTCAAAACTAAATAGCCAGTGAAGCGAGCACACGCTCTGCGCAGGCGTCGCTACTGCTCGACACCAAAAACTAAAATGCAATTAAAAACCTGCGATTAGTTGCCGCTGCCTTTCCTCTGCTTCTGCTTCTACTTCTGCTCTTGCTTCTACTTCCACTTTTACTGCTATGCTGCTTCTGCCTCTCACCTGTATATGTAAATGCATGTGTGTCTTTTCTCTGCTGCTTCGCACTGAATGTAAACAAAGTGCAAGCAGAGAACAACAACAAGAGCAAGAACATGCCAAACACTTGCAACGCTTCCATGCGTTTTGCCGTGTTCCAAACTGTGTTTCAGCTGCTCAACTGTTCCATCAATGAACCAAGAAGAACCGTCTGATAGACACAGAGCGTATGGTAGTGTGAGAGAGTCGTGAAGTGGACGAGTGTGTGAGAGAGCGCAGCGTGTTTCATTTCCGTTGCGTCTCATTACATTGCAAGTCGCTGCACAGTGAGGCAAAGACTGAACGATACAAACGAAAAATTGGGCAAGCAACTTAATGTCTGTGCTTCAGTTTACACTGCATAGATAAAGTATTTATTAATTAATAGTAAATATCTGGCATAGATTGTTGAAAAATCATTTAATATATAACTAGGCTCAGTAACTCACAATATATTGCTGCTGCCATTCGTTTCACAGTTTCACTTCCATTCTGGTCGATTGTGTACCACTGTCAGAGCATTTCGGCTAGCTTTTGTCGTTGTCTGTTGTTGCGTTTCGGTTCGGTTCGGTTCGATTCGTTTCAGTCCACTTTAAGCTTCCGGCGCAGGCGGTTGGTTTCGGTATCGCAATCGCTCTTCGTTGTACGTTAGCTCTCGCTTCGGTGCGTTTTTTTTTTTGTTTTATTTTTTGGTTCAACAATAACAACTCAAAAATCTTGATGTGTTTTTTATTTCATGATTTTTTTTTTATATACATTAACTTTTTTTTTGAACTCGTTGCGGGCTTTACAGCTGACTGGCAACTGTTGCAAGTGTAGTTTTGAATATATAGTGTTTTTTTTTTGTGAGAGTGTGCGTGTGTGTGTGTGTTGCTGTTACCATACTATTTTGTAAGAGTGTGTGTTACGATGCATCCCAATGACAAGCAGAGACAAGGACGGCGAGAGAGGAATCTGAATTTGAATAGATTTTTGCGTGTTGTGTTGTGTTGTTAGTGAATGAAAAATCCGTGAAAATATTTTTGTAAAACTATGCGCGCCTTTAGCGCGGTTACAAATGCGAAATGCGAAATGTGAAATGAAATAAAATGTTCTAAAAATAAATGCAAAAGAAAACAACAAACCAAAAATCAGCCACAGCAACAATAACAATATACGCAAAAATAACAAAACGCCCGACGCACAAAAAAAAAAAAAAATAAATAATATATAAAAACGAAGCGAAAATTCTCTATATGTGTGTGTTTGTGTGTGAGCCAAAATATTATGATCATGATCAACATAATCAGCATAATGAACAGATCTATAAATTTAGCAAAAGGAAAAGCCACAGAAATAACACAGATACATGAATACATACATACATATGTACATACATATATATTTTCAGTTAAGAAAAAAAAAGACGCCTAGAAACGCACGAGACGCGTTTTGTTAGCGTTTCGCTAGCGATTTCAATGTGCTAAATCAAAACGGCTGCGAATTGAGAAATGAGAACTGAGAACTGAGAAAACGTAAACTGAATTAGGGAAATGAGCGCTTGACACCGTTGTTGATAAGAAGGGTTTTGCTTAAAGGGGGTCGCAAAATAAAGAGTAAATGGGGGGGGGAGAGTAGAAAAGTTGGACTGAGAAAGGTGGCGACAAGTTGTCTTTATAAAGTCGCCCAAAAGGCGGCCAAGTGACACCGGAAAGTCAACCTCTATAATTGTTGTTGGTGTTGTTGTTGTTGTTATTACTGTAAACCGTTTACGGCCATAATCGCATCCGGATCAGCTTTTGGTAATGTGTCTGCATGCGATGTGAATTGCGGTCACTGGAAGGAGGTGACGGGATGTCTGTCTGTCTCTCTCTCTCTCTCTCTCTCTCTTTTGGTGGGTGTGTAATGGGAGGCGGTGGGGGGGGGGGCTAATCATCATGTAAATCAGAATTCAAACTGCCAACTAGAGAAAACTATGTCACTCGCAAAACAAAAACGGCAAAAGCAAAAGAAAAACAAAAGCGAGAAACACAAACAACACATATGTATGTATGTACATATGTACATAACATATGTACATACATACATAAGCATAAGCCCCCAAAAAAAAAGAAGAAGCAAGTATAGCGTATCACAAGCAAAAGCAACAGCTCGATAAAGTTGCAAAAGCAAAAGAAAGCACAATAAACAACAAACGGCAAAAAAAAACACTTGCAAATAAATGCCACCAATTGACACCAATTAAATTTATTTGATGCACATGACCCACATTTTATCTACATGCCAACATACATACATATACATATACATATATATATATATAAATAAGTAAATAAATACGAGCATGCGATAAAAACTAACTAAAAAATAGAGAAAAACAGAATCTTCAAATCTAAAAATATATGTATAAATAAATTTATAAATGCAACTGCATAAATACGCATTTTATGCATTGTCTGCTTCTCCTCCACCCACCTACTCCTGGCCCACCTCCTTTGCCGTGCGTTGTCAACTTTCTTTTCTTTCAATGCATTTCTCTAGTCTGCGCTTCTCACAAAATAATTGAAATCGCTGCGCTGCATTTGAAAAGCATCAGAAATCATTAATCAAATGCAGGAACAGCAACAACAACAACAACAGCAACAACAACACCTCGACCACACCGCAGGCGCAACGGCAACCTCAGTGAAATTACAACAACGGCAACAGCGCGGAAATGTGAAATTTTGCAACACGTCGCCGCTTTTACATACTCTTCCCACTCCAACCATAATTTGCATAATATTATATTTGTTTTTAATATATATGTACATATATGGAATTAGGTTTCACTCTAGAACTTGGTTCTTTATACGTGAATTGTATTTCTAAGTTATCCAGCACTTGAACTAGTTGTGAATTTTAGTAAAACTCGTGAAATAATTCAAGTTATGTTATAGAATTTGAGCAAATTGAGGTAATATTTATAGCTAGTTTTTGGCAAATTTTAATCACTGCTAGCATATACATATGTATGTTTCTCTAATCTTGAATCTTCAGTAATAAAACTAACAATTCTCAATAATCTAATTTGAATATTACAAATATGATTTTTAGTAAATATAAAACTGTTTTTGCAGAGCGATTTTTGCTGCTTTGTAAACTATATACATACATATATATATATATATATATATATATATATATATATATATTTTTTTTTTTAGCACACTTTCATATCTCTTTAAAAGGCGTGTCAAGAACTGTTAAAAAAATTTTGTATTCCCTTTTTTTTAAATGCTTTTATCGAATTTCTAGAGTCGCTCACTCTTTTATATATGCCAATAGATATCCACTTCTCCACACATTCAACTATTCTTCAAATCCAAGAAAACCAAATTTTATGCTAATTTCTTTTCTAGCCATAAACAATATAAATTTCTTACACATACATACTCTATCTCTAGTTTTATAGATGTTTCCTTTGCTCTCTGTCTCAATTTAAGGCACTTCATCAAGAAGAGTTAATATTGATGAGGAATTTCTCAATTTATTTATTATCAATTGCCATTCGCAGTTGTTGCTTATTAAATTCTCTCTCTATCTACATTTGTCTTGCTATGTATTATTTTGCTTACTCTCTAACTTTATCACAGTTTTTCAAGTTCATCGAATTTCCAAATTATTTCGATTTGACAACTTGTAGCTTGAATTTCGAGTTGTAACTTTCCATATCAAAGATATACAGTGTTGGGCACATTAATAGAAACGGTTTTTTTTTTTTGGCTGCCTTTTAAATACTTAAACTCATATCGAAATAAATTTAATACTAAAACATGTTCTCAAATCCGAATCCGCACAAAATGTGCGGATTTCCGCATAGATTGCTATTGCAAAACCGCACGTTCCTTTCGGATGCGAATTCGAGAACAAATATGATTTTTTTTGTTAACTTTTTATTAATTAATTAATATATTTAAATTTATTGAATTTTCCAATTTCGAAATTGTTTAAGTATTTTTTAAGCTAGTCGTATTTATATAAAGATACTCTATAATTTTTTTTGTATTATTTTGTGTTTTATAGTAATGAAAACGCGAAACTCCAATCGAAACAATAGACGCTCCCTTTGTTAGGTGTTGCAGGAGGCGGCGAGGCGTGGCGTGGCATGGGGCAGATTGTTTGGGTTTGGCGCGGTTTGGGAGCGATTTGGCGGCAATGGCAGTTGCCATTGTTGTTGCTGCTGCTGCTGCTGATGATGATGAATGTCATTATTGTTGTTGTTGTCCAGCTAAATATGTAGATACATATGCTATATAGTAGATACGTATATATGTATATAATATACATATATGCTATATAGTATACGAGTGTCTGAACAGTTCGTGTTTTATGCCTTATTGTGGGTGAAATTGCGTGGCGCGTTTTTATGGCGTTTTATTATATCTGCTGCTGCTGCTGCTGTTGTTGCTTCTGCTTCTTCTTCTCTGTTATAGCTGTTGTCTCGCTCACTCACACAACACTCATACGCACAGTGGGCCGCATTCAGCCACTCACCGCTCACTTCTAACTTCTGTTCACTTGTTGTTTGCTAATTTTATGCGCAAATAGTTAAATTCGAAATTGAAATGCAATGCAAAAAGGCGAGAAAGAGATGGCAGCCAACTATCTCTATATCTCTGTCTCTATCTCTCTCTATGAGTCGTTCTCTTAGCTGTAACTGTTTTTGGGTTGGGGGCAATTTGTTGTATTTACATGCAGTAGTGTGTTTAGTTAGTTTATAACAATTAGAGATACAAATGTATCTGCAGCTGTGTTGCCGTTGATTAAAAGTGAATTTCCTCAGTTCGCTTTTCTTTTTTTTTTTTCTCTCTCTATCTCTATTTTTTGTATCCGTTAGATGGCGCTGCTGTTCAATTGAACCATTTGAGCCATAACAACAATTATCATCATCAGCAGCAGCAGCAGCAACTACAACAATAATAACAATTAACAGTGCCACATTCAGTAATTCATATCTCATAAATATCTGTCAGACTGTCGCTATTCTCCCTCTCTCTCTCTCTCTCTCTCTCTCTCTCTCTCTCTCTCTATGTGTCCCTCTCATGTAAATTGCCTGTTCGCACTTTGCACAAAAACTGCGCGATGTCGTCATCGACAAGCATCAACATCATTATCATTATCATTATCAACATCGTCATCATCGTCATCATTCGGAAACATCATAATCCGCTGCTAACAACGTCTTGTGGTGTTGTTCCCGTTGATCTACATATGGCAATTGTTTCCACTTCCAATTTGAGTTGGCCAATTATATAATAGATACATATGTACAAAGATACAGATACAACTACAACAGCATCCATCTATCTTTGCTTGTCCACAAGTGTTCAACTTTTTATTGTTATATATCATATTTTTTTAGAAAGTGCTCGAGGAACTTGACAAAAATCAGCTCAGTTCATCAGCAACATCCTCCACTGATTCATTTGTTAATTGTTAATTGTTTTAAACAAAATGAAATATATTTTTTTCTTGTTTTTTCCATAAGTACAACTTTTATAAATTCGCATATATTGTTGTTGAGCACGACAGACATGCAAATGGCGCTTACAATTGGACAAGGCAAACATGTTATTCTCGGCTCTCGAAAGTATCTCAAAGATTGCTAGATAGCTATGTATCTACATATGTACATTCAGTATCTTGATGTACCGCATTTCCATGGAAAGCAATTGCTCTAGTTTCCATTTTGGAGCTCATTTATGACTCAGTCCCGTCCAAAGGGAAATTCTTGGCTACATATACAAGTTTCAGCGATGTTTTATATTCCCGATATACATTTGCCATATGAAATTTGTTTTCACTGTCTATCGATAGTTGGAGAATTTGTAATTCCTCATCGAGATCTACAAAAAATTAGACAACTTTTAGTTTTAGATATGTTGTTTTACCAAACTATGTGAACTATTGATGTTTCTTACTAGAGTATTATAGTTATCGATAGTTTTAGTTTCGATAACAATAGAAATTATTGCATTCTAGTTGCAAATTTAATTTGATATCATTAACTTGTAGCTAAAATATTTTAGAAGAATTATGTTGTCATTGCCAACTTGAATAGTGGCAGTAATTTATTTATCGACAGTTTTATCGATTAAACTGATAATTATCGATAATTACGGAATCTGCGAAAGAGTGCATGCTAGTTGCCACTTTAACTAGGTAACTTTTAGTTAAAATATTTCAGATATTTATAGAGAATGACTTTCACTTTGTCAACTTGAATACTATCAACTGTATATTTATCGATTGTTTTTATCGATAACTCAATTTTTCTAGCTGCGGCAGTCCATTTGCAGTGCTGCTCGGCCTTTCTCTTCCGCTTTGTTTTCCTCAGCTATCTTTCTTTACCCATTCCCCCTCCCCCTCCTCCCACCATCTATGGCTCTCTTCAACTTCCCCATCTGCTGCTTTAGCATAAACATGGCAACATTTTGTTGCATTGTTGTTTATATTACAAACTGGCAGCAAATTATTTGATAGGCGGCTGCCTGCAATGAGGTTATGAGGTTGGGCGAAGGGGGGGAAACTGTGCCTCACATTGTTAAAGGCGGCGGGGGTGGCGATCTGGCGATAACTGTTAATTTGTAGGGAACAGCCATGGCCAAGACTATAACTTAAGTATGTTGAATATGTTGGATCAGTTTTATGGGCTCTGATTTCTCTGATGATTTCTGTTTACACGAATGTTTATCGCACCTTGAGATGCGTTTGAAATCATTTCCCAAAATAGAAAAAATTTTCATACACTTCTCGCCGCACCGCTGCCTCTATACATATCTATCTCTCTAGTATTTTTTTTTCTGCTTTTTGCGCCTGGGAAATATTGTGATAAATTTAGCGAAAATCTCGAAAATGGGGAAATGTGGAAAATGTGGAGAGAAAAAAAATAATCGCGTAAACAAATCCAAAACTGGGCAAACTGAATGACGATGGCGATGGCGATGACGATGATAATAATAAGTTCACAAACATAAAGCAAACTAAATAGCCCTAGAGCGAGAGATAGGGAGAGAAGGAGATACAGAGAGAGAGAGAGAGAGAGAGAGAGAGAGAGAGAGAGATGGTGGAGTGAAAAGTGGCAAGCATAAAACAGTTAATATTGCTTTATGCGCTCATTTCAACATCCACAAAGAGGCCGTTGGCGGGGGTCGCTACCCCTCCCTCCCTCCCTCCACTCCTTCTCGCCCTCTGCGCAACCAGGTCTTTGAGCCCATTTGCAAGTACTCTTCCCCCCTCTCTCTCTCTCACACACTTTTAGCCAACACAACCCTTGGTTGTAGTTGTAGCTGTTTTTGCCCTGCTAAATAATTTACATAATATGCAACACATGTTGACACGAATAACGAGGCAAAGTGGGCGGCCGCTTTGAAAGAGTTGAAAGACTCCACCACCACCAACCCGTCCTCCCTCATCTCTCTTAACCCGCCACCCTCCAACCATCCAGCAACAATCATACACACGTATACATATATTGTCTTAGGCACCTCGAGCTCCTCTTCATTTAACCATAAGTTGTTTCCCCTCCTCGCTTCCTTCACTTGCTACCTGAGCGTGTGAAAAGTTGCGTTTAGTTTTTTTTTTTTTTTTGTGATCTTCCTCAAACCGTTGTCTTATTTTTTTTTTTTTTTTTTTTTTGTGTTTTTGCCAAGTGACGAGTGGAAAGTGCGGCTCATTTCCAGTCACAGTTTTAGATAATGAACAACCTAGCACCTCTAGACTCCGGGTAATTGGGGAAGACACTTCTTCACTTCTCATGCCGGTTATGGGTATGGAGGGTATGGATGTGGAGTGTCTGCGAGGGGGAAATGTGAAGAAAATTACTGAAAGAAAAAGCGACTAATTCTACAGAATGTTTTGCAGAATGTAGACAGAAAGAGAAAGCAAGACTGAGCATGAAAATGGGAATGAGAAACGGAGAGAGAGAGAGAGAGAGAGAGAGAGAGAGAGAGCTAAAGATGAAGTGGGAAAGGCGAAGAAAGCTGAACTGAAGTTGGGTAATTGAGGTGTCAGACGAAGAGAAAGAACTGACAGCAAGGAACTTAGGAGAAAAGAGAGAGAGACAGAGAGAGAGAGGGAGAGAAAGAAAGAAAAGATATAGTATGTAGAGGACATCGAAAAATCAACTGGATAAAACCAATTCTTCGAAAAGATAGGATACATTTCAAAAAAGGAGCTAGAAGTAAGAAACAGAGAAAGGAGAAGAGAGTGAAAAATAAAGTGAGGGAATATAGAGGAATTGGTAAAATAAGGAAAAATACTATTGAAGATTAAAATACATTTTCAAAAGTCACAGGGTATTAAAATAATACCATATCATAAGCAGACTGAGATAATTAGGAAATAGAAAAGATTTTAATATATATAAAAATAATTCCATATGATAAAAACAACAGTTATAGTTAGGTAATGAAAGAAATTTGATTAAAGGAAAATGATTGATATGCCCTTTTTAACCAATGATTATGATAAGAAAACAAGGGGAATTATGAATTAAAAGTAGTTTTATTGGAAAAAGAAAATTGATATACCCTTTTTTGACAAATTTTGAAGGTCACAGAATATACAAATAATGTCATATAACAAGAAAAGAAGAAAAACTAGTTAATAAAAGTAATTTGATTAAAAAAAAATATTGATATACCTTTTTTAAGCGATTTTGAAGGTCACAGGATATAGAAAATAGTATAATATGGTAAGAAAACAAGGAAAATTTGGAAATCCAAGTAGTTTGATTAGAGAAAGAAGTGAATAGACATGGATATGATGGGATATAGGGAGATAAAGTCGGTGTTAAAGGTAACATAAAGGGTCTATTGAAGGACTAGAAAGGAATGGAATTTGAGAGAAAATTCGTCAAATTACTTTAGGAGCGAGATATAGAACAATAATTAAAACAAAAAATACAAAAATTGAAAATGAAAAGAGTAATAGATATAGAAATGTAAAGAGACAATTAAGAGAGAGAGACAGATCGAGAGAGGGAGAGAAAGAGAGAGATGTATAGAAGGGAAATAATAAACCTAGTCAGTTGAATAAGAAGCGAGATACAGATAGACTTGATATCTACAGTCGGTAAATAGATTACTCAGTAGAATTTGATAGTTATAAAGATAAATCCACAAATACTATATAGTTTCCGAGTTAAGCAGATCGCAGTTAAGCCAGAAAAAAAAATGGAAACATTTCGAAGTCATCAAAAGAAAAAGATACAACGTGACAGAGAATAGGATAAGCGGATTAAGGGAAGCTTCAACGGAAGAGCTCAAAAAAATAAAGGAAGTTCAGTTCAGTGTCAGTCTGGCCGATATCTGGGCAGTATAATGCGCTATATAGAGTGCAGCAAGAACTGAAGAACGTGTTGTTGTTGTTGTTGTTGTTGATGTTGTTGATGTTGGTGGTGTTGATGATGAACAGGGGGGAATACAAATAGAAATTCTCAAGAGTTATTTTGGTATTGTTATTGTTATTATTATTATTGCTGGAAACGAACGAAAAGCTGCGCCCCATTGAAATTCATGGCATGTTGTTTGTTGTGTGAAAATAAAAGAAACAAAAAATGAAAATAGAGAGAAGAGAGAATTCCTCTCTCTCTCGCTCTCTCTCTCTCTCGCTCTCTCTCTCGCTCACTTTCTGTAAATGGTTTGTCCCCGAAAAACGAAAAAAAAATACGTAGAGAACCGCAAATATCCGTCAGAAAGACGACAAGTTGGAGATACTCACAGACAAGGGGAGTTAGGGGAGGGGTCTTAAACAAAAAGAGAGAAAAAAATTGTTGACCGGACGAACTACAATAAACAACAATTTTCACTTTTTATTGTTGTTGTCATTTTTTGTATCTCTTTTTTTTCAGTGTTTTTTTTTTTGTTTCTTTCTTGGCTTTTGGGTTGTTAATTTAATTTGACTGTGGCCAACGTACGATCAACGACCACAACAATGAGATGTTGCCCCTGTCATCCCACACTTCACCTCACACTCCATCCCCACTGCAAACCACCCCCCTTCACCCCCCCCCACACACACACACATACTCCGTCAGCCTCCAGTCTGTCTGTCTGTCATTCACCCACTTCACGCCCCCCTGCTTAGTTTTTATTTTTTCTCAGTTGACGTCGCATTCGCTGTCGTTATCTCATTGTTGTTGTAGTTGTTGTTATACTCATTGTTGTTGTTGTTGTTATTGTTGTTGAGTTTGCATTGTTCTGAATGAATCATAAAGACAAAAGGCAACACGTTTATGGCTAACAGCCCCCACCACCCGCCGCCACCCCTTTTCCAGCCTGCTTCTGCATTATAGCTTCTACTGTCATATTCATGAATTGTACTTTGCTCAGTACACTCTCTCTTTCTCTTTCTCTCTCTCTCTCTCTCTCCCTCTTTCTCTCTCTCTCTCTCTCTTGTATAACTCGCTCTCTTTCTGCTTAGGTATAGCCATCTTTGTCTTGCATTTCATTCAGCTTATTTCATTCCCAGTGTGTATCGCAATTATCGCCGCAATCAACGTGGTCCATTTTGATCAGCGCCCAGCTTCAATTACCCAACGTGGAGGATCATACCTCATACCTCCCATGTGCCATCTATCTCTCACTCAATATCTATCTCTCTGTCTCTCTCTCTCTCTTTCTTTTAGCTTTTGCTGTCTCTTTCTGTCAGTCGACGAAGCGTGCAAATAAACTGGGCATACTCAACCATACAACCGTGCCCTATAATGCCATCAAACTGAAATCTGTAATCCCTCCCTAACTCTTGCTGCTCCTCTCTCTCTCTCTTCTCTCCCTCTCTCTCTCTCTCTCTTCAGTGTCTCTCTCTCTTTAAATCTCCTTCTGTCTATCTCTCTCGTCAGCTTGCAGCAGCTTTATTCGCTTAGCCCATGGGCCCCAAGACCCCACCGAGCCATTCCCAATCCTCTAGCATTGTTGGCGCCGTCATACTGGCCAACGACCTTAACGTGCTCATCATATGGCCAATTGTTGTTGTTGTGATTGTTGCTGCTGTGGTTGAGAGCATCACCGCATCATCACCAAAGCAGCTCTGGGCCTTTTGTTCTATGCGACAATTGAGCCAAGTTTCCCACGAAGAAAGCGGCGAATGTGCAACAAAATGCTTCACTGACTTTGCCATGGGTCTCCCCAAGGGTTCTCTGTGCTCCGTAACCTTAAACCATAAGCTCAACTCCCAATAAAAGCTTTACTAAAAAAAGCGTAAGTTTAGCGAAATGAAGCTTAAATAAAAATTGGCTCGGTTCCCAATTTGCAATTAAACTTGGGCATTGTCATAATGATAATGACAATAAACAAAAAATATATACATATATAACTTTAATTTAAGCATTTCCTTTTGTTTTCTTTTTTTTTTTTTTTTTGAGTAGAAGAAGAACAAAAGTTTTGCCAAACTCATTAAAATCTAACAAACTCACGCATTTTCGCATTAGCTGACGGTAATTACAATTATCTTTACCGTATAAACAATGTTTAGTTTGATGATTTCCTTGATTACATTACGGCACAACAATTGCTTAAAATACAAAAAAATCGAGACTAAAGAAAGACAGAAAAACAAACAGAGAGAGAGAGAGAGAGAGAGAGAGAATATGATTAAGCTAATCGAGTGCGCGGTAAATTTCACGACAATTAGCACGTGTGAACTGCAAATAACGCACTTAAGCGTGACTGATTGACGAACTGATTGATTCAGTCATGTTCAACTGCATCAGATAAGAGAATTTTTATGGTCAAGAGCTCCTGTTCACGCAGCATGCCAATTAGGTAACAGTTGCCCTGAACCTTCAACATACAAGCTGTACGTGATTGATGCGTTGATTGATTAAAGTTTCATGTGAACACAGTTTGAACTTGACTAAATCCGTTGACAAATTTCACACGAGATGTGTTTGCAGACTGTGAAGTGAAGTGAATAAAGGGTCGACATTGATTGAATAACATATTGGTTGTTGCTAGAAATTGTTCATGGAAATTGTTGTTGCTCATTATGAGTTAATTGAATGATTGATGTTTTGATTGATGCTAGAATTTGCTCATTTTCAAATTTGTGCTTCTTTTAATACCAGTGTCAGTAGCAGAATTGCAGATCTTTAATGTGATTGATTGATTGATGTCTTGACTGATGCTAGAATTCAGTCATTTGAAGTTGTTTGCTTGTTTAATGGCAGTTTAAGCAGCAGTATTGCAAATTTTTTATTTGGTTGATTGATAAATGTCTTGATTGATGCCAGAATTTGCTCATTTCAAATTTGTTGCCTCTATTAATGTGAGATTCAGCAGCAGAATTGCTGACTTATTATTTGATTGAATGATTGTTTCATGGCAGTTTACAGTATATTATTTCTGATTATTTTTTGATTGATTGATGATTGATTGATAGAAGAGTTATCTGCGTCTGTTTTTTTTTTTTTTACATACACTAACTTATGTGGCAACCCTCGCTGACATAGAGTTCAAGTTCCCATGCATGAGCGAGCGCGATGCGAACAGCGCAGCGAATTGAACGCGTCGCCGCTTGGCGACGTGCAAGAATCCCAGCGAGCTGCCAAATTATGCATTCCCCGACATCCTCCCACTGCCCGCTGATGACACTGTCGCACTTCCTGCCTCCTCGCTTGCCAACAAAGTGGCGACGAAGCGAACTTCGAATCAATTGAAGTATCATTTTGCTGCTGCTGCTGCATTTGGCGGCATCCGTTGGCGGCGAAAAAAGCAAAAATGAGGAGACAACGAAAAGAAAAACAAAAGCTTTTCGTCTGTCTCTCTCTCTCTATCATTCTCTTTCTTTAGATGTATGTGTATGTCTCTCTCTCTTTTACTTGGGGGCACTGAGTGCATACTGCACAGTCATATGGTTCTGTTCGATCCCATGACCATATGTGCACGTTCCTCTTCCATATCAAATTCTAGCCATTTCTGGCTTGGCTTGGCATGGCTTGGCCATTGGCTTGCACTTCCGTTCCACTGCGCATCAAACTGGCTAGGAAGAGAGACAGAGATGGAGATAGAGTGAGAGAGATAGAGAGATTGGAGTGAATGATCGTGGGCTTGCATGAATTTCAAGTCCTGCTTACAGGTGCGACAAGTCGACGTCAGCGTGTTACGCTTCACAGCGCTAAGAACGAACAGCTGCAGCTGCCATCTCTTTTTAACACAAACTACACCTCTCTCTATCTCTCTCTCTTTCTCCCTCTGTCTCTCTGACTCTCTATCTAACTTGCTGGAGAAAGTAAAGCAACGTAGACGGCGAAATTTATGTTTATCGCCACAAACTATAACCATAACTATATGGGTGTGTGTATGTGTGTGTGAGTGTGTGTAGACCACATGCGAGCAGTTTTTCTTTTACTCGTCTTATTTTTTTTATATTAATTTTTTTTTCATTTTTTTTTTGGCTCACGCAGCTGTAAGAAAAGGAAGAAGACGCAGCTGAGGAAAACCGACGCTGCAGAAGTTGTGTTAGTTTTGTGTGTAAAAACAGAAAGAGAGTGGGAGAGAGAGTGAGAGGAGTGGAGAGAGAAAAAATATGATTATGGAAAAACGCACGCAACGTCGACCAAAATGAAAATTCATTAGCCACAAAATGACTTCAGCAACAACAAAAACAACAGCAACAACAACAACCAGAGCAGGAAAAACGCTGGGCGTTGTCAAAGAAAAGCGGTGAAAAGCGACTGCGAGTTGGCATAGAATTCAAATTCAAAATCAAATGCGATGCCATTTGCCACTACATTTGCCAGTTATCGATAACATGTTATCGATACAAGACTCATAAATCATTGCTGACAGTCAAGAAACTTGTTGTCTATCCATGTCAATCGATAGCAATGCCCATGACTTCATGCAGCTTGCGATATCGATAGCTATCGATAACTTGGGTTTACTCAAAAAGTTATCGACATCAAATGAATAGCTTCAAATGAAAGCAAACCCACTTAGATCCACCCACAGTGACTTATGACTTCTGTGTTCGTCGCAGTTAAGGTCGCTGCCACGTTGAATTGAATAAAGCAAACTATCGATAACTCGCTAATTCGATTGTTAAACAATGAGTCGAACACGCCAACCAACTGAATGCCAAACGATTTGCATAAGCAAGCGTTCCAACATATGGCTTCTTAACGTCTTTGCGCTCAACGAGCGTTAAATTGTTCAAGTTAAATGGGAAAATTGTTTAAGCCAACGATGACGATAACAATTTGTGACTGAAGCTGCGCAGTCGCGCGTGTGCAATACTAACAAAAAACAACGAAAACAAAGCTTTCATATAATATTTGTTAACAAATTTATTGTGGAAAACTGTAAAAAATTAGGAAAAACTTAACCTTTTTGAGGGTTTATTGGAAAATATTACGTAAGGGTTGCCCATAAGCAGGGAGAGAGTGAGAGTAGAAGGTTAGCGGGACAGTAGGGGTTAGTAAAGTGGCAAGGGGTTGCTGTTGCTGGAGGTAGGACAAGCGTGGACACGCGGTGTCAGGGTCAATAAGCCTAGGGCCTAGGGTAACCAACACGCCATGACCATAAATCTTAATTGTCAACGCAGGCAAGCGAAACCGTGCGCCCGTCAAAACAACGCGACGTCATGTTGTTGGCGCCTCTGTCGCTGTCACAGTCGCAGTCGCAGTCGCAGTCACTGCCACAGTCACAGTCGCAGCTGATGGCAGTTTGTGGCCAAAACAGTTTGGCTACGTTTTTGTTTGTAGTCGAGTCCAGTCAGTTGGGCGCACGAATTCGGCGATTGTGCGCGGCTGTTCAAGAATATTTGCGCGTTACTCGTGATCATGTGACTCGTTACTCGCTTCAATTGTGACTCGTTAGTCGCGTGAAATGCCAATTTGTGACTCGTTACTCGCATTAATTGTGATCTCGCGACAATTAACTGCAGTTGCAAGAACTTAGAGCAACTCGTTACTTGTCCGATGTGACTCGTTAATCAGTAATTGGAATTGTTGTGATTTTGCAGAGCCAGTGAATGATTTAATATCATGCCAGGGCTAAAACGTTGAACTTACCAAATAAACATAATACTTTAAAATATACCAAAAATATACCAAAAAAATAAAATACCCGCTATCGAGACAACAATTGTTAACTGAACATGAACTGCGGTGCCCTGCGCACAGTCAACGACGACGCGCAGCTGCAGCAGCGCAGCAAGCAGCGACTGCAGCAACAGCAGCAGCAGCAGCAGCAACAGGATCAACTTCAACTGGAAACACAACGAAAAATGCATTCAATGCCCCGCACACCGACACAAGCTCAGCTGCAGCAGCAACTTCAACAGCAACAGCAACAACAACAACAACAACATTGTCGCGCTGTTGCCATGGAGCAGCCACTGCGACGCAGCACAATGCCGCGTGGGCGTGGCCTTACATCATGTTTACGCGGGGAACGCGACGATGCCCCAACACCCCCAATACAGGAGGTGCACTGCGAGCTACAGCAATTGCAACTGCTGCATCAACAGCAGCAACGCCACCAGCTGCAGCAACAGCAACAGTTGCAAGTGGATCAGCAGCAGCAGCAGCAGCATCAGGATCAATTGCAACTGTGCAGCGGCAGCAGCAATGGCAGCGGCATAATGCCAGCCGCAGCAGCACTTGAGGCAGCGGGCAGCAGGAGTAAGTACGGAGCGGTATACAGTGATATACCTCCAATTGAGTGTTATGAGACGAAACTCATCTAACATTAAAGAGCCATAACTTTGCCAAAAATCAGACGATTTTCAAAATTTGCACTTCCGTATTTTAAATCTGCATCACAAAATTGTTTATTTCGGGAATTTTAAAATTTCTACCACAAATCGATTTCTGTCATCAAAATATGTATAAAAAAAAACCTTATCGCACTTGATTTGGACCAATATTTTAGAAAGTATGGCAGAAATACAGATTAGATGGCATAAAACAGCATTTTGGTCGAAAAAATGTTATTTTTGTTCGCTTTGAGAAGCTGTAACTTTGACAACCCTTAACAGATTTTCGAAATTCATGCATTTTTGCCAATTGTTACAATCCTATTCTAAATCTGCATCCACATATTTTAAATATTTTAGAAAATGTGGCTAAATGATTAATAAATGGTAATAAAATCCGATTTTGGTAGAGACTTTCTCAACTTTGGGAAGCCATAACATGGCCAAAATGAGACGATTTTCAAAATTTTTGCACTTCTGTCAATATTAACAACCGTATTTTAAATCTGCATCAAAAATTTGTTTATTTCGGGAATTTTAACATTTCTACCACTTTTAGTCATTTTTCCATACCTTTGATTAAATGTCTAAAAGGTGAAAATTCCTAAATCGAAATTTTTTGCCACCAATCGATTTCTGTCATCAAAATATGTATAAAAAAAACCTTAGTGCACTTGATTTGGACCAATATTTTAAAAAGTATGGTCGAAATACTGAAAAAATGGTAAAAAGAGCTTTTTGGTCGAAAATCGACAATTTGGTTCAGTTTGAGAAGCTATAACTTTGTCAAACCTTTATCGATTTTCAAAATTTATGCATTTTTGCCAATTGTTGCAAGCTAATTTTAATGGACATCAAAACTCTTTATGATTTCTAGAAAATTAGGCAAAGTGAAAGGAAATGGTAAAACATTGATTATTTGTTAAAAATGGAAAATTTTGTAAATTTGTGTTAATATATTGCTTAGGCAGTGAACACTGTAAGATTGATATTGAAATGTTACGACGCCCGTTTTATGACTCTTCAAAAGCATACATGCATACGTACATACATACATACATACATACATACATATCTACATACTTATGTATGTATATATGTTTATAATATAAACTTTATATAGCGCAAACAAAGATAAAGATCTTGAATGCCGAAGTCAGAGGAACAACTGTAAATGTGCGACAGATAATACGACGATAGTATTCGAATAGTCGAACAATCTTAACTGTAGCTATATATAAATGTATCTGTATCTGTATCTTTGGGTAAGTGTAGCTGTAGGTGTTCGATATGCTGACGAGATAAGCAATATACTCTTATCGTTTCAGCATCGCAAATAGTACGGTTCTCACTGGGCAAATGGCACAGTGCGAGAAAGAGATGGCAGTGTGCAGCAGGCAGAAAGAGACAGCTAGATGGATGAGTGTTGTAAAGTGGATAATTTAATGTTTGATATTTGATGATGATACGCACTTCATGATGCCAATGACATCATCGTCCCGTCAGCTGCTGCTGTTGCTGCCAGAATGTTGTGGCAAGTAGCTGGGGCAGGAGGCAAGCGGAGATACATACATACATATGTATGTACATGCATATGTGAGGTAGGGGGCATGTTGAGCAGGGGGGGAAGGGAGGCACTGAAGATGCGCAGCGAGTTGAGGGTCGGGTAATTTTTGCTTTGATGTCATTACAGTATTTACAGTTGTTGTGCGTGTGTGTGTTCTAGTGTGTGTGTGAGTTGCCGCTTAATTTATAGAACGTTACGAATTGCACTCCATCTGTCTGTCTCTATCTATATATGTATGTATGTATATATGTATGTGTATATCTGTCTCTATCGGTGTCTGTTTTGTTGTTGGCTTTCATTGCCCTTTTGGCTAATCGAAGCAATTGCATTCTGTTGCAAGTCTAACGGTAGCTTGCAACCGCTGCTGCTGACTGCTGACTGTGCAACATTCGGTGGCATGGCATCATAATCCGTTTAGGCAGGCATGCCACCAAAGCTGCTGTAAGGCACCGCTACAATGCCCACAGAATGAGATGGCAAACGGATTGTGAATGTTGAGGGGGGGCTGGTGGTAGGTGGGGGAGGGGGGAAGTAGCGGCAAATTATGTTGAATGAGAATATTGTGAATGATGCTGCTGGAGCTGTTAACTGGTCTAAGAACTCAACAAACCCCTTTCACTACAACAAGTGAAGCAGAGAGAGAGAGAGAGAGAGAGAGAGAAACAGAGACAGAGAAGAAAGTTAGGGACGAGTAAGAAGAAGATTGGATGGGTCAGATCTATTGTCTGGGCTTTGACAGCAGCTGTCTGTATCGCGGCCTGTATCTGTATCTGCAGCTATAAATGTATCTGTATCTCTACAAACATAAATATGTATATCTAAATGAAAAGAAATGATGAAATGAAATGAACGGCAGAGGGCGTCTTTGTCATGCGACGACACAGTTATGCATACTTACGTGCATACATACGTACATACATACATACTACATACACATATACATACATATGTACATACATACTTTCATTCATTGTCTTTCTTTGTGCATTTAATTAAAGTGAATTCATAACAAGTTGGGAGCCACTTTGGCACTCTGCACTCAAGGTCAAAGGTCAAACCTACATACATACATATCATACATACATATGTATGTACACATATGTATATGTATATATGTATGTATGTATGTAATTGGGTCGGGTTATGTTCGGTCACAATTGCCACAATCGTAATGTATCTAATGTATCCCCCCCCCCCCATACAACTATCTCTCTGCTGTGTATTCGCATTACATCATATTTATCTCATATTCTCTCTTCTATATTGCAGGTGAGTACAAATCGAAGACTTTGCCCCGCATACACTTTGATACGGCGCTAAATGATACGTCATTGAATGAAGGTAAACAATTATGTTTTACAATTTACATAGTCATCGTTGATAAAAAAGAAACAGTAAACAAAAAAAGTAGAAACAAACCTCTTTTAAATGGATTTCCTTTTTTTACTTTTTATAATTTAAAAAAAAAATGGGAACTTTAAAAAAATAATATTCTATCTTATATTTGGGTCTGGGTTATTGCTAATTATTTATTATAAATAATGCAACTTCAAACTTCAACTTTTTCTGTTTGTTTGCAACTCATTTGTTGCTTGTCACTGGACAACCTTGCAGTTTTACATTTATTTATACTTCATTATCGTAAATTAAGTAGAAGCAACTCGCTTAACTTCATGAGTGCGATCTATGTTAAATGATTACAAGTTTTCCAGAACTTTTTAACTCTCTTTATTTGACATGATCTTCCACGCTCTCTCTCTCTCTCTCTCTCTCTCTCTCTCTCTCTCTCTCTCTCTCTCTCTCTGTGTCTCTCTCTCTATCACTTTTTTTCATTCATCAATATATCCTTCTCGTGCAACTCTAAGTATGCTACAGTTTTGTCACTCATCATTCACCATGGACTGTTTTTTTGTGTTGCATACTTTTATATGTTCACAAATACAAATGATCGAGCTGTTCGCAGTCTGTGCAGCGGCATTTTCTCTAGTCCCACATGCTTACTAACAGGTTTGCATATTATTTTTAAAAGCAAGTTTTCAGTTATTTTGACTACCTTATCAAATTTAAAATTTGCTACGCGTAATTCTTGCACTCCCCATCGCCCACAAAGATAATGAGTACAAAAAAAATTACTGCGCTGAAAAGTAGACACTACTTTAAACAACATTCGAACAGCATTTAATTTAATTGTTTACAAACAAATTTATAGTTTCGGCTAGAACCAAAAAGTAAGAAGACAACGATAATAAAAAGAAGAAGACACTATATTTTGTGGCAACTGTAAGTTGGGCCCGCATTAACAGTTCATTGTACGTATCTTTTTGCTATGGCCATGCTGTCTGTCCATACGTAAATGCAAATACCGTTGAAAATTTGGTATATGGAATTGGGGATGGGGTAATAAAAATGGTAATGGCAATAGCAATGGAAATAGCCAGACCAGGCTTCATAAATATGTCGCGCAGTCAGAGAGAGAGAGAGAGAGAGGTAGAGTGAGGGAGATAGAGATAGAGAGAGTGCCTCAAAAGGTAGCACAAACACGGCACCCACAGCTTGCCGGCTATTATTGGTCTATTGGATGTTGATGAAGGGGCAAAGGGGTTCGAACAGAACGTGTCGCAAACACGTAAAAAAACACAAAAGTCACGCACTTCCGTTTGAAAGTTGGGGGAGTTTTGCTTAATGTGCATTTCTATATGTATGGATGTATGTATGTACATACATACATCCATACATATGTACATGTGTATGTGGGTGTTTGAATGTATGCCTTCAATTTGCTTATTATGCGCTTTTCCTCTCAGCGCTCTTCTTTTATGAATGTATGTACTTATATATGTATGTATGTATGTATGTACGTATGTATGTATGTGTGTGTACCTGCGCTCAATTAGATCAATTACCAGCCACATTGCCACTCACGCCCTTATGCCGAATGGCTTATGGCCTGTGCCTCTCCTCACTCACTCTGCTTCTCTCTTGCGCTCGTTCGTCTTCTTCTGCTCTACTCTGCTCATTTTCTACATTCTTACAATTGAATTCGTTGCTGTTGTTTGTTACTGCCGTTATACTGTGCGTAGCTCTTCCCCTTGTGCGTCTTGTTCTTCTTATTATTGCCCATGATGGTGTTTGCTGGCTATGCTTTCAATTCAAATTCTTACAAATACGCTGCTCAAAGTCGGGCATATTGCCTTTGCCCTTGACTACGTACTGATTGCAGATCTCTTTGTTGTTCTTCGCCGTAGGTACATACATACATATGTACATGCATACATACATATGTATGTACATATGTATGTATGTATGTATGTACATTTGTACATGTTTGTGCATGTCGCGCTGTTTGCTTTGTTTGCTTGCCATGGACACGTTGAAACATGCATGCCAAATGTCACACGAGCAAAACACTTCTCACCTTCAATTCGAACTTCCTGGCAATTTGACACACTTTGACTACTGAGCGTTACAAACAGGCCATATTCTGAATTGTGTTAATTGTTGTGAACTATTAGAAATTGGATATTTGTACTGCTCATCATAGTATTAAAACAAGTACGGACTTTGTCTAGACAAATTCTATAAATATTATAAGAAAATTTATGCACATCAAAACGGAGAGACAAAACTTGTTTATTTATAAAAATACGCATACTTAGCTACGTCTTTGTGTATCTATGTATGTATATATGTATTTGAGTATTTTTATTTATGCACATTTATCATATCAATTGCAGCGCATTTGTTTGTTGGATTAACTAAATTCGTGACGCACTCTCTCAGAGGCTCCTTGAATGTTTTTTTCTCTCTCTCTGCCGCTCTTTTTGGACTGCATAGTGTTAGTGCTTGTATGTGTGGCTTTGTCAACATGCGCATGGGCAGCACTGTTTCTATTTGCTATTCGCTTGGCTACACTGCGCATTCTCTCACTCAGCTGCACAGGGCTACAACTTATACAATAACATATTTGTCCTATATTCATATGGCATACCAAAAGTAATATATTATTTAAATTTTATAAATTTTATTATATTTTATTTATCTACTTTTCAAAAAGTTATAACATGAATTAGTTTGTAAAATTTATTATTAATTTTACTGTTGTGTAGCCAATTAGTTTAGTATGCAGTTGTTTTGCAGCCCTGGCGTCGATCGCATTTACGCTCTTGCTCTCGTTTGCGCTCTCCGAATCGGACCGCTGTTTCTCTCTCCCATTCTATTTACCATGGCCATGCGTCGCTGTTATGGCAGCGTCTGCGTCGGCGGCGTCGGCATCAGTAGTCAGTTGTGAGAGAACCGCGTTAGCGAGTGGTAATGAAACGGCAAAGAGACGTCGTCGCGTACGTGTGAAGTAGGAACAGAACGTCTGCGTTTCTTCTGCGCTCTCTTTCAATGCATTTTTGAGTTTAGTGTTTTATTTTTTGTTGCGTTTGTGGTTGTAGATTTTTTTTTTAACATTGTTGCATCTTCCTCGATCGATTCGTTGTCGTGCGTGCCTTCTGTATTTTTATGCATTTTTTTTAATACCAAAATTTTATGGTTAAATTTTTTAATTATCATCGAAATGAAATCTTGTGAAAGCGGTGAATTGTGAAGTGTTCAAAAGATTATCGATGAAATTTATCAAATCATTCAATTGTGTGAACTTACACATAGATGCATGCATACACAAGTATATGCAGGCAGCGAAACGCAGCGAATGTGATGCAAAGTCGCGATAAAATAACTGCGACCAACAACAAATGCAAAACAACTTCAACTGGCGACAACGACGCGTGAACAAATGCAAGTAGTGAGAAGACGAAGAAGAAGAAGACGACGACGAAACACAAGCAACAGAAGCAGTAAAGTTGAAAATAAAACGTTGCTGCCGCCTCATCGCAAACGCGGAAATGCACTTGAGCGCATAATTTTTATAAGCCAAGCGACACCAGCAACAACAACAATAACAACAACATATACGTAAAAAAAAAAAGAAACAAATAAAATAAAAACAAAACGCGCAAAAAGCAAGAGAAGAAAGAAATAAAGAAATTACTTGTCAGCAGAAATTGCAGCGTAGCAGCGGCAGCAGCAGCAGCAGCCAAAGAAGCCACAACAAACAACATACAACAACATTCACACAAACAAACGCATGCGTACGCACGCATACATTAAAATACCTGCACACACACACATTCAATACACACACTCAGTAAAATCGGCGCGCTCTCTCTCTCTTTCTCTCTCTCTATGTGTTGGCTCTCTTTGTATGTGCGCGTGTATTAGTGTGTGCTTAGCTTCCTTACACCCTCACGCCGTCTCTTTCGCACTGCGCGCGCGCGCCTTTGTGGCTTGTTGAGAGAGGCAGCGATTGTGTGAGCTAGAGTAGGGTGTGAGAGTGACGAAGAGAGCGAGCGAGAGATGTTGAGTAAGGCGCCTGAGCGCCGCATTAATAACAATTAAAACAAGCGCGCAAAATGTTGCAGGCGCATAGCGACGCCAGCAGCACATCAACAACAACGACAGCAGCAACTACAACAGCAACGCCATTATCTAAAAGCCAAAGCAGCGCTGCCGATAACAGTGACTGCGCAGCGACGGCGGCAACACCAACGCAAGAGGAGAAGAGCCAACGACGTCGATCCACCTTCTATGTGCCGCTGGTCATTGAGGACGACGACGACAACAACAGCGGCAGCAGCAACAACAACAACAACAACAATAACAACGCGACACAACCAAAGGAACAACAACAACAGCAGCAGCAACAATCACTAATTTCGCACAGCGGCAGCAGCTCCAGCCTCAGCAGCGGCAATCTGTCGCGTCACAGTCAGAGTCACAACAATAGTACCACAGTCAAGAAAACAAAAACAACAAGCTCGTCGAAGACGAAGTCGAAGAGTGGCAACGGAAGTCAAAGTGTGGCCAAGGTCAGCGCATTGTTTGAGCGTAAATCGAGCAACAGTAGCAGCAGCAGTAACAGCAATAGCAATCGAATCAACAGCAACGGCAACAAAATGTCGCCACCCTGCGGCTTTAATTGGAGTATTAGTGGCAGTGAAGCAGCTGCGCAGTATTCCGATTCGGATGATGATGAGGAGCAACTGCAGCTGCAGCTGCAACACCAACAGCAGCAGCAATCCTTGCAGCGTCAGCAACTCATCAAGTCAACAGCAACACCAGCAACCTCAACAGCAGCAACAGCAGCAGCAACAACAACAACAACAGCAACATCCTCTGCCAAACTGAAGCGTTATGGAATTGTGTTGAACGTGATCAGTTTGAATGGCAGCAGCGGCACAGAGGATGTTGCTGAACCGTCAACATCAGCAACATCAGCAACATCAGCAGCAACAGTAGCAGCAGCAGCAGCAGCAACTACGACTGATGTAGGTTTAGATACCGCCAGGTGCGCACCGCGCACACATTTTAATGAAGATAACGATATTGTTATGGCAACGCCGCCTAAACAGCAGGCCATGTCCCTCTCTCCCGCACACTCTCGCCAAACATCGACGACGTCGTCGACAGCAGCACAAACTGGCGGCATTGTCGCTGCCGGCGACGATGATGATGACTCAGAGATAAGCCGAATGCAGACAAACACCTCGACTCCCATTAAGCTAATGAAATCGCGTTCCCGAACAAATATACTCGCCGTGCCATTGCCCAGTATCGAGCGCGGTCTGGCCACGACAACAACTGGAGCACCGACGCCGCCGACGGCAATATCGTCAGTAGGAACAGCAGCAACATCATCGCCGACACGCACAACAACAACACTGATCACATTACGCGCCAAATCAAAGACATTGCCACAGAATCTATCGCCATCGGTGGTGCTACGTGAAGCGGCAGCTCTAGATGATACAGCCACATCCACAATAGCAACACAATACTTCAATCAACACAGCAGCCACAACAACAACAAGCAGCAACCGCAACCTCAACAGCAACAACAGCAATTACTGGGCAAGCATCAGCGTCAATTGTTTGGTGGCAGTCAAAGTAATTACGGTTCCGCCACCGCTGGTTCCGGCTTAGGTTGCGGTTCTGGTTCCGGTACTGGTTCTGGATCTGGTTCCAGTTCAGCAATATCATCGCCATACAAATTGCAGAGCAGCGCATCGGCAGCCTCCATTTTGACTCACAGTTTCCCGCCCAAGAATCTATTCCTATTGAAATCGACACCGAAACTAACCGCCGATGCCACGCCCCCGCCATCACAGCCCACAACGGTAATAACTTCCCCACCCAAGAAGTCACTGAGCTTCATACGTCGCGCCCATTCCACAAAGTTATCGCGTAGCAACTCCTTGCTGAAGACAATCGGTGGTGGGGGTGGTAGCGGTGCTGGAGGAGTGGCTGGCGGTGCTAGTGGTGCAACAGGTCATCATCATCATCAGTCGTTGCTGCAACACGGCGGCATGCAGTCAAGCGGGGGACATCACCACTATACGTCGCTGTCGTCATCCAACAGCTGTGCCAGCGATACCGGCAGTTGGGGCAAACATTTCTACATGAGCTATGATGTTTGCCCGCTGGGATTGGATGAGCTAAGCGCCTACTTTCAGACGGATCATTGCGAGGAGCTCATCTGTGATCGTTTCATGATCAAGGATCTCACATTGCATTCGACGAGCACCACAGAGGAGGCATCCACCAATGGTACTGTTGTTGCTGCCGCTGCTTCGCAGGCGTCCGAGAAACAGCAGGGCGACGATGATGCGGGACATCACTCTGGTAGGTGTTGTCTTCTACTTCCACTATACTATTCACTTATACTATAGTCGCCATCTCCGTCATCACATCCGTCTGCATACGGTCCGTTTGCCGTTTCTTTCTGTAGCTCGATTTATGCGCGTTAAGGTTGAGCACGATCCCGATCCCGATCCCGATAGAGCGTGTTACGGTTCGTTGGGTACCTCACTTCACTTCCTGTTGGATTGATCGATTTATAAACCCCACGTTCCCCGTTGTGATCATCAATAGCATACTCTCTCCTACTACTTCTTTGCTGGTGGTGGTTGAAGTTGAAATGCGGCTCACGGTCAGGGTCTGCGGACTCTACGTGGATCCCCCTCAACTTACATTGTCATTCGGTTCGATTTGTCTACTCTCCTCTCTGTCATTCCTTTTGTTGATCGTGTACGCATTTCGATCGGCAACGTTTCGTGCTGTTTTCTCTGTTTTGTTGATTTTCAGCGAAAAATAAACTGAAGAAAGACAATGATAAGATAAGAGAAAACACGAATTCGATACCATTTACTCTACTCCTCTCCAACTACCACATCGATCGACCACTATCGCTGGGTACTTCACACATTCCTCTTAAAAAGCCCCCACCTCCTTCTCCTTTCCCGTCCCATTCCCCTGGAACAGCAAGCCAACCCCTGCCAGCAACGCCCCATTATGTGTTACCTTCATTTTAAGCCTTCCTGTTCTTTTGCTAGCTACTCTTTATTTACACTTTGCGAGAGCGTCGTTTCGTCTTCTTTTTCATCGTCTGCTCTCCCCTTCCCTCGCTCACTCTCACTATCTCTTTTTGTTTTTGATACTCAATGTTCGATCGTGCGTCGTTTCTTTTATGTATTTATGTACATATGTATATGTAGCCCAATTGCATGTGTATATGTATGTTTGAGTGTCTGTGTGTGTGTGTGTGTGTGTGGCTCAATTGTAGCCCATTTTAATGGCGTTGGCCCTGAGAAGGCAACCAAGCGTCGCACAATGGGCGTCAACTGGCGTCAAAGCAATGAAAAATCGTTAGCGAACCGAACGTTGTTTCCACAATTTATTTGGGATTGTAACCGTTCCGTTCCTCCGCCTGCTCTTGTTACACATACACAATTTTCTTTAATATATACATATTTGTGTATGTACAAATAAATGTATAATGAGTTGATTATTATGCCATTAAAAAAAAATGAAAATTCCATATAAATTATGCTATTACAGATTTTCCTCTGAAATATTCGTATACAGACATTGGGGTAGATGTATTGATATATGTTTAGACTTCATTTCAACAAATCATGCTCATTTATTAGAAATATTTGTAATTTGATCAATATTATCATATTGATTTTCCTATAAATTGCCTGAAACAATATTTTCAGTTAAATTGATTTTTTTTGTCATACTCAGGAAATTTTTTTCAACTGAAATGAAGTTATATTTTTCAATATATGTACATACTGTTGTATATAATTGAATATTTGAGAAACTCGTAAAGTTTCAAGTAAACTCATAGACATAAACATACGAAGGCGCCAATATTTGTTTATATTTGCCTCACTGTGATACTAAGAATACAGTTTTTATATATATTACTGGAAAGCATAAAAATGCGAATTTCGCATAAAGAGATGTCATTGTTCCTAATTGTATCGACGATAGCCGGGAACGGCTTTTGCCGATTATTTATCGCTTAAAATCATTAGACAGCGTATTTTATTGTTACCTAACCAAAAGAGAGAAAGAGCATATAAAATAAAAGAGAAGGAGAGAGAGTTCCAGCAGCTGTGGCACCATTTGCAAAACTAATAAATAGTAATTCATTAGTTGAGCCCATTAAACTATTTTTAATGTAATATATACATACATACATAAATACACACACACAGAGAGATGGAGACCCTTACAAACACATGTGCATAAATACATGCAGCTGTATGCATTTCTGTACAAGATGTGTCTGTATATGTGTGTCCACTTAGCTTCATTGTGCCGTGAACATTGCCTGCTGTGACCAGTGTTGTCAATATGTTCTGATCTGTCCACTTTCCTTACAATACTGGCCTTTTTTTTTTATCCATTTTTACGCATCGTCCGCTCTTTGGGCAGCACTGACTGTGTCTCTGAGCTGCTGCGTTTCTGTTGTTGTTGTTATTTTTCGGATTGTGGCTACAATTTCAATTTTATTGCGAGTTGCTTGCTGCGGCTGTGTTGTTGTTGTTTTGGCCAGTTTCTTTTTTGTCCGCTGTTTTTAGTATGATTCACACGCACATACACATACATATATGCATACAAACACAGCGTCACCCGCACCGAAAAGAAACCTGTTTGAGAGAAGTAAACGAACAGCAGCAGCAGCTACGTTGTGAGAGTACAGCGTCAGAGAGCAAAAGAGCGTAACGTGTCTGAGAAAAAGAGCGCAGTGCCAGGCAAACGTTTTAACTCACAAATTATTTGCTGCTGCTGCTGTAGTTGTTGGCATTTTTTCGAGCATGTCAAAATATGTATGGAGTAAGTGAGAGTGAGTGCTAGCAAAAGCGAGACCGAGAGGGAGTCGTGAAGTGTGTGTGTGTGTGTGTGTGTGTAAGTGGACAACGTTTGTGTATTGCATTTGCTGGTTGCATTTTATTTGAAATTTGATAAGGCGCAAAACGGTTTTGTAACAGCGACTCAGCTGAGCGATTCTCGATAAAGCCAAACACAAACACAGACATTCCATACATACACATATATGTGTTTGCATGAGTATGTGTGTGCATTGACATAGAAAACAAACAGCAGAAGATTGATAGAAAGACAGACAAACATACGGAGAATGTTTTGTATGTGTCTCGAAATTGAAGAGAAACATATTTATTATTATTATTATTATTATTATTTATCAACAGTGGAATGAGTTATCGCTTATCGGTTATCGTTGATCGTGTGAACAGATCGCTGCAGCAGCTGCTGTACTTTGACTCTGGCAGAGAGTGCCCAATAGTTTGTTGACACTTTTTCGGCATTCCTACTCATTCCCCTCCCCCCACAACACCAATCGGTGTGGATGGACGCCATTCTACATTCCAACTTCATTTCCATCTCCTTTGCTTTCGCATTCAATGCCAGTCTAGAGAGAGATTTATCAGTATTAGCGTGGAGTTGTGTGATGTGGATGTGGATCGAATGAGATCGATTCCCGTTTGTAGAGAGTAGCATAAAGAGAATCAAATTTGTTTAACGCTCTGTTAATTGAGTTGACCTTATCGGTATAGTTCAACCCGGGACCAAGACACAGACAAACAGATAGATAGATAGTTCGATAGTTAGATGGAGTTTGAGAGGGAGAAGCGAAACGAATTGACTTTTCTACGATTTCCAATTTTAATTCCGCTTCCACTTCTTATTCCATTCCACGTTTTTCTTTTCTTGGTTTTATCGCTTTCACTGCCCCCAAGCTGCCCTCCCATTAGACCCCATGGCCACTGGCCTTACCCCATTAATTGATGATCGTCGCATACCCCCCAAAAATAAAGTAACTTGAGATGAAATCACCGCAAAACGAAATGTTGTACGTGTATCTCTCCGCATATTCAGATCAACAGAGATATGTACATACATAGATGGTATGTATCTCGGTGGAGGTCGCTGCCTCCTCTCATCATCTTTTTGGCCAAAAAGAAAAAAAAAACCAAGAAAAATACAAATAACAAAAAATTAACAAAATGTTACAAAACATTGCGAGACTCTCGACAGAGTTTCGCTGTAATACCTAGCTACCTACCTACCTACCTACCTATTTAGGCCCTGGCCTCACCATATCTGGCACTTGATCGCGATCTCTAAAATAGAATTGGCATAAACATCATAAATAGTATCATCAACTCGCACAGGCGACAAAACTGTTGAAAACATTCTTGTCTCAGACTTAATCTCGTATTCCATTTATATAGTTTGGAAGGAGTTATTATTTATTAAGTATTAGGAATAATTATTTATTACAATGATAACACTTGAAATATAAATAATTATTGATTATTAGACGAAGATTAGAGATGATTGAAAATATATGGGTTTTTTGAACTTCGTAAACTTGATGAAGTCTATCTATCTGACCGGGGGGTATCTATCGGTCATAAGTATCGATAAATAACTGTCTCTGAACGCTGATAAGAAATGATATTTGAACTGTTTGGAGCAACTTTAAAAATGCTGACGATCAATATAAACAAACAGCTCAAGTCTTTGAATTGAAAATTAATGAAATATTTCCCCCCTTCAAAGATAAGCACTGTATAAAGAAGATCTATTGAAAATTGCTTGAGGAGAGGAATACTATGTATGTTACTCAATTAAAGGAAACATAATCAAATCAGTATGATAATGATATGGTTACATGTCCAACTTGTCTATATCATTTCCCCCCCAACGTACTCCAATACAATCTAGTTGATCTATATAATTATCATTAGAGTTTCATGGGATCTTCGGTTGGGTTTCCTTCATTTTTGTGGGGTGTGCCGTGTGCTGTCGTCGTCGCTCTTCTTTGCATTTCTATTAGCCAAAATGCAGGGGCGTCAACGTGGGTGGATGAATGGATAAATAGATGGATGGATGGATAGATGGATGGATGGATGGATGGATGGATGATGAGTTGTGTGCCGTTGAAGATGATATGTATGGTGTGTGTGGGGATTGGGAGGGCAGAGTGGTGAGTGAAGAGGGGGCGTTCTCATACCAAATTGTAAACATAATATGCGCCATTTTTGTAACTGGAACTATATAAGAATATGATTATTTTTTTTTATTTTCTACCATCTTGTCTCGTTTTGTATAATGCTGCCTTTTTGGTCTTTTGTGGGGCTGCACCTAGTAGTAGTAGTAGAGGAACAAGCAGAAGATGTTTCAACGGGTTTTCAGATCATTTTTAGATATTTTTTTTGTAGAATATTCTGTCTATTTTTTCTTCTCTTTTTTCATAAATAGAAGTTCTATTTTTTTATGCTGAGTTGTTTATAAAATAAAAACGCAAACAACGTGACACAATTTCTTGCCAACGTTGCTGCATAGCCTTTATGAAGGGAAGGGAGAGGAAGGGCGTGGAGTGGCGGGGAGTGTGTTTCCTCCTTTTGACTTTTGCTTTGAGATGACAAATCGCGTTGTTTGCATCTGGTCAAATGGATATTATGAATCAAGAAGCAGCTGACGACGCTGCGATGCGGAAGAGGTCGTCCGAGCTTTGAAAGCCCCTCATCAAATATGAATAAATCTTTACAATTTGTCTCTCAGTTTTTGAAAAGACTTTCGACTTTCGAAGGAGTCGGAATGGGGGGACAGCAGAGTGTCGGGGCAAGTGGAGATTTGGGGCGTGTCCAGCATGAGGTAGAATAAATTATGTTTGCATACCAAACATCAGATGAATCAGAGGGACAACAAAAAAACACACACACACACACACAGACAGACAGCTAATCAGCTCGGAGTGCTCTGCTTCTTCTGGGTGGTCCTCACTTGGCCAGGTCAAGAAGAGAGAGAGAGAGAGAAAGGGAGTGTTGGAGAGTGAGTGAGTGGAGTGTCGTATTCTTAGCAAGGTCGTTGCTGTGGTTATCGGTTGTGTTGAGGGCGTCCACAACAACATCATCATCATCATCAACATCTTAGAATAGTGGAAATCCAGTTTTGTAGTATAGTAGAGACGAAGAAGAAGCACGTAATGAGGAAGAAAGAATCTGGTCAAGAAGAGTTCCTCAAGATGTAGTTGAAGACGTAGCCAAAAATACATCAACTCTATAAAGAGAACGGTTGCTTTCGGGGCTAACCTGATGACGATGTGGACAATGATGATGATGATGATGATGATTATGATGTTCTGCTTCCTCCTCTTCTTCTACTATGCTTCTACTTCTTCTTCTGCTGAGCTCTGATGAATCATGTACGTTGAGTACCTGCCGCCGCCACAACCTCATCAGGGGCGGGCCCATGAATAAGAGGAAGATGTATAACAACTCGGGGCAGGTGATGTGCAGCAGCTGCTGTTGCCTCATGACGCGCTGCGACGTCTCTGCGCCTGTTGTCCTTCTTTGTTGCAAGCGGCTGCTGCTGCTGTTGCTGCTGCCACCGTCGAGTGGCAGACAAAACCGGTTGGCAACTCCTCCAACTGTCCTCCTCTCTCTCTCTCGCTCTCCTTCTCTTAATTTTTTACTTCTCTCTCTCTCTTCCTCTCTCAATCTCTCCCTCTTTTTATGCGGGTTCTCTTACACGGCTTTTGCATTTCTCAGTTTGTTGTTGTTATTGTTGTTTTCTGGTCTTTGTCTTTTGCTGAACCAGAAAAAAAGATATATGTATGTACATACATACATATGTATATAAAGAACCAAAATGGAAACGTTTTTAATCCGCTCCAAAAATAAAAAAAAAGTAAAATTCGTCAACAAAATAAAATTCCACTGCAAAAGGTCAATTGTATATACATAGTATAATCTGTTAAAGTAGTATAATCCAACCGGATATCATCGCCCCACAGCCAAAGTTTCTGTAAGTGTTTTCGCAATTATACGAATCATCTCTATAAAAATGCATGAAATTTGAATCATGCAAAGTTAAAAAATAAAACAACAAAAACAAAATAAATTCAGACTGGTTTTTCTCTCTCTTTGGTGCCTCGAGTACAAGTTTAGAAATACCGATGATGATTTAATCATGCTTATTAAATTTAGAAATTGAAGAAAGAAAAGAAATGTCGCTGAGGTTGGAAGAAATCTTGAGACCGCATAACTCAGAAAATTGCATAGGGTATTGATCAGATAAGAAAACTATTTATATATCTAGAACCAGAAGGAGTATAAATATATTTAAAAATATATTTTAAAAACTGAAGAATATCTTATTTTTAGTTTAGAACTTAGAACTTAGAAGATATACACAAAATTTATTAGTTATTAATTAATTTATTATTTATATATCTAGAATCCGTTGGAGCTATAATATATTTAAAATTATATTTGAAAAAATCTGAAGAAAATCGTATTTTCTGTGAATAACTACAGAAATCTTACGAAATTCAAAAATATATCTAAAATTATATTTTAAAAAGTGAAGAATAATTATTTGTTTGTTTATAAAAGTTGTAAGACATTTCAAAATAAATTAACAAATATATTTAAAATATAATTCTTATAATTCTTTACCTTTATATCTAGAAACAGAGGAATCTAAAAATATATCTAAAATTATATATTATAAAGTGAAGAAAATATTATTTTCAAAATTATGTTTAAATTTTAATACATTTTACAATAATAATAATTGCCCAAAGTATTAAATTTAAAAATAAATATTATAAATGTTACAAAATATATCAACCTAATAATATATATTTTTCAATTTGAAAATAAGAAGTGACAGCTTTATAATATAGTATTACATGTGTGTTTTTTTGGTTGATGATGTCGACACTCTCCTGTGGTTATCTACATTTGACTTATCTCTCGATTATCTTTATCTATTTGCAGATACTTCATATGAGAAGGCCTGTCGTCGAGGATCGGCACCCACCACGCCCATACTGGGCAGCAAACAGCATCAACCGGAGCACAATGCCGCCTCCCGTTTTACAAATTTCTTCTCCAAGAGGTGAGTCATCCTTGCCCCCATCCCATCCCCGGTGCTCCACCTCATCTTTATCTTTATCTACTATACACGCTTCATTTATCTTTTGTGGCTTTTAGAACGAATCCGCTGAAGCGCACAAAATCTGTGACCAAATTGGAGCGCACGAAACGTGGATCAGGTGGTCTCCGTGGTTCACGCTCCCACGAGAGTCTGCTCTCCAGTCATGCCGTCATGTCCACAATTGGTGAGTTTGCTCCTCCTCCTCCTCCTACCCTTATCAGGCTTCAATTTCCCTAATGCGCCGTTGCCCCTTTTCAGATCTGTCGTGTAGTGGCGCTGTGGGCGTGGCACCCGTACATCAATCGGTGCTGGGACGTCGCCACTGCTTCCAGGTGCGCGGAGGTCCTCGCGGAGAACGCTACTATTCGTGCGGTTCACGGCAGGAACGTGACCTGTGGATATACTCGTTGCGCAAGTCGATAGCCCCCAATGCGGAGCACACGCGTCGCACGGACAACTCCCTCAAGCTGTGGGTCTATGAGGCCAAGAATTTGCCCGCGAAGAAGAAGTACTTCTGTGAACTGCAGCTGGACAAGACGCTGTACGGCCGGACGAGCGTCAAGTTGCAGACGGATCTGTTGTTTTGGGGCGAGTACTTTGATTTTCCCGACATACCCGAGATCAATGTGATCACCGTGAATGTGTTCCGTGAGGTGGATAAGAAGAAGAAGCGTGACAAATACCAGTTCGTAGGCTCCGTTAAGATACCGGTGCACGAGGTGACCTCACGTCTGATCTGCGAGGATTGGTATCCCATACTCAGCGAGAAGACGGGCGACAGTCTGAGTCGCGGCGGTCTTGCAACCGGCAGTGGCAAGGACAAGGAACGGGAACAGTTGCCCACATTGCGAATAAAGTGCCGCTTCCAGAGCACCGACATCCTGCCCATCAATGTCTATGGCAACTTCCTGGGCTACCTCAAGGAGAACTACAAGCGGGTATGTGAGACCCTGGAACCGGTTATTGGGGTCAAGGCTAAGGAGGATATCGGACAGGCACTGGTGCTGCTGATGCATGCGCAGGGATTGGCGGGCGCCTTCCTCACCGATGTGGTGGCCATCGATCTGTTGCGTGTCGGCGATCAACGCCTCACGTTCCGCGGCAACTCACTGGCCACCAAGAGTATGGAGGCGTTCCTCAAGCTGACGGGAGAACAGTATCTGCAGGACACGCTCTCGGCTCCGATCAACGAGCTCATCCAATCGGATCGCGACTGTGAGGTGGATCCCACTAAGACGACCGGCTCCTCGGCCGGCTCCCTCCAGCGTCAGCAGGCGGCCCTGCGCACTGCGGTCCGCAACGCCTGGCAATGCATCTACGAATCCCATAAGCATTTCCCGCCCCAGCTGCGGGCATGCTTTGCCACGTTCCGGGAGCGATTGCAGCAACTGGGCCGCCAGGACATGGCCGACAATCTGATCTCGGCCAGCATCTTTCTGCGCTTCCTCTGCCCGGCCATACTGTCGCCGTCGCTCTTCAACATAACCAGCGAGCTGCCGTCGGCGCGTGCCACTCGCAACCTCACCCTGGTGGCGAAGACCCTTCAGACCTTGGCGAACTTCACACGGTTCCAGGGCAAGGAGAACTTCATGGAGTTTCTCAACGATTTCCTCGAACAGGAGGCATCTCGCATGCAGCAGTTCCTCGAGTTCATCTCCACACGACCGGAGCATCCCACACCCGACTCCATACTCGACTGGGCCGGCTACATAGATCAGGGCAAGCAGCTGTCCATACTGCACAGTTTGCTGAGCGAGAGTCTGGCCAAGTTGCCGGAGGCGCGTCAGCATGAGCTCGATCCGCTCCAGCACATACTCGACGATATTAGTCGCGCCAAGGAGTTGTCGGCCGGCGGTCATGCCCTTGGCTCCGGTTACCTGCCCACGGTCATGTCCACCCAATCCATTGCCAGCGAGAATCAGGAGAATCGCCAGCCGGACGGCGGTGGCATGGTGGCCAGCACATCCACCTCATCCCTGTTGCCACATCATCAGCACCACCAGCATCAGCAGCACCAACAGCAGCAGCAACAGGCGCAGTTGGCGCAGCCACAGCATGCGGTGGTCAGCAAACCTGTGCCCGCCGAGCGCGGGATTATGCGTGGCGTGCTCACGCCCAGCGCCCTCGAGAAGAACATCTTCCGCTACAATGATCCCACTGTGAATGTCCGTCTCCAGCAGCAGCAGCAGCAGCAGCAGCAGCAACAACAAATGGAGCAACAGAGTCTGCATCCACATCAGCTGCTGTCCAACTCACAGAGCTCCATTGCGGGCAGAGATGGAGACGGAGCAGCTGCGGGTGGATACATGAGCTCACCGGTGCTGCAGCATGCGCAGTCCCAGAGTTCGATGGCGTCATCGTCGTTGAATGGCAGCAGCAGCAATCTGCTGTTGGGATCACATCCTGCCCAGAAACTAGTGCATCTGTATCCGCCGGCGCCGCAGACGAGCGCGGCCAGCACCATGGAGCGCATGGAGCGTATGGAGCGTCTTGGACAGACGTATCAGTATGTGGGCAGTAATGGCAACCATGACTATGATTCATCCACGGGCGGATCATCTGCCAGAGCGCGCACCTTGCCACGCAACAACAACAATGGCAATGCCACCACCAATGGGAGTGGCAATGGGAGTGGAAGTGGGAACAACAACAACAGTAGCATGCAGAGCGGCAGCTATGATGACATGCATGGGGAGTTCATTCAGATCTCTGGCTTGGATACGAGCAGCGCCTTTGTGCGCAAGTCGCCCACACCCCTGATGAAGGCGACCACCAACACCAACACCACCAACACCGCCAACACCACCGCCACCAACAGCAGCAACAGCAATGGAATCGCATCAAATGCTGGAGCAGCACGTGGCGGCCGCATCAATCGTCACAATCTGAATCTGAATCTGGGCATACCGGATCATTCGGCTGGACATGGGTATGCGCGTGCTCCGCTCAATCCCAACTCGAATATGCCCAAGAATTTGGAGGATCTCGACGATCTCTTCAAGTATGCCGAGGAGCACGAGGTGATTGCCGAACCGCAACCCAGTGCCAGTGGCGGTGGCAGTGGCGGTGGCAACAGCAACAGCAGCAAGCAACAGCTGTCCGCCAAGAGCAGCCACTGCAGCTCTGGCTATCAAAGCATTTCCACGAATCCATCGCCCGCACAGTCCTCCAGTCCCGTCGAGCAACAGCAGCACCAGCAGCATCAACTCAAAATGGCCGCTCCCTTGGCCTTCAAGAATCCATCGTATCAGCTGCAGCAACAGAGCGGATTGCCACAGCAGACACCATCCTCCAGTCGGGGCACAGCCACGCCCCAACAGCAGCAGCAACAGCAACAACAACAACAACAGCAGGGGGCATACAGCGGACGGGCCAAACCACTGGGGGCGGGGTTGGTGGCGGCACGTGCTGCATTCCTCAACAGCGGCGGCACCTTGGATGCGGCCACGCTGACGCCTAGCTCATCGGATGAGCAGCTGTCGGCGGACAACTACTATGGCTACGGGCCCAGCCTGACGGATGTGGCGAATGCGGCCACTAAGCTGGAGGCGCATCGCTCCCTCAGCGGTGGCAGCAGCTCCTCCAACTCAAACTCCAATTCGGGCAAGGGACACGCCTACGGACGACTCAATGGTCCCATCAAGCGGGAGGATGTCTACGGCAGTACAGGGAATGGCAGCAATGCCACTGCTGGAATGGCCTATGCGCCCAATCATCATCATCATCACCATCATCACCACCAGCACCAACAACAACAGCAGTTGCAGTTGCAGCAACAGCAGCAGCAGCAGCAACATGTCCACCAGCAACAGCATCAACAGCAGCAGCAGCAATCGGAGCTTAAACAATATGGCAGCAGCGGCAGCAGCAGCACAGCTGCATCCACAACGGCTGTGGCACAGCGTCGCCTCAGCCTGGACTCGGCACGCACGCTCTCCGACAGCAGCACCGACACCGAAGGTAAACCTTTCGTTCACTCCCTTTATACCTTCGTTCCGCTCTCTTTCTTCACTCTTTTTCTGTGAAGATATCCCAAATCTTAGATATGCCAATTATTTCATCTTTCGATATACTCAACAAAACTGCATTCAAGGATTGTTGAAATTCAGACCTTCAATTTGCGACCCCCACTAGCCCTGGAACATAGGTGAAATTGGGACTTGCAAGAGTCCCAAAACTTCGATCTGTAATAACGTTTCCGATTCTCCCTCCGTTACTTCTTTTGGTTCGCTAAGCTTTTGTATAATATTCTCACTCTCACTTAATAATCTTTTGGTGCTTTCTCAATCTCTTGCAGGTCATTGCAATCAGTTGCAGGAGGGCAAACGTCGTCGGCAGCGCTTCAATGGGTCGGAGACGGGTTTGGGCAGAAGTTATGACCAGAACGGCGAAATACAGCTACTGCAGGAGACACTGGACACACTGCGTCATACGTTGGACAGAGATGAGGCCGAGCTGCGTGACTCCAGCGATGAGCTGTTCGCCTTGCAGCGTCCGCCAGGAGCTGCCGGCAATGGCAACGCCAATGGCATCAGTAATCTCAGCCAGCAATCTGAATCCACTATGCGCAGCATCATCGACAGGTAAGTGCCACCTTCGTCACTCTCGTTCCCAATCTAATTTCTCCATTTCACTTCACTTATCAGACTCATCACCATGGAGGAGGAGCTGCGCCGGGAGCAGCTAAAGATGTCGCTGGCGCTGTCCCACAAGCAGCGCGTCATTGAGGAGCAGGGCCAGCAGATTGCAGCACTGGATGCTGCCAATAGTCGCCTCCTCAGCGCCCTGACAGCACTGCGCCAGCGATATGAGACGCAGCAACAGCACCAACAGCAGCAACAGCAACAACAGCAACAACAGCAACAACAACAACAGCAACAGTAACAACATTAAGCACCAAAGAAACCGAAGAGAGAAGAAATCAAGTTGAAGAAGCCACACTGAGAGAAAGATAACGCGAAAGAGAAAGAGAGAGAACCAGAGAGATTCAGAGGCAATGGCAGAAAGAGATGGAATATCGGTAGAACAACCTTTACCGCCCTGCCCACCCCCCACACACACACATACACATACAAGTTGTAGACGTCGCCGTTGTCGTCGTTTCGTCATAAGAATTCAATTTTGTTTATTTTTTTTTGCGCCCAAACAAATTTTTTTTTCCTATGCTACATAAATTATGCTAAATGTTTAATAAATCTAAATGTAATTATACCTATACATAAATATATATATATATACACATATATACATACAGATATATATTAAAGTAATGATTGCATGCATATTACAATGAATTTCTCAAGATATGTTTCAAAGAACAACAATAGATATTGTCAAAGGTAATCGCATAAACAAAACAAAAGAAAAGAATAAGTAAATGATTGTACAAGTTTGGAGAAGCACATGCAGAACAAGTTAAGTTAATGAATAAAATATAACCAAAGTTAGACAAAACAATTAAGCATGTTTTTTTTTAATATTCATTAGATACAGAATAAGGACAGCCATGGCTGATTTTTGACAAGTCGTCAAATAACAATAGTGAGATTAGAAACAGAAGAGGGTAGCGTTTTAATTGCGTCCCAGTATCTCCCTCCTAGAGAGCAATGGACGAGACTAGAATTTGAGACAGTACTTGACACGTTTGGACACAAAATCATAGCGGGTGGTGATTTCAACGCGAAACATTTGTGGTGGGGCAATTCTCGGGCATGTTGCCGAGGTAAGCAGCTACAAGAAGCCATTTCTCGTGGGCAATTCCAAATATTGGCTACAGGAGCGCCAACTCACGACTAACTCCTACAGCACTGGATTTATTTATAACCGATGGGTATCAGACCTGTAGGTTTAATATAAAAGCTGCTCCCTCTTATTGCCGGACTGCACTCTCAGCCCGCTCAACAATGAATCCGGCCTCTGCTGCTTGCCCGAAACGCAGACATAACAATCTGCAAGGCACAACTGGGGGAACTCAATGACTTGGAACCTGCAATGCACACTGCGGAAACATTGACGATGGTATAGAACATAGAACAGAGTAAGGAAGGAATATGCAAGAACAGGCGATCCCAGACTTCAACAGATACACAGAAGACTAGCCAATAGACTGCACAAAGTACTGTCCCGTAGAAAAGAGCAGCTATTTAATGATTTTCTGGAAAACCTGGGAACAGATAATACTACGAATTATTCTCTTTGGAAGATCACTAAACGATTTAAGGCACAAGCTATGCCGAAATCAGCTTTAGGGAACCCGGCAGGCGGCTGGTACAGGACGAGTTATGATTAGGCGGAAGCGTTTGCAGACAACCTAGAGCAGGGATTTAAGCCTTTTGACTATTCGCAGGAAATACACTGCAGATCAGTTCAAACAGCGCTGGAGTCCACCGTTCCAAATGGCATTGCCTGGTGAGCCTCAAAGCTACGCCCAATAAAGACGCCTGGTGAAGACCTGCTCGATAACAGGACAATAAGGATAGTCCCAGATGGTGCTCTGCAGTTTCTAGTGCGGATATACAATAGCATTTTGCGTGTTGGCTACTTTCCCAAGGCATAGAAAAGACCTACGATAATCATGATACCCAAACCAGGAAACCCGCTAACCGAAGTGGACTCTTACCGGCCCATAAGTCTCCTCTCATCACTGGGCAAAATGTTGGAGAGATTCATTTTAATTAGGGTTCTTGCTTAAGACGAGGTACAGCAGACGATCTCCAAGTTTCAGTTTGGAAGCCCTGGAACATAAAGAATACGCAGTTGCCGCTTTTCTTGATATCCAACAAGCCTTTAACAGAGTGTGGCATCCTGTGGTTTGCTCTATAAGGCCAAGAAGGTGCTGACCCCTCAGCTTCCTGGATGGTCGGTCGTTCTGCGTGGCACTTTCCGAAAGCAAGTCGACCATCAGAAGAATCGAAGCTGGCGTTCCGCAAGGCAGTATTCTTGGTCCGACCCTTTACTCCATATTTACTGCTGATATGCCCAATCAAAGTGCGATTTCGGAGTTAGAACACAGAGACACTCTCATTGCCACATAAAAACGACAACATAATTCACGCCACTAGTGCACTACAAGAGTACTTGGACTCGTTTCAAGAATGGGCGAAGAAATGGAACATTTGCGTCAATGCTAGAAAAATGTGCCAATATAACATTCACCAACAGAGTCCTGCAGCTGCCCCGGTGTAACTCTAAATGGAAGCGTTATAAGCCACTCGTCAGCTCACAATTACTTGGGTGTCTCTTTGGATAGAAGTCTAACACGTTTACAAAAACAAAGTGTCCAAGATGTCCTGGCTTCTGTCTTCCAATAATAAGCTATCTCTGGCAAACAAAACTAAAATCTATAAGGCTATACTAGCTCCTAGCCTCTTCTACGCTATCCAAGTGCTTGGAATGGCAACCAGAATACACGTAAACAAATTAAGTGTACTGCAAGCGAAAACTCTTAGAAAAATTTCAGGCGTTCCCTGGTACATAAGAAACAAAGACATTGAGCGAGATCTGAATGTTCCACTGATTGGAGACAGGATTCAAAAGATAGCTAGCAAATACGCAGAGAGTCTAACGCCCTTGCAAGGCGCCAACGCAGTCAAAAGAAGACTGAAGAGATTCCACCCTCAAGATCTCCAGCACCGAATCTTGACTTAGTTAACTCCCAGAGCATCGACCGAACAGAAATTATCCTAGTCCTCAATTCCCAACTAAGTTTGTCTTAATTGTAAATATTGTAAATTTCCAGCCATAGTTTATCTAGAAATAGTTTTACATTTAATATTAATTTCTCACTAGCTTAAGTTGCCACAAAGGTAATAGAATACTATTCAACTGTATGCAATATTTCAAATAATTAGTTAAAAAAAAAAAAAAAAAAATATCTTTAAATTTGGTTTTATATTTTTTGTAGCATACTTTCGACAGTGTAACCGTCATGCTCTTTCGCAGAAAGTTGAATGTTCCGAATCCTGAAATTTTTGTGTTAAATCGATAGCTAATAAAACTTAAAATGTTTTTCAAAATTTTTCGTTGGCCGCCAATTGAAGAGTCATGCTACTGACCAACTAACATAACATATGAATGTTATTTAACAGATTTGTGCCTCATCGGATATATGTCGTTAGGGATTTCTAAAAATTGCACCATGAGTGCAATGAATGAAAATACTTATATGTATTGAAAATGCCACCTGTCGGTAATATAGCACAGCTACACAAAACTCAAAGTGCCATCTATGTGTTATTTTTCTTGAAAATAAAGCGATTTATTTGCAAACATATCACACAAGGTGGTGCCTCTAGCAAACTACAAGTATATAATATGCCTATTTGAAACTTGTTGAGTTGGCTAGAATTTTATTTAAAATATTGACTAAGTATTGTCAAATGTTATGCAATAATATTCCAAGATATGCAGTGGGTCATTGTAGAAGACGACATCAGTTTTGATGGTTAACCGCGCCATCTTTGTGTCAGCAATAAAGTTACTAGCGATACAAGTAGACACGGCCAACGTTGACGTGTAGATGGCGGCACTTGTACCACTTTGACGATGATGGCAAAAGGATCTAAATAATGTAGGCAGTTTGTAAATATTTGAAAAGCAGTTGAGCGCCGCATTACGCAACAATAAAACTGTTGCTCTAATCCTGGTGACACAAACATAATCCATAATCCCTGGCGCCGAGCATAGTCAGTTGGCAGCCGTCAACAGGACGAGGGCCATAAACCCAAACATCAGGTAACAATTTGCAGGTAATGCAAATGGAAGATGGTGTTGCATCAATGAGCTGAATTTCCGAGGGATTTCCAGACGCGTTGGTCATTCATGAATGTACGGAATTGTCACGTCGCGCACATGTGTTGTCAATTACCAGGATAAAAAAGGATGCGCATCAGGTAAACGGCAACGATCCTGGGTTTTCCACAAGATTGCTCAATGAACCGACGGGACAATTTCCCAGTCCCTTTTTTTGGGTATAAAACGAGACGGATGTGGCCAGTGGACATTCAGAAGCCAAGTTAGCGTCAACGTGAACAAACGAACGTCAAGAGACATGTCATCATCCACAACCATGTTGCGCATCGCCAGCCTCATCAACATCACCATAATCGTCATCATCATCATTTCCTCGCTGGCCACTGATGCCAGTGCCCTCAACAGCGACAGCGGATCAGAAGTGGGACACGTCACATTGGAGCCAATGCCACTGGCGGCCCAAGTGAGGATTCGTCAGTGCCGCCAGCGCTGCTACCACCAGATACTCCAGTTCACCACATCGCAGACCATTTGCTACTTGCGTCCCGATTGCTACATGTGCCACGACTATTGCCGTGTCCTGCTCATCGCCGACACCAGCCTGGCGACCTCCATGTGCGCGGATCGCATCTTCTGCAGCCGCGGCTGCCGCACCGCCTGCCACTTCCACCGGCTGCCGACAGTGCCACCAGCGAATGCCTTGGACAAGGCGTGAACTAATCCTGATCCTGTTCCTGTTCCCCTACACAGACACACTCTCCCTTCCAATAATAATAATAATAGATTTAGTTATAGTTGTACATAAATATAGTAAAATATCTATAGTAAGTTTTAGCATACATACATACATATATAAAAATAATAATATATTAATAAAAAAATTAAAAAAAAAAGAACAAATTATTTGTATTTCGGTTTTTAGTTGAGGGTTTGGTCCTTTTTGGACTTTCCGGGAACATGAAAAATATACTATATTTCTATATAAAATAATACTATATATACAAATATTTATATAGTATTTGAAAATTATTATTATGGGTTTCACATATATATATGTATATATATTTGATATTTTTTTTTTTCAGAAAAAAATAGCTTATGAATTAAAAAATTTTCATTTTTATAAATTTTTTTTTTTTTGATTTTTTAAATTATATTTTTAATAAACTGCAAATTCAAACTGAACGTAAATTTACAAAAATATATACATCATAATTTAAAAATATTGTATTGTTACTATATATACACATATATTAAAATACATATATTTAAAAAAAAACACAAACAAACATCGTGTTGAAATGAAATATGGGTTTCTTGGGTCTGACATATAATATATTATGTAATATATCGAATATAACCACTTTATCTCTATATGATTAAATATATAAATATAATTAAATACATGTTGTTCGTCTGTAATTGTATCTTAGTAATCATATAGAAAACATTTTTGAATTATTATGTACATATTTGTAAATTCATGTTCAATTTGAGTTTTTAGTTTATAATATTTTTAATCTGAAGAGCTTAAAAAAAAAGTGTATAAAAATTAAAACTTGCTCCGGCTTTGATTTGGTTTTAGTTATCTTGACGGGATGTCCACAAAATAATTACAATATAAACATATCAATTCTGTTATAAGTTGATTTTTGTTCTTTTATTAAATTTGTGGAGTTTTTTTAAGTATAATAATAATATATTAATTAGAGAATATTTTTAAAAAATAACCTTTATTTTTTTTGATATTTTTGATTTGGTTTTAGGTATCTTGACGGGATCTCCACAAAATAATTACAATATAAACATATCAATTCTGTTATAAGTTGATTTTTGTTCTTTTATTAAATTTGTGGAGTTTTTTTAGTATAATAATAATATATTAATTAGAGAATATTTTTAAAAAATAACCTTTTTTTTTTTTTTTTGATATTTTTGAGTTGTGTGTTTGGTGGGTTCCATGGATGTGGCAGCAGCAAATTGGCCAAGCTGTTGCTGGACATGCAGCGCAGCTGTTGCTCCTACAACAAACTTTATTAATCTCTCTCCCTCTCTCTCGCTCTCTCTCTCTCTCCTTCCCTCTTTTACGCTCTCTGTCCCTCTCTGCCATCTCTTTCACACAGCGAGGCGGCGAAATAATTCAAGTTTGCACAAAAAAAAAAAAAAAAAAAAAAAAAAAAAATGAAGAGAAAAAATAATGGAAAACGAAAGAGAAAATGTGAAATAAAGACATTAAATTCAAAATGTTATGTTGCAAGCAGCGCATAGAAAAGTAGCATGCAACAACAGGTGGCCAAACAGCAGCAGCAGCAGCAGAGGCAGTGTATATATAGGTGCTGTTCACTCTGATCATGATGGTTCAACTGGTCGCAAGTTGAACTTCGTTTTTCGTTTATTTTGGCCGGATATTGGCTGCGCCTTTTTTCAGCCCAGGAGCAGCAGCAGCAGGAGGAGCAGGAGGAGCAACAGGAGGAGCAGCAGGATGAGCATATGGCGCAAAAGTTGCCGATGCCAGCGTATTGATAAAGCCTCCCTTTTTGGGCAAACGAGACAGTTGTCCCGTCATAACCATAACTAGTATATAACCAAACCACATCATGTTATAACAGCATGCCACAGCACAGGTCACTAACGGGTCTCATCTGCAACATCAACTGCAACTTCATCATCATCATTATCATTATCATCATCATCATCATCAGCATTCCAAATATATTTTGGTGTCTCTTGTTTTGCTTTAACACCTAATTACATAATTGGTGTCAGCACACCACAGTTCCCCTTCCATCACCCCCCCCCATCTTGTTGCAGCACTCCCCACTCCCGCCGCTTATTGATGGCAACCCCCCGCTGCCAGGGTTGTCACATAAAGCAGCGGCGAGCGCATAAAAACCCAGCAATGATCGTAAAAAAATCGATTTGAAGTCTATAAAAATCATATCATACAAATTTTTATATGCCATGCGCATTTAAAAATGTCACAAAATGTGATGCCCATGGAGTGTGAGAAGAGCGGCACACAGCCAGAGAGAGAGAAAGAGAAAGAGAGACAGAGATAGCTAGTTGACAACTAAATGAAAAGTCTTCACAAAATCAACAAAAACTAACAAAAAATAAAACTAAACAAAGCAAATAGAAAGAAAGAAAGAAAGCAAGAAAGGAAAAGATAAGTTCTTCAATCAGACTTGTTTAATACCCTAAACCAACTGCAAAGGTTTCGAGCATATTTATTTCTACTTTTTCTGATTAGAACATAATTTATTAAATTTTTACCTAAAAAGTGAGTTCAGAATAGTTATAAACAACAAATAATCACTCTCAACGTTTAGTAATGGTTTCAGTTGAGTAAAGTTATGATATAAATAATTTGAAACCTAGAATCGTTATATGGAAAGAAGAAAATTTTCAAAGTTCAGCATGGTTTCAGTCAAGAAAAGTTATTAAAAAAATAATTTGAAATATTTTAAAAAAAAGAATGAAAGTTAAAAACTAAAACACAATTTTTGAAGTAATTTAAAAATCGTAGTGGAAGTTGAGAGCACTTTGCGTAAAATTATTATACGAATAAAAATTTCAAAAAATTGCGTGCATTGGTTTTTAAAAAACTGTTTTTGAATTTAGCAAAGTAGCAAATTTTTAAGTTGTTGTTTAATACATTTTTTTTTAAATATCTTTGTTGTTATCTTTTGTAAATAAGGCAGATTCCAAATATAAATTGAAATTAGAAAGAAATGCGTCAAATTTGAAAAATATTTGAAAGAGAGAAAAGCTTAAAATGAAGTCTATAACTTGTAAGAGACCTAATAAATTGTAGAAATTGTTGCATGTCCATGAATAGCATAGAGTTATAGAAAATAATTAAAAACGAAATTGAGAAAATATTCTGCATATCGAAAATATGCTAAATTATGTGATTACAAAATTGCTAGAAAACTTACCCTTAAACTGTTTCTCCCTTTCCAGTTGTTGCCAACTGCATATAATAGTTAAGCGAACCCGTTGGCGTAGAGTATGAAAAACCGCAGCAGTTTCAGGGAAATGGAAAACTGTAATAAAGTAAGCTGCGTATTTTTGAAAAAGAAAAGCCACGACAAATGAACAAAAAGAAATGCGTTGAAATGACAAATAAATTTAGCATTGAGGTGCAACAGGTGTTTAAATATGCAGTTAGCTGCATATGTATGTATATGCCCCGATCTGTCCGATGTCCAATGGAATTGAAAAGTTTCCCAGATGATGCAATAAATTCATAGATAAGTTTTTATTTACGATGCGAGAAGAAAGACTCGGAGATGGACAGAAGAGACAGGCTGTCTACTCGGATGATGCGGCTTAAGACTAAGCTCCAACTGAGGAGGGCTCTGAATGGTCAGGGGGGTGAGAAGTGGAAGTGGAAGGGGGCGGAGGTGGTGGTGGTGGTGGTGAGGCGATAGTTGGTGGCAAGTCGAGCTTAGGTTTATTGAAATATAAAATACATTTGCGAAACCACGATGTGATGATGATGATGATGATGATGATGTTGCGGGCGTGTGGATCACGACTCAAAAAGAGACACACACAGTGAGAAAGAGAGCGGGAGATTGAGAGTGAGAGAGAGAGAGAGGAGAGCGATATATATTAATTAATTATAAAGCAAGCTCTCCGTTTGGAGCAAGTCGGGCAGGGACTGAGATTCATCCTCACATAACGTGCACGAAGGTGAGAAATCAATTTTCAGTATCTCGCTTTGTGCTTAATACTTTTCCAGTGAAATGCGCCGCATAAAGAAGGTAGTGGAGCAGCAGCAGTGCAGAAGGACGAGCTGGAGGTGAAGGATGCCCGAGGGCAGGCAGCCAACAGGCAGCACACCAATATCCATGCCTTCATTGTCGTCGTCGTCGTCGTCGTCAAGCGCTCGGATTGCAGATGAAGCAAGAAGTTGGAAGTGGACGTGGAAATAGAGTTGGATGTGGATGTGGATGGGGATGGGGATGTGGAGTTGCCTGGCCGGGGCACGTAAATTAGGATAACAACGTGAAACATAATTATTGCTTTGGACAGATATGGACAACGTCTACTGCGCCTGCGCCTCCAACTTTGACTGCCCAAAGAAAGGTACCTGGCATCTGGCCCTGGACCTCAAAACTGAAACTGAACCTCAACCTGAATGGGTCCTCTCTCTGTCTCTTTCCCTCTCTATGTTGCGTCTCTTCTCGCTGAACTGGGAGTCGAGTTAAAGTTGAGGTTTTTATTTAGCTTTTGTGGCCCAAATAAATGTATTAAAGTTGGTTAACGCCTTCATCTTTTTGCTTTTTTTTTCCTTTTTTTTTGCCGCGATCCCAGTTGAGGTATCCCACAGCAACGAGGTCCAAGTAGGTGTAATAAAAAATATGAATTGTTGTTGTCTTAAGCTGCAGCAACAACAACAGTAACAGCAACAGCAACATGTGGCATCCACAGTCAGAGCAACCGTAACGTGCTCCTAGATGGCAACTCAACTATTAGATACCAAGTACCCAAAACAATATTTATGCACCTCATTTTTCTAGCTGTTTATTATTTATTTTTGGCGAAATTTGTACCAGTTTATAACATTATATAACAGTGCGTAAATTGTTATATGGCTGGAATTTTAAGTTTTTATTTATTTTTGTTTTAGATTTGCCTAACTTAATGCATAAACTCATCATGCCAGGCAAAGTGCAGACGCTGCATGGCATAAAAATCATTCAACGTTTTTTACGAGCTGAAAGTTGAAGCTGCAGCCAATCGAATACCTATTCATATTCATATTCACACTCATATTCAAGTATATATATATATATATATATGTGTGTGTGTGTGTGTGTGTGTGTGGAAGTGCGTGTGAATAACTGACAGTTGGCCAAATTGAATGAGTGTCGGCAAAATGAGTGCCAGTTACTGTAGCTAATTGAATAACAAACTGAATAACATGAATAACAGCGCCAGTGATTGACTTGATTGATTGACTGTATTCATCAATGCAATTGGCCATGAATTTATAAAATATCTAAAAAATAACCTATTAATTTATTCATCAATCTCTAATCGTATAATAACTAAACGATATTATGCACAATCTCAACTTGTTCTATTTTTGAATAATATTTATATTCATTTACAACTAATTTTCATCTAAAATTATTCTTCAGTATATTCACATAAGTTGATCTTCAATCATTTATTCAGAGCAGTTTTCAAGTATCTAAGATTTTAGATTATTGTTAGTATTTATTCAGTATATTCCAGTGTATTCAAAATCACAAAAAAATATCGAGTTATCGAGTAATATTCGCTTTCAATTGATTGAATTCCACATAAAAGTATTGCCTGCCACAAATTGGCATTTGCTCCTTGGGCTCATCAGGTAATTAACGCGCAGCGGTGTTGCAAGGCCGCTGCACATGCAACACGGCACCTATTGCAATGGATAAGAGGGGTGTCGTGGGGGTAGAGCAGGAGGGGGACTTGCGGTGGCCACCCGCTGCTGTTGCTGTCGTTGCAGTCTCTGGGGGAACGTAGGAAATGACACAAAATTGAAAATGCAAAACGAAATTGGCAACAAGCACTGGCACTGGCACTGGCACTGGTACAGGCACAACGTGCAACATGGGGCATGCCGCATGCGGCACAACGGATCGGAGCGGCAACGTAGGCCGTGCGTAATGAAGACGTTAAGCTGAAGCTGCCATTGCAACAGGGACTTGATCTGGACTGGCTGTTGAGCTTGAATGTGGCATGAAGCTGCGAGGCATGCGTTGCAAGGCAGCGGCTGTGGCTGTGGCTGGTGCTGCGTCTGCGTCTGCGTAACTCTTTTAGCGGCGGCTCGCTTCGGTTCCGCTTGCATGTTAACTGAAAATTCGTATGAAGGCGAGAAATTAATGAATCATTCACACCTGCATGACGGATTGTCGGCATTACTCTCCTCCAGCTTCACCTCGAACCCGACTCAACTCATCCCAGCTCGAGTATCCGAGCATTCGTTCGCATTCTCGAAGTTGCATTCGCATTCGGATTCGTTATTCGAGGGGGCGCGACGCTGCTGACGCTTCTGCCGAAGGAGTTGCCTTCTAATTTATTTGCCTGATGTGTGTATTACATATGTGGCACTGTGGCAGCCTTGCTACCTCGCTACCTCGCTGATCCCAGTCCCAGTTCCAGCCTTGCTCTCCCTGGAGACCCTGTAGATGAGTCCCAGTTTTTGTAGTTTGCCTGGCAATGATCCCGGGATGCGTTGTTGCATTTCTTAAATTGCCTGGCGGCGTTGCAGGTCAAGGCACAGAGCGTACCCCAGACTGGCAACCACAAGGGGAAGGAAAAGCCGCAGGAGAAGCAGGAGGAAGAAGAAGCAGCAGCAGCAGCAAATGAGAAGGATGACGCTGCCGCCTGAACTGATGAGGTGTTCGTTGAGCAGCCTGCATCTGTGACTGTGGTATGCATGTGTATCTGTAAGATACAGTTGCTGAGCTCAAATATGCTAGAGTCAAAAGTCATGCCCATTGTTAGCTGTCTCTTTCTCTCTGTCTGTCTCTCTCGCACGTGTTAGAATTATCACAATGACCACGCCTTCTTCGCCTGCCTCGTCACCATCTTCCCCCTGTCAAGTGTTACTCACTCAACACGTTGACTGTCCTCTTTTCTTTGGACAGGTTCATTTTGATTGGCGATGACATATCATTGACTTCACTTTATCGATAACAATCGATACAAACGTTTTCAAAAGAATGGAGCAGCTTATTCTAGGAAATATTTATTGTCATTATTTCATTGATATGCTCATTCTTTGGTTATATCGATAGTCCCATTTCGATATTTCCATTTCGACAGTTCCATTTCGATAGTTCCATTATCTCTAATTGCACAGCTATGCCTTTTGCTGGCCCTAAATTTGTTTTAGCTAAGCTATTTTGATTGGCAGTCAAATATGTACTATGTACTTCACTATGTACTATCGAAAACTTACGATTGTCGATGTAATCTACAAATTAGCTGAATTGTTCATAGTCAAGCAAACTTGACTTGCTCATACTTTTTGTTCTATCGATAGTTCCATATCTAGTGTTATCGAAAAGACAACACTATTTAAACCATTATTTCCAGTATCGACAGTAAATTTCGTTTAGTTTACTTATTTTGCACATCCTTGACTTCACATTGTGTTATCGATAACTATCGATTATAGATTTAACCTACAAATTAGCCTAATTTCTCATAGTTGCCATAGTTACCAAAAATTACAGAGTATATCTTACTTGAAATTAATTACTTGACTTGGTCTTACCTTTTGGTTCTATCGATAGTTCCATCTCTAGTGTTATCGAAAAGGCAAGGCTAATTACACAACTGTGCCTCTTGCTGGTCCTAAATTTGTTTTAGCTAAGTTATTTTTTAGGCAGTCAGAAGTTAAAGATTAACTTCACTATGAGCTATCGATAGCTATCGATTATCGATGTAACCTACAAATTAGCCGAATTGCTTATAGCTACCATAGTTAAGCAAACTTAAAGAGAAGATCTTACTTGAAATTATTTACCTGACTTGCCCCTACCTCTGCTATATCGATAGTTAGATCTCTAGTCAAACAACTATTTCCATTTTCGACAGTAAAATTTGTTTAGTTTAATTATTATCATATACCATGTGCTATCGATAGGTATCGATTATAGATATAACCCACGAATTAGCTGAATTTCTCATAGTTACAGAGTATGTCTTACTTGGAACTATTTACTTTAGTTGCTCGTACCTTTTAGTTCTATCGATAGTTCCATCTCTAGTGTTATCGAAAAGGTAGCGCTAATTGCACAACTGTGCCCATTGTTGGTTGGCAGTAACCAGGGCCAGGGGCCACAGGCTACAGTTGCCGTGTGCCAGCCAATCCAACATCATCCACATGGGATGACTGCCTTGCGTGCTGCGTGTGAACTTGATGGATGCACTGCCTCCGCCTTGTTGGGCTGCATGAGGCACAGTTGGCCGCTGACTGCCGCTGGGCACTCGCCTGAAATTAAAACGAACGCATACACAAATCCACATTCATACTCATACTCATACTTATACAGATACTCATGTTCATATTCATATTATTCTTCGGTTGCAGTTGCAATGCTGTGCTGTTGCATGCCGCTTGCCCCTCTGAGAGACTCTGTTCCTTCCGAGCCACAAATTTAGCATCTGCAACTCAAAATGTGGCAATTTGAATAGATTCATTATTCTTTTGTTTGAATATGAATACTCTTTCAGAGTATTCAATCTATGCGGTTGAGTTACTTTATCATACTATCAAATTAAAAAATTTTCGAATATATTCTTTAATAGTTTCTGCAGTAACCCCGCTTCGGGAAATGTTAAACTATCAGCACTTATAATAATGAATGCTCTACAAAGTTAAGAATATTTTCGAAAAAAATTGAATATTTTTTGGTAGGCTCAATTCCATCTAAAATTGCACAAAAAAGACAAACTTATTTTTTTTATTGTTTAATTGTAGCTTATGAACAAGATTATGATACCCAAACATCCGCATTTAATGGGTATGACGACACTTAGGTTAGACAAAAAAAATGTATAAAAATATAAATATATTCGACGATTATTGCTTAGGATAGTTGAGTGTTATGTGCCGAGCAGCGACTCGATGCTGAACGAGGAATTGTAGTGTCCTTTGGGCTGCTGGGTTGACACGATAGTGTCGCTTGCCTCCATCGGCTCCAGTTTTATCACAGCGCTGCCGTCGCAGCTGTCCTCCGGGAAGCATCTTTGGTTCGTCAGCGGCGTCATCGTGGCGAATGTGGAGCTCCGGGACTGTGAGTTCTCCAGGCTGTCGCTGCTGCCCGCACCGCCAACCACATCGATGGGCAGTTCGTCGTCGTCGTGATGCTGCTGATCAGCCATCGTCAGTCCACCTGCACTATCCCTGTGTGCCGCCAGATACTCTGCCCGCAGCTGGGGCATGTCCACCTCGAGTCCCTTCAGTCGCAACTTACGCGCCTGACGCTCAATTGCCTTCGCTATGCGTTTGCTGCGCTGCGCCCTAATTCAGTATACATGTACATATGTATATCGTGATTTATCGATATCTGTCTCAATAGTTACCGCTCTCTCGCCTGCAACTCGGGTAAGGGTATCGGTGCGCCGCTGCAACTCTGCGGCTGAGCATTGTGGGCCGGTCGTCCGGGTCCCTTTTTCGTGTGCTCCTTTTTTCGCCACTTGGCGCGACGATTCTGAAACCAAACCTGCAAAGATTCATCAATTAATCGATAAATTCTATATTCAATTGTAATATCGAATAAAATTAAATTTGACTTTGTTTGATGATTTTTATGAATATACACCTTTATAATGTCGACAATTTATCGATCTCTAAGTAACTTTGCATTGTAGTGTTATCAATAACACTGTCGAATGTTCTGAAATTAAATTTCGATTACAATACTGATGATTTCAATGTCAGTTCTACCAAATAACAACAAGTAGGATAAATAGTTTACAGTCGTGTTATCGATAACATTATCGAATATTTTAAAAACTGATTTCGATTACAATGCTGATAATTCCAATACCAAACCTACAAAATGAAACAGTTTGATTCAAGACTAAATAGTATATAGTTACATAGTGTTATCGATAACATTATCGAATATATACAAGTAGTTCACGGAAATCCCTTCTCTAAACATAGACTAGATATCGATTTCAATGACGCAGATGTGATGATCATTATGATGGCGCTATCCATTTAGCTGCGTTTGTTATTCATAGTTATTCATTGGCATTGGGAGCAAGTATTCGATATGCACTCGATATTCACATACATATGTATGTATATGGGGTCGCTCGTAAACAAAATGGCGTCGCTAATTGAGGGGCAGTCTGTCTGTGTGCGAGCGACTCAAGCGCAACGCGTGCAATTCGCGTAGGTGTGCATCTCTCTCTCTCTCTTTCTTTGTCTATCTGTCTCTTTTTTGGTGTGTGTGTATGTGTGTGTGTGTGTCACTTCAATTTGAAGTCATTTGCATGCATTGTGCATTTTTTAATGTGCAGCAAATTGTTTTTGAGTAGCTGCATGCGAAGCGCCCCAAACCGTGCCAAAGTCGAAGCCGAAACCGAATCGAAGTCGAGCTTTGTGCTCAACACTCCCCCAAACCCTCTCTGCCAGCTGGCTCAACTGTCGTCCAGCTACAGCTGTCTCCATCTCTTTCTCTATAGCCCTTCTCTCTCTCTCCTTCTCTTTGTCTGTCTCTGTCTTGTTCTGCCTTGTCTTGTCTGGTTTTGCATTGACAAATTGATATGTCATGTCAAGAAACAATTTCAGGCAACAACAAAGTCTACTAAATATAAAAAACAAAGCCATAGAAGGAGAAGCAGCAGCAAAGACGTACATATGTCCCAGTCGGGGCTGTTGGGGATTCAAGGAGCAAATACGGTTGAAGGGGGGCTTGAGGAGCATTCAAAACTGACGACGATAATCACACGCCTGACATGCAACTCTCCCAGGCGAACGTCATCATCGTGATCATCAACATTATAATCATCATCATTATCATCATCATCATCATGTTTATCATCATTGTCATTGTGTGATGGGGTTAAGTCTTTTCGATGCAATTGAAAACATTACAACAACTGAAATGCACGGGGAGCAAGTGAAACGACACGACACGACACGAAACGGAACGGAACGAAACGCAATTGGAAATGAAATAAAATGAATTATAATGAATAAAAATAGTCAGGTAATTGGTTTTATTGAGTAATTGAGTTGCAGTTGCCGTCAAATTGTTTTACAATGCGCACGCAAATCGTTACCAGCAATCATAAGCGATATCAATAACGATGTTACCCTTGCCTTTGCATCCCCACCTCAGTTCATCTTCAACCTACACCCCCAAACCTATGCCATGTCTTGCAATTAACCCATGTAGGCCAATAAATTGTCCGATATTTGACTTATTTAACTATTTTTAATATCATATATATTACTTCAATTTTGGTAAACCTACTGCTGTTTAAAGTAAAGAAAATGCTCTAGTCGCGAAAATACGAATTTTAGACATTTTCCGACACAACCTTGACGATATCTCAAGAAATATTCATTAGAAACACCCCAAATAAAAAGCGATATGGTAGTTATGACTTCTTGAATCGATAATAGTCAAAAAATTGGAATTCACAATTTTTCAATTTTTAATCATTGTCTCAAGGTATGAGTATGGAAAATGGGTGAAATATTTCGAAAAATTAAAAACCAATAATTTTGACTAAATTTGAGTTTCAAATTCCATCAAACTCGGTTGAAAATTGGCTGAGATATGACAGTTCAAAGTTATAGGTATACTGAAATCAAGGAAAACGCTATTTTATGTCACTTTTTGGTACATTTTTGGGCATATCTCTTCAATTACTCATCAGAAACACCTCAAATAAAAAGTAAAATGCTAGTTACGAATCCTAGAATCGATCAGAGTCAAAAAATTTTGGTCAACAATTTCTTCGATTTTTGATGATTGTGTCAAGTGGTAAGTATGGAAAATTGGACAAAAAAGTCGACAAAATTTAAAATTAGGAATTTTACAAAAATGTTGATGCAGATTTGAACTAATATGAAAACCACTTCCAAAATGCCAGATTTCATCAAAATCTGATCATTTTTGGCCGAGTTATGGCAATTTACATTTATGAGGACGTTCAATATGCGAAAATTGCCATTTCGGAACCCTATTTTACATATTTTTGGCCATATCTCTTGAAATACTCATCAGAAAGACCTCAAATAAATGGCTAAATGCTAGTTACGAATCCTGGAATCGATCAGAGTCAATCAATTAGAATCGAAATTTTTCCGATTTTTGATCAGTATGTCAAGTTAGTATACAAAATTGGTAAAAAAAAGTCGAAAAATTAAAAACGAACACTTTTGAAAAAATTTGAGTGCAGAATTCAAAAATGACTAACTTATGTCAAACGAATCCGATTTTACTAATATACGGATTTTTCCAATTTTCGGCCCTTTTTCCACATCGCTAGAAATAGTATTATATAAATAATATCTGAGTTTCGTAAAATAAAGCACTGTGGGCTTTTTAAGAGTCAAGAAATTGATCAGGGTGCGAAAATTAAAATGAATAAAATTGAATCGATTAATTATTTTTGTTGATGAGCTGTCTATCGGTGCGATTTTCGATAAATTGCGATTGAGCCGTAGGTGAAACTTACCGCAATGCGTCCCTCCTTCAGATCGAGTCGCATGGCGAGCGCCTCTCGCATGAACACATCCGGATAGTGGCTGCTGAGAAAGGCACGTTCGAGCTCCTCCAGTTGCCAGGTGTTGAAATTGGTGCGGCTGCGACGTCGTTTCGCCGCAGCAGCATCAGAAGCAGAAGCAGCGGCGGCAACAGCAGCAGCAGCAGCGGCAGTGGCATTGGCGGCGGCGGCTGCGCTGCATTCGCTGCCCGTTTCATCGTCGTGGGCGGAGACCGGGGAGAGGACTGCATGGAAAGAAGAGGCAGGTAGTAGAGAATGAGAAGCAATCTCTAAGTTACGTCATGCGAATATGCCAAGCAATATATGTAGATGAAGATTTGCAGATATTTCTGAGAATATTTTATACTGCATAAATTTCAAATTAATAACTTCCTGATAGATTAGCTATTAAGGAATATTTCAATTTTCAGAAACTCCAAAAGGTTGTGAGCTTCCCAAACGAGCTCATAACAAAATCAAGTTTTTTTTGGAAGAGTTTGAAAAGTTTCAAACTAGAGAAATTATATTTCTATAACTGCAGGGTCAAATACATATTTGTTTGAAATCGAATTTGAAAACAGTTTTTATTTTTAATTTTAAAGTGAAATTTAAAGTAAAATTGAATTTGCTGTGAAACTCTAAAGTGAAAACATCAAAAGGGTGTGAGTTTTCAAAATGAGCTCATAAAAAATTTAGTTACTCTTGAAAGAATTTAAAAAGTTTAAAACTAAAGAAATTATATTTCCATTAATGAAAATTTGCAAAATTTAAATGGATTCCACTTGAAGACACTTTTAAAATCTTTTAAAAATGTAATTTTTAAAGTGAGAATTAAAAATTCATTAAAACCAGATTCTCGCGTTTCCACAAATAGCTTATACCCTGCAAAGAGCGCAGTTTGCAAGGTATTGAAACTCAGGCACAAAAAGTCGATAAGTCGTTGGCATTAGCCTGTAATCGAGTTGGAGCCAAACAAGCGGGCATAATTAACAGACAAGGACGTGGCAGCGGGGGGTTAAAGGGAGGACACTTGCAAACATACACACATGTATGTAGGATAGCAGAGGATAGGCAAGGATATAGCCCTGCTTTGTTACTATCTGTGTCTCAGTCTGAGCGGTTATTCGTCCGTTCGTCTGTCTGTCTCTCGGTCTGTCCGCCTGTCTGTCCGTCCGTCCGTCCGTCTGTCTGTCTATGCCTTTTGGCTCTGCCTTGCATTATAATTGCAAACAATTAAAGTCTATTTATGTAAATTTTGCAAGATATGCTCCAAAGCGGGCAAAAGCGGCTAACAGGAACATTGCCAATGCCACGCCCACTTCAACCAGAGCCAACCGCCTCTATCCGCCCCGCCCCCCCTCCTCCCCCCAATCGAAAATACCCCATACCCATGGCAGACTTGGCTGTGAGTTGTTCTTGTGGCAATGGGGAGAGTCCTCTTACACCATATTACAAAGTCGGGCTCGTATGAACATTGCAATTGGCAAATGTTGTTGCTGTTGTTATAATCGTGTTGTTGTTGTTGTTGTTGATGTTGTTGGTTTGCCGTCGTTTGTCTTTGTAATTTATAGCAGCGCAAATTGGTTTTCACAATTAGGAAGTAGTGGGTGTTGCCTTCGTCCTGCTGCCTCGGATATGTTTAAAGCGCCGCCGTTTTGCGGAAGTAAATTACATGTAACGCAGCCCCAATTCAGGTTCCCATTTGCCCCAACCTCCGCGCATACCCTCCTCTCACTCTACGTCTCTCTCCATCTGTGTTTGCCCAGTCCTTCTGCTGAAGCATAGCTTGCGTTTAGTTGCAGTTTTAAGTGAAATTTAATTGCAGAATTTGCCGTGCCACCAATTAGAAGTTGCAAGCGCAGCAGCAGCAGCAGCAGCAGCAGCATTTAACACTAACTTAGTAGCAACCACTAAAAAAAAGAAGAAGTAGAGCGAGACAGCAAACATGCAGCAGCAGCAGAAGAAGAAGAAGCAGAAGCAGAAGGAGAAGGAGAAGAAGCTGCACAGGAGGCGCGTGAAATATTCGAATCGGAATTCGATTCGTTGATGACAATGCCGCTTTAGCTGCGGCAAACCTCAGAGGTACGTGCCACGGCTCGTGGCAGTTTATGCTCTGGAATATATATGTACATATACATATATATTGTGTGTATGGTGTATAGGTAAAATCGTGCTACGTGATTTTCATATGTTAAAATGCACACAGATTTCAACAATTTATAAACACATCTGCTACCAAATCGAAGGAGTGTCTCGAGTCCCATTCAACCCTCAATTGGCTTGGCTAAAGGAGCTCAGACCGCAGCAGACCGCCACAGATACCAGACCACTTCATAGTCTGCCACAAACAAAGAGACCAAGAGTAAAACAGAGAGAGAGAGATTGAGAGAGAGTTAGAGTTATAGTAACAAGGGGGCAGGTCCTTTGACTTGCTTCATCATACACACGGAGCGGAGCGGTGCATATCAGTTCAGCAAACCTCTGTACAACTCCCTGCTGTGTACCCCGTTTATATCTATCATATGTATGTATCTGTTCGACTTTCCCTGTATTCTCTCCCATTCCTCTCATCCGCTATTCCTTGTGTTCCTCGTGCTGTCCATTTGTACGGGGATCGGCTCAGCGGCCTCATCATCACACTTGAAAGAGTAAATAAAATATAATTCCTCAAGGGTGTTATAAATAAAATTATCTGAATTATGGTTTTTGTTGACTTTCCGACTTTTCTACTCTCCACTTGTTTCTTGTTTCATGTTTCATATTGTTCTTGTTCTTATTGTTGTTGTTGCTCATTGTTTTGTTGTTACTCGTTTGTGGCATAGTTCTGCTACCAACACTGCTATGGGGGGAGGTGGGGTGAGGGGTCGCCTCTGTGCTGTGCCCCCTCATTTGCCATGTACCGCGTATGTTAAATGTAATCGATATGTCGAGTGGAGGTCTAGAGAAGAAGGTCTAGGAAAATCTACAGATAGCGACAGACAAGCCTCGTATTAAATCAGTTCAAAAGAGATAGATGGATAGATTGAGGGAGAGCAAAAGTTAAAAGATTATCGATAGATTATCGATATAGCATATTTTAGTTAATTTCGACCCATTCCAACATGAATGCTTATTATTCGCTTAATGCAATAAATAATGAAATATTGACAAATATTTTATATATCGATAAAGTTGTTGGCGTGTTATCGATATTACGTCGATACAAGCGATCTATGATTTAACGTTTATCGTATATAAGATATCGGTAATCGACGTTTTATCGATATTACTTCGATATATTTAGCGCACTTTGGGAACTTGGAAACTTGATGGATGTTGTATCGTTTATCGTAACTTAGTTATCGATTGCTTTGTAATAAACGTTTTAGCGCTATTTCGTCGATAAATTTCCCGCACTTGCGAATATTCAGCTTTATCGATACTTTCGATATTACATCGATACAGTTGCAGCACTTCGTCAGACGAGTTATCGGTTATCGGGTTTCTGTTGTGTCGCTTGTAATTTATCTGCCCTTCCCCTTTCTGGCTGCTGTCTGCCAATGTTTTGGCTAATTAAAATCGGTAGCCCAATTTTAATTAGGCCAACAAATGTTGCTGGAGTTGCGCGGGGCGCCTTCTGAAATTTGCATATAAACAGTATAAATTGTTGTTGTTGCCGTTTGAGACTCTGTGGACAGTGTCTAATCTACGGGCTGCTGCACTGGGTCCACACACACACACACACACACCCATACACACACATATATACATATATACACCTATACATAGAAAACATTCTAACGCCTATTGCCCCTTAGTTTTGCCTAATTTCAAAGGTCGTTAAGCAAACAAACTCAAGTGGAACAAAATGCAGTCAAGGCAAGATTTGAGGGCAAAGGGATGGAGTATATAGGGCAGGCAGTAGTAGTAGTTGAAGTTAAGGTAAGGAGGGAACATGGGCTGCTGTGCCCATGTCCCTGCGGAACAACGGTCGTGACCATAACGATGAGCGGAGCGAAACTACCCGCCGACAACCTCAGCCTCTTCCGTCGAAAGTCGAGTCCCACAAGACCCAACGCAAAACAGCCCAAAAAATCACCATAAAAATCTATAAAAAAAATTAACTAGCAAACTAAAAAAAATAACAGATTTAGAAAAAATAGCATTAAAAAAAATTACAAATCAAAAAAAAAAAACAAAAAAATAGCATCAAAATGAAAATAAACGTTGAACTCATTAGCATTTATAGGCCACACAAATGCCAGAGACGATGATGATGACGATGATGCCGTTGATGGGGTTGGGGTTGAGGGTATGATATGAGAATGACAATGGGTTTGTGCCTGGGTGACCGTGATTGGGTCGCCGAGCACCTTTTGAGGTTCATTAGAAACTTGTCACATGATTTGATTTGCTTTGCTTTGCTGTGCAGTTTGTTTCGCTCAAAAAACACAAGTCAAATAATCGAATTTAAAAAAAAAAAGAAAATAGGGAAAATCGAACGAAAAAAACAGTACCGTCGTATATTAGACCTGCCGCTAATTATTGTGACCCTGAGCACAACCCCCAGCGCACCAAAAAAAAAAAAAAAAAAAAAAAAAGGAAGAAAAAATTGAAAATCATTGAGGAGGGAGATGTATGCAGAGAACTAAAAAATCGAGGCGTTAACTTTGCCACGCGCCCAGTTAAATTTTTGTTCTTCAGAGTTAGTTTTGAGTTTTTTTTTTTGGGTTGTTGTTGTTGTTTTGTAACCCCTTTTGGGCTGACAGGACATTTAGCTGGTAGATGCAGTTTGATGGATTGTCTTCGTTGACTTTGGAGTGTGTTAAATTGCACCGATAAATGCTCCCCGTGAGTCCCCTGAGAAAGTTGAGAACGTGGGAATATGTTTCAAGCAACTAAATGATTATAAACAGAGAGAACAAAAAAACTATTAGTAATAACTAATATAGAACTAATCATTTAATCAGGCGAACCTATGTTTCTCCCTTTTTGGAGTGGCAACTGCTGTGATATCCCCAGGGGGTATCTGAGGAGGGCATAATTAAGCTCTATGTCAACCATGATTAGGCTTGTAATTTGCCAAGTTACACACTGTAGTTGTAATAGGCGTTATCACTTTACCCGGACCGGAGAGAGACCTCAACGGCACAGCAAGAGGTACATACACACCTGGTTTGGCGGTGGTGGGGATCCGCTCAATGGGCTACAAATGTGTGGCACTTAAATTAATGAATTTCTTTGCACTTGCCACGACCGTAATTGGAGAGGCAACAGTGTGTAAGAGAGAGAGACCGATCAATTGGCCAAGTGAGTGACCCCAAGTAGGTCCGCCAGGGTAGGTACTGCTTAATGCTAATGGTAATGGCAATGGTAACTGGGTAGCCCAGGTACAAGCTACATACAAGCCACTTCAATCTGTCGATCTCAACGTTCACAACGAGACTGCAGGAGACGAGGGAAGCAACGATGAGGCAAGTGGCGGCAAGAGGAGTCGTATCGAGTTGACTTTGGAGTTTAACTTTGGCCACTTTCAACATGAATTTATATGAGTTGTTTGCATTAAAATGAATTGATCGACACGAAACAGAGAAACGCATAACCATAGAGAGAGAGAGAGAGAGGAGCTCTTCAGAGGGTGGGTCTGACGGGTGACGGGAGACGGGTCATTGCTCATCTGCCACGCCAGGCACGTCAACGGAGCAAATTACTTGCCGCTGTTGCGATGCAAAATTGAAAATTCAAGTGGTTAACTTGGCAACATGTTGCTGGTGCCTCCATGGGATCACATCTGGGGCGCTGGCATCTCTCCTTTCTGGCCTGTGCATGTTATGATTAAATTTTGATAGCCAACAACAATCAAGTCAAGGAAAATCAATAATTTTTACGCATCTTGTTAGGTTCGCTGCAGTTTCAACTTCAACATCAACTTCAACTTCAACTTGAGCAACAGCAGCAGCAGCACCAGCCACAGGCAGACGAGGCAGCCTCTTTGTCTTTGTGGCATGACGAAAAGCTCTAGCAAAACGATCGACAGGCCAACTCTGGACAGGATAGGGCAGAGCAGGACAGGGCAGGGCAAGGAAGGTTCAGACTTGGTCTCGACTTGGTCATGGAGTTGGAGTTGAAGTTGAGGTTGGCAAAAGCGGCGCATAAATGTTTTGTTGTTTTAATGAAGACGTAGTTCGACTGCAGCTCAACATCAGCTAGGGATCAAGTAGAAGAAGAAGAAGAAGCAGATGATGATGACGAAGAAGAAGACATCAAGGCGTTGCATGCCAGCAAAAAAAAAATGTTGCCTCGTCTCTCATTTGTTGTTGCTGGCGATTGAGGGGCGCGTCTGCACGCCATGCTCTCTCTCTCTCTCCCCTCTCTCTCTCTCTCTGCATGTTCCTTGAAGGCAGGCATAACATACTACTACTGCATCGCATACTTGCCTCTTGCCTCTTGCGGCTGCATTACGAATAGGGTCTAATTATTGTGGCAAGCCCCTGAGCTATAATTTGCCTGATTGATTTACATAACGATCGAAAATGATCAAGACATTAATTTCTTATTAACGTCGCTTCGTTCGCTCGCTCCCTGTCTATATCTCTCTGACTCTCTCTCTCTCTCTCTCTCTCTCTTTGCTCTCTTGGTCTACTCGCAGGCTCTCTTCGCCCATTTCAACATTGTTGCTGCTTTCGCCTGCAGCCGCTGCGCTGCCGCAGAATTTGTTGCGCCTGCGCATCTAAGGGCGTAACTCTGCAGCAAACGTTTCCACGTACCACTCTCTGCATGTTAATAGTGCACTCTCTGCCTTCTTCTTTTTTTTAGTTTGTCTGTCTTTCATTTCTTTTATTTATTTTCTTCTGTTTTGCTAAAACGTTTACTTTTCAATTTCATCATTTCGTAGCGCTGTCAATTATGTTGAATCTCATTTGGTGTATTTTTTGCTCGCTAGAGGGCGCCAATATCCATCAATGCGGCTCTTATACGCAAGGTTTCTCTTTTGATAGTCGCGCAGTGTTGCCAATTTTCTGCTCATTACAGAACATGAAGAACACATAGAATTAGTCTAAAATTTATAAATTTCAATTCAATATTTGTTTCTCCTGCAGTATTCAGATATTTTTTGTTAGTGCTAAATTTACACTATACAAATTTTGCATTGCATATATTATTATGTATTATTTTCCAAAAATTTTTTTAAATATTTTTCATCATCCCTATTAAATTATTATATATTAATTCTAAGTAAAAAATCTGCAATATAGCAGATATTAGTGGAAGAAACAGTTCAATTGCATGTGAGTGAAGAGTTAAAATGTCAACAGTGTTGCTAGAAACGCCCACTATCAAGTATTATACGAGGCGTATAAGTGTCATTACACTCAGGTATTGCTTATACGAGTAGAAGTAAGTATAAGTATCACTGCGTTTTGACAATTGCTAGGAGAGCACTCTTGCGTTGCTCTGCTCTCGTGCGCTCTCTTAAAAGCTGCGCTCAATTTGCGATGGTTTCGCTTTGCGCTGTTCGCCGACATGAACTGAAGTTGAATAGCGACTGCAACTGCATTTGTATTTGTATTTGTTGTGGCTTCGTTTTCATTTTCTTTCGTGCGCGTCTTTTGCGCTCTCTTCGCTGATCGTTTTGTTCGTTTCGGACATAATTAATGTTAGTTTTAACGCTGCTTGAAAATGTTATTTCCCTTGATTATAGCAGGGCACAACGGACAGCGGCGGCTGCCGTTGCTCATGCTGTTATTGTTGCTGTTTACTGCCGCTGATTGTTGGGTCTTGGTGTTGGGCAGTTTTGCCTTTGCCTGGTTTGTTTGGCGTTCCCTTTGCCTGCTTTGCTTGCTGTAGGCAGTCATGGGGAAACATTTTATGACGATTACTGTAATTCGTTGCCGCAAACAATAATTACTTTCCATTACGAAAATGGCGGGCATATTATCACCTGAATATCACACACACACATACACTCACTTGCATACATACATATGCATGAAGACACATGGAACGAACACAGGTGTTAAGCATATTCGTATTCGTTAGAGGAGCGCCGCGTCACTGCAGCGCCTACATCTACGTCTGCGCCTGCGCCTGCGCCTGCGTCCGCTGTCAACGTTGTTTGGCCCCGACGACGATCGCCGACGGATTCGCCACGGCAAATGAAACGTTTCGTTTCATTTCGTTTCGTTTCGCTGCGATGCGGTGCGGTGCGGAGCCGAAACCCGAAGTCAAAGTCGAAGTCGTTTTGTGGCGTTGTCTAAAATTTTCGGTAATAAAATATGACAACTCAATCAAGGCCCATAAAAGCCAAAAGGTATAACAACAACAACAACAACAACAACAACAACAACAACAGCAGCAACAGCAGCAGCAACGACAGCAACTGATGATCAGGGCGGGTCTCTCTCTTGGGATTTCAGAGCAAAAGCTCAGTAATTTGCAGAGGCTGCAAAAGACGATCAAAATTTACGATCATTTTGTTTTCAAAATCAATTTAGAAAGGAAGCGCGGCAAACATCAGCGAAGTGAGAGCGAGCTGGCTAAATCGTAAGAGAGCGAGCAAGAGAGTGATGGCGGCAGCTTCAAATTGAGTTCTTAACTTGCCTGCGCTTTTTTCTCTGTTTCTCTTCTGCCGTTCGCTGCTGTTGCTGTTGTTGCTTTGCCTCCTCCTTTCACTGATCGCACGATCAGTTTACATACAGAGTTCAGGTTCGAGGTTGAGTTGATGCCGAGATAAACCTTGGGTATATGCATGCATGCATGTACATTTGTGTGAGTGCGAGATAGAGATAGACTGTTAGTTGGGGATGCAAGTTGAAGGGGGCGCTTTGTTGGCTTATTCAGGGCAGCGGTGGAGGGGGGAGAGGAGACTTCAGATTTTCGGCAGTTATTAGCCCTGGTAAAACACGAGTCTTGCACATTTGAGAGCTTGTAATTTACTTAATTTGATTACGAACGACGACCTCCTTCTCCTCTCTTTACTCTTCCCAGAGGGGGCATCTTCCAACTGCCCGCCAATCTGCCCCAATCGGTTGGCAACTGCTGCAGGTGCCACACAGCTGCAGCTTGGGTAAATATGCAATTGAAGTGGGTGGATATGCAGAGCTTTTGGGAGGAAACTCAAGTCATTTGGGATCGCTTTTCACTGATATCCTAAGCAGGGAAGCGACATATTTCTAGTATTTCTAAAGAAAATTCAATTAAAATAAATCTAAAGTAGTTAAAATTTTGAAAATACTTAACATAATAATGATAATAATAATAATAATAATAATAATAATAATAATAATAATAATAATAATAATAATAATAATAATAATAATAATAATAATAATAATAATAATAATAATTGTAGAAATAATAATAATACTTATATTAATTATAGAAATAATACTAATAATAATAATCAACCAATAACTATTAACTTTAAATTCTAAAATGTTAATTATTCAATTTATAATTTATTTCTTAAAAAAAAAAAATATGTAGCTCTATACAGACAAAAAAAAATAAATAAATACATAATATATGAATATATTCACACATAATGTCTGTATAAAATTAATTGTGCAAACACAACTTAATTTATGAGCGTGCGAAGAGCAGCAACAACAAAATCTATTAATATAAACAATAGTTTATTAATTGAAAGTTATGTCTGGCTGCGCTATATGATTTATACCTAATCCCACGCCAACAACAACATCAACAACAACAACTAACACGTTGAAAGAACAGGCCAAAAAACCAAGCTAAGCTAAATTGGCAACAAAAAAAAAGACAACAAAAGAAAAAAAAACATCAAGCAAAAGCGCAGAAATAAAGCTCAGCATAAAATTGATTTCTGCTGCCGCTGCTGCTGCTGTTGCTTTAATGAATTCTCAGACTTTGCTCTGGCCCGAGCCAACAACAACAACAACCACAACAGCCATACTGGCAACAAAGAACACAAACAACAACAAGGACAAAAACAACAACACCAGCAACGGCAACACAATCTCAATCAATTTCAAGTCGCACATCACATCAAAACAAATTACCAAGGAATTAATTTGCCATCAGAATCACGCAAGCGCAGAGCAGAGCAGAGCAAAGCAAAGCAGCGCAGCGACTGAAACTGAAACCGAAGCGTTGACTGCGACTGCGACTGCGACAGAGACAGCGCTTGCCAATTCGGGGCCATGCTGCGACTCAGAGTCAAAGCTATGGATGTCGACGTCAACTGAGACACACACAGGCATACATTGCTATGTATGTGTGTATGGATGTATGTATATGTTTGTGACGCTAGCGATTAATAGTAGGCAAGCTTGTGGAGGGCAGACGGCGGGCATGGCGTATGCGAATGAAGACACTCTGCACAGATAAAGTATGTATGTATGTAGGTGCTGTGATTAATACATGAGGATTTAATTAACTCTTGCTCTGCCATACTGTTGAGCGCGTGCGCCTTCTCGCTCACACACAAACAGACACACACACACACACACACACACACACATACATACATACATATGTATGTATACACTGCCTGCATTTTCATTTGCAGTATGTCGCCCACTCTCGCTCTCTCGCTCTTTTGGTCGGACTGTGCTCCCACCTCTTAACGTAACATGTGTCCATCGCTCTCTTCATTCGCTTCACTGCACAAACTATGGCGACGACGTCAACGTCACCGTCAACGGCGACAGCGACGCGCTGCTCTGTTTTTGGCAGAGAGTGAAAGAGAAGTTGTAAAAGGAAATAATTTGAATTACAAATTGATAATGAAAGTTTAAATATTGAAATGTATTTCAGTGCAATTGATATACAGTTAAATATAGATCGAAAATGCATATAGGTATTAATAAATGTACATGCATATGTAATGTCTGTGTATGTGTGTTTGTAATTGAAACTTGTTTTTATTTTTTGCCTGCCTTGTTTTGTTGCTGTTCGTAGTTGTTGTTGGTCTTGTTGTTGTTGGGGCTGCTGTCGCCGTTCAACGCCTGCAGCGCGAAAATCGGTGGCATGTATAATTTTTATCACCTTTAATTAACTTTTCAATTAATAAAAAAACAGAACGTAACAACAACAACTGTAGATGGGTGGGCGGAGGGGCGAGGAGGCAGAGCGGAAGAGTCGCAGCTGCCCGTGCATGTTATTGGCCATGTTGTTGCTGTTGTTGTTATCGTTGTGGCACAAGAAACTGCCGACGGCATTTGAATTACCTTCTGTATACACGCAAATTTGTGAAGGAGACACGGCAAAAAAAAACAAAAACAAAATAAAAAACATGGCAGCGAAGGATGAAAGGCAGGCAGGAAGCCTGGGGGAAGCGGGGAGAAAGTATTTATAAATACTGTGCAAGAGCAGCTTGAATAGTTGCTGTGATCAGCGAAATTGATAAAGTTCTCGATTATGTTTTAATACTCGCCAATTATCGATACATTCAATTTATCGATGGATACATTCAATTTATCGATGGATACATTCAATTTATCGGTAGATACTTTTAACTCATCGGTGAATACATTCAATTTATCGCCAGATACATAAAATTTATCAATATATTCGATTAATGTATCGATAGATACGTCCAATTTATCGATAACACTCGTAAAGTAACAAACAATCAAAGCTCACTTTATGCAGTGTTACTAAGTACCAAATATCGATAACAAGTCAAAAAAAAACTTATCGATAGCAAATCGAAAAATCAGCTTGATAGAGTGCAAAAGAGCACCCCAGATTATATCGAAATTAGGCAAACGTAATAAAAAAAAAACTTCATAAAATGAAATTGTCGAAAAATTGATTAAAAAACCGCACGCAGTCGAGCAGCAAAAAAAGAAGAAGGAAAATGCCACCAACAACAACAATGATATTTCCACTGGCAGCGGAAACGGAAATACGTCGTACAGAGTTGTGCGAGCGAGTCAGCACGTGTGCCAGACAAACGGAGAAAGCAAAATGGCTACAAAGTCAGCTAAAAGTGTCATTACAACTCACCAAAATCCAGCTAAAGTTGCCAACCCAAAAAAAAAAATCATTCCAAAAAAAAAAAAAATAGGGAAAAAAATGAAGAGGAAAAAAATGGAAAGGAAAAAAGTTTCAGGGACAATTTCTGAGGGAGTTCCTTTCGGTGTGTTGTTGTTGTTGTTGTAGTTGTTGCTGGGGCATAAGGCTCAATTCAATTTTATCGTTTCAATATTAACCCAAAACAACCCCACAATATTGCCTTCATTTAAGGTTTATTAGATACAACGAGAATGGGGCGCGAAGAGAGCTTCGCAAATGGGGGTTGGGCATGACAATGGCAAATGGAATGGGCATGGGGCTGGTGGGCTCAACGAGCGGAACGTCAAGCGTTGGATACAAGATATATGTATTTGTGTGTATGTATGTAACAACAACAATAACAACAACATCAACAACAACAACAAAAACATGTAGAGGGAAAGCAGAAAATTTTCCAATTTACAAACGTCGCCAAAAGCCAACGAGAGTGAAGCTTTTTTTCTGGGGTTCGCCTCGACATATGTGTGTGTATGTGTGTGTGTGTGTGTTTGTGTGTGTGTGTGTGTGGTACATATAACAAGGATAAATGTCTGACTGTGATTCTAGCGTATATATGTATATATAATATGTGTGTGTGTAATGGCATAAACATTGATCCAACCGTAAAACTGGCTGACAATCGCGACCAACTCGCCCCGCAACATGTCCTGCCACAGACAACACTCAAAGCGTATGCCACTGGTTTAGGGCACACAGACGAAGTGAAGGGGCAGGTCTGAGGGATGGTGGCATGGCATAGGGATCCTGAGCCAGGCGTGGCACGGAGCCAAACCGAAACGACGTCAAGCCAAGTGTATAAATTGTATTAGCCCCGAAGTGTTGTGCGGCATTTTGATGGGGCGGCAGTTGCCAGCAGAGTGGAGAGTGAAGAGCTGAGAGTTGAGTTGAAACTGGGGTTATGGGGCTGGCATAGGCAATTGCTGTGAGGGTGGGGGTGGTCGAGAGGGTGTGTGTGCATTTGGCGCTATTTTGGTGGTTGATGCGCAACGCGCGCAGTCCATGCGTCGTGCCTCAGCTTCATGCACGCATACGGACACGCATACGCACGCACGGACGCCGCACGAAGGCAGCCACAGTCAACATGGCCGACAGTTTTGGCCAAAACGAGGGGCAAGCAGAACAGAGCAGAACGGAACAGAGCAGAGCAGACAGCGAGGAAGAGCAGCAGGCAGTCAATGTGGAAACGAAGCAGAGAAATAAGCAGAGAGAAAGGAAGGGAAAGACAGAGATAGAGAGTGATTGGCAGAGAACGAGAGAGAGAGAGAGAGAGAGAGAGAGAGAAGTCTAACTAGTGTTGGGTAGCATGTTTAACCGTAGCCGAGACTCACAACAAGTGTCAGCAAATTGCAAACCGCAACAATTTCACAAAGGACAACCCAGCGGAACACGACACAACAGCAACAACAGCAGTTGTGTATGTGTGTGTGTGGCATGTGGCAAGTGACTAGGGACTGCTGAGTTTATTGGGGGTGAGAGGAGAAGCGGTTCGAGGTGGTGCGGGCAGGCAGACAGCGACTGTTGGAGCAATCTGTTTCAATATAAACGCACATGAGGCATTTACGAGGAGCAACAACAACAACAGCAACAACCGCTTCAACTGTTTGGCGCTGCCTCCTCCAGGATACGCCTGGCTGCTCTTAAGTGACTCTCTCACTCTGCCCCAGCTAGTCATGTGTATGGGTGGGGGAGTAAGAGTGAGAGACAGAGAGAGAGTGTTGGGATGCCACTTAAATGCCTCATGATGTAGTTTTAGTTTAGATTTGATTTCTGCCTTTTTCGTTACCCTGCCAACCTCAACTAGCCTCAAAGGGTATGCCCGACGATGGGTTCACTTGGAGACATAGAAATATCCCAGTTTTTATCAGCGGAATACATCACAATATTATTCTGATTTTAGTTTACATTTAAAAAATGTATTTAATATTGCAAAAGATCTTCAAAGTAAACTTCTTTTCAGAAATGTGCTTTTTTATATTCCAAGAGCTTTCAAGTTGAGCTTTTTGTTAGAGTATTCGCAGTGTCTGTTATGCTTCGTTTGGATGTGTTCTATTTTTACGACTTTTTGCAGTAACTTTTTTCTCCAGGGTTGTTTCTACAGCAAGGACAAGTTGCGAGCTCTGCACGTCCTGCTGTTGCTGCCTCTGCTGCTCCTTGTCCCCCTTCGCAACCTCGTGTTGTTTGTTTGTTTTATTCACTGTTGCGCTTTACACACATCTTCGTCCCTTGGGTGTCATAATTCTTGACGAGCTCATCTTTTACTTAAGTTTTACATAATTTTCATGTCGTTGCCTGCAAACCGAGGGATGCGAGGACCGCAGGGGGTTGGGGCTGCTGTGGGTGGATGGACTGAGCCGGGCCGTATCACTTGGTAAGTCCCATGGAGATAACATAAAATCGAAACGTGTGCGGTTGAGAGCACAGTCGAAGGAACGACACGGAGCCACCGAGAGAATGAGAGCACGGAGATGGTCGTGGGGTTCAAAGGGAGGCGGTTTTGTGGTAAAACGCTCAACTCTACGTGTCTGCGGTTTTTCTGCTTGGCTTTTGTTCTTATATACCTCCCTCCACCCTCTTATCTAATACGAGCTGGAGACAAGAGAGCGTCAGGAACAGCATGGCAGGATTGGATAGAGGTTAGTCCTATATTAGGATTGCTTTAACTGTTAAGGAAATGCCATTATGGTCGCCTCATGAGCCGAAGAGGCTAACATTTAGTTGAGCTCTATTTAGTTGATTGCACTCTGTAAACAATTAAGGACACATTACTTGAAAAATCAAGCATATGAATAACTGCCGTGAACGCTATCCTATTTTTAATCTGCATTTATATACATATGTATATTTAATTTACAAAGAAATTTTTCACTAGCGCACCTTGGCCAAAAAGCAACAGACTTTGATGAAATTTTACATGCTGTTAAGGGTTTTGAGCACACAATAATTCTGCATTCAAATTTTATCAAAATGATTGGTTTTAATTTTTCGACTTTTTTGGCCGATTTTCCATAATAACCCCTTGACAAAATCATCAAAAATCAAACATTTTTTGAACCCAAATTTTTGTCTGTTTTTGATTCTAGGACTCATAACTGGCTTATAGCTTTTTATTTCAGGTGTTTCTGATAATTATTTCTCGAGATTTACCCAAAAACGTACCAAAAATTGACCTAAAGTTGCCTTTTCCTTGACTTCATTATACCTATAACTTTGAACTTCCATATCTCAGTCAATTTTCAACCAATTTTGATAAAATTTGAAATTCTGTGAATGGTTTTGATCAAAGTTTAGTTCTGCATTCAAATTTTGATAAGATTATTGGTTTGTAATTTTACGAAATTCTCGACCAATTTTCCCTTGACACAATCATCTAAATTCGAAAAATTGTTTACCCCAATTTTTTTATTGTTTCCGATTCTAGGACTCATAACTCGCATATTGTCTTTTATTTGAGGTCTTTCTGATGAGTATTTCGCAAGTTATGGCCAAAAATGTGCCGAAAAGTAAGTGTATTTTTCGTTATCTGAGCATTCGCCCCGTAGAATATGAAGAACTACAAGGAATATTAAGTGTATATGAGATATGGTGTGAAATGAAGGAGGAGGTGTGCGGGGTTGGAAATTCAGTGAATTCATTTGCAATCCTTCTGCTTAATGGTACTTGTAAACTGGCTAATCTCAAATGGCCTGGCCAATTTGGCTGCCAACTTATTGGCCATTTGTTAACGGCTTTGCGATGGGATGGCAGCGGGCGGTGCGGGGGCGTTGTCAAAGAGGCGTGCCTGTTTAAGAAAAAATTACGCCTCAAAAAAAAAAAAAAAAAAAAACAAACAAACGTAACTGTAAATGGCCCCACAAAAAGAAACAACGATAACAACAACAACAAAAATAACTAGAATGCACCCCCCTCTCTCTCTCTCTCTCTCTTCCTCCCATCATCATCAACGAGCACTCCACGACATCTTTTTGGCTCTCGTTCTATGCCAAGTATTTTGTGTTGTTTTCATTTCGCCAAAAATTTCATTATCTGCCGCCGCCATCTTTGTGCTAAACGACACAGACACTCGCAGACACACAGAGTGCGAGAGTGAGTGAGATATTGGAAGAGAGCGTAAAGCAACGTGAGCGAGAGGGAGAGAGAGAGACAGTGCCTTGGCAAGAGAGTAAGTACGTTGGCAGGCGCATTAAGAGAGTTGGGCGTGTATTCTGAAAAGATGTGGGGAATGGGGCACTTATTTTTGGGCTGTATTTTTTGCCTAAGCCAAATCCGCCCTGTGAAGTGTTTATCCTTTTGTGGCAACTGTTGTTCTTGCTGTTGTTGTTGTTGTTTTTGTTGTTGTTGTTGCTTTGCTGAAGTGTTTTCAATTTAAGTTTAGCGAACAAAACGCCTTATGATTTTTATTAGCTACACAACGAGAGACCCACTCCTCCTCAGAAATAACACTCCCCTAGCCCGTAACCCGTCGCTGACAGACTCGCAAAAGGGCACAAAGACCAGAAGAAAAGGATATTATAAAAGAAAATGCATTTAATTTTTTGGGGACGGACAACACTTGGCTAACATCCAACAACAAACAAGAGCGAGAACAATTTATTGGTGTATATTAGCATAGCCAGGGTTGTCGCCCTCGTAAATTATGCAAAATAATTTGTGGAGCGAGGGCGAATAATGCCTGTTATTTAGTTTCTTTTGCAGCTGCTTTGCTTGACTCCATCTCTCCCTCTCTCTCTCTCTCTCTCTCTCTCTCTCTCTCTCTCTCTCTCTCTCTCTCTCTCTCCGCGTCTCTCCTTATGTCAGTCTATCTCTATCTGTCATGTCCGTCTCGTTCTAGTTGTGATGGCATCTTGGTCGGCTTGTTCAGTTTATTTTTGGCAGCAGAGAGTTGAGAGAGTATGTTGAGCTAAATGAGAAGTCACTTAAATAATTATCATTTCCCCAGGCAAAACGCTCGTCAAAAGCTCATTTGGAGCGCGTCTCGTCGACGATTCGACATTCGACAGTCGTCCAATTAACCAACGAGACGAATGGATGACGTCTCGATGCGTTACGTTGCGTTGCTCCTCAGTGGGTTTATTAATTACGGGAAAATCTGTGGAAATTGTACCAAAGTCAGTTCAGATCTATACCTCAAATAGCTATAAGTCCCCCCCCCCACCCTTCCCACACTCTATTCTCTGGTTATATAGTACAATTTCTATACATACTGCATCATACTACATCATATTCCATAATCATAGGCCTTATCCAATCACAGAAATACGCATTAGTCGCTGATGTTGATGGCTCCGCGTGCTTCCAGTCTTGCTTTTTGGGGTCTCTTCATGCGATATACCCTAACTCTAGGAGTAGCACACTAAAGTCACTTCACTGGATGGATAATTGAACAAAAAATCAATTTTAACCTGTGCTGAGAAGGTCTTCTAGCAGAGATTCAGCTAGAAAAACAAAATATTATCATCTTATTATTGTCTGGTAGCGTATTTCGAGTGCGTTGAATTTCCCAATAGAGTTGTAATTGAGTAAGCGGAGTCTCATTCGGGCTCGGAACAATTCAGTTAACATGCTCATAACTATGGTCTCTACAACTACACACAATTAATCTAAGAGGCTCTCTAGGTAGTAGCCCTCCATAGAAATGATGGCAATTACCAGACCGCGCTCGCGGTCGTCCGGGCTAATGAGCAGTAGGAGATCAGCTCAATTCATTCATCACTGATGATCACTGATGATGATCAGCAGCCAAACACAGAATCGGGAATGGGCAATGGGAATGAGAACAAGAACGGTAATATGAATAGCAATAGCAACGATTACCGTTCAGAGTCAGGTCCGCTCGATTTTTTTCTTTTTATTTGGGCAAAAGGGCAACTCTGGCAACTCGAGTTTGGGGCTCGACAAACCCGAAGCGTTTTCGGGGCGTGCCAATGGCGTTCTTATTAATTTGCTCAATTTCCACAAACGAGACAAGGACAGAGAGAGAGAGAGAGAGAGAGAGAGAGCGAGCGAAAGAGAGAGATGGAGAAAGAGAATAGAAAAGAGGCCAAAGTCAAAGTAGATTGAGTAGTTTGTAGAAGCAGGAATAATAGGTGCAGAAGGAGGCGGAGTAGGGAAAACGTAACGAAAAACTTAATTAAAATGTCGTAAACGAAAATTGTATGTTTGGTTCACTTCGTCGTCTCCTGTGCCTCCGTTGTCCGCACTGTCGTTTTGTCGGTTTGTCCATTGTTGCTGTTGTTGTCGGGTTTGTTGTGGTTGGATGAGGGGCAGGAGGCGATTAGCTCCCAAAATAATTAAGACATTTCAGTTTGGACCTTCGGCCAAATGGAAAAATTGTTAATACAAATTGTTTGTTGCCCAATTTTTTTTTTCTTTTTCCTTCCCTCCCCACTCTCTCTCACTTTCTGTGTCTTTTCATCTGTTTTTCCTCATCTATTGTTTCTGCGGTGCTACTTGTTGTTTAGCGGGTTGTTGGCGTTGCGGGGTTGCGACCGAAAACAATAAAAATGACTAATGGCAGCTAATTTCCCGTCGTCAGAGCACAAGTTAAAGAAGTCGCTCGCTGGGGGAGTTGGAGGTGAAGTTGCCCAAGAGTTTTCACATTTTGTTACCGTTTTCTATTCTTCTTTCTAACTTGTTTTTTGGGGGGCAACAACAATTTGTAGGCGTTGCAGAAAGTAGCTCTCGCTACCTTTGGCGTGGTGGGCGTTGCCTTAGGCAGGTCACATGGCCCTGGTCCAAGTCAACATATTGGCACTTTTAAGAGTTGCAGCTGCACTCTCTTTGCAAGGATCACTGCCAGCGGCTCTCTTTAAGTGCAAGTCAACTTTGTGTTAGTCTAGCATCGATTGAATATTGTCTTGCATGTTCTTTTTCTTCCTATTTTTTGGCTAAAGCCTAGCTACAGTGGTGCAAAAAGCATTACTTACATTTTGCAATTTACATAACATGCTTGCCTAAACTAAAAACTGATCTATTTCAAGTTTGCATATTATAATAAGTTGGCAATTTTAAAAATATTTTCAATTTTTGGCATGACAAACTTATCTGTTTTCAAATTAATATCGTCACACTGTCATTCTTCAGCTCATCGTTATGCATGCTGTAGTCAAACATTGAGCGCTCTCTCAAGCAGCTGCTGCCCTCTCACTCTCTGTGCATGTTCGTTGCTAGCAGAGCTGCGCAAGTAGCGTTAGTAGCTACTTTCAAGCTAGATCTACGGCAAGTGGAAAATGCAAAAGTTTATCAAATTTGCAAATAAGCATGGTATTTCATAAATCATTTGTCATTTTCAATTAATATGATGTACGTTATTAAACTAATAACGATCATGATACATTTTATGCATATGATTATAATGTAATATATAAATATTGTATATTAAATGTAGGCGGTAAAGAGCTTAGTCTTTTTTTGTTGTTCATTTAATCGGAGTCATAGCTAATGTGGGCGCTAAATGCTTGACAGCACTGCTTAGCTTTGACTTGAACTGTTCTCGCTCTATCTCTTTGACTTCGCTTCTTCTGCATTACTTCAGCTGCTGTTTCTTCTCATTGTGCATGCCAAATTACTTGTCTATTTATGTACATAGATGTGTGCGTATGTGTATTTGCATTTGCTTATTATTTTAGCTGTACATATGTATGTGTCTGTGAATGCCTGCATGTGTGTACACTGTACAGTTACATTTTTGTGCTCCGTTTTACACTGTCTCTTTGCAGTTTTGGTTCTAAATTATTTGCCAGCAAATAGTTAGCTAAATTTAATTAAGCCGCCGCACATTATACACACACATACATATATGTGCATATGTATGTATGTATATACATATGTATGTATGTATGTATGTAAGTAAATATGTAAATGCGATGAAAGAGCAGCAGCAGCGACAACAAAATTGACGCAGGCAGCGCAGAATTTCTTGTTTGTTGTTGATTAAAAATTGATCAAAAAACATAACCACAAGCAAATTATGCATGTTGCCGCCTGCCTCCCTCTCTCTCTCTCTCTTCCTCTCTTTCATTCTCTCTGGCTGTTGTTGTTATGCGTGTCGCAGCGCATTGATTAAAAAGAGCAATGCGATTGAAAATTTTATTGGTAAATTGAATAAAGTGCGCGCCGGGGATGCCAACAACAACAAAACCAAACTTGATTTTTCAGCTATTGTTTTTGCTTCTGCTTCTGTTTTTCTTTTTCGTTTTTGTGTTTGAATTTTGCTGTTGCTGTATATATGCATGCATATTTACATGTGTGTGCGCTGTTGGCTGCGCAGTTGGCGTCGCTGCCAAAATGTTTGCCATGAATTAATGAGTCTGCAGACACACACGCACACAACTCTCAGCTGCATTTGAGTGAATGCGTGTGTCTCTCTTTAACAAGTTGTATGTGTGTCTGTGTGTGTGTTTAAGCTGGCTTGCGATTGGCTGCTGTCAACAGACAATTGACTTTTTAAGTGTTTTCGACTATTTAAAAGTGCGTGAGCTGCCAGAGTTAATTTTATTAAATTAAGCACACACACTCACACACACTTACACACATATAAAATTGTTAATTAATTGCTTTATACTTGATTTACAATTGAGTTATTTACAGTTGCCGTCGCAGCGCATTAAATTGACAATTGTTAATAACAATTAATTTTTTTTTTTTTGTTTTGCTGATTTTCACTTACCTTCAGTTGGCACAATGTGATGTACTGCATCAACTACTGCCAGCTCCACTTCCACTTCCTCATCTTCCTCAATCTTCACATGGGCTAGTTGTTGCTCCTCCGCCACTTCCAGTTCCTGCAGCTCCTCCTCATATGCGTTTGCTGCAAGTTCGTATTGTTGTTGCCCCTTGACATCGGCGGCGTGTTGCAACAACGCCATGTGGCGCAGCATGTGGGCGGAGGCAGTGTGGCCAGGCGTCGTCGTGGAGCCGCTGCCACTGCCGCTGCCATTGCTACTGATCGGATTTAGGCCCAGAAATGGCGCCCAACTTGCTGCAGCTGCATATAGTTGCAACGCGGATGAGGTTGCGGTGGCGGTGGTTGTTGATGTTGGGGGTGTTGATGCTGAGGCTGCCGCTGCTGCTGCCAGACCCGTTAGACCCATGGTCAGGAGTGGCGCCTGCGCAGCTGCCGCCAGTTGCTTCAGCAGCTGATCCATTTCGAGAGCTCCTAGTGAGATTCTCTCACTCTCTCACACTCTCACTCACTTTCGTTGTTTTAATTATTTGTTGGCAACTGTTGCATCACAGCAACAAAAACACACACAAGGACGCACATACACAAAAATGCAATAAAAAAATAAATATTAAAGGATATTTTGAAAGACGGGAGAGAGAGAGAGAATGGTGAGCGAGACTCCTGGACAATTTTGCGAGATTTCTCACGGGAGACACACGGACGAGAGACCCACTGTGCGCCGGCCGCGGCGGCGACAAACAAATTGATTCGAATTAAAATTACAAACGAACGCTGAACGCTGAGTGTTGAGCGTGTGCGACAGAGATGGCGATAGGCGGCGGCTGCGGCTGCGATGACGCTTCAAAGTTGACGTCTAAATGAAAATGGCAAAAGGCAACGCAGTGCAGACCTTTTGCCCAAGAAGATGACAAACAGTCAGACAACAATCACAGCTCTACTTTGCTGTGTGTGTGTGTTTGTGTATTTGTTTAATAAGTGCAGCAGAAATTGTCAACGTTGTTGTTGTTGCAGTTGCTGTTGCTACGCTTCGTTTTGCTTTGGCATTGGCTGGCGTTGGGTTTGTGTCCATGCTAACAAGTGAGATGGCTAGCGACACCTGCAGAAGCAGCAGCAGCAGCAGCAGCCAAGACAATAACAACAACAACAACAACAGTGTCCAACATAAGTATTTTCAACACTTGTGAACAGCTGTTATTGCTATTATTGTTGTTGGTCGCATGCGCGACTGCAAGCAAAAATCATTAACGTTGAAATTTATGTGCGCCAAAGCGAGAAATAACAAAATGAACACAGAGTGTGAGCAGCGGCAGCGCAGCGCTGCGACGTCGTCGTCGTCGCAATAAAAAGAAAAATGGTTTCACTTAACAAACACGCCAAGGCGCTCATTCTGCTCCCGCTCTCACACCACACAACCACCACCACAACTACGAACGCACTCGCTGGCTCTGTCTCGCTCACGCTCTCTCACACACACACACTCGCTCACTTACTCACTCGCTCACTCACTCACTCTCTTCATGTATGTACAATAATGGTATTTTTCTGGCTCAGTGCGCAGCGCATACACACACCAAGTGCAAGAGTGACAGAGTGAACGAAAGAGAGAGAGAGAGAGCGCGGCAAAGAGAGCAACAGTGCGAGAGCGAGCGCAACAGTCGACGGACAACGTCGTGAAAATGAAATGAAAAACGCCAAAAAAATTGATTTAAAGTGAATTTGTGTGCGTTATACGTATGTATGCAAGTATATGCGTGTATTGCTCTCTCTGTGTGTGTATGTGTGTGTGAGAGAGAGAACTTTTTCTTGTGTGAGTATTTTGCGCTGCTTCGTTTTGCCAGCCGCAGTTTGTAGCTACGCTGGCTTAAAGGCGTCAGTGGGAGAGTGAGCGTGACGGCACTACTAACGCAGGCGTGGCCAAAGAATACTGGGAAATTTTTCAATGTGAGTGGAAGTTTGTTGTTGTTGCGCACAGTGGTGATGTTGTGTTTGGCCAATTTAGTGGCAGCGACGCTGACGTTCGCTTGACTTTGGCTCTCTCTCTATCGTTCTCTGACTGTCTCTCCCTCTCTATCTCTCTCTCTCTCTTTCTGTTTGTCTCGCTGCCAACTGACATTTTATTGATTGTTTTATGCGATTATAATGTAATAATGTCTTAAATATGAAACGACCAACCACCCACCCAACCACCCCCTTTGGCCAATTGGCATTTGCTGTTGCCGCTGCTGACGTCCGCTGCCCGCTGCCCTCTGCTGCGTTTGTGCTGGTTGCATACTGCGCAGCTGCGACTTTTGCGTCTTTTAAATGAATTATGCACACACACTTGTATATGTGTATGTGTGTGTGTGTGTGTGTGTGTGTGTGTGTGTGTGTGTGTGTGTGTGTGTGTGTGTGTGTGTGTGTGTGTGTAGAGCTATTTACCGCCCTCGTTGACCATTTGCTGGGAATGCAGCTGGCTTCTAGTCCATGTCTCTCAGCTATTTTCAGTCTTGTGATTGGCAAAAAAGAAAATACCATTTTATCACAAAAGAGACAGAGATAGAGAGAGAGCCAGAGCGAGAGAGATAGAGCTTGTTCTGCATCATCTTCTTTGGCTCCTGTTGTTGTTTTGGGTTTCTTTTTTTTTTTGCTTTTTTTATCGGCACGCAAAAATCTATAAACGGGCAGCGGCCGCCGCACTCAACTCAATTCAATTAATTTTCACTTGATTTTTCCACACACAAACAAATTTTCATTTAATTTGCTGCGGGGCATTTTCACTCCCTCTACCACCCTGCCCCTCTCAATGCTGCACCTACATTCGCCTTAGCTTCTTTTACTTTGTGTTTGTCTTTTTCTTTTTTTTTTGTGCTTCTCTTTTTTATTTTGTCTGCAAATACCTTTTCTCTGTCTCTGCTCCTTCTTCGCCCTCACCTTATACACTTTGCTGTGTTGTCTGCTTATCGGACGCCATTTTCTTACGCTTGATTTTCTATTAGGTTTGTCTCTCCCCCCCCATCCTGAATCAACCCTCCTCAGTGCCCCTCTACTGCCCACTAACCATATTCGAGTTGAGAGAAAAGTTTTTCTGGATAGAAATCACTTCTGACATTTGCGTTCGCTGTCTCTTTCTCTCTCTAACTTACTCAATTACTCTCTCTTTCTGTCTCTCTCTCTCTCTCTGTGACATTGCATAATTATTATATTTGATTATAATATAAGCTATTTAGGTTTTATCATTATGTTCCTGTTTATTGTTAATCATTTGTTGCAAAAGTTGTGTAATTAAATTTCCATTTGCATTTCCCTGTTTCCGTTTTCCAGATATTGATGAGGAAATTCAAAGAGTATTATATAATTTTCTTTTGTAATGAGAAGCTGCAAAAATATATGAATACAAAGAACTTACGATTTTGTAAACGAATTGCGAAATAAACCATTGTAATAGAATAATTATTTAAAAACTGAAACTATTGTAATGAATATTTCTATAAAATCTGAAAGTGTGTGTGGAATTACAAAATTAATATTAAATTAGATAAAAAATTCTAAGAAGTGATATAAACATATACATATGTAAATATACATATATATATATATATATATATCAATTATATATATATATATATATATATATATTTAAATTAAATATTTATCGATATATCGATATATTTTATCAACTTGAATTGGTCTGAAGAACCACTCAAGGCTGAAGTTCAGACCACTTATCATAATATCTGATTCATTTAATAATTACTGTAATATATCTGTTCTCAACTGTCTATATCTATATAGACTATATATAAGTATAACATTTATACATATCTATACTATATGTAAAAATCTGTTGACATTACTTTGAGTTGTTGTCCTTCATGGGGTTCATTTGGGTTTTGGGTGGAAAGTGCCGCAATCAGAAATCAATTATTATTAAAAGCGCATTAAAAACAATGAAAGCAACATTAAAATCAACAAATTGTGTTTCAGTTTATTTTTAAATATATACAAATATTTTTTTTTATGGTATTCAACTGTATTTTATTTTGTGTTTAAATGATTTGCAAATGAAACGAGTTCAATCATTTTTTACATTCGATTAAACGATTTCAAGTTGCGGATGTCGTTGCTTATCAACGATGCGATTGATATCAAATATCTGTCATATATATATAGACATATATGTTGTATATGTATATAAGGTAGTGTGGAGCACCTGTCTGTTCTGGCTGTGATTTTTATTACAGTTTATTATTATTTACCTACTGTCGACTAATTTGTTTTTAATTTGTGCTGATAAAATTGATGAATAAATAAAACGCGCGTCGAGCAAATAATGAAATTAATAACTGACTGCGACCCCTACCACCCCCACTGCTTCGCTGATGAATAGATAGATCGAATAACAACTAAATGATAAACATGCCACAATAATAATTACAATAACAAATAACAAATAATGCACGGCCTACGGAGTCAAAAGCTTCGAATAATAATGACATTACGCGTTGTTTTGGGCCCCTCCGCGATTGATTTGTCCAATCTGAATTATTTCATTCCAATACCCAATTCGGATCCCCAACTTCCCTCACCCACCCCCCTATCCATAACCAGTAATGGGTTAGAAATAATGAACCCAAAATGCAGCTTAACAGACCGCAACGGGACTCTACAAATATACAATATACATATGTTATGGATACTCCAAATGGGGGATAAATATACAAAAAAAAAAAAGTATTAATAAAATTAATACTCTTAATAATGATAACATTAGTGATTTCATTAGATGTACCCAAAGATATACAAAAAATTAAATAGAAATTGTCGCTGAATTGTCGCAGCTCATTGCACATTTCATTAATGCTTTCATTTTAGATGACATAATACAACAATATATATGAATATTATAGTAAACTTTAAATTTATTTTTTTTTTAATTTTTAATGTATTCAAAGCTATAAAATCATTACATTGTCAGCCAATGTAAATTTCTTTATGCTTCTCATGACTCAAAATATTAAAAAGAAAATTTGTACTTGATTTTTGGAAATAATTGTCATCATTACGAATTTAATTAGTGGCTACATTAATAATATTTTTTGACTTTAGCTATGAGACTTTACATTATTTAATTTATTGATAATAATAATAATAATAGTTAAGTAGCTCTTATAGTTGCATAATATTGTCATTAATCATTTCATCACCTCAGACATTTTATTAGAAATTACCTGAGGAATTTCATTAGTTACTTTATTAATTATATTACTTCACTTTAGTTATTAGACTTTTCATTGCACACTTTTTGAATTATTATTTTTAAAGTTAGAAAGCTCTCATAGTTGCAAAATTATTTCATTAATTATACCATTATATTAGAAATTTCATTAAAAATTTCATTACGAATTTCATTGAAGTCCTGCGAATAGTCCCGACCAACTTATTGTAGTGCATCGGCAGCTATTTCCAATAATAAAACAATGCGTGTGTTTTTGATATCATGGAGCATGTGGCAGGAGCGTGGGGCAGTTGGGGCACATAATGACTTTATTAGCTAAGCACAACTCATAAATGTGACAATACTAGACAGCACTGATAGAGCTAGGGAGTGACAGAAAGAGGGAGTGACAATAAGGGGAGGTAGACAGCAATATCAGACAATGGGAGATTTTGAGGTTTGAACAAACGTAAAATAACTTTGGAACCAGAAAGTCATCAAACAATCAAAGTAAGGCACTACGAGGTAACAGAGAGAGAGAGAGAGAGAGAGAGAGAGAGAGAGAGAGAGAGAGAGAGAGAGAGAGAGAGAGAGAGAGAGAGAGAGAGAGAGAGAGAGAGAGAGAGAGAGAGAGAGAGAGAGATAAAGGGAGAGGGGTGCGAGAGGGGAGTGGTGAGAAGGGGGTGGGTAAGCGTGGCAGGCAAAAGTGTAGCTGTGGCACATTTGTTGATTTGTTTTTGGCGATAAGCACTTAAATTAAGTCTTAATTCCTAATGCCTCTTGTTGCACACGTGTCGCTGCCACCAACTTGCAACCGGGCGGTAGGAAGGGGCGGGGGTATCTGCCCCATGAAATGGACATTTAATTATTTGCTGTGATTAAACACACAAAACACAGAGTGGCAGGAAGGGGAGTGTTGCAGTGCCAGGGGGAGGCAAGTTTAGCCTCGGCTGCGTCACACGACGTGTGTCAGAGGGTTACAGGCAGAGGTTAGGGCAACGGCAAGGGGTTGAGGGGAGGAAGGGAGGTAGGAAGGGTGTCTGGCAGCTTCATATTCCAATTATTTATCTTATCAGCGTATCAAACAGTTTTGGATTTTCATGTTGTTGCGGTGAATCAAGCAGCAAAGAATTGAGACCGCAACCCGCCACAGACACAGACACAGATACAGACACAGGGACAACCTCATCCGCAGCTTCAGCATGGAACCGGGGTCCGATGCAGAGAAAGGGAGTCAAAACCAATCGCATTGGCAATCCCTCGTTTGCACTACTTTTGACAGTTGACAGTTGCATCAGTTTGCAGGAGCAGCAGCAGCAGGAGTAGCATCAGCATCAGGCAGGACCTGTGCTCATAACTCCTATCTCCTCATCAGCTTGCTTGGCGGTGACCCTCTTCTCTCCCTGTGCCTTCCTCTGCCACAGCTATCTCCAAATGTTTGTAGATATGCGGCGCATTGTTGTATGAAAATATTTATCTTTCCCAGTTGGAAATATGAGCAGTCTTAAACCCTCCTTCTCTCCGCAGCAGCCCACTCACTCCCCATCCCTTGGAGAGGTTGCCTCAACCCACACAATGTATCTGTCTGAAGTGCAAAGTGTGACTGTGTGTGTGTTGTGCACAACGCTTGTCAATTTAATGAGATTTAGAGTTTTTGATTTCTGATCGATCGACTGCGATAAGAAATGCAATCCACAAAATGCTTTATAACTACATAGTTGATTAAAGAAAAAAGTGAGCAAAGCCCACAGCCAAAGCAAAAAAAAGGCAGAGATATGAAAAATCGAAAAGGGATGCAGTAATAGAGGGGCAGCGAAGCAAACTTAATATAAATGAGACACACTAATGGCAAAGGATGCGACGAGAGCTCAGATAGTTGCTATGGGAGGAAGTGGAAAGAAAGTAAGTGAATGATTTCCAAAAAAATGTGGGGATTATGCTTAATTATATAATTAGCACACGCCAATAGCAGATATGTCGCTGAAAAGCGACGGAGCTATGACGTTCGAGAATACAAGGGATTTGCCACGGAAAAGGTTGTTGCTGCAGCGGAAATATGACGTTTCAAGTTGAAGCTTCATTTATATCATTTACAAAGATAGATAACTTTATACATTCTTGTGTTTAGAAATGCAAATAGAAATATGGATAACAATTTAGAATGTGCCAAATAGTATGCAAATTGGGATATCAAAGTTTTCGAGCTTCGGTTAATGATGCAACTGTGTTTGTTTGGCACCGTTGGCCCCCAAGGCAATTACTGGATGAATCCACTTAAACACATTCGAAACGTCGCTGAACCCCAAATCACCTCAATGAAACCCTCCAAAGGGGTACATAGGCAGAGGGAGATTGACTGCGGGAGCGGTGTAGCTTGTAGGGGGTGTAAAGGGAGTCTGTAACTTGTAAATATGCAAATGTATATGTTAAATAGATGACCTTTTATTGTATTGCTGGCGTCAGCTAGAAAGACAATCATAACAAAAGTGTAAAAGTGTTGCCACATAGACCGGGGTCGGGGGATGTTTGGTTTGGGAGGGGGCTGGGGGGTGTCGAGGTTGGTAGGGGGCGCCAGCAACTCAAATTGACTTCTAAAAGCAGCAAAATCAGCAAAAAATTTGCATTTCAATAAACGATTATCGTAACTTTGCGTATGGTTTTTGGTTACGGTTTACGGTTCACGCCGTCCCACCGTCTTTCCGCATTCCATCCACAACCTCCCCCTCCCCCCTCAATTTCCGGGGGTGTTAGGGATCCTCAAATCGTTGTAGTATATGTGTGTGTGTCGGGGGGTCACAAAAAGGTTGCCATAGGCAGAAAAATTTGCTTAGGTTCGGCTGCTGACGAGGGTGCTCGGAGGGTTTTTAGTATGTAGTATGAGCGGGGGAGGGTGGAGGAGGGAGGGGGGAGGTAGCAAGAGGTGGTGTGGGGATGGGGTGCTGGGAGAGATGGAAGGTTTACGACAGTCAACGGGCAAATTGTCGTTGTAAAAGTCAAATGTGGAAAATTTATTTTATATTTTTAGCTTTTAAATTAAATAAAGTTTTTGTCGCCGTCGTTTTATTTGCATCGACATTTTGTCACCTTTGGCTGCCACTTCCCCAACCCCTTACCCTACGCTACCCCCAATGCTAAGCTGCTACATATTTCCACTCACGTTCTCATACATCTCGCTCTCTCTTTCTCTCTCTCTCTCTGCCTCTCTCTCTGTTGCACACATTCGCTGCCCCTTTCTGGCAGTGTGTGTGTTTGTTGTTTAGGCTTTTTACGGTTCGGTTTTGACTGTTTCAACCTGCCATTTGGGGGCGAAATGGGGCTCGCTTAAGGGATGCCTTCGAGAAGCCGAGAAGGGGATGGGGGGGAGAAAGAATGGAATGGAAGAATGCGACGGCATCATCACAAATCACAGCTCACGTACAACGCTTTAATATGGCGCTCGTTTCATGTCCGTGTCCGGCAAAGTATAAAAATAACAAAAATAATAATAATAACAACAGGAAAAGAAAGACAACAGTCCACGAGACAGAGACAGATCGATAAACGGACAGAGATAGAAATAACGATGCAAAGTGAGATAGATAGAGAGAGAGAGAGAGAGAGACATCATACCATTTATGATGTCCATTCGACAGGCAAACGCAATTTGATAACGAGCGAACGTATTAATATCATTGAGCTCCATTATACCAGTAGTAAATGGCCACCCCTCGACCTACAACCCTCCACACCGCACTCCTTGGCTGGCACTCTGCATGGTCCTTGGCCAGCACCGCCCACAAAACAGCTTCCATCCATTTGAAGTCTCCCCAGTGAAGAGTTACAAAAACTGATGATGAGATTCATTTCGTTGGAGCATTCGAAACAATAAGAGAAACAAAGCTCTCCAAATTGATGATGATGCAGAGGATATAGCTGCCGATGATGTAGTTGGGGCCAAGGGAGATTGAATATTACTTTTTGAATTTTCAATATTTTTAAAAAATTGTATGTTAAATTCGTTCAAAATTTGACTAATGTTTGCCGAAGTAACTCTCTTTTTTGTAGCAAATGCAACTTAGTTTTCATTGTTTCTTTTCATCTCTCATTCTTCTCTATCTGCTCTCTGTCTATATTATGTTCTTCATGCTTTGCGTCTTCACTTGCCTTCACTTAATGCTTTTTTTTAGATTTGTTACTAACAGTGATTTCTATGGAACATACGAATATAATGTCATATTTTTGAATGTCAATATTTTTCAGAATTTTTCGAAGACTTCAAATCTTGTCTTAATTCTCTGCTCTTAGTTTCTCATGCATCTCTATCTTCCTATATCTCTTCTCTCTATATATAATATATGCACTCTGCCATATTTGATCTTTCTCTCTCCCCTTTCTTCTCCCTCTCACTTCAAATCTCTTTCTACTCCCATTTGAAAAACTTCTGCTCGAAGTCCGCACTTTTTCCAACTTTGCTGCTTCGAAGAGCGGACAAAACGTTTACGAATATTAGCACAAAGCATAGACAGCAAAAGCTTAAAAAGATTTTTCAGATTCGAATAAGGAATCAGGAATATCGCAATATATGTATATCATCATATTTTTTTCGTGATGCAAAAACAATCCTTCGCCGACAATTGACAGTTGACATTTTCATGCAGCTTTTCGATTTCGAATGACAGTTTGTCAGAAAAGAGACAGAGAGAGGGTAAGAGAGAGAGAGAGAGAGAGAGAGAGAGAGAGAGAGAGAGAGAGAGAGAGAGAGAGAGAGAGAGAGGGAGAGAGTGTGCGATAGAGAATGATATTAAGATTGTGAATGTGGCACGATTTTAATGCAGACACGTTGCACACACATGTCACGGGTTTTCATACCTACTATGGGGTATGCTCGACTACATGACAGTTGCTATCTATTTCTCTTACTTTCTCTGTCTTTCTCTCTCTTCAAAAAAGGCATAGGCGTGAATTGCCTGACATCTAGTAGATTTTACTTTATTTCAGCAATTTATCTATTTTTTTGATACCCTGTTTTTTTGTTTGTTGCTGCTTGCTGCTGCTGCTTATCGGCGCCCGTGTGCAACATATTGCCACAATTTGATGTTGCACGTTGCACACTTGCGCGCCTGTCTGCTACCCCGTTGCAATGCCAGTTCTGACTGATGGCCAATAAATTCTTGCAGTCATGTGCTGGACATGGACATGGACATGTGGCAAGTGCCGGTGGCAGTGGCGGGGACAGTGGTGGTGGTCTGGATGGGGGGATGCAGATCGAAGCGGTTTTCCATGTCGATTTCTTGATGCACCGCCCGCGTTCAACTCTGCCCCCTTTTCGCTGCTTATTAAATAAATCACACACAAACAAGGCGGCAGCCGATAGCTGCAAGTTGAAGGGGGCAAGTTGGAGCGGAGGTTGAGGAGGCAGGTTACTGGGGTGGCAAGCCACTTGTCATTGCCACAGTGGAAACGCGCCCATAAATTCAAGCGCCCAATTATCTCATTTGTCTACGCATAACGGAAATGTGAGACAGGCAACAACTGATAGAGAGCTGCATGCCACATCATACATATGTATGTATGTGGCATAGGGGGCAAGCTCCACACACGCACAACTCATTTCATACATACATTTGGCATTTCAATTTTTCAGTTGCATTGAGGTTAAAGTTCAGCAACTCCGAAACAAAACTCCCAGCGGAGAAGGGAACGAGAGAGTGAGAGAGGAGAGTGACATACACATAAAGCATCAGCCTGTTCGCATCTCCAGCTCCAACATCAGCTCCAGCATCAGCTCCAGTTCCAATTCCAATTCCTTTTTCCATTTCCACAGTCACATTCCATTCCAAGTTCTTCGCCTTCGGGCCATCGGGTTGCTATCAGCCTTTGTCTTATCAATGTAAATGCCAGCAAAGCATAAAATATACTGCAGACAGTCAGACAGAGAAAGAGAAACCGAGAGAGAGAGAGAAACAGAGAGAGAGAGAGGGAGAGGTTGTGTGGAGCTGTTGAGGTCACTGCGGGCGCGACGGTCTGGTCTCGTTTCCCAGCAAGCAAACAAACAACCATAACAATTGATCCCTCTCTCTCACTCTATCTCTTTCTTTCACTCTCCCTCTCTTTCTCTCTCTCTCTCTTTCTCTCTCTCTCTGTCTGCCTGTATGTGTGTCTCTCTCTTTCGCAGTCTGGGGCACACAGCTTGAGTCTCGGTTTGCGTTTCTGATTTCAGATTCTGACAAGCGGCTGCCTTCAATAATAATTTGGCCATGACTAATTGGATTTATTGGAATCGAATTTATTATGTTATGCTTATTTAATATTAAATTTATGCGCTGTTTATTTTGTCTTTAGCCAATTGCCTTTGTTTTTTATATTTATTTTGCCATTTGCCCGCACCATTCGCTCCACGAACATCTCAAAGGGGTTCGCAGCGAAGGAGGACAGAAGCAGGACCACATGACCGACGGTCACAATATGAAACCGTGGACGGGTCAGAGAAGGTCGCAGTGTTCCGACAAGTGTTCCCTTTTGCAAATATAGTATAAAACTATTAGATGTGTGTTATTGATAGATTACGGCAACTCTCGCAGTCTCATGGACTCGACTGTAGTCAATGTGCTGTGATATAGTTCATATATCTATCTATAAAATTGATATAGATGGTTCTATACTAAAAAAAAAAATAATATAAGATATTTTACAAAAAGTTAGATTTATTCAAATAATATTATTTCATATTTTTTATATTATTGCTATATTTATAAATAATAATGGATTTTTTTATTTTTTCAAAAATTTTCTAATATTTCTCCATCAATCCCGTTGGGAGAGTTCCTTAGAGAAGTATAGAGGGAATCGTTTTTAGATATATGGTATTTTATGTGTAGATATGTATTGAATAATTAATGTTTTTTTTTTTTTTATTTTGCAATATTTAATATACACTATGAAAATAGTATTATTATTTTATTGATATTATATTCTTAAAAATTATATTTATGTGAAACTTGCTACATCAATTGCTATAATTTGATACTATATATTAAAATAACACAGATAAAAGACAATATGAATATCGAAAAAAGTGATCTATAAATTCTTGTTGTACTTGCATTTTTTTATCTAATGTTCTTTCTAAAATATATTTCGAAATTTATCATAAAATTATAATTTAACGCCCACTCGAAATACAGACGTGGCCTCCAATTTGAAAAGCATTCCCTCAACAAATAATGATCTATTATCTCATTTTGATATAATGGAGCTGGGCTTTAGTTTCTAATGTGGCTTCAACTCCTACTCACTCCCTCTCCCTCTCTCACCTTCTATCTCTCTCTCTCTCTATCTCACTCTTCGTCTGTAGTCCTGCTGCGTCCTGAGCTGTTTCCTTGGCATTTCTTATGTGGTTCCTCTGCCGTAAAACACCTGCCATTGGCACCTATGGTCAGGGGTATTTAAGTGTCTGTGTGTGTGTGTGTGTGTGGTTGTGTGTGTGTGTGCTCCAGTTGCGAGTGAAAACAGTTTTCCGTGCGGTCCTGGAAATGGGAAAAATGGGCCGAGGCGCAGGCTCAGAGGCGCCGCTAATGACCCTAATAAACAGTTTTGTGGGCGCTACGCATACTAATGAGTATCCGGGCCAGCGGTTGTTACATCAACACCACCACCACCACTGCCACCGCCACCATCATCATCATCATCAGCAGCAGTGGCAGCAGCAGTGGCAGCAACAACAATGGCAAATGTGCCACAAAGTGCAGGACGTCAACACCTTGCCCAGTTCTCGAGACTACATATTCCCCTTGATTCATGCGTCTGCTCTTCTCCTAGTCCTATTCCAAGTCCAAGTCCCAGTCCAAGTCCAAGTCCCTTCCTCAACTCTGAGCCTGTTCACGTCCCTGTCTCCCCTCTGGCAGATAATGAGCAATCCATCTGCACAACACCCGCACGTAGTTTAGTGAAATTTGTTGATTTACATGACGCCAACTACATCCCAAAACCACCCACACCACCCTCACCATCCCAACCACACATCCCTCCCAACCACCATCACATGACTGACGGGCAGGTCTGCCTTCTCAATGCCAATACTTGTAACCTACTTGTCCATGCGTGTCCTGTCCGACCAACCTCAGCATGTTATTATATGTGAGAGAAAGAGAGAGAGAGCGAGAGAAAGAGCGAGAGAGAGAGAGAGAGAGAGAGAGAGAGAGAGAGGGAGACGTCCTCGCAGCTTAATAAATTGTTTGCCATTAATAACAATAAAAATAGATAATCTCCGTATAACAAATTAATGATGTGCACACCAAACAGCGCAGAAATGCAGAGACAGCCCAAGACAGAGACAGCGATAGAATTAGAGACAGAGAGAGAGAGAGAGAGACATAGAGAGAGAGAGGAAGACTACAGAGACAGAGAAAGGTAGAGATATAGGGGCGAGAAAGACACAAAGTGGGTGAAAGGCTGGCAAATATGAGAGACTCAGCTACTTATTACACTGCACAACATAGTTGTAAATTTCGCAGAGCTGAGCACCCAACTGTCAGATTACAGGTACGCTACTTCTGATAGCTATGTAGAGGAATTATTGGTATATCCTTATATGGATAGAGGGTATATCACAACATATACACAATTCATTATATATAGAGAATGTAACTGGGAAACATAAATTTGCCAACGTTACTAATGAACAATACGCCCAACTGCTAGATTCCAGGTACGCAAACTATAGTAGTTAAAGAATAATTATTTCCAGAACTGAAAAATAAGAACATTCTATATAGATAATGTAGCTGAGAAGATGCCTGATCAATTTTATCAAATTTAACAATGAACTGTCTACCCAACTGCCAGATTCCAGGTACTCAACAAAAATTCTTAAAAATTGTATAATTTTGCCAACAGCTGTATACATCAAAATCTCTAATATGTACTACATAAAAAGTATAGCAATTTAAAATACACTAATTAAAATCCTTTCAATTTGTCGCATTTTGTTGACTAGTGTAGTTCTGGTGTCTGTTAGGTGGTTGCCGGCAGTGGTAAGTCAAAAGTCGCGTCAAGTTGCCACAGCTATGAAAACAAGTTGCTATATGTATGTGTGTATTTGTGTGTGGGGGAGGAGTGGAGTAGAGCGGGGGGGCACTTGCCACAGCAACAACTCCCCCGGGGGCCATGTAGTTGAGTACGGATTTGAAGTAAATTAAAAGTCACTCACACCAGGAGCAGCGGGCCAGGACAAGGGATGTGTTGTACCTTTTGGCATGTCCTGGCTGCCAGGATGTCATGCTGCTGACCGGAGTCTGTGCCACGCACTTGAGTTCATTATTATGATATTTGCTGTCAGCATCATCCCCATAGCTGTTGCTGATGATGATGGTGGCTGTGGCTTTTGTGGGCGTGGCAGCATGTGGGCTAAAACTCAATTATAACAATATGCTCTGATTTTGCCATCGAGCAGGTTGCCTTCATTTGTATTGTTGAATTTTTATTACAGATTTATGTATATATATACATATATTTTTTATTTTTTTTTTTTATTTTCTCTTCTTTTTATTCAATTTGTTAGCGCTACCTGCCACAGACAATGCAACGGATGGCGGCAAGTGGCCATCAAAATCAGAGGCAGTCACAGCTGCCCCATAACTATCAGCTAATAAGCCAAAGCCGCTGCCTAGATCGACTCTCTAAGCGCAACTTGCCACAACTCGACGGCAACAAAAAGAAAATATCAAAATCAGAAAATCAGAAAATCAAATTCGAATTCGAATTCCACTATGGAAACAAAGAAAGTGGAGCAGGGCATGATGTCCAGCAGCTCATGGAGTTCAATCTTTAGTCTGTTAGCTATCTATTTTTTTTATACTCATCTTTTTTTTAGTTGAAGAAATGCCTGCTAATCATCGTACAATGAAATAAATTACAAACATTGTTTGGCTTGTAGACAGAGCAGCCTCTGGCAACAGTTCCTCCAACTCTTCCCAGTGGTCAACACATAACCAGGAGGGGATACCCTCGCTTCATTCCCATGGCTTGATTCCCGTTTTTTTTTTCTTTTTTTTTTTTGGCATATTATCGTTCCCGCTGTGAAAATTGAAAAGCCCTCGAAAGTAAATAGAAAATGCTTCAGAGTTGGAGATGGAGTTGAAGAGTTGGAGTTCGAGGCGCAAAGATTAACACCAAACAAGAATTGAATGCCACACATCCCCCTCTCCCACCACACTCTCTGCTGTCTACCTACCAACCATCTCTCTCTCTCTCTCATACTCTCTCTTTTGCTCTGAGAGTGAAGAGTGTGAATAAATTAAGGCATCAAGATCATAATACAAACGATCTTCCACGATAAACACTTTGATTAGCAATCAGTTGTTGTGTGTGTGTGTGTGTGTGTGTGTGTGTGTGAGTGGCATATCCCGCTGCGAAATTGAAATGGAAGCGGCAGCAAAACGAGCCAACAACAATATCAGCAACAACAATAAACTGAAGCTGAAGACTCTGAGCCGCAAACTGAAGTTGGCCAAGAAGAGAGCGGCAAACACCAAAATGCCCATAATTATGACAATCAGTTGAAATCGTTGTTATTGTTGTTGTTGTTGTTGTTTATGATGAAGCGTTAATCCGCATTGTTGGCAGCGTTGTTATTCAGTTGTTGGCTTAAGAATCTGTTACAGAAAACTTAAAAGCGTCGCTTTAATAACTTTATTGATTTCGATTAAGCGCTATAACATAGGGTATAGCAGCGGGTATATTAGCTGACCCATGGCACTAGTAACAACTATTAATAATTATTATTATTTAGTTATTAATTAGTTTGTCATTATCATAATAATTATATAGTTGCCTCAACATAGGGTATGACAGCGGATATATTACCTGACCTATGCTATTAGTAGCAACTAATACTTATAGTTGTTATTATCATTATGTTTAATTTTGTATTAAAATAATTAGTTTAATTTATTAGGTATTATTTATTATAATAATTAGTGGCCCTATAGCTAAGCAATTTTTCAAAATTTAAAGTACTAGGATTGATATTGTTAGAGATACGTAACTATAAGTGTACGTGCTGAGATTTTTAGGATCTGAGATGACATTCAATTAATAGCTTAAATTTGCATACTTTTCTCAAATTCCCTCACCATATGTATCTTCAATTTAGAGCAATGTGTATAGTATGTTCTCAACTAAAGTGGACTTAAAATAAAAATAAAAGACATGAACTTAACAAAAATTAAAAAATTAAATAAATAAAATCAGAAATAAACAATATTTTTTAAAATATTAGAACTGCTGCACAACAATTTTTTCGAATAACATTTTGGCTAAAAACTTTCCATAAACATCCTTAACGGGCCTGTTCTCAATTCCGTATCCGAAAGTAACGTGCGGTTTCCGTTTTAGTAGCAATTGCAAAACCACACGTTTTGTGCGGATTCAAATTAAAGAACAAAATTTAATACTTTCCTTTTTATAATAAAAACAAAAAAAAAATATACATTTTTGGAATTTACCAAAAAATGAAATTTATTTTTCTAATATGTAGAGGGTATTGGTAGTAGTCGGTGTTTTGGGCATACAAATATTGTTGTATGGCTAATAAACAATAATTCATGAACAATAAGGCAAACACAAATATCTGTTGAGCTCAATAAAAACTCATTTACAATGCTGAAGTTCAGATCAGAGATGGAGATGAAGATGGAGATGGAGTTGAAGATACAGATGGAGATGATGAGATGAAGATCCAGATGATGGGGAGGGCAAGGGAAACACACTGAAAATGTGAATCCGTAAAATTATGAGGCAAAGCAGCTAGTTGTTATTGTTGTTGTTGTTGTTGATTGTTATTGTTCTTGTCATGATGTCTTTATTCATTTGCTGGCCTAAGGAGGCAAACGAGACAGAGAGCGAAAGAACGTAAAACGTAGTAAACTGAATAAAATAAAAAAAGAAAATGAAAGAAAAAGAGCACAAGAAATAATTTAATGAAAAACGTGTGAAGAATAGTTAAAAGCGGCCAATTTGATTTGCATCGAAAAGTAATTGAGCCACAAAAGTTATGGGCGCGCGCGACGGGGGCACACGACCACAAAGCGAAGAGCCAAGATAGATAGAGAGAGCAACACAAACAAACACACACACACACATATATACTCTCTTTGACACTCACGCATAACGCAGTCAAAGGGAACACAATGAGAGAGCAATTGAGAGCAGACAAAGTGAAGCTGAAGCTGCTGAAGTTTCAAGCAGCTGAGAGGCTCTAACTATGCATGTGTTTGAAGCTGAGAGACTGAAAAGCTGCTCAAGAAATCAATGCACACATACACACACACACACACACACACATACTAATAGACACATGCATACATATACGGGCGCAGCAAAAATTCTCTCAAATCATGCACAATTATTAAGATACATAAACGTAATAATCGTATCAACAGGGCAGGCAACCTCTCTTCGCTGCTCTAGGGAGGGAAGCGCAGGCCGAAAGTGTGTAGGCATAAAGAGAGGCATGACAGTGCATTCGAGGGAAGGGTATTTGGGGCAACACGCGGAATCATTAAAAGCATGCAGCAACAGCAACAGCAACAACAACAGCAACAACAACAGCAAAGCGCGAACACTGAAAAATTAATAAGCAATAAAATTGCCATGAAATGAACTCCACAAATTCCCATGAAAGCTGTTCTTGCCGCAGTTGCTGCGCTGCTAACGCCGACAGCGACGTCAACGTTGGCGTCACGCTGTGCAGCAGCAGCGCATACTACACAACTAACTGGGCTGCAGCAACTTTAAAGTTGAAACTGTTCAATTCAATCAAATTGCGTTCAACTAGTTGCCACCAAAAATATACAGAGAAGTGGCAAAAAGAGAGATGAGAGTGGCAGCAGAAATGTATGCAAATTCAATTGACGCTATTTTCATGCGAATGTGTGGCATGCCACATGTGCGCAGCTAGATCAATGCAACACTTCCACTTGAATTTAAGGCAAAGTATTTAATTTAAAAAAAGAAATGATTTATTTTTTTTAAATTTTTAAATTTTAAATTTTTGTTTTTTGAAAATCTCTATAGTTAACTATAATGAATTTACTGAAAAAATTGCATTGAAATTTCTGCAATAAAAAATAAAGAGAAAAATATATGAATATAATATATAGTTATCGAATCTTCTTTTGTGCTTAAGTTCCACTTCCCCACTCTTTGCCCTCGGTACTTCCATAACTCGTTCGCTGCTCGTAAATTCGATTTATATGTTGGGCAATTGATATATGTATTTATCGATATTTTTATGAGTACTCCGATTTCATTGGAACTTCAGCTTCCTTTTCCCATTAACAGCAAATTTCCGTGACATCTAAATAGCATCTTCAGCAGAAGAAGACTATGTGAAATAATAATTCCCAAAAAACAAAAATTTATTTGAAAACATTTATGCGAATTTTTTTTGATGCCATTTAAATTGTGGTTTATTGAACTCTGTTTTTGCTTTTATATATTTTTCTCAATTTTTGTCGATTTCATGCGCCATTTTATAGGACTAAGAAAAAAAAAACATTTTTGTGTATTTTTTTATGCTTTTTTTTACAATTTCGGTATTTATTCTGCTGTTTTTTTTTTTTTTTTTTTTTTTTTTTGGACAAATATGTTGCTTTCGTTTAAATATATATTTTTTATTTATTTATTTTTTAATACAATAAGTTCATTTTTTATCGGTTGCATTCTATTTGTAATATTCTTTGCGTCATCCCATATTTTTTATTGAATAGTTTTTATTTTCCGTTTCTTCTACTTAAGATCGCTTCTCTAATTCGAAAAAAAAAATGCACTTAAATTCTGATTTTTTTCTTACATTTTTCTCGACTTTGTGCTAGAATTAAATTACATTTTTACACACACACACACTCACAAGCACACTCTCTCGCACACACACAGTCATTCCAAAAAAAAAAAACTTATTTTTTACTCATTATTATTATTTTTATTTATTATTACATATATAATATTTTAGCGTAAATTTTACCATCTTCTTATAAGCATTGCTCTGTGTTTAAATTTACAAACTAAAAAAAAAATTATGCTGAAATCTATTTAATTTTAGGAAAAAAAATTGTTTACTACGTGGCTAGGTTTAGTCTCTCTTGGAACAATAAAAAATGTATTTTTGTTTTGGCTTACGAATACAAAAAAAAAATTGAAATAAATAAAATCACTTAGCTAGTTAAGCTCGGAGCCCGCAAACTGGAGTGAGTTAAGAAATGTAAATGGAAAACGTGAATCGTTAGGGGGGAAAGGGGGGAAATTGGGATGGAAAAGCGTTGGCCAAAAGAGCGCGGGAGGAAAGGCTTATAATAATTACATAGATGCATAGCCTAAGATAAGTAGATTTAGAGGGAACCCCTAGATAGCAAAATGAGCAAAAAGTGTCTCTGAAACATTTAGGAACTCATAATTCAAATGACAAGGAAAATCTGTAATTATGTATATTTAAAAACAAAAATACAAAATAAATGAAAATAAACATAAAGGAGAGGACGTGTCCTTCCGCCTGCCCATTTCGTACTACAACTATGCTAGGATTTGCCAAAGGATTTGATTCTTTCGCACCGCTAAAGCACCAGGCCAAGTTCATATCCCAATCCATATCCGCATCCTCATCCGCATCCACATCCACATCCAACCGGAAATGGATGTTGAGCAACAAACCCCATTTGCAATCCATCAGCATGGCAACTGCCTCACGTGTTGTTGAAGAGCAGGGATTCAATGCTGAACGGATTGCTTCGCCGCATGCTAATGGGCGAGGTCTGGTGGACGAGGTTGGCGGCAGCTGCAACCGCAGCCGCTGTTGCCGTTGCCGCCACCGCGCTGTGATGCTGTGTGTTCTGCAGGTTAAGTTGATGGAATGCCTTCGCTGGGAACAGCAGAGATTTGGGCGAGCTGCCTCTCTCCTCAGCCACTCTCAGCTCCCTCTCATCCGCATCACCGGCATCGTTCGGCTCGCCGCCATGCAACCCGGCATAACCGCTTGCCGCACCTCCATTGTTGGCCGTGTGCTGTGTGGCCGGCGGTGCCGCTGAGCTTGGACTGCCCAAGCTGCCACCGCCTCCAATGTAGCTGCCAGCCCGAGAACTGTCCCCGTCGCCATCCAGGCCACTGCTACCGCAATGCGGCAGACCGAGATGACCGCCGCTTAGGCGGACCGGACTGATCGCATCACGGTCAAGTTCGTCGTCACTGTCGGTGCCGCCAACCACATCGATCTGTATGCCATCATCCTCCAGATCCGAGTCCGAGAAGGTGCCATTCGCCTTGTGCTGTGATATGTATTCGGCTTTAAGCGCCTCCAGGTCAACGGTGATTCCTTTGGCCTGCAGCTTGCGCGCCTGTCTATCGATTGCCTTGGCCAGCTTCTTGCGTCGCCGCGCGCTGCAAAGATCACGATGAACAAAAGAGGAAGACCGGCATTAGTTCACAGTAGAAAGTGGCATCAAAAATTAAGCTTTAAGCAGGTAATGAAAGCAGAGTTGGCGAATAATGAGCTTAAAGGTACTTAGAAAGCTCTGCCGTCGTTTTAGGCCATTGGACAGCTGTTTAAAGAGACTATGGTTTTCTATACTTTGTCCTTATACAAAATATAGCTTTAAGCTAATAAAGAGCTTTTTAAAGTGAAAAACTGACTTTCAACCGCTTTGTTGCTGTCAAGTGCGTAATTCAATGGCAAAGAGTTTGTCAAAATATAAGCTGTTTCAAAAAAGCTACTTAAGTTGCTTATAGGTTGGAAATAGATGCAGCTAAAAAGGAGCTTTAAGTTGCTTAGACAGATCTGAGTCAGTCATTATGCCATTGGGCAGCTGTTTAGATCCACTAGAGTTATCTATACTTTGACCTTAGTCAAAATGGAGCTTAAAGCTGCTAAATAACATTTTACTAACAAGTTCCTTAAACTGACTTCAAAATAAAATATTATGACTGAATGAAAGTGAAATTGTAGAACTTACCGTTCCTTGGCCTTGAGCTCGTTGGGAGGGATCGGTTCGCCGCTGCAGGTCTGCGGCTGGGCATTGTGAGCGGGTCGTCCAGGACCCTTTTTGGTGTGCTCACGCTTCCGCACCTTGGCACGTCGATTCTGGAACCATACCTATCTGGAACAAAGCGTATAATCTCAGCAAAGATGCAAACCCAATAAAAAACTACAAACTACAATAACTAAGTTTTTACTAATTTGCGACTACAATTGATTATGGGAAAGTGCTGTGATAACTGAAACTGAACTCACCGCAACTCGTGATTCCTTGAGATCGAGACGCATGGCCAGTGCCTCGCGCATGAATATATCCGGATAATGGCTGGCGGAGAATGCCCGCTCCAGTTCCTCCAGCTGCCAGGAGTTGAAATTGGTGCGGGAACGTCGACGCTTGGCGGCGCTGCTATCATCATCGCCATCACCAGGAAAACCTGCAAACAAAATCAACGAATAACAACTTATTATAAATAATTACTGTTGCAAAACACACACACACACACATAGGGAAACTATAACTATAACCGAGTTGGGAAAGTAAGAGATATGTGGTGTATGTAGTTGGGGGTGTGTCTGGGGAGCGAGATGAGAACGAAATCCCGCCGAGAACTGAAAATGTTAATGCCGAAAACGCTTTGTTATCGCACAAAAGAGCTACATAATTAAGTGTTTGGAAAATTATTTAAATTAACTAAGGCAGCAAACACACACACACACACAAATACAGATACACTCATACAGATATAATGTGAAATACATAAATATTCATAATCATATATTTCAATTACAGCGGCGAACGCAAACCGGACCCAAGGAGCGGTCCGCTCGGTAATGGTTGTCCATCCTCCTGTTGCAGCCCCTACTCCATCTCACTCACACTATCACCTCTCTCTCTCTCTCTCTCTGTGTGTGTGTGAGTGTTAACCCTAATATCCATTGGCCATATCCTGTATGCAGTTTGCCGTCGGCTCGCAATAAAAACATAACAATTTAATTACGTTTCTATTTCCAAGAGCAACAACAGCGCTGTTTATCTCCGCATACACACGTATCGGATATGCATGCATGCATTCCATATGTATGTATGTATGTATGTATGTAGAGTGGGCGTGGCAGAGTGTGAAACAGAGAGACAGCGCTGGCAGAGCTTTTGCAATTTATCAAATTAACTGCGATCGGACCCGGAGAATCGCCCAAATGCCGACAAAAGGCTGCACAGGCAAAAGGTGTTGCCAGCGCGCTTTGAGATGTATTTTGGACAGGCGCAAAAACAGCGCTAGACACAATTATATGCACACTTGACTAATTAAGGGCTGACTTCGATAACAAACTATTGCATTTCATTTGATTATTATTATTTTTGAGATTTTCTATCACATGTATTATGTAGTTAATTTTTATCAGAAGTATATTTTGAATTTCGCACTGAGTAAATCTCGGCTGTAAACTATTTTAGCACTCACTGCTTACTATTATTTTTATTTTACTTTTATATATTATTGTTGTGATTTTCGACTATATGCATTTTTATGTGAAATTGTTTTGAAAAGCATTTCCTTGATTTTTCACTAGTTGAGTCCTAATTTAGCATTTATCAATTTTAATATATTTCTTATGTTATTTATTTTTTAAAATTGAATAATTTAAAATTTTTCGAGCATATGAAATTTCGCTAAATTTTCTTTAAAAGCAATTCTGTGATTTCACACTGAGCATCTCTCAGTTAAGCACTAATTAAGCGATTATGATTTTTTTTTGTATATATATATATACAATATACATTTCTTGATTAAAAATTAATATTTTTGAGATCTTCGAGTATATGACATTTAGTTGGATTTTGCTGCAGAAGCATATCTACAATTTCGCACTGAGTATCTCTCAGTTGAGCACTAATTAAGCATACAGTTTGTAGTTTGCAAATAGTTGCTCAATATTCAATATTCATGCCTTTGCTCTCGGGGCATGCATATTCATATTCTGCATAAATATATAGCTATATCTCTATATACATATATACATATTGTATATAGATAGCATATGTATAGAGTTGTGTGAGCATTAATTGTTATGGCAACTGATTTATGTACATATATTTAAGTTAAGAAACGTTCTTCTCTAAATGCCAATAATTGCATTCATTACAAACTCTTTAGCTCTGCCTTGCCATGCTCTAATATTATAATATTATTATGCATGCAACAATGAATACTCACACACATACATATGTACATACATACGTACATATATTAGGCAGTTTTGTAAGCACACATATCCTTCCCAAAGAATGAGAGAGAGAGAGAGTAAGCTAATGAATACCCTTGGCCAGAGGTTGAGTCAAGTAAATGGAGAGAACGAACCGGGACAACCTGCAGCAAAGCCGAACGAAACTCGATACTGTAGGTAGACCAAACAAACTGGAGCACGCCCATAATGAATGGGTTTTTGTGCATTTTGCTGTTAAATGTATCTAATTATGCGCCGGGCGCTGTAACGTTTTGCCCCAGCGACAAAAAACTCGTTTGCTTTAAACGACGCCAAGCGTCGCGACGCGTCGGTCAATGCGACTCCGCAAATGAGTGTGCGTGTGTGTGCGAGTGTGTGTGAGTGTTAATAACTCAATAACAACAGCAAATACACAAGAATAATAGAGACATTAAAAGCAAAGCGACAAACAAAATGCTTGGCCAAAGCCAAAGCCAAAGCCAACGTCGAATGCCAATAAGGGCGGCGTCGTCGTCGCAGCGTTGCCACACTTCAATGACTTTATGGTAGATGACTGCCTGAGTGTGTGTGTGTGTGAGAGTGCGTTTTATGGGGCGTTCTCTTGGCATGCACACACAAAGTGCATTCAAATGACTTAATAATAACGCCAACTGCTGCATATACATACATACATACATACATACATACATACATAGGTGTATCTATGTGTTGCCACACAACACAGGCATTATCGTGCCACTGCAACTGCCCCACACCGTCAGTGGCAGTCAAACACTTTTCATTGCTGGTCAAAGCGATAATTGAAATTTATTATGATTTTTGCGCGCCCACCCAAGTCAGTGTATTCCCTCCCTCACCCTCACCCTCACCCTCTCTCTACATCTCTTTTAACTGCCAGCTGCAGACTGCAATTTGGCAACACTGCAAAACGATGCCGATTCTAACCTCAAATTTGCAAACTTCACACACAAAATCACAATAAAGGAGAGAACAGAAAAGAAAGAGAGAATCCATCCAAAAAAAATATATGGCAAATGAAAGACGCAAACAAAAAAATGTAAGAAAACGAGTTGTATGCATGTCACAATCGCATTCAGTGGCATGTGGCATGTTATGTTTCGCTTAGAGCGCGCGTCAGCTAAGCAATATAACAGTTATACACCGGCAACACCGGCACATACACCCCCTTTAGCCGCACCCACTACATCCCACTACCCCTCCACCATACATCACCCACAACTTGCCTCTCATTAAGTCATAAAAATTAAGTTGAATTGGCAAGAAAAGCGAGAGGAAGTAAAAAAAAAAAAAAAAAAAAAAAGAAAAGAAAAGGGAAAAATGAGAAAGCGTTGGAAAATGTGAAAACTCTTTGACCCCTCATGCGGTTGCCACTCGGCACCGGTCAACGACAATTGTAATTGTTTCTTCTTCTTCTCACAGGTTAGGTACATTTAAAGAGGTGTGTTCAAGGAAGTAAGAGAAGAGAAACAGAGAGAGAGAGTGTTTTGAGGGGGAAGATTTGATGTATATGAATCAAAAGCACGCCAATTGAATTCCAAATCCTTTCGTGGTAATTATTATACAATTTCAACTTATTTTTATCTATAGAATTTTAGTGTTATTCTTAGGCCTCTTTTACTAAATGGATCAATAAATTTTTTATAATTTATAACTTTTATAGTTATTCTTAGGTCTCATTTCCTAAATCGATCAAGAAATTTTTTGTAATTTCTAAATTTGATAGGCATTTTTAGGTCTATTTTACTAAATAGATCATTAATTTTGTATATAATTTTATAATTTTATAGTTATTCTAAGGTTTCTTTTACTAAATAGATAATAAATTCTTATAATTTATCAAATTATATGGTTATTCTTAGGTTTTTTTTAATAAATATATCAATAATTTTTGTATAATTTTATAAATTTTATAGTTATTCTTAGTATTTATAGTTATAATTTTTATAGTTAGTCTCTTTTACGAAATGGATCATTTAATTTCAGGAAATTCAAATATTTGTAGTTATTTTTCTTAAAAATTATCAATAATAATTTGTTACTCGATTTGCATCTTAATGAAATTCCGTACTCAATTTTAATTCACTTTGATTTTCCCAAGAAGAACCCCTTCTATGGACTGAAAAACCTCATTATGAAACGGAAATGCTTTTGGAATTGAAATCAAATCTATTTGGGCAAAAAACAATATATCATAACACGAATCATATGTCAGGTGGCCTCAGATGGACCTGCTGCCACTTTGTGGCGACTCTCTACCAGTCGGAAATGCCCTCTCTACCCCCTCTTCCTACCACTCTCCTTCTCTCTCTTTCTCTCCCCTCTCTCTCTCTCTCTCTCTCTCTCTCTTTAACTTGAGTTCATTTCAATTTCATTAGGAAAGAAAAAATGAAAAAAACAAACAAGCAAGAAACAAAATGGCGGACGGCAAAACGAAAAATCGCATGATAAATGATTTCGATCGTTTTATGACAGTTTCTTCATTTCCGGCGTGAAATGAGCAAAGAAAAAAACACACACACACAACTGAACACAAAGCAAAAGTAAACGAAAAAGAAGAAGCATATGAAGAAGAAGCAGCAGCAGCGAAAAAGAAAACGGAGCATGGCCATGTGACTGATGGTTCCCCTTGTTGCCACACACACACCCACCCACCTCCTGCTCTTGCCACATGCCTCCTTCTTGCCACAGCTGGCTGCCCTGAAAACCATATTACCCCGTTTAGAGTGCCGCAAGCTTGTGTTGCAAGACTTTTCAACTCGCAATGACGCGCCACAAAATGATTAATGAGCATTGCCACCCCCCCCTCTTCCCTGTCTCCGCAATCCGATGTCCCCTCCACGTGCAACGGGACGATCCCAACACCCACCATGCGGCAGGCCAACCACGCCCCGCCCACATCGCCTAGCGCAGCCAAAGAACAACAGAGATAGAGAGAGAGAGACAGAGAGAGAGAGAGAGAGTTGAAGACAAAACTTGCAACGTGTGGCAAGCAGCCTGCAACTTGCAACTCTATCTGCCATCGCCTTGGCTAATCAAATTGAATCAAATCAAATTAATAATTACTTTTTAAAAAATGGCGACGCAGGAAGTGGGCGCTGTCTTATCCCCTCTCCACCAACATCCCCATCGCTTTTGTGTCTCTGTTGCACACTAGCAAGTCTGCAATTAATTAAACGATTGTGTGTTGCCCCCTTTTGTTGCACACAAGCCCCCAGTACAGATAACAGAAAACAAAAAAAAAAAAAAAAAAAAAGAAAACGGGCAACAAAAAAAGGCTGCTCACTTGAAGCGCACCTCTTGAGCCACGCCCAGCGCCAACGCCCCCCTCCTCCGCCCCGCCAGCAACCAAAGCATGTGCGTGTGTGTGTGTGTGTGTGTGTGCTAGCATATCAGGGCATTGGATATATGCATTATGGCCATAATTACACCAACTAGCCATCATTTGTTAATGCTAATTGGCCAATGAGCCGCCGAACAGTCATCGTCATCGTCATCGTCGTCGTCGTCGTGGTCGTCTTGGTGTTTTGTGAGCGGAGTGGTCTTGGCGAGGCTTATTGGCCACGCTCAGCCAACAATCATAACGCAGCTAACGCAATTGCCCGAAATGAGCTCATCATCAATTTGGAGGGCAATGATTGCAGCGAGCAGCGAATGCCGTGGGCACAAGAATGAAGCCGCAGCCCATTTCGATGCACGCCCCATTTTCGAGCACAAATATTGAAATTATCGTAACAACGAATTTCTCTTTTTTATTATGATATCGATAAATCGCATACATTGTACTATATGCACATATATCGATAATGTGGCGAAATTAAATTGATGGCTAAATTATGATTATAGCATAAATCGGTGAAAACAGTGTGTATCGATAATGATACGATAAATTTGTATTATTATCGATAAATGGCACACACAAATATCGATAAGGGCACAATATTATAAAGTGGACGAGGTAAGCAACAAGAAACTGAAGTACTATCTCAACTTCAACTCACTACAGAGCGATATATCACACATTATACATTTATTATGGGATTAATTATGAATATTTAGAATTGGTTTTGAGTTACGTAACATAGTTCTTACATATTACTATCGACTTCCTGAGTCTCGTTATCGATGCCAGAAAAATGTGTTTTATCTATATCGATAATTTTTGAAGTGAAATGTATTATTTTTAGTAATATAGTTGACAAAAAGATCAACAAAAGACCAACGCAAAAATAGATTCAACTCACTACAGAGCGCTATCCAATAAAAATCATTTATCGATAACGATACAATTTTATTTATGTAAAAATTATGAATATTTACTATGAAAATTTAGAATTGTTTTTAAATTATTTAACATAACTGTTACATATTATTATCAACCAGCAGGGTCATCTTATCGATATCAAAGAAATGTCTTTCATCGATAACGATACTTTTTTATACGTTGCATATACCTACGTATGTACATATGCACAAAGATTATTCACATATTAATTATGAATAATTATTTTTGATTTTTTATAGTTTAATTGTTAAGTACGCAGAGTGTATATAAGCTGTTTTGAATAAGCTTTTACTAATCGATAAAATATCGATAGCATTTTAATTTAAGTATTGTATATATATATATATTTATTTGTGCAGAAAGTGTTGAAACTTGGCAGGCCATAAAAACCACATACATACATAAATCACACATCATATACATGTATACACATGTATATATATGTATAAATGTAGAAATAAAAGCTCCTAAATGGTTTCGTATATCGATAAACCAAGCAGCAGTTTATGGTTATCGCGTGTATATATAGATAAACATATATGTATGTATATTAAAGTGTGAATCGCACATGCCATATAAGCCTCAAGTTAAGCCAACATATCTATGTATGTATGTATGTATATGGCATACAATATATACAATTATAATAACCATATAATGCAATTTGTATATCCCTAAGATGATCTATTGAAAGTGGGGAAAATGAAAAGAAATCCCATGACAATGGGAATTGAAATTCAAAATTCGAAATGGAATTCGAATTGGAATTGGTGTGAGACACTTTTAATGGAGATGATTTAACGGATATGAGAATAATGCTTGTAGCCCATTCTAAGATATCGACTAATGATGAGCATGAATCTCGTTATGACTACTGTCATTCATTCATTCACTCATTCATTCGGATTCGAATAAGTTGTGAACTGAATAGGATTGATTTTATTTGATTTGCTTTATTTTGTGACTTTTTGACTTTTTTTATGGATTCTATTTAAGGCGACCTTCAATCTTGGGCAATTTATTTGGATGCGCACAGCAGGCAACGATTCCCGGAAGATTCGGGGTAGAAAGAGAGGTAGCAATACATAGAGAGAGAGACAGAGCAACATTCATACAAAGTATGAGCATGAGCATGAGTATGAGTGTGGGGATGAGATCAAGCTACTTTGTATGCAAAAATCAATCGAACTTTACATAATAAACGATCGCTGATTAGGTAAATCAATAAATAAGTTTTGTAGGTAGCAAAAGTCAAGACGACTCTGGCGAAACTGACAGTTGGACAGACACACAGACGGACGGACGGACCAACAAACGATTTGAAAACATTTAGCACACGGCTAATTGAATGAATTTGCATATTCACTTTATTCACAAATCAATTTCGCGCTCTCGCTCTCGCTCTCTCTCTCTGTCTCTCTATGTGTGTCTCTGTTTGGTTTCTCTTAGTTGTCTCTCTGTTGGAGATAATGCTTTAATAGGTAGAATCTGATTTGTCTGGCGCTTATGCATTTTGACCTCCAATTCACGACGCGCGTTTGTCCTACAAAATTGCAAGATTATCGATAATATGAATCAATTCTCAACATTATATAGCATCAAATTCAACATTGTCATCATTCATACACAATGCAAATAATCGAATAGATGTTATTCGATTCTCACATTGTTAGCATATGATTTTTAAAGGGGGCAAATTGATTTCAATTAATATTATTTTTTAAAAATACGCTCAGATTTCCATTTTCGAATATGTTTCAATAAATTGTATTCATGTTGAACATTGTTGTGAATGAGGATGTTAATCGAGTTTGAAGTAAGATGTGAATTGCAATTCTCTTAGGAATTCTCAAAGTATCATTTGATCAAGAGATCATTTGGGGTTTTTCCATAACTTACCGCAATCTTCGTTGGATCCTTCGCTTGGTGGTCCCGCCGGCGGTAAACTCTGCCGATTGCCGATCATGAGGCGATGCTGTATGGTTGCCACAGTACTTGCCACAGCTGCGACGGCCGTTGTCTGTGCCGCACTCACATTCCGCAACGCTGCCGCGCTCAGTCCCGTTAGATTCGCAAACGCATTACTGGCATTCACCGCCACCATCTGTGTGGCAGCCGCTGCCGCTGCCACGGTGCTCGGATGACCGCCGGCGGCCGCCTCGAAACGCGGTCGACCCAAGAACGGTCCGTTCGGACCGAACACACCCGGCACTCCGAACTGCAGGAAGGGTCCCCATGGCGGCACACGAACCCCACCGGGCGCCAGTTGTGCGGCGGCAGCGTAGAGCTGCAGTGCAGCCGTCGGATGGAGTCCCTCCGACGGCATTGCAATGCCAGCTGTGTTGTTGTTGTTGCCACAGGGATTGCTGTTATTGTTGTTGTTGTGGGTAGTGGGTGGTGGTGCGGCTGCAGCGCGTTGTTGCAGTTGCGGCGTCGTGATTGCCACTTGACTGAGACTCGTCCTTTGATATTTGATTTCCGTGATGTCGCTGTTGTCGCTGTTGTCTTCCTGCTTCAAGCTGAAGTTGTTGTTGTTGATGTTGATGATGTTGATGTTGTTGTGATTGATATGCAGCTTCTTGGAGTCCGTTGAGGTTGTTGTGGTTGTGTCTTGTTGCTCCAGTACCATTATGGCCCTCTCTCTGTCTGCGGCAATTGTTTAGGCCATGGAATGCCTCCACATCCACTTATACCTTCTCTTCTTCTTCAACTTCGTCTTCTTCTACCTCTTCGCTATACACGCACTGGACACACTCACACCAACACACACATGTGCAAATGCATGTGTGTGTATTTGAAATTTTGCACTTTAGCACCGTTTTACTTAAGACCGTATTTAACCGTGAGTTTTTCATGCGTTTTACGTGCTCAAAAAAAAATGTATGTATGTATTTTTGTTGTTGTTGTCGTCGTCGTTTCGAAACTTTTTTGACAGACTGTCACTCGATGTGCCGTCGGCCGGCGTTACAATTTCCAAGGAGAACACACAGAGACACGCACACACTATGATTGTGGTTTTCAGAGTGAAAGAGATGTAGACATATAGAGTGAGTGAGAGCGCGATAGAGTTTTGGTTACGTTCGTTGGTTATTGTTATTATTATTATTGTTTTACTATTGCAGTGATCGTCATTTGTGCGTGTGTATTTAAATTTGTATGTGTGTGTGTGTGTGTGTTTGCAGCAGCAGCAGCAGACGACGCAAACGCTCGCAATGAAAATTCAATTTGAACTGAGCGCCGCTGACGACGACCGAAGCGAGGAAACCAAAAGTCCAAATAAACGCAGCGAACCATACGTCGACAGCGACAGCAGCAGCAGCAGCAGCATCAAGCCAATACACCAACCAACCGAAAGAGCACGAAGTCAGCGGAAGAGCGATAGTGAGAGTGAGAGCGCGCACGAGAGCGCCGATGTGTGAGCGCATTTGTGCGCATTGCGTGCGAGTGAAACGGAGCGAGAACAACAAACAACACCACCACCATCATCATCAGTAGCTGTTGAAGAGTAGAAGAGAGCGACAACAATAACAACAAGGCAGTGCACGTCCAACCAAAACGAGCAGCAGCAGTAGCAGCGGCGACGCCAGCAGAGATTGTTGCCATGTTGTTGCGGTTGTTGGTCTGGGGTGGGTAAAGACTGTGTGTATGTGTGTAAGTGCGAGCGAGCTGGAAATTCATCAAAAAGGAACAACCACTTAATTTTTATATGCGCTGCGTCGCCTGTTTCAATTTTGATCAACTTGCTGGCGTCGCTGCTGCTGCTGCTGCTGCTGTTGCTACGTCGACGTTGTCGTCATACTCCCTCGGTAATTCATTTAAAAGAAATGCAATATCACTCTTTATCTATATGTATGTGTGTGTGTGTGTGTGTGTGTGTGAGACAGATTTGGGCCGTGCGTGGCCATTTTCAATATGGAGTCACTGCTGCCGGTGATGCGAGCAAGCGAGTGAGCGAGCGAGACAAACAGCTGTGGTCTGTCTACTTTCATTGGCTGCCAACGGCTTTATGAATACTGGGAATTTTTCAAACGTTGCTGTGTTTTGTGGGGCGCCATTGCCAAAAACGACTTGCGTTGCGACTTCAAGAGTTTTCAATTTTCTTTCGTGCACAGCTATCTCTCGCTCTCTCTCTCTCTCTCTCCGTCTATCTGTGTGCTTCTCTTTTTCTCCGCTTGTTGTGCGGCATGTGTGGGAGTGTGTTTTCCAAGGGCGGAGTTATGCAGCATTTTTCAATTTGCGCCACATCAAATTATTATATGCTCCACTCTGCTGCCAGCAGCGTCTCAGCAGCTGTATCTGCTGCGCTGCCGCTGCCACCGCTGCTGCTGGTGCTGCTTCTGCTGCTGCTATCCAATAACCATAAATGGCAATTTCGCAGCGCCAAATAGAAAATGAAAATTCGTTAACAATTAATTAGCACACGATTGCCATCCCCCCTTCCCCTTCCCTACCACACAACAGCCACACAAATATATGTATGTATATGTGCAGTTATTTAGTTTAGGAAAAACGCGTAATTTCCTTTAAAAATGTGTTCACTTGTTTCTCCTCTCGTTGTGTTTTTTTGCTCCTCTCTTTCAATTAAATTCTTTTCGTGCTGCCCTGGAGACCTGCTCCAGTGCATCCGCTGCTGTCTGAGCGCGATGGCACTAACAGCACCAGCAGCAGCGGCGGCAGCGGCAGCGACAGCGGCAGCTACGTTGGCAGCGGCAGACACAACGGCGACCAATTTGCTTTTAATTTGTTAACATAAACGCCTCTCGAACCTCGTCCATATCCTCATCCACATCCACATCCACATCCTCGTCCTTGTCCTGTGTCTCTACAACAGCTTCAGCTTGGAGCTTCGACTCCCTTTTTGACTTCAGCTTCAAGTTTTATATGTATGTATGAGTGTGTGTGTGTGTGTTTGTGCGCTGTGTGCGCATGAATCATTCATTTTATTAGTGCTGAACACAACGTCGCCGTTGACTGCAACAGCAACAGCAACAGCAGCAGTGGCAGTGGCAGCATCGCCCACTTAACCCATTTGCTTTGCAGCATCAGCTCTCTCTCTCTCTCTTTGTCTCTTTCGCTCCCTATCAATGTCTCTATTAGCCACCCACTGCATGCCACCCCCCACACCACTGAGGGTCAATCAAGCAGCCAACAGAGCTGGCTAAAAGCTGAGCAATCAATGTCAATTGTGGCGTGGGCGTCAATAAACCATATTTTTTTGTTCTTTAGTACCAAAAAAAACAAAAACAAAGAAAAAGTAAAATTGGCAGAGACTGTAAAATAGAAATAGAGAGAGAGAGAGAGAGAGAGAGAGAGATGGAGATGGAGAGAGAGAGCCTCAAAGAGAGCAGTTGCACAGCCACCCCCAAGCATATGTAGGTGCAAGTGCCACACCCCCAAACGCTGGCATTGACCCAACGCCCACCTGCGCTCCTCCCTCTCCCACTCTCTTCCTATCTTTATCTGCCTCTTCCCTCTCGTCCGTTTTCTCTTCTTATCCCCCGCTGGTGTTGCCATGTCAGTTTGGCAGTTTGCTTAATTGCTCGATGCTCTTTGCTCCCTTGCCCAACTCACACCCTCTCAGCCAACCCCCCCCACCCTCTGTAGCGACTGTTCTCATGTGGCCTGATGTCACATGTGCAACGTTGTCTGTTGGTGTTAATTTTATTAATGACAAACACAGCATTATTTGCCTGCAACCACCCCCCTGTCAGACCCTTCACAAAAAGTGACCTCCCCCTTACCCCCTACCAAAAAAATGAGGGAAACTCTAATAAAAAGTTCATGCGTACGAAAACTTAATTAATTCTGGCACAGAGTTTGTTGTAAAAAGTTTTCCTACTTTTCTTCTTTTTTTTGCCGTTTCTTTGTTCCTCGTTTCGCTCCAACAAAATGGCAGCCGTCAACGGGTGGGGGGTGAGGGTGTGGGTAACAACTTTTGGCTTGTCAACTTCAGCTTTGCAGTCTCCACCTGCCGCCCCTAAATTAACATTCAGCCTCAACCCGAAGTCGAAGCCGATGCCGATGCCGAAGTCGTAGCCGAACCCGTTGCCGATGTTGAAGTTGAAGCGCTCTCTGCAAATCAAATGAATGAATTTTAATTATTTTTGCGGTTACCCCGCCTTTGCCTCGTCCTTATCTGATCACCCCCTCCAACCACTCTCATCAACAAAAATTAAAACAGAAAGAGAGGTAGGGGTGGAGAGAGCCAAACAAAAAAACCAACTTGAAAAAAGTTGGGGTGGAGGGTTGTGGGTGGACGAGGCAGAAAAGTTTTTGGTAAAGCGAAAAGTTTTTGGAGCAGGTAAAGCTGCACAAAGTTTGCTCTGACTACTGACTAGCCGGAAACAGGAACATAACATAAGCCCCCGGGGGGACTTTTCCTGCATGCCACAAAGGCGGAAATAATATGAAAAACAACCAGCAACAACAACATCAACAGAAAAACAACAACAAACAAACGACGGAACCTAACCTAATATTATGCCATAACTAGCCTAGAAATAACTCTGCGAATACCTGAGTTATCGATAGACCTCAAGACCTTAGACGTGATGTAGATTTATAGATTCATAGATTTATTGTCAGGAGTCGTTGAATCTTTTATTCATACAAAAAGTATTCCTTTTCGAAGACAGAAAAATTGATAATTCTATTTGAAGCGAAATTTGTAACTAAAAGAAACTTTACAAAATCATGCCAATTCAAGTAATTGAATGCATATTATTTAAAAAATTTATAAGTTATTTTGTTACACAAAAAATTACAGCAAAACTATTTTTTTATATTTTCTACAACTACTTAAAAAATTTAAAATTAACTTAAGCATCATTAAAGTTTAAAATTAAATATTTCTATTAAAAAATAAGTAAATAATGGCATAAATATAATATAATTACATAAATATGTTTAAATAATTGTAGAATTGAAATTATAAAAATGTTTAGTTAAAAGTGTTCTCTAAACTTATTTAAAATAAAATTCTTTACTTTTGTTTTAAATGCATAAATATAATATAATTAAATAAATCAATTTAAAAGAAATTCAAAGCAATATTTTGATATGATTTTTCTCTAAATTATGGTAATAACAACATATTTTTGTTAAAAAAAATATGTTTCTATAATTAAATAATAATTTGAATATATATACGTATATATATATATGTATAATTGAAATTGTTATTAATGAGAATTCTCAGTATTAAACAAAAATAATCTTATATTTTCAGAGGTACATAGAAGAGCTGCGAATGCAATGCACGAAAAACTGGGAAATGTTGGCACTACAAATACTGGGATTTCTGTGACTATCTGGTATATTTATCATTTGCTGCTCTTAACACTGTTGTTGTTCTTGTTGTTGTTTGTTTTCGACGGCCAAATTGTTGTTTGATTGTCACATCAAATGTCAGAAGAGCACCCCCCCCCCATCCCTTCTCCCCCCGGACAAGACAATGGCATCCCACGGGGTGGAGATGATGGTGAAGAGAGATAGAGAGATAGAGAGAAAGAGTGGGGCAAAGACGAGCAATGTTGGCAGAAATCAAGGTACAGTAAGTGGAAATAAAGCAAATAGAAACAGGAAATTACAATTCGTATTCGTAGAAAACATATTAGAAGACTTTATCACAACGAGTTACAGTTAGTTTAGCATATTATAAATAATGTGCCACAATTCCAATCAAGACACCTAACATTTCAAGTTCATTGAACTGTCTAATTGTGGGAAATGCAAGTTCAGAATTGGGAGTGATATAAGAAATTTACATTTATTATTTGACTGAAAATTGCGTATATCATATTTTTTCAAATATATATACTATCTGATTAATAGTATACAATTATGAATTTTATGAATTTTAACAGATAAGAAAGAAATAAGAAAACGGTTTAGAATATTTTTTAAAAATAATTTATATTTTCGTATCTCATTGTATGGATTCTGTGCTTTCTTAATTAAAAAAAAAGCAATGATATTTTATATTAATATATCATTATTATTATATAATTATTTGGAATCCGAAACAAACGTGTGGTTTTCAAACAGCTACTAATATTGAAACTACGCGTTTCGTTCGGATTCGGAATTGAGAACGGGCCTGAATATTCAATTTATCTATGATTTTTTGTAGCATACTTTCAAGGGTTTGGTTTCAGCAAATTACTTGCTGCTGATTTCAGTTCGCCTGGTATTTTTCTCGATATTGAGAAACGGAATTTCGAATTTGTCTCCCTCCCAAATTTTGAAATAAAAATTCATTTTATTCATTTCTATTTTATTCAATTTATTTATTTCAACTTTTCCTTATTAAAATTAATTAATTTCTATACATTTTTTTTTTGTAAATTAAGTTAATTTAACTTATTTGATAAATTTACAACTTTTTTTGATTCACCTCAGATTAATAATTTATATTTATAATATCCTTTCTTTTAAAGACTATAATATCAAAATTAAATGAATTTAAATTAATTTAAGTGTTATTTATTTCTAATTTTAATACATAATAAAAATTTATTTTATTTTTTTTAAATTAAATTAATTATACTTATATTGTAATTTTACCCAATTTTGTAGTAAATAATATTACATTTGTTTTTATTAAATACTAAAATGTAATTATTTTAACTTATTTGATAAATTTACTATTTTTTCGGTTCATCTATGATTTAAAATTATATTTTCTTTTAAGTTCTATAATTTTAAAATTAAATGAATTTAACTTAATTTAAGTGTAATTTATTTCTAATATTAATATACATTTAATTTTAATTCTTTTTTAGTTTTGTTAGTGATACTTACTCATATTGTAGTTTAAGGCATTTTTATAATTTTTAATTTTTCAACTTTTTCTATTATGTATTAACAAAAAATTAATTTAACTTAATTTTTGTTTGTTTTCTCAATACAATGTTTATAGATATTTAATTTGTATTCAGCTTTTTTTATTTAATTAATTTAACTTATTTGATAATGTTACCCCTTTTATGATTACCTCCAGATATATCATCTACACTTTTATTTTTTTCTTTTAAATACTACCATTTTCAATTAAATGATCTAAACTTAATTTTAGTCTAAGTTAATTTAATTTTTAAAAATATTTAGATTAATAAATTGCGTTTAATTTATAATTTTACTTATTTTATGATGCACCCCAGATTTTTAGTTAAATATTTTTAGTCTTTGGAAGTCTGTGTCGAGCTAGAAATATAATTTGGCACTCGAGAAGAAAACCCATCGAACTGGGGTATCTTGTCAAGAGATTTCGTGGCCGTTTTTGATGTATGAAATATCCCATCTATATGTTATATGGTCAGTGCTGCAACTTAGATTCTCTTGCCGCTTTTCTCGCCTCTCTGCAATTCTCTCACCGGGATTGAAACAGTTGTGCTTTCAATTAAGGATTAGCTGTAATAGCCTTGTTAATTGCTTGTCAACGAGAGAGAGACAGAGAGTGATAAAGAGAGAGAGAGAGAGTGAGAAAGAGACACCGAACAGAAGAGAAGAGAATTAAACGGAGCAGATAAACCATAACCATAAACATAATCATAATGTAACCGCAGATTCGTGCATCAAAACTCAACTGCCACGCCCACTTGACATACACAGACAGAGAGAGAGAGAGAGAGAGAGAGATAGAGATAGAGATAGAGAGAGTAACAGGATCAACAGATGCACCGCAACATTCCAACTTGCCACACCTCCCGCTCCCTTTCTCCCCCCCCTTTCTCTCTCTCTCCCTCTCCTATGACTATCTGTTTAATTTTGGGTTCAATTTTTTGATTGTTGGCAGGCAGGAAAAAAAAAAAAAAAAGAAAACAAAACACATGTGTTGCTAATTTGGGCCGACAATCTGTGTGGCACGCCCACTTCTGCAGCAGCAACACCAGCAACAGCCACAACAACAACAACAGCAACTCGTAAAAATATGCTAACAGGACACAACCCCTCGTTCAGCTCTATTGACATTATGCGGTTGCGACTAAAAATGTTGCTGTTGTTGCTGCTGCTGCTGTTGTTGTTGTTGGTGTTGTTGCATCCAGTGTGCCACAAAAGTCACCGTCAAGTCACACGAAATTACGTTAAGCAGCCATTTATTTTTATGAGCCCACGAATTATGAATAATTGCGCCTCATGTGGCAACAACAACAGCCAACGAGTGCCACAAAAGTACAGCTATGTTGTTGCATACCCCACACACACACACACACACACACACCAACTATGTGGCAAGTGCGATTCTAACTGTACAACATATACATATATATATATACATATATAGAAATCGACAGAGATGTTTAGTGGCTAAAGTGGGTGGAGGATGGTGGGGGGTGTATATGTATGACATATTGAAGGGAGCATCGGGAGACGGAGGAGATGCAATGCATGTCAACGGTATCGTTAGCAGGCAACTTGGAAAATCCATTTGACACTCGACAAGCCACATAATGAACATGAACATGACGTATTTTGGCGCCAACAAAACAATGCTCGACCTGCGAATACCCTGTAAAAACGGCAACTCAAGTGTCATTATTTGAAGCTGAATGCGATTTAACATGACTTTAAAAATTATATTTTATTTTTATATTTAACATTTTTTGTACATTTAACCGACTTGCACATACCCTGTAATATAGCAAAAATTGTAAATTTGCATCTATGTGATCTACACATACCCTACAAATCAAATGATGTTCTATTAGATATGCAAATTTTACGCGCATTCTAGACATTGCTGAACTACTGCATACCCTGTAACGCAGTGACAGTTCACTTGGCAACAGAATCTAGATGATATTATCAAGAAAACAGAGAGAGCAGTAGAGGTGGCAAATTTCATTATTAGGCTCATAAAATTGCAATGATTCGTCTGAGAAAAAAGCACATAAAAATCAAAAAAAAAAATTACAAGAAAATAAAAATAAAATGAATCGAAACCAAAGTTGACAAATGACAAGAAATTGACTTAGACCGAGCTAGACGTCAACGAACTGCAGATACTCTTAACAAAAATTTGAGTTATTAAAAAAAGTTTCAAAATTTTTTGTAAATTATTTTGAGAAAAACTGTAATTAATATGTTTTGTTTTTGTAGCTTAATCATCGTTCAATTTAAGGGAGATTCTTGGGAAAACGAAAGAAACGCAAATGGGGAAAAGTGACTCTGCCGTTATCCTGGTTAGGGCAACAGTTAATGTACTCTGGTGGTGGGAGGAAGAGCTCTGGGGATTCCATTGGATGGTTTCTGGCGGCGGCGACTGCGACAACGACAACGACAACGATGACAACAATTGACATTCATTGCCCAGTTTGATGGTCTATCCAAACGAGCGAAACTTCCCCCTCCCACCCTTCCTTTCCCACTCACCCATCTCCACCCACTCCCCTGTCCACTGCCCACACTTTTGCTAGAGACAAGGGCGGCTACAAAACTTTCTCGCGCACATTCTCACTCTGTCTCGCGAACTGTGTCTCGCATACTCTCTCCCTTTCTTTCTCATTATCTCTCTTTTTCTCTCTGTCTCTCTCCTTCTCTCTCTGTCTCTTTCGCTTTGTGTGTTGGCCAAAGCTAAGCAGATTTTTGGGGCTCGCTGCATATCCTTGGCGTATCCTGGCTGCCAAACGAGTATTCTCAATTTCCTTGGCATCCTTGGCATCCTCTTGCTGCGGTTCCTGCTCCTCGTTGTCCAGCCTCGTGTTGTCTTCTTGGCCTGTCGCGATTGATTTTCTCTAACGCCAACATTTTTGCTGGCCAAGCTTCGCACTCCACTCCCCCCACAACACTGTCTCTCTCCCACTCGCTTGGCGCTGGCTAAGGACGAGCTTTATCCTTGAGTGCGCGTCTCATCGCACTCGCGACGCTGGCGGCAAATAAATTACAATGTAATTTGTGTGTCCCCGTCGTTGTCCTGGCTAGACCCGTCCGAACCAACCCTCCAACCCTCGACTCGCAGTCCTAGTTATCCTTGCTGTCCTCGCCGTTGTCCTTGTTGTCCTTGCTCGAGTGTGGGCTCGTAATTTGATTTCGAGTGCCTTTTGCCGCCCAACATTTTTTGGCATTGCTCATTTTTGGGCGACGTGCCCAACAGCAGCCCTCGCCCGAACCCATGCAAACCCACGCCCACCACCCTCCTCCCAGTGCTGTCCCCGCAACCCCCCTTGGGCTCGCTGTCTGTTGCCCCGCACACCCTCTCAGCTCATTTAAAGTTGATGGTGTGTGAAAAAATGTGAACAGATTGTTATGTAATTGAGTTTTTAGGCAGCCGTTTTGAGGTCGCCTTTTGTGGCTGTCTGCCTTTACTTCCACTCCCACCTTCGTCCTTCGTCCTTCGTCCTTCGTCTAGCATTGTTGCACAGATTCCTCTGCTCTTCATCTCATTCTCATTCTCGTTCTTGTTGTTGTCGTATTTGTTACATTTATTTGTCGCTTGATTTGATTTTTCTTCCCCTTGCTGCCAATTTCTCCGTCTCTTTCTCTGCTCCCTTTGCGGTTTATTGGACATGTGATATATATGTACATATATACATACATACATACATATATGTATATACATATATCCAGCTGTTAGATTAGCTACCCAATTTGAACTTGCGCCTGTTTAAGTGATTGCAGATTATCCTTATTATGACTCCTTACGCTTCACTAACTCACATCCTGCGTAAAATACTTGCCCAACATACTTGGCCTCCTCATTTATGAGTAATTTATATTTATGTAATTATAATGTACACTTTGTCGTTTTATAATTTATGGAAATTTAGAAACAAATTGATTTTTGAATTTTACGTTGCTAAGCAATAAATATATTTAAAATGTTTTTCCTTTTTACCATAATTTTCAAATACATCTTTATAATTATGGCACATATTATAAAAATATTAATTGTTATTGAATTGTTAGAATTTATATATTTTTTGATTTGTTATATGTTATTTGCTTTGCCTGTTCATCAAAATAATTATGTAGTAAGTATATTTCATACATTCTACAATTTTAAAACATTCTCTTAAGCCTATATATTATAAGAATATAAGTTCATATTAAATTTTTGGATTTGCTGACATATTATTTTTAAATGTTCTTTGCCTTAAATATTTATAAGAAAATATAACATTTAAATGATTTTCCATATATTCCATAATTTAAGAACATTTTCTTAATGTACATATAAGAAAATATTTTATTATACACAATTTAATTGTTGAATATTTAACATTGTTTTCGTTCAATGTTTTTGCTTTGCTCATTTATAAAAGAAAAATAGTTTTTAAATGTATTTCAAAATTTACCATAATTTTAGAATACTTTCTTAAAATCGCCGTTCATGCATAAAAAAGTATCAACTCCATATATATTAATGAATTAATATTATTTGTTAAGATCCATTATTTTATCAAATTCCTTTGAGATCTCCAAATTATTTGAATGAATAGTAGTATACTTTTTATTTATGGACTACTGTCAGCTAGGAAATCATCAGAAATGCTTAAGGAGAAATGTTTTATTCTTGTATCCTTGCCTTGTTTCTCCGACCTTATCAATTAACTTGAATAATAAATTTATGCTAAGCATATAATTTATTTAGTTATAATTATTAAGCGCTTATCTGCGTCCCAAAACAAAACAAAACAAAACAGAAATAACAACCAAAAGTTTCTCTTGGTATTTTTTTTTTTTTTTTTTTGGGTCAAATTGTTGAGAATGTATTAAGAGAGGGTCTGCTCATTCATTTAATTGTTAAAGGGTATCAAAACGCAGCGTGGCCATGCCCACAACAGACACGCCTCCCCCGGCCGTAACGAAGCTGCAAAGAAGGCGCAACAAAACCGACAACAACAACAAGAGAAGTAGAAGAAGATGAAGTAGTAGAGAGGATATACAAGAGGGGTGAAGAGAGAGAGTGAGAGTGAGAGAGAGAGAGAGAGAGAGAGAGAGAGAGAGAGAGGAAGAAAGAGGGATAAGTAAAATAAAAGGCCGCGCCATTTGCGGCTAATTTTGTAAATCATGATATCGTAATTAATTTTTGCAGCCGCAACAAACAACACACAAAACTCCAAAGGCAGCCGCAACGGCAACGGCAACGGCAGCGACGTCGACGTTGACGTCGACAGCAGCTGCTGGGACGCCAGCGTCAACGTTGACGTCGGCGTTAGCATCTTTAGCCAGAAATCCACACACAGCATGGGCATATACAGACAAAACCAATTAATATTTGAGCAATGCTCCTGCGGCAACAATTAAAGTCAACGGCAACAACAATAACCGCAACAGCAACAACTTGCAGCAACAACAACAGCAACGTGCAGCAACAACAACAGCAACGTGCAGCAATAACAAAGGAGAGGCAAGAGGCAAGACAACATTTTTATTGAGATCTCAAAGATGCAAAGTGATTTGAATTTGATTGTGCCGCGCGTGCGCTTTTCTTCTTCAGCCACAGCTCCATGCTCCTCTCTCTCTCTCTCTCTCTCTCTCTCTCTCTCTCGATGTCTCTACCTATCTCACGCTGTTGGTGCCTCTCGTTTGGCGTTGTCTGTTAGAGCGAGACAGGTAGTGAGTGCGCGCAGTGGGGCGCAAAAGGTGTGAAAACCCTGCTGGGTCTTAAATGCAAGCTAATAAGAACAGGAACGCACAACGGGGCAAGTGGCAGGCAGGCAACGGGGCAGCTGCACTTGGGGGCAAAGGGCCAGCCAACAAGTCAGCCAGTCAGCCAGTCAGGCAGGCAGGCAGGCAGCCATGGGGCATGCACCATAAACGGGTCCACACAACTCGCCAGACCGAATATTCATTCGTGATCGTTGCTTGCAACAGCCGACAAACGACGAGCTCGACGAGACAGCCATGACCAATGCGTCTTGCAACGTTGCATCTTCTTTGCAACGTCTCTCTTTCCCTTTCTCCTGATTATGCCCCGTCTCTGTTCATCGTTCTGATGCATCAGATGCGTTTTATGCCTTTCGTCAAGAAATTACAAAATTTTAGTTACTTTCTAGCACATTTTTGGGCGTAACTCAAGAAATTCTCATTAGAAAGACCTCAAATAAAAAGCAATATGCTAGTTATGAGTCATAGAATCGAAAATAGTCAAAAAATTGTGGTAAAAAGATTTTTCGATTTTTGATGATTTGGGTTAAGTTATGGAAAATGGGTCAAAAATTTCGAAAAATTAAAAACCAATAATTTTGACAAAAATTGAATGCAGAATTAAACTTTGATGCAAGCCATTGACAGAACTTCAAATTTCATCAAAATCGGTTGAAAATTGACTGAGATATGGAAGTTCAAAGTTATAGGTATACTAAAATCAAAGAAAAGGCGATTCAAGGTCACTTTTTTGTACATTTGTGGAGATATTTCGGGGAATAATGATCAGAAACACCTCAAATAAAAAGTAATATGCTAGTTATGAGTCCTAGATTCAAAAACAGTCAAAAAATCGGAGTCGATGGATGGATGTTTTTATTGAGGGATGGGAATGCAGTGATAGTCAAATAAGTCGATGAATGAAATTGAAAAGTTTTAAAAAAATTAGCATAAGTTAAACATAGAATTGAATTGTAATCGAAATGTAAATTTCAGATGCCGAAGATATCTCAAACACATTTGGATTGCGGAGTTCTTAAAAGGTCCGAGGATGGCCATTAATGGTGCGAGCAGCGGTACCACCTGATCGGCCTTGGGCCGTTTCCGTGTGATGTGATGTGGCACATACAAAGATTGGTGAGCGATGCTCTCGATTCGCAGCTGCCCCAGAGATTTGCAACACGCCCCATATTTCTGCTGGAGAGTAGAAGATGCGCGATGCAAGATGGGAATCGGTATGGATATGGGACCGGAGCTTTGACTGGGACTGGGAAGGGGAATGGGAATGGGTATGGGTATGGGAAATGGGGGGCCGCAGGCGTTGCCACTGTTACAATTTTGTCGCTTTTGCTCTTTGGTAATTAACATTGTTGCGCGTTGCACAGTTGCAGGTAGCACAGTTGCCACTGCCGATGTTTTTGCATATGCCCCATGTTCCATGCCCCATGCCCCATGCCCATTGCCCATTGCGTTTATTAATGTCATCAACGCCCCAAATGGCCGTCCCTTTGCCTTTGCCGCTGTTGGCCCGTTTATGCCACAGTTGACAACTCAATTGTTTGGGGCCGTCGTCATTAAAATGATTTCTGCGAGATCGTTCCACAAAAAAACTGAGCAAAATAAAGAATAAAAAGAAAACGCAACAAAAAGTCGCCTAACAACAAGCCAAAGGCGAACTAAATAAAACAACAATCAAAAAAAAAAAAAAAAAAAAATTGGAGCTAATTTGATTAATATGCAACGCACAGAGTTGCAAGAGAACAGCGACGTATGCCCCTTGGTGCAACATTGCAACGCCTCTATCAGCCAAGCCCGTTGAGGGCGGCGGGAAGGGACAGAGGGGGGGGGGCGTGTTGCAGTTTACCCTAATGATGGGAAGTGCGAATACATTTTGGCTCCCATGCCGCTGCAAGTTGCACGTTGCACGCGTTACATGCGGACGCGGACGCGGACGCAGTTGCTGTTGCAAATAGAGTTGGAGACGCAGTCTTGAATGCGGATTCGCGTAATTCGCACGAAGCGTAATTGCAATTGTAATTAGTGCAAGTGTTCAATGCGGTAAGTGTGGCAATCATACCATACACATTCCACTCAGCTTAGCCCTGAGTGACCTCTGACTCTGTCTCCCAACTATCCGACTCCCATCGCCACATCCTCGTCCATGCCACCAGTGAAACAGAGTATCGCAGTTCCATCTGCAGACAGATCCTCTAAGGCAGTAATCTCATATTTCCAAATTTAGGCTTATATTCAAGTTGAGTACTTTCAAAGTTCAATGCGTTTCAAAATATTGAATTACATATTACTATATATTAATTTCTTTAAAAAATAATCCAAATAGTGTATAATGTTGAACAAAAAAATATTCAAAATTCGAGTTGAATTGTCTTTTGAAAATAATACTCTAGATTTTTACGTTACTTTTGAATTTCGCGAAAAAATAGAAAATTTTGATAAATATTGGAGCTTAAAAAAACTAATTTTTAACGTTGTATAACGAAAATTGAATCAATTCGATTTTCAAAATAATACTTCAGAAAAACTAGATTAGAAAAGAAATCTAAATTTTGGAACAATTCTTGAGAAAGTTCGGCAGGAAAAGTCATATAATATATGAATGATAGTTGAGATGAAATCTAATATTACTAGATTTAAAAAAAAAAAAAAAATTTGAAATAATATTTGAAATTGCGAATTGTTCTCCACACAATTTAATGTGAATCGGGTTGCAAATTAAAATTTAAATTAAAAAAAAGTTTGAAAATTTGTTTTAATTTTTTTTTTTGTATTTGAATTTTACTTTATGCAAAAATTTGGGGGTTATTTTGACCATAGAGGTCTGATGAGAATTAGCCTAATCCTGTGAGCATGCACATGGCTGTGATTTCACGGAGCAGCTACAGCAAACCGCATTGAGGATGATTCCTTGACTGTGGTTGCAACATGGAGACGCATGCTGAGGATTTGCTGCTTTGACACGGTCACATTTCACGCCCTCCATTTGAAATATGGTCGCGGAGCAGGGCTCAAGCGTATGCCCATTGGGATAAGGATAAGGATATGACAAATTTGATGCACCTTCCAAGGACGAAGGTGAACGTCGCCAGGGGCTTAGCGCAGTACTCCCACGTTTTCACGGATCTCAAAAGTTGGTCGAAAGCCGATAATGAAGTCAAGATTACAATCGGCCAATGGTAGCAGATATATGGCTATATGATGCCAGTGGAAGGTGGTTGTTGGCAGCGCAAAGGACGAACAGGACGCACTTTAATCAATCGCAACCGATTTGTCGGCTTAACATGTACAACATGACGTAAATAGTGGGAATACAAATGGGCACAACAATGACTCTGGGAAAGGGAATCCGCATTTGCCATGGCCATGGGATTGGATGTGGATGTGGGTGTGGGAATGGGAATGGGAATGGCGTTTTGGTATCTTGTGTCTAAACAAAGCCTGGAAGGGTGTTGGGCATTAAAGTGAGCAATCGACAAGGATTTGCCGCCCCTTTACATTTTTGTTGGTTACTTGAGGTTGATTCTTGAGGATTAGCACCGGTGCCGGGCACCAGTGCTAATAGTGTTGCTTATTGGCTCTTCTTTTCCACTCAGAGTCTAACCAGGTTTAACATAGTCTCTTCAAGAAATTCTCTTGGCTGAAAGTTACCAAAAAAAATAGTTTATGAAGAGATAGAGAGGAGGGAAGGGAGACAGGCACATGGAATTCGTAAATAATAGCTTAAATGCGACTATTATAACTAATCGGGAGTTAGGATCAATCGGGGTATTGTGCGGCTGAAAAGGCGAAACATCCCCCGTTTGACGGCGACACTGACAACAAGATGGACCCTTGACAATGGCTCAATTTTTATGCGATTTAGTTGTTGTGATAAGGACGTCATCGTCGCTCCTCGCTCTCTTCAGCAGTCTTCTTGGTCCTCAGTTGGGTCTGACGGTTGATGTCGTGTCGGGTCGTGTCAAACGACACCCTGGACAAGTCGAAATCAAAATTCTGAAATCAAATTCCATTGGCAACCCCAAAGCTGCTGGAAATAATTTGAAAATTACTTTTGTCCGAATAACAACAGCAACAACAAGAAAGAAAGGGCAACAATTTTTATGAAGGTCGCGTGCGGTTTGAGTTGTTTGATCGCAGCGATAAGCCCAAAAACCAAAATGTATATAAATCAAATAAATCTACATAAAATAAATATGTACACACATACATATAGTAGACTCGAGACAGTAACTGAGTGAGCGGAGTGCGAGGGGGTTGAGCTAACCCCAAAGCTAACCCCTAAGACAAATGACACCCTCCTGCCGAGTGGCGAGTACCGAGTACCGAGTGCCGAGTGCCACACAGCAGCCTATCTAAACTTGGGCTCTGCTTTATTGTTTGATAAGTATTTTGATAATATTTTGAGTGCCATGCGAAAACAATGCGAAAGTCTAGAGCGTTTAACACCCTTCTCGGATTCAGCTAGGGGTACCCACAACCATACAGGGAGAAGGGCATAAGGAACAGGTTTCTCATTATATTAAATTAAGATTTATGAAACCATTTATTTGCTCAATTTGTATGGTTAGAAATCCCTTTGAAGTATACTTCTAGCTAACCTACAGGCTCCATTTGTAGGTTCAGAAATCCCAATGAGGTAAACTTCTAGCTAACCTACAACATGTCCTCTCTCTCGCTATCAGCTATCGTAACCTTAGTTTCAACCGGTTACTTTAGTTCTGCCTGCCACTTAACTATCCTCTATCAATCCCTAGGACAACCCATCATCCAGTTTCCTACTTGGGTCTATCTGACTGTCTATATGACTGGTTCCTTATTATTGGGCTGCCATTCTGTCTCTAACTGAATTCTCATTTTCCTTCGTCGTGTTGAAGCTGCCTGCCCATCTCTACCCTATACTCTCTCTCAGAGTGCTCCTGCCGTTTCCTTTTCCACTCTGTAGCAGGTAATGAGCACCTTGGCGTGCCAAAATGACAACCTGCGCGCACAAATTGGATTACTTCTTGGCAACGCGAGCAACCGCAACGGTTGCGGTTAACATCAAGCGGACTCGGAGTCGGACTCGGAGTCGGCAGCAGGAAAGCGAAAAAGGATCAGTCGCATAGCCTGAAAGAAGGAAATAAATAAATACAATTTTGCAGGCATGCATTTGGCCGATTGATTTCTCCAGCACGAAAATGGCAATTGGCCCAAAATCAGAAGAGGGCGACCGCGATGAGGACCTACGGGAGGAACCTTTGGAGGAACTCGCAAACTCGCTGCTCACAGCTCACAAATTGCCGCATATTTGTTGAGTAATTACGCTTTAACTTGTAATAAAGAAGACAAACAATAAAACGAGGACCCGTCCATGTATCCCCAGTTAAGGATGAGGTTAAGAACCATTCACTCGCCTCAACTCTCCATGCCGCAACTTGACTTGACTTCGACTTCGACTTGCACCTCAACTCGATTCGAGTTCAGTTAAGTTGCGGCTGGGTGCCAACAACCCAGATAGGGGGGGGAGGCGGTTGGGTCCAGTCAAAAGCCGAGATCAAGAAGAAGCAGATGAGAAGTTGGAGAAGTCGAAGTAGACGAAACAGACATCTGGCGGCGCGTTCTCAATTGAAAAGCGTGAATAACAAACGTGAACGGGTCGCAAACGCGCAAATTGGCTAAGAAGTCAGTCAGAGGGACACGTCTCTCTCTCTTTTTTTTTTATCTATCTCTTTCTATCTCTCTCTCCTACTCTTTTCTCTGTGTCTTTTCTCTCTGTATGCTGCATGCAACAAATCCGTTCGCTGTGCCACAAAAATGGTTTATGCCCCTCCAACAATATCGTGAACAGGCTGGAGATCATGATAACCACCATCATCATATAAAAACTGAGGATCAAGACTATGGTCTTCGTTTTCCGAAGCTTACTTCGATATAATTTCTGATTATATAAGTTATCGTATAATTATCGAAAATATCAAAAGTAAATCCATTAGTTAACGATATGTTATTTAAAAATATCATTTAATATCGATTAGTTATTAAAAATGTTATCAACAACATGTCGAGTATATATATTGATAAATATCATATCCTTATCAGAAAATATAAATAAAACCTAGGAACAGGGTATTTTATAGTCCGGTGAACTCGACTATAACCTGCTGCTTTGTTTTATATAATTTACGTAATTTTTATGTTGTATTTTATGTAAAATATTTAATTATATTTTTTTTTACTTAGATTATAATTATTTTATAATTTATTTATTATTATAGTTTTTATAATTTGATTTATTTACAATTAATTTTATAATTTCATTTTATGTCTTGTTTGTATAATTATTTTATAATTTATTTATTATTATATTTTTAATATTTTGTTTTATTTTCAATTATAAAATTATATGTAAACATAATAATAATTATATTATTATATTATTATAATTATAAAATTATAATTTTATTGTATGTCTATTTTTAAATAATTTTTTTTTTTTAATTTTAATTTTAATTATTGTTAATAATATTATTGTTACATATTTAATTACATTTTTTTTTAAATTCGAAAATTTTAGATTACTCTAAATTTTTTTCTTATATACTGTATTCATATTAAAATGTAAATTGTTCGGAATTATTTTTCTTTAATTTTTAATTATATAAACAATTTTTTTATATTTGATTTTTTTGAATTCTTTCTTTATTTTAGTCACTTAATACTTTTTTATTATATAGTTAGATTGCAATTATCATCAGCGTAGAAACCTCATCCTCGCTGTCAATCCTCTCTCAACTCAATCGGGGTTTCTTCCGATCACATCGTGTGTCCTTGTCTTGCTGCTTGCGGTGCTGGGGCTGCTTCTCTAGTTAGATTTATGGCCATCTCTCTCGCACTCCTTTTGCTGGCCACAAAACAAATCTTTGCACTAAGGAGGCAGTCAAAACCAAAGAAGAAGATGATGATGATGAAGAAGAAGAAGATGCCAAAGAGGCAAACGTAGCATCGCTTAATTTACGCTTGAGGATGTCAGGAGATGCAGATGCTGGAGGAGGAGGAGGAGGAGGAGCAGCAGCAGCAGTTGCTGGTGGAGGATGCATGGATGGCTGAGTTAACTGAGTGGTGGTAGTGGTGGTGGTGGACAGCGGGCACTGGTCGCTCCGAGGGTGGGAGGGGGAGTGAGATGGGGCTTGGACTGGCAAACCATAAAATGCATTATTATGCTAAATGACTATAAAAATCACGTTTACAATCCATTTATGCCTGGGATAATAACCAATCTCTTTTGAACTGCGGCGCAAGGAAGCAGCTCTCTCCACTGGTCCTGCTCCACACCAATCGCCAAATTCTCCCTCTCACTCCCTCTCTCACTCTCTTTGTCTGTCTGTCTCTATTGCTCTTAAGGTTGCAGTTGATGTTGGCTAAAAAAAAAAAAAAAAAAAAAAAAAAAACAAAGCCCTGAAAGGCAGCATTTGTTTACGCCGCGAATAATTGAGTTATCTGATCTCTGCTTGCCACAAGACAGACACGAAACATCCCAACACACACACATACACACATACAGAGTAAGAGAAATAGAAAGAGTGAGAAAGAGAGAGAGAGAGAGAGAGAGGCAGTGAGTGCGAGGGGCATATGTGGAGCCCTAGAAAGCATAGTTTTTGGCCTAGGCTAGTCTTAGTCAAGGCAGCTGGCTACGCGGGGCAATGTTGCATGCTGCATGTTGCATGTTGGATGTTTGGCAGCAGGTAGGTGTGGCCGGCGAACGTAGCAAATTGCTGGGGCGCATTAGAAGCCAACACCGCCCATACCCATGTACCCATGTACCCATGCCCATGCCAGCTCCAAGTGCAGATTCAGGTCCGGGCTTAGGGAGATTTGGAGAGGATTGCTGGAGTGGAGTGGAGTGGAGAGGAGTTGGTGCGGGGCACAGTTGCCTGTTGGTAATGACTTTATTTGGTTGCTGCGTTAATGGGCAGCAGTTTGGCGTGGCAGCAGCAGCAGCAGCAGCAGCGGCGCCGGCGCAGGCAGCGCAAATTGAAAGCGCATTTCAAAATTTTTCACACCTGAAAATTGTTTCGTTTCAACATAATTTTTTTTGTCTTATATATACATATGTATATATATTTTAGTTTTTGAAGTGTTGCATGCACCACAGGGGCGCGGGAGCAGGGCGGGTGCACAGCGAATGATAGGGAGAGAGACAGAGAGAGAGAGAGAGCGGGGAGGGGGCTTGTTCGGGGTCTTTTTTTTATTTTGTGGCAAGTGCAGCGAATTTCATGCGGCCTGGAAACACTTTTCACGTAGCGCCGATGGACGAGGGAGAGAGGGTGATGGCGATGGTGAGGGGAAAGCAAAAGGTGCCGACCGGCGGCTGCAATTAATCAAAATTTAATTTCAAAAAGCGACGTCAACGTCGACTGAGACAGCGACAGCGACAGCGACGCTGCGCAATGCACTTGAAGCAGCCGAAAAAATTGAAAAGGCTAAAGAGAAAACTGGCTAAAGAAAATGTAATTAATCACCAGGCGGTTGCTGTTGCGGTTGCAGTTGCTGTTGCCGTTGCTGTTGTCTCGATGTTGTTGTTGTTGTTGTTGTTGTTGTTGCCTCGTTGTTGGGAAAAGAAATGAAAAGCCGCAACGAGGCAACAAAGGCGACAAAACAATAGCGAACGCCAAGCGAAGCGAAGGCGCGCCCCCCCACCTTACACTCCCTCCCACCCCCCTCTTTAACACACTCTCTGTCTCTCTCTCTCTCTCTCTCTCTCTCTCTCTCTCTCACTCTCACACTCTCTCACTCACACTCTCTCACTCACACTCTCTCTTTTTCTGTCTCTAATAAATCCGTTACAATTTGTAAATGGATGGGGGTATGATACTATTGGCTTGAAATTCGATCGGATCCATATTAATAATCCCATAACTAAAAACACACACAATTCAGCTCTCAATATGTTGAACAAAGGCAATTAAATGCATGCTTATTCCCGTTCAACTTCAATGCCCTTTGACACAATTCGATTTGATGCGATGCGATGCGATGCGTTCATTTCCATTTGTCTTTTTTAGAGTTACTCATAATACTTGAGATTAAGATTCCAATTAATCGCTGTATAGATATTCCTATTAGCTTAACAATTTAATAATTATATAAATTATTATTTATAAATTTTCCTTACATTTCATTTATTAAACGCATGCATCCATTTTGTAACTGACAAAATCCAAAATTTTTCAAATTCGCAGTCAACTTATCTTCGGCTTAACGACACCTAGATGGCGCTCTATGTTAGTCACAGAAATCCTATGATACATACCACAGGCATAGTTAACTGAAATGATCCTAGAGGGCGCCATCAACGCTTTAAACTAAATATGACGTGCGCCACTAAAAAAATAAATAACAAAATATATATTATAAAAGAAAATTATTAGTTTTATGGTTTTAACTTCATTTGTCGAAAAAAATCTATCTCGACTAGGGTCGTATTTTTTCGATGTTAAAAGTTTCAATATTTTTGAGTAAGATTTGGCAAAAAAAAATTGCAAATTTTGTAGAGTATTTTGCACATTTTTAGCCATAACTTGATAAATAATTACCGAAAACGTATAAAAATAGTACTATATGTTAATTTAAATGAATTCAACCAACTGACATCAAAAATTTTCTGTTTAAAATTTTGTCATTCTTTGACATAATACGTAAGGGGTAAATATGCAACTAATCTATATTGTGGATAGTTGTGTGATTTGTTGTTTTCAACAGTTATTACTCTTATTTTCTACAACAAATTTAAAATTTTGATATTTCTATTTCCTTCTCTTTCTAGTCGGCATTGCTGTCTGTTTCTTATTGATAATGCCCCCTCTTTCGAATTCCATTTTCCTTTTACTGCCAAAAATCTAGCATACTTTCTGGGATGTGTAAAAAAAATTAAAATTATTCCGAGAACGATCTGTCCTTTGGCCCGAAAAATATCCTCTCTCTTGAGTCTTTTCTTCATTTTATTTCGCTCTTCGTTTGTATTCACTTAGCTAGTCGTTTAATTTGTATTGTAATAAATTTATTTTGTATTATCTTTAATGTTATTAATTATTTTGTTCTATTGCTTTTCTGGTTAGCAACTGAGAGTATAAACAATTACGAATTTGTAGCTTAGTGTACACTTTCTGATGATATGAGATACAACATAAAACTTTCCACAGGTATATTATTTATTGAAATAAATACATTATTAAATATATATACACGAAAAGAAACAAGGAAACAAATAATGTACATATAGAGGGGAAATCAAGATAATTATAATAATTAATATAATAATTACAACTATCTGGGATAGCTATGGAGAGAGATAGAGAATAGAGCCTAAAACATAAATAACAAACAATTACAAAACAAATATGGTTCAACAATGAATCAATTAGAATTAATCAATTAATTAATAAAATCAATGTACATACTATATTGCGCTGTGTAAATAATAACTAATCTTCTATATAATTAAATTTAGCATCAACATATTTATGCATAATAATCTAGCAGATGTTTGCATACATATTCATGTTCTATATGTATCTATATTTATATACCTATTTATATATAGATATACATATATATAATTCGTTAATTATACTTGAATTTGCTTTCAATTGCATTTGCATTATTTGCCAGTCTGAACTCTGGGCACGATTTCTATTGTTTGTTTTTCATGATGGTTATTAATAATAATTAACATATTTAAACAAAAATGAAAATATCGCAAGTTTGAGCAAGATTGTTATTGTTGTGTTGAGTATTTCAAATAAAAAAAATGGATTCATTGTATCATTCGATTTTAAGAAAACATAGCAACAACTTATAACATAACTTAACTAACTAACTTCTTTTAGGGTGGAGAAGTGAAGGGGAGGGGCACAAATCACAGCTAATAGGCAAGTATAATATATATATAAATATATATGTATTTAAAGTGTTATACAATTTTAGATTTTGGGCAGATCGTGCACAAAGTTGGCAGTTGGCTAATTTCATTTCATTTGTTATCTATAACAATTTGTTGCTGTTGTTGTTGTTTGTTTGTTGATTTGTTTATAGTTTATGCATAAATTATATACATCTATTGTTTTGTTGCTTGTTTACTTGACTACGCATAATAATCATATCAATTTTATATAATATAATACGTTCCGTTTCGTTTTGTTTCGTTTCGTTATCGCGTTCATTTTGTTTTTTCTTGTTTTCTTTAATTAGTTAATATTTTAATATTTATAGTATAGCACCGAGTACAAAAAATTATCAATAAACAGAGTTTTGAATTTTGTTTTTATCCACCTTACGATCCACATCTCCACTTCGCCTCGCTACGTTACGTTACGTTGCGTAACGTTATCTATGTTTTTTTTTTGTTTGTTTGTTTTTAAATGCCTTTGCTTTATCATTTGCTTTTCGTTTTGTTTTAAATTCTACTACTTATAGTATATAATTTAATAATTTCTGTTTGCTTTCGCTTTCGTCTGCGTCGTCGCTTGCGCCTCCACTTGCTGCTCCTCGTGTGTCACGAGTCAATTGTCATCGTTGGTTTCACCAGTTGACTGGCCAAATTTTACATGGATCCATCGCCGGATATCTACAAGTATGTATAACAGTTTGGATATGTGTACAACAATAATATCAGAGATGCCCATACCTGTGAGTGCGAACTGTCACTTTCCACTTGCTCGGAGTAGCAATGCTTATAGTTAAGATAGTCTAAAAGTCTTCTGGGTAATGGCAATGTCTGTATTAGATCCTTTCGTATAACCGCCTTTAGTATAACAAATCTGCAAGTGTAACGATATGATGTACTATAACCGTATAACAGTTTGCTGTTATATAATAATACACTCACCTGCACATATGCTGCAAGCTTTGTACATGCTTAAATCTAGACACGGGATTGGTTAATTGCACACGCATTGGTCCATGTTCCGGCCGACGATGCAGAAAGAATAGATATCTATAAGCCATATACATATATTAATGATTACTGTAATATCTGGATAATCAGCTTGAAAGTTTTACCTGCCGCTACGCGAATGCTCGACAGCCTTCTCAATAAACTCGGTAATAGTTTGCGATTTGAACTTTGCGTAGGATCCAAACGAGAAAGTGCCTGCAGCATAGAAAGAGAGCGAGAAAGGGGGTTACATAAGAGAAGTATAACAGTATAACAATATTAGTAGTATATATGTACCTTGATCCTGTTCGATGCGCACATGCCGCACACAGTTGTTCAACTTGAAGCTCAACGAGAATATATAATGATCATCGGAGCTATCGCGGACTATGAACGATCCATCCGGCTCATTGGAGAGCACCTTCTCAGCGGCCTCGCTTGACAATGGACCCCAATACCAGCCATACTGTAGTTGCAACAAATTATAACACATTTATTTTGGGGCATGTGGCATGCTACTTACATCTTTGACTTTTTCAATACTTGAGGTAAATTGCAGCGCACGCGGCTCTTGGGCAACGACGCTTTTCTTTGGATCCTCCGCCTCCGTTTCGGTGGCATCAATGGCATAAGCTGTTATAATGTATGTGTTATACGCATATTAGTTAATTATTTATATACTCTATATTATATAAATATTTTCAATAGTAGTTCACTTATATGCATATTAAGCGAAATTCTATCTAAGGGTAATTTAAAACTAAACGAAATCAAAATATAATTTAAAATAACAAAAAATTGTTATACATTGTATAACAGTATATATAACAGTTGTATTACCCTTTTTTGGCAACGGTGGCAATGCGCGCGATTGAAACTTCTTGCGCAAATCCGAATTGGCTTCACTGCGATTGAGGCAATTGCTTGTCTCATCTGTGGCATCTATGTTGCCACCACTTGCCGCACAACGCTCCGAAGCAGCATTGCCGCCACCGGCACCGGCACCGGCACCGGCACCAGTCGCCGTCGTGGAAGTGCCGCCTGCGACAGCTGACGATGAGATTGTGGCTGTTGTTGCCGCCACATTCGGTACGGCAACGGAGGCGGTGGCATTGCTGTTGCGGCAACGATTGCTGTGATTGTTGCTGTGGTTGCTGCGACGAAAGCGAAAGATGCTGCAGAACTTTTGCTTCAAGTTCAACGAGAATTGCGACTTCTTTTCCGCGTGCAACACGTGCTTGTTGTTTGCCGCCGTCTGTGTCTCGCCGCCTCCTGCCCCCGTCAATTGTGTAGCACTTGCCTGTTGCTGTTGTTGTTGCAACTGGTGATGCTGTTGCTGCTGCTGTTGTTGTGCATAATTGTTGTTGTTGTTGTTATTGTTGTTAAGCTTATCATTGTCGATGTTGTGTTTGCTGTGTTTGCTCATCAGATATTTGTTGCCACTGCTGTTATCGCCACTGCTTGCCCCACCACCACTGGCATTATTTGTGGCACGTTGGGTGGCAACAATGCTGCTGCGTGTACGAGCCGTCGTTGTGGTTGTATTTGTGGTATTGGTGGTACTCGTGGACACACTCCAGATCGTCTCGTTGCTCGACTTGACGCCAACAATGCCCCTGGTCGCCGTCAACATCTTGTTGTTGGTGCCACCGCCACCGCAACCGCCACCAGTTGCATTGTTGCTGCTGCTGCACCACGAGGATTTGCCCGCGTCCGAATAGAGCGTATGATAGAACTGCTTCACCTCGTCCAGTGTCATGTGCAGCGGCTCCGTTTCGCCACTCTGCATCACCGGCGTGCGGTACTTGCCATGCTTGCCTCCCTTGTCACCACCGCCTCCACCTCCGCCACCACCGCCACCGCCGCCATCGTCACTTGTCTCAACAGCAGCTGTGGCTGCCGCATAACGTTGCTTGCGTTTATTGCGCTTGTTGCGCCTGCTGTTGGCTGCCTTGTGGTATGATGAGGATGACGACGATGACGGCTTCCCGACATTCCCAATCCCACTGCCTACATCCTGTTTCAGTTGCTGTTGCTGCTGCTGCTGCTGCTCCTGATGCTGCTCGATCATGTCGACGGGAAACGCATAGATATCCGAATCGATGGGCACATTATAGAAATCGGAGATCTCTCGAGTGAAGAGCGCATCATGGGACATCGCCTGCGTTATGAATATGGAGTCATCGGGTTTATTCGCCGAAGACACGTTGAGGGAATTGTGGGAGCTGCTCAGGCGACTATTGAGGGAATTGCGTGAATTTGGACGCTGGCCAAGCTGATGGTAGTGTCCATGCTGATGATGATGATGGGGATGGTAGTGATGAGGATGATGGTAATGGGCATGATAATGACAATGGCTCGTATGCCCCAAAGGACTATACAACAATTGACGACGCTGCAGGCTGCTGTTATCCGTTTGGGGCTGCTGCTGCTGCTGTTGGTGCGGCTGTTGGGGCATCATGGCTGTCGCCTGTCTGCTGCGTGCACCATAGTAGAGATCATAGTCGTGGATTTCGGATAGGCCGGCGCTGTTGAAGCGCTGCTGAGCAGCTGCCGACTTGGCACTGGCAATGCTATCCTGTTCCGTGGGTATGGCCTTAAAGTAGCGCGTGTGATCCTGATAGTAGGGACACAGCGTCTGCTTAATCTTGATGATGGAGACGGGCGGCGGTGGCGATGGCAACGATGGTGAGCAGCTGCTCTCCTCCTCCTCCTCTTCTTCCTGCTCGTGCTCCTCGCCGTTATCATCGTCATCATGGTCCTCTAGCATATCGATGCTATTGCCCAGCGAGCTGCTTATGATGTTGTTCGGCTCATCATAGATGTTATCCGTATGGCTGTTCAGTATGGAGTCACTGGAGTACAGATGCTTATTGATGGCATACGATTCCTTGAGGTTGCGCTCCTGACCGGACAGCAGGCCCGACGATATCGATGTCGGCTGTGTGGTTACCACATGGCTCACCACCACATCGCCGTTGGTGGTGAGCTTGCTGCTGGAATCGGTTTTGGCCAGCAGCAGTACCAGCTCCTGGCTGGCAGCACCACTGACCATGGTCACATCATCCTTGAGATGCTCAAACGATGACTGCGACGACGTCCAGCGACGCAGGCTATTCACGATATTCTTGGAGATGGAACGCACTAGGGTCGTTTGCGGCGAATCCTGGAACTCGGGCGGCGGATCAATCGGCGCCAACGGACCCTTCTTCAGCGTATTGAAGTTCTCCGCACTCATGCCACCCTCTGAGCAGTTGTCCAGCGAATCGAACTGCGACACTTCACCATCACTCTCCACCATCTGTGGAACAACAGGTCACGCAAGTAGATGAAGAAGATTTCAGATTATATGGTTGCCACTACTCACCTCAATCTCGAACTTGCACATGCCAATGCGATAGGAATCACCGCTGGATATGGAGCTGTTTGTGGTCAAGGGTACGCCGCTGTCATCGCTCAGCGATGCCGCCGCATTCAGTTCAATGCTGTTGGCGCTAACCAGCTCATGGTCACGTCCCGCACCCGATGCACCCGCTGCACCACCCGCTCCCGTTGGCGGTGGCAACATGCTGCTGAAGCTGTCGCTGCTGCAAATGCTAACGGTCACACCGACGCCACCAGTGACTGCTGCCGTTCCTGATCCTGATCCTGATCCTGTGGAGCCATTGCCATTGCATAAAGGATTCGGATGCGGAATGTGAATTTGACTCTGACATTGATTACCATTCGAATTGCTGCTCTCCTTAAGCTTAATGGACGATTCCATGTTCTGTATATAAACGCCTGTGTGTGTGTGTGTGCGTGCGTGTGTTGTTGTTTAACTGTGTCCGTGTGTAAGTGTGTGGGCTGCAAATTGTAATCAATGATTATTAAAAGATCACGAACTAAATCAACATAGTGATATTATGGAGAATCTATCTATTCAAACATTTTGTTAACGAATCGGTTAACCGATTCAGCAAATTGAGATATTAAATCGGGCAAAAATGGGTAAACAGATATAATAGGTAAGACAATTTAGAAATATAAGCAATACTATAGAATCTACCGATATTCTAAAACACAGTTATTTAAAAATTCAACAAATCGGTTAACCGGTTCGATTAATTTTGGTAAACTTAAACAAGCCTACTCTCACTATTTAAATTACATGTGTCTGAATGAAATGAGGATATTACAAAATCTAATTAATCGGTTAACCGGTTCGCATGCTGACAACTTGATTGATTGACTGCGATTGATTAATTGATGACACACATCAATACGATACACGCCTCGTATGACCTTTGGGTGCGGCGAAGATGACGCTGCTGCTGCTACCGTTGCTGTTACCGCTGCTGCTGCTGCAAGCGATTGCAACGAATTGAAGGTCAATGACAGTTGCGTGCGCCTTAATTCCGCCCACCTTTAACGGCCCACAAAAAAAATAAAAAACGACCGAAGTCCGTCAACAGCAGCAGCATCAGCATTCGCTTGTGCGCAGAAAATTGTTGCCAATTTTTCCTCTTTTTTAGTAGTAGATTTTTGGGCGTAGATTTAAATGGAATAAGTCTATTCTTTTACAACGGCTCTCTTGTTTAATTTGCTTGTAAATTTTAAGATTGCGCACACTGTATATTCTGCAATAATTTACATTAAATATACAAATACACCCACACACTCACACACGTAGAGAGAGAGAGATTAATTCGTAGCCCGAGAGATACTAACACAACACCAAAACATTTGGAGTGCGTAAAAAATGCTGCGCTATTTGTAGTAGTACCTACACATACACACATCGATGTACATATATGTATGTGCTTGTATATACACACACACAAGCTAACCGACTCACGCACGCACGTACACACACACACACACACGCACACACACACGCACACACACACACATACATACATATGCAGCACCGCCCTGCACTAGCAGCAGCAACAGCAGCAGAGGAAGCAGCAGCAGCCCAAAAAGGAGTAGCCGGGATATGTGCGACGCTGCCGACGTCGTCGTTCCCATCCATCGTCGTTGACGCCGTCGTTTTCGTAGTAAGTCGTGTGCTGTAGTAATTTTTTTATGATGATGATAACTCCGAATGCCGCCGCCGCTGCCGCTATTTAAATTCATTCGTATGCATTTTGTCAGCAAGTGTTTGATTTAGAGCATGTCATGCATTATTGTGATAAGAGATATTTTCTTATTAGAATTTTTTTTTTCGTCACTTTTGTATATACACAACTGCCCACACACACACATATATATATATATATATATATGCTGATATACTCAGTGTCACTCACACACATACAGCAGCGTAGGGAGCGACGCAGCAGCAGCAGCTTCTTCACATGCACATAACACCTTAGCTTAATTTAATTATTGCTCTCTCTCTCTCTCTCTCTCTTTATCTATGGCTTTCGCGTACTAACTGCTAGACACACACATATACACAGTTATCCGTGTGTGTGTGTGTGTGTGTCGCCCAAAACATACACATGCACTTGAAGAAATATCCACAAACACTCACTCATACGCACACATTTACAAACACACACACATACACTTGCAAAATGCATTAGCATTCATTACAATTCCACGGCGCATACAATTTTCAGTGCACTTGCCTTGACTGAGATTGTGGCTGGTTTGAATGGCTGTGATTAGACTGCAACGCCCTACAGATTGCAATTATTTTTGATTAACACACGCACTTTACTAATAAACACATATTGATTGCTTGCATTTGCACACATTGCAATTGTTTTTTGGCTGCTGCTTTCAATTTGAGCATTATTTTATTGGGTCCTAAACTCCGATGTCGATTCAGCGTCGTTTCCAGTGTGACCACAATGCAGTTGCAAAAAATTCCAACCATCGCATTCCCTCAAAACATATCGTATCGTTACAAAACCAACATTATCGAAACTGCATTTCAATTGTTATTCACCGATAACGCACCGATAACGATAGACGAGGCTGCAATTCAACTACTACAAACTCCAACTTTAGTATCATTGAAATTTATTTTACGATAAGCAAAAACATTTCACTTAAGTGCTAAAAGGCAAAAAAAATAACTTTATGAGCGCCGACTGTTCGTATGTAAATGCACATTTATCTGTTCCACATCCAGGCAAGTAGTGCCTACATCATCTAGGGCATCATACGCAGAGCACCGTCCAGACGGATAACTTCGCCGTTGAGCAGCGGGTTCTCGTAGATGGCCTGCACCAGCTGAGCGTACTCGCTGGGCTCGCCCAGGCGCTGTGGGAACGGTATGGACTTGGCCAAGAAGGTGCGCACCTTCTCGGGCAGAGCTGCCAACATTGGGGTGTTGAAGAGACCGGGAGCAATGGTGCAGATGCGAATACCCTGGGTGCTCAGATCACGTGCAATGGGCAGGGTCATGCCCACAACAGCGGCTTTCGATGCCGAATAGGCTGCCTGTCCGATCTGTCCATCGAAGGCAGCCACTGAGGCCGTGTTCACGATCACACCACGCTGTCCATCCTGGTTGGGGGCATTGGCGCCCATCAGGCCAGCCGACAGACGGATGACGTTGAATGTGCCCACCGTGTTGATATTGATGACACGCTGGAAATCATCCAGTTTGTGGGCAACGTTCTTATTGAAGTTGAAGGTCTTCACAGCTGTGGCTGTGCCGGCACAGTTCACCGTCAAATCGAGACGACCGAACTTATCCTTGGCCGTCTGCAGGGCAGCGGTGACATCCTTCTCGGAGGTGACATCCACCGGCACGAAGACAACGTTGTCGCCCAGTTCCTTGGCCACATCAGTGCCCTTCGATGATGGCAGATCGGCCACCACAACACTTGCTCCTTGCTTGGCCAATCGCTCAGCTGTGGCACGGCCCAAGCCAGAGGCGCCTCCAGTGACCAGCGAAACGACGTTCTGCAACAATAATTATTGTTATACAATAATTATTAGGTTGTATATGTGTGTGTGTGTGTGTGTTTCTGTTATAAGGTACAAGGTACACGACAAATCGGACATACATATGAACTTATGTACATATGTATGTATGACACAATTACGATTATTCTTAGCAGACAACGATCGGGTCCATCCCAATTGGACTTTGTCCCCAAATCTCTGACCCGCCAGTTGTTGTCATAAAGACTATATGTATAAAGCAAATTTACGTTCTTCTTGGGCGTGAATTATAAGTTCAATGTGCTAAGCATACCTTCAGCATATTTGCGGTTTGATGACTTTAACAAAAGTAAAAATATTTGACTAAGCAAGTGCAAGGAATTCTGAAAGACTGTCGGCTTCTTTGCAGAAAACACCGGTTGCTGTGTTAATCAAAGAGGGAAACACTATCGATATACATAAAGTGGCGGCAACATCGATACACATGTCGTGTAATTACAACACTGTTAATTTATGTAACATACTGCTAACAGTGGTGAGGAGCTAACCACTACTCGGAGGAGTCAAACTGTTATGTATATTTTTCTCGATAGGTTGTCTGTTGTCACCAAGGCTGCCAATATTACTGTTTAAGTGTAAAAATTCGAAATTGTTGTTCTTTTTGCATAATTTAGTTTTTGCTATTCCGTCATTCCAGTTAACAATATTTGGTTGTTATTCACTGACAGCCGCTACTCATTTTTATCCTGGCCTTTCACGATTTTTTCTAATAATCAGCGAAGCAGCTTCTTTTTCTTTAACATAGAGCAACACTGGTTGTCAGTAATAACAGACACCACAAATTAAGAAAACAATTCATTTGTTGATATCGAAATGGTCCGAAGGAAGGCAAGAAGTGGCAAGTTAACAGCAGCTGACAAATCGAAGGATAACGATGGAGAAGTCCTCAATAGAGTTAACCAAAGGCAACCAGCCCAGAATCGTTTGAAGCGCCTGCAGCGTTCTCTGGAAACTCCATTTGAAATGCGTGATAACAGCTCTGGAAGACATGTCCCCCCCAAAAACATACTGAGCTCCGATATGAATATCGAGTCTGCATTTAAGCAATGTACGCTCAATTCTAGACCGACTCAGATGGACTCGATATACTCGTTTGTCAAGGGCCCGAAGTCCAAGGCGCTTAATGATGTCAGCAACAGACGCACTCATTACTCCAATACAGGTAATATTTCTTGTTGGACATAGACAGAGAAAGATATACTTAGGATTGTTGTTCCTTGGGATTCGCAGCTCAGCAACGTCTCCATCAACTGTGTGAATCATTGCAGCAGAAACAGCAACAAATCCAAAATGCGACCAACAACAACGATAAGGAGATCGTCAATCAGAAATCATCACTGTGCAAGGATTCAAATGAATCGAAGGAAGAAATCGAGGATTCCATGGATATTGACGAGGATTTAGATAGTTCCGATCAGGTGAGTGGCAGTCTAGTAAAGAGACAGTACTTTCCCAAGGATTAACCATCAATTTACACTTAGTTAATAAAGGGTGCTTCGCCGCCAAAGAAGCCAAAAGCTGCCATGACGGATGATTGTGACTGGGAAATGGTTGAACTGCCTCCAATCGGGGATCTGCCGACAAAGTCTGATTACATGTATTTCGTTGTGGACACCAACATAATCTTGGAAGATCATAGATTTTTGTTGGATCTGTGCAAACTCTCCATAGCTGGAACCGGTGGCATCATGATCTTCCTACCCTACATGATAATCAAGGAGCTGGATAATCTGAAGATGCGGCGCAACAATCCTAAATTAAGTAAAGCTGCCGTGCGTTCCATCCACGCCCTGAATGCTCTGTTTGACAACGGTGCCAATATACAAGGTGAAACTATCCATCAATTTGCTTGTTGGGATTACCTTAATAAGACTCTGGGTTCCAATTTTCTTTGCAGGTCAATCGGCTATACAGGAGGCGGAGCACCTGATCACTGTCGATACAGCAGATGATAGCATCATCAATTGCTGCCTCCAATTGAAGAGGACCGTGTCTCATCTGACACTGGTCACCAACGATGCCAATATGCGACTGAAGGCAAATGTCTCTTACATCCATGCACTTAGTCGCAATATGCTAATCCTGAAATACGATATGATTCGCGATGGGGCATCTTAGATACCAGACCAAGAAAGGACTGAAACACGATACGTATATGATGACCTACCTGTGATACGATACGATATACACATATGCATTACCTTTAGTGGTGAAATACAATCGAATGAGGACCTTCAATATCGCTTAACACATGGTGCTTATCAACATCTAAAACTATCGCAACCGTTGACGGTCTATTCGATTATTTTGGCACCTCTGATTACCGTAAATAGTATAATATTAACTGGCGCACCTCTGAGAAAGTGAAGTACAAATATGATAGACATCAAAACGGTCCTCAGTTGGTTGCCTTAGGTTAGCACTATTTTAAACTTCTTCACATTACCTGCTCCTGTATATTAAAGGATCACCAAGCATACACATTCATGTATATATGTATAATATGTAGACATATGTAGCTTTAGTTTTTGTACATATATACGTATACATATCTATATGGCAATAAGTTTGAAATAAAATCATCTATGGTCTGAAATCCGGTGTGTTGAGTAGAGTTTATTTGCTTTATGATAAGTCCCAGATTTCCGACCTACTTAGAATCAGACAATGCTATCTCCCAACTTCTATGCCACGCACTGGGGTCGCTAAGAGGAATTATCTATTTGCTTTCCATTTCGATAGATGCTATCGTTTGTTTTGCGTGGTATCTGCGAGTTTTGCAGAAAAAAATAAAGTCACTAGTTCCTAGAAAATGGTGTTTTATTATTGTTTGATTTTAATTAAGAGAAAACCCAGAGGCGCCGCCTTAGAGAATCTTATCGACCCCGGAAGGGTAAATACTTGGACTTCTTTTTAATCCACGTACCAGATGTACATGATGATATATTGGGCTTGTACGGAAAGGTAATGTATATGACAGAGATTATGTATATATATTCTGAATCTGAATCAATATACATGTTCCTTGTTCATGATTTCCTTATTCTTAAATCCGTTTCTGGATAGTCCACAATTATTAAAAATTTTCTAAAAAAATGATTTGAATTTTTTTTAAATCTTTAAGTTTAGTTGAAATTAGAATGCTGTTCTTTATTATCCATGTAATTAAGGTAATTAGGAGAGTTATAGTACACAATATTCATAATATGAGTATTACAATAATTATAAGGTATAGTTGTTCAGAGAATCTTGGGACTTGGCATCATGCAGCTGGGAGACCTAACTACGATTTCCTTGCTTCTCGAGTTTTCGGTAGCAGGAACACTTCCGTTTGGCAGATTGCGGAGAGTTGGATCCAAATGCAGCTCAATTCGTTACCAAGAAGTTTTAAAAGTCACTCGTCGCTCGTCGTGTTCGGTCCAGTGATCACGGGACACAAGGATTCCAAAGACTCCAGCAGAGGAATAAAGGCACCACATAAGCAAAGAAGCTGTGTATGTATTGATGAAGAATATATAGTTGATCATATAGATATATGGAAGTATATACCATATCATTAAGATATATCTATATGTGTGTAAGTGTGAAGGTCCGCTTTATAATTGCCGGATAATATCGGTCTCTAAAGGATAATTTGGAATTTTTTTTATTGTGTATGTCCGCTTTATAATTGCCAAATTATATCGGTCTCTCAAGTTTATTTTGGAAGCTGTTAATTCTTGTGTATTCCTTGCTCTTTTACCATTTTCTTTCTCTATTTCTAAGCCTTTCACTTGGTCCGATCCTTTGACTGCCTCTATTTTTTTCTATTTTTGTGGGACCGTATTTCTCCATTTTCCTCGCGTTTACTGGACCTCAGTTGAGTCCTTGGATATCCTTCCTTCTCTTACTGTTGACGCACATCCCTCTCTCTCTGTCTCTCTCTCTCTCTATCTATCTATCCGTTTCTCTCTGACTTGAGTTATTTATACAAATTGCAGTTGCAAGTTGATGTCATCCCAAAGACTCTGAATTCGTTGGCATTGCTGCAGGAGCAACGCTGCCCGTTGCAGCGCCATCAGTTGACGCCAGCTCCAGGCCAGGCTCCTATCCTACAATTTGGTATCGAGAAGTCCGATACCGGATAGCTGCATACGCTCCAATTGCTCGGATAGCGTCCGCTGCTCGCTGGTCAAGCGCAGTATCTCCTGCTTCTCCTCATTGGTGTGACCTTTGCGCTTGGCCCTGTTCTGCAGCATACGTTTGTAAGTCTCTAGTATCTCCTGGTCAATTACGTCCAGCTTACGTACGATCTCTGTCCGTCTGATCTCTTCGATGGCAGCGGCACGTAGTCGCTTCAGTTCATCGCTGTTGAACTGACCAACGGCTTTGATCTCGGCTGTCACTCGCTTGATCTCGAGCAGCACCTCGTCAATATCTTCCTGGCCGGCCAGCTCGCTGGCATCCAGCAGTCCGCTGTCGATGAGCTCCTTCTTCAGGCGCTGTTCAATGCCGACGGCATGCTTTAGCATCGACACCGAACGGAAGTTGCCCGAGGCCATCGCAGCGGATGCGGCGGCGGCGGCGGCTGTGTTGCTGGATGAGGAATGGGTATTTTCGTTACTGCTACTGTTGCTGTGGTCACCGACGGCGGCCTGTTCGCTGGGCAGCGATTCGTCCATCAACGCCGAGACGAGCCGCTGCGTCAGCGGACCAGTTATGCTCTCCTCCAGCATGGATTCCCCCTTCTTGAGCATAGTGCTCGCGTTCTGTGACTTATGCCGAGCTCCACCTGGCTGCAGCGACTTCATGTCCTCCTGTGCCCATGTCGTGGAGTAATGGGGCCCCAGTGCTGGTATCGGCGGCACCAGTGGCCCTCGATACTGCTCCAGCAGATCATCAATCATTCTGATATCCCCATGACTGACTGGCATGCAGTATGGTTCCACCGATAGCCAGAATTTGTTGGGCATATCATTCCTGGGCATGGAAATCTTCGATACTTGAGGTTGTTGAGTCTGTTGCTGATGCTGCTGTTGCTGTTGAGGCTGTTGTTGCTGCGCCGTGGGCACAGACACATAATCCATGCTGTCGTCCGTGTGCATGGGACTGTTTTTCATTTGTTTTGATATGGCGCCCTGTAGCTGTTGCTGCTGTTGTTGTTGTTGCTTCAATATCGTCATGGACGAGTGCTTCTTGCGTACGCCAGTGGGTTCATCGCGTAGCTTGCGCTTGGAGTTGCCGGACGATGTGGCCGGGCTGCCAACTCCGCTTGCGCTACCAGTGCCAGTGGCACCGATTCCCAGCATGCCGTTAAGCACGCTAGGATTTGTTGGTGGTGAACTGGGCGGGACTCGCTCAAGTTTCCTGCGATCCTGTCGCTTCTCATCCTTATCAAGGCTATCGTATTCAGCCTTGAGAACGCGTGCACGCAGCGCCACATTGGAGAGCATCAGCTCCAGTTCCAGCTGCACTGCGTCTAGATCCTCCGCAGCCAAGTGATCGTCAGCGGGACGCTGCAGGGCAGCAGCCAATGTGGGCAGCTGTTTGGGCACATCGCGGCTACGTATCATTGGTATCGTCGCACCATTCGCGAGGACAAACGCATCCGCGTCCACTGCGCCATGAGCGCCCGTTTTGCTGCCACTGTTGCCAGCGCTTACGCCAGGTCCGCTACCGACGCTGTGGATTAGGTTAGTGAGTAACTTGCCACCAGACAAGCCAAAGGCTCCAACGCCTCCGCCCCCAAAGTGGGCTATCTTATAACCCTTTACATTTGTACCCATTTTAGTGTTGATGTGAAATTCTTCGCGGAAAAATGCAGCGTGCCACAAAATACCAAAAGAATGAGTGGACAAGAGGAAAAAAATCGATACGCAATACAGCGATGTTGTTATCGATAGGTCACAGCTGTTGCGAATCAAATTTGTTAGCGCGCATTTCCCAATACTGGTGTTATCGATATGCCAAGTGCTGCGCATCGGCCCTGAATTTTTTGTTTCGTTGCGTTTCGTTTGCGTTTTTGTTCTTTGTTGTGCCGTGCGCGCTCTTCTGTGATAAAGTGTACTTAACCATTTAGTTAATGTTATCAATTCGTAATGATTAGGTCAGGCCCCAATCGACGGCCAGTTATCATTGGCTGTTAGCTCGATAAATGATCATTTTATTGCCGCCAAACGACAAAAAAAAATAAATAAACATAAACATTATAAACATCAACAATAACAACTGCAGAAACATAATACAAAAGAGCAGTGCAGCAACAGCAACAGTAGCAGCCAACAGAGACCGCAGTCAGCAGCGCTGCAGCAGCAGCAGCAGCAGACCAGAGAGTGTTTGTATGTCAACAATTTGGTGCATAGTACTTTTTTTGTGTCGTGTATAAATATAGTGGAAGAATGAGCAAGCAAAGAGTGAAGATGAGTAATTTTATGTAATTGAAAAGCAATTGTTGAACTAGAAATTCACAGTTAAACTTTAATCTCGTGATGTGCCTTCAATTAATTGGGTTGCTCTGTAGCCCAAGACGCAATCGCAGTCGTTGTCGCAGTCGCAGTAGCATTTGTTGATTGCCAGCAGCAGATGCCCGCAGCTGAGCCAGCAATAATAACAACAACAACAATAACAGAGCATGGATCCAGGCAGCGCTGCTTTCATTTCGACAGAAATCTCTGTTCTTTTCGTTGTTCTCTTCTGAGTCAGGCGCGCCTTCGGATTGGTTCTGACAGCTTTATTGATCAAATATTTAGCGTGTAAGTTTTAGGCATGTGTATGTGTGTGTGTGTGTGTGTGTGTGTATTTTGGCTTGTAAATGTGTTTTCAGTTTGTCTGTTATCAGGCAGCAGACAAAATCAGACACAGAGGAATTGCACTGATAACAAACACACACAAATACATATGTATAGGAGTAGAGATATACATACATACATACATACATATGTACATATCTGAATAAAGTGGTGGCAACAAGTGTTTGTTGTTGTTATTGTTGTTGTTGTTATTATTATTGACCGTTAAGTTGCATAGAGCGCAGAAGAAGAAGAAGAAGCTCTGGCCAACATTTCGATACATTATTGATGTTCTTAGCCATATTAGTTGAGTAGCCAGCAATCCATCAGACAAAATTTCTAAAATTAGTTTCAATTTCATATAATATTTTTGACGTTAATTGAATGGAAGTTGGCTAACAACTGACATCGTTTTGCGACTCAATCAATTAACACCTCCCTCTGTACCTCTAACAATCTGTATGTACATATGTATGTATGTAAATATGTATGTATATATGTATGTATGTAAATATGTATGTATATATGTATGTATATATGTATGTATATGTATGTATGTATGTATGTATGTATGTATGTATGTATGTATGTATTAATGTATGTATGTATGTATTTATGCATGTATGTATGTATGTATGTATGTATGTATGTATGTATGTATGTATGTATGTCCTGTGTGAGAAACGAACGGAAGTTGAGGTCTCTCCGAATTACTTTGATTATGAGGTTTTAATCTTGATTTTGGTCTGGGCAAATATTTGTGCAATTAATTGATTCAATTTGTAAATTGTGCACATCTTTTGTTTACCCAATATATGACAACGATAACGACATACAACAAAAAAAATTTTCCAATTTGCTTAACTTATTATGTGCTAGCCGCTAATGAAAGCAAACAGATAAGTTTCTTCGGACCGCAAGGGACCCAAAGAACCTCTTTGAGCCTCACAGATGAGTTCTTATTTAATGTGTTTGTCACTTGCCCATTTTTCGTTTATCTTATGCATTTTATTTACAAATTTTTGTAATTCTGTATATTGCGATTAGATAACCCTTCCACCAATACCCCAACCATACATATATGTATATTCCCCAGAGTGGGTTTAACCCTGAAGGTTGCATGTCGTTGCTATGGGGCATGGGTCGGAATACGACAGTTTTGCTTATTGATTTTCGCCAATTTTTCCTTATTGATTAAGCCAACTAAATATATATATATATATTTATTGCCATTCATTCGTTAATTTCCACTCGATTCCTTTCATTTGCAGCGACGCGAGGACTTAGGGAGCGAAAAGCGATCACATCGATAGGGAGTTGAGGAGCTGAGGCAGCAACATGAAGTTCGCCGAGCATCTATCGGCGCACATAACGCCCGAGTGGCGGAAGCAGTATATCAATTATGAGGTAAGACATGCAGCTGTCAAACTCTAGATATCTGTATTGATATTTCGCAAATCGTAGCATATTTATAGCTAAGATAGAGAGACAGACATCAACCCTGATAACACACAACTTACAGCGATAAGCAAGATCTTCAGAAGATGTACCTTGAATATTTTGAAATGTAATTTTAGGAAATGAAAGCAATGCTTTATCTGGCCGTGGAGGAGGCACCCTCGGTGGACAGCGTAGAGGATGAGGTGCTGAAGCGTCACTTTGCCAACTTTGATGAGAACTTCTTTCACTATTGCGACAAGGAGCTCAAGAAGATCAACACCTTCTATTCAGAGAAGCTGGCGGAGGCCACACGCAAATTTGCCACACTGAATGCCGAGCTCAAGACAAGCATCGAGGAGTCCGAACGTACAGCAAAAAAGTCCAAGGGGCAGAAGAGGCATGCCGCATTGCCTGACCGAAAGGCGCGTGAATTGAAATTGGCGTTCAGTGAGTTCTACTTGAGTTTGATTCTCCTCCAGAATTACCAGAATCTGAATCATACCGGTTTTCGCAAAATACTCAAGAAACACGATAAGGTAAGGGATCACTCTATATACATATGTACTGATATCAAATTTTAATTTTAAATTTTATAAAAAAATATTGCTTATGTCAATTGTAGCTGCTGCGTGTGGACAGTGGAGCGAAATGGCGTCAGGAGTATGTGGAGGCATCGCATTTCTTCATCAACAAGGATATCGACAATATCATCAATGAGACGGAGACCACGGTCACCGGCGAGCTGGAGGGCGGCGATCGACAGCGTGCTATGAAGCGGTTGCGTGTGCCGCCATTGGGTGAACAACAGAGTCCATGGACAACATTCAAGGTTGGCCTCTTCTCGGGCGGTTTCATTGTGCTGGGCATTGTGGTGGTGCTATCGGCCATATTCCATGATATAAGCGGCGAGGATCTGAAGGTTACATTTCGTCTGTACCGCGGTCCGTTGCTCATCATTGAGTTTATCTTTCTGATTGGCGTCAATATCTATGGCTGGCGTTCGTCTGGTGTCAATCATGTGCTCATCTTCGAATTGGATCCGCGTAATCATCTGTCCGAACAGCATCTCATGGAGCTAGCCGCCATTTTCGGCGTTATCTGGACCTTGAGCATGCTCAGCTTTCTGTATAGTGCCAGTCTGAGTATACCGGCCTTCATAAACCCCTTGACCCTAACACTCATTATGGTGCTGTTCCTGATCAATCCGTTGCATGTGCTACATCACGATGCCCGCTTCTGGCTGTTGCGTATCACGGGTCGTTGTCTGGCCGCGCCATTCTTTCATGTGGGTTTCGCGGATTTCTGGCTGGGCGATCAACTGAACTCCTTGGCCACGGCTATACTCGACTTTGAGTATCTCATCTGTTTCTATTTCACGAATGGCAACTGGTCAGAGGCTGTGGATGCGTCCATTTGCATGGAAAAGGATTTCATAGTGCGTCCCATTGTGAATTGCCTGCCGGCGTGGTTCCGTTTCGCTCAGTGTCTCCGTCGATATCGTGACTCTCGTGAAGCGTTCCCACATCTGGTCAATGCTGGCAAATATTCGACCACCTTCATGGTTGTTATCTTTGCCACTCTCAAGAACTTCAATGCTCGTAAGTAGTCCATCTCACTCTTATTCTTGATGTGAAAGGATTCTGATATACCGTTTCCTTCTATTTCATGCAGCTAACTATGCCAACACCTTCGACAATCCATACACCTGGCTGTGGATAATCTCATCGATAGTGTCCTCCTGCTACTCGTACACGTGGGATATCAAAATGGATTGGGGTCTATTTGATAAGAATGCCGGCGAGAATACCTTTCTCCGTGAAGAGGTCGTCTATTCATCCACAGTGAGTATTCCTCGCAAAGTTAAAGATCTTCCAATCAATGGGATTAATATCAATCTTTATATCTGCAGGGCTTCTATTACTTTGCAATCTTGGAGGATCTGGCGCTGCGTTTCATTTGGGCATTGTCCTTCTATTTGACTGAAATGAAAATTGTCAGCGGCGATATTATGACCTCCATTACAGGCATACTCGAAGTCTTTCGGTAAGCATAACTTTTAACATAGTTGAAATTTTGATTAATGCTTGATTATAAATTTAGACGATTCGTCTGGAACTTTTTCCGGCTGGAGAACGAGCATCTCAATAATTGCGGTAAGTTCCGTGCCGTGCGAGATATTTCCATAGCACCATTGGACTCGTCCGATCAGACGTTGATTTTGCGGATGATGGACGAAACGGATGGGGTGATCAATCGATATACGAAAACAAATCGACCCAAGCCAAAGAAGGTCAAGGATCCGGAGAAGCGTAGTCTGCTGCATCCACGTGGCTCACTGCAGGATCTAAGTATTGATATGGACGGTAGTAGCAAAAAGCTTTAAAGTCCTCTCCACAAATTATCCAATTGAAATCCTCATCCAAGAGAGCTTCCTAACATTCTTATTATCTTTATTCTTGTCATTATAATTCACAAGTGTTTTTTTTTTTTTTTTATTTTTGGTTTGGTTTGGTTTTAGTTAATGTTTTATAGTTAGTGGCGAGTAGTACTTAATGAAACCTAAAATGTACCAAAATGGCAACCAGATTCCAACCACAAAATAATATTTACTTTAAAATATACCTTAAGCTTAACAAAATACTAATTAAGCATTCCATTTATGCATATAACTCAAAAATCCGTACCGAACAACAAAATGATATATATATATATATATATATATAAATATATATATATATATATATATATATATATATATATATATACACTATACATATATGCAGCCCATACCTTTAAAATAAGACCGAAAGGCCACAATTAAATCAAGCGGCAGTATTACTTAGGCAGGCGCTTGCTAGAGTCCTTAAAACCCACCCTCGCCACCTTCGCCACCTTCGCAACCCCCTAATAATTAATTGATATTGAGAATATTGGCAATAATCTTATGATGGAGCAAAAAGACATTCCCCAATTAGACATATACATGGTAGTCTATTATGAAGAACCGTGCACTTAGTTCGATTTACGTATGCATCGATACCCTTTGAGCAACTGTCAAATGGGAACATTTCGATGATAGACTTATACTTTTTGAAGCAATCTACGAATTAGTATACATAATTCAAAATATAGACTTGAAAGCGTCAAACGTCTAATTACGGTACTATAGTGTAAAGCGGCCTTGTCTTAAACTAAATTAAAATTTAAATTAAAAAATAAAAACAAATATACATTTTCGAAAATTTGTACATACTAACTAATAAAATTTACAATTACAAGATTAGAACTGAACTGAAACCAGAACTGTAATGAATATACGCAAAATATACAAACATATACATATATAATTACTACTAATCAGAACTTTAGAAATCCCTATACACCTACATACACATATAGTACTATATCATTAATTGTATCTTTATTGTATTATGAGATGCGCCTCGCACAGCATCGAAACCGGATCGTAAGAAATAAATATAATAACAAATATGCAGCAAACATTACATTTCTTTTAATCAATCAGAAACAAATATATTATCTTCTATTTACGAGACATTCTCGAGCACCGCACAGACTAGGGCAGTGCCACGCATAATCCAGAATTCGGGTTCCTGTTCACTGCGCAGCAGTATCGATAGCACAAAGTTGGTCGAGTGTCCCGTTGTGGAGAGTACGCCGGACCGTTGCTGGGTCTTGTAGAGCGGTGCCTCGTAGCGCACCACATTGCTTATCTCCAGGCAGGGCATGAATCGTATGACGGGCATTCTCGTATAGAGCTCTCCGAAATTGGCATCACAGAGTCCGCCCATCGAAAGATCCCAACGAGCTGCCTCCACAAAGATGCCATGCACATTAATGACGTCATCGGTGCACTCCTCTAGATCGCGATACAGAGATTTATCCTAAAAAGTTATACGATAAAGAATTATTTTTCAGAATTTGACTTTGATTCTAGAACTTCTAACTAGCGCATTGCTTTTTATTTGAGGTGTTTCTAAGGGGTATTTCGCGAGTTATGGCCAAAAAGTGCCTAAAATTGTCCTGAAATGGCCTTTTCCTTGATTTTTGTATACCCATAACTTTGAACTGTTATATCTCAGCCAATTTTCAACCGATTTTGATGAAATTTGATATTTTGTTAATGGGGTTGATCAAAGTTTAATTCAGAATTCAAATTTTGTTAAAATTTATCGTTTTTAATTTTTAGACTCTTTTTTACCCATTTTCCATACTAAGGACATGGTATTGTCATCGAAAATTGAAAAATTTGTTTACCCCAATATTTAGACTGTTTTCAATTTTAGGACTCATAACTAGCATTTTGCTTTTATTTGAGGCGTTTCTAAGGGGTATTTCGCGAGTTGTGGCCAAAAATATGCCAAAAATTGTCCTGAAATGGCCTTTTTCTTGATTTCGGTATACCCATAACTTTGAACTGTTATATCTCAGCCAATTTTTAACCGATTTTGATGAAATTTGATATTTTGTTAGTGGTTTTGATCAACGTTTAATTCTGCATTTTGAACTATTTTAGATTCTGGGACAGTATTTTGCGAATTATGGCGAGGAATTGGTCCGAAAGTGACGAAAGTACGTTTTCTAAATCGGTTTGTTAACTACTTTTCTACTTAAAATCAATTTTAAATGAGGAAAAAGAGATTATAAGATTTGTTACTCACAGTGGCATTGGAGTTATGGCGCACGAAGAATTCTTGTTGAATCAGCTCCATTTCGATAACCTCAAAGTCAATTTTCAGCGAATCAATGGGGAGGATGCGTCGGCGAGCATAGGTTTGTAGGACACCAGTGAGAAATGATTGCGGGAAGAAGAAGCCACTTATCCAATAGGATCGTGGCGCCCCGTTCTCGGCCCAATGTTGGATGAAATCAATGCGGCGCTGAAAGTCCGCAATATAATTGGGTAGGGATTTGATGGAAAGGAAGCTTCGCTTAGCCCACATGGCGGGCACAAGATTGGAGAGCAGGGATCGGAATACCATCTCCAGATCCTCGGACATGACAACCAGACCCTTGATGGCCTTCGATAGATTGCTGAGACTGTCATGAATGACGCTCAGAGCTATGTTGAAGCGATCGATCTCCTGCACCAGCACAGTGGTCAATGAGGGCATCTGCCCCTTGCTGTCCAACTTAAGATGAAATGATTGAAAATTAGTGACATCTGGGGGATCTTATTACTTGGGATACTTACCACCGCGAGAGTGTCATGGATGGGTTCACGTTGTATTTTGTTGGTTAGCACGGATTGAATGCGAGCTATGATCTGTTGACAGAGGTCATTCTCCATGGCCTGCCCTTCATCGGCCGCCGAACGTGGCTGGCCCAGTAGCAGAGTGCTGGTGAAGAAATCAGTTTCTTTGCTCTGGAACACAATGTTCGCATTCTGATTCATGCCGAAGATCTCGGGATCCTCCAGCACGGGGAAGCCCTGTACGAATTCAGCGTACTCCTTGAGGGTCTTGGCCTGCGGATCACGATAGTTTGACTCGCCTCGGCAATACTTGTAATCGGGTTGCGTAATCCTTTCCGAGGAGAATATGGTAAGGATTGTACGCAAACAGCGCTGATCCCAGTAATCTGTAACACGACCGCCCCAGGTGATCTCACCATTGATATAGAGTATGGCCTCCCAAGGTATGGTCATCATGATGTCCCGCTTGATGAAGAAATCCAGTGTCTTCAGCCCGCACTCGCGATCGCTCTCATTGAACTCGTAGGTGATGTTCCAGCCAAGCGGACCGAACTTGCGACGCTCCAGCAGCACCGCATGGAACATGCACAGGCCAAAGACGATGGCACGCCATGTGCCATTCTGGATATGCTGCTCGAAGAACTCCAGCTTCAGATCCGCCAGAGCACCAATCACATTAGCCTTGATGCCCTTCGGCGGTTCATTGGTGATCTTCACCGAGTTCTGGAGCACGCTGATCGGAAACGATTGTGTCGGCATCGACGATAGATATAGACGAAAGTCCGGATGGGTCTTGGTTATGCCCAGCGACAGATTGCGGACGGTCGTCTCCAGGCTACGCATATAGGACGTGGCCAGATGACAGTTCTGCAGGAAGACCCAGTGACCCATTAACAGGCTCTTCTCGATAAGACTGTCCGCTAGTGGACCCTGACCTTGTCCCAGCGATATAGAGTAGTACTTATCTATGTACGCCATTTCCTCTGTGAATTTTAAGAAACTGGACATCGGATCCGAACCGGTGGACAGCACAAATATCAACGGTGTGACGGCAGATGTGTCCAGAAAACTATGAAACGGAAGAAGTTGAGATTATAAATAATTTTGGGTTCAAAAAAATATGATTATGTCCTACTTACACTGTGCTCAGCTGTGTGCCGGCAGCGGAGACTTCGGTGAAGTATTTGCCCACAGTGACGCACAAATAGCTGACGACATTGAGCAAGAATCGCGGCTTGCGGAAGATGGCAATGAACATGAGCTTGTGGAAGATGGAGAGACGCCGATCCCACTTGTCACTGGGCTTAGCCCTGCTTTCGGTGAAGTCAAAGGTCTCGCGATTGTCGTGCAGCTGCAGATAGAAGGGTTGATGCAGTTCGTCAGTGAATCCGCTAAAGAAGTTCTTGAAATTTTCCTCCAAGTAGAGAGCTGTCTCCCATTCCATTTGGTTTAACTTGAGAGATGGAGGCTTCGCCTTCATGCGCACATTTCCTACGGGACCGCGAGTTAGGAAGTGGAACTCCTCCTCGGTGACGCGTCCCTCTTGGCGTTCCACTGACAGCGCCAGTAGGAAGCTGAAAATGAGCTTATGGTTCTCGAAGAGACCACGCGATATATTGTCATAGATGGCCTTCAGTTCGTCGGTCATGAGCATGGCAATGCGCACCTCCACCGCCAGCACAGGATGATCCAGGCGGAGCACGTTGCAGAAGACCTGAGTGAAGTACTTGAGGCTGTACTGGTACATGGGGTCGATCTCGGCGAGACCGGCAACCACAAAGTATAGAATGGCGCCACGTGAGGCCAGGATGCGATACCTCTCCCGGGATGCAGTGATCACCTTCTCCGTTTCCTCCGTATCAATTAAACGAGCGGCAATGATCAACGATTTTTCCTAGTCCGAAAAGCATAATCAATTGAAGTTAATGGTGGAACTTAGACGGACTTACCTTGGCATCGTTTAGAGTCTCGACTAGTTCCTCGTCATCCAGTATGTTACCCTCGGAGTTGAAAAGCAGTTTGAGCACTTTGTCCTCCAGTGACAGCAGCTGCTGCTTGTCCGCGTTGATCTTGACGACGAGATCACTGCGTTGCTGCTCCATTGCGGGCAGCTCGATGGCAACGATGTCCCTGCGAAGCACATATGATATTGGAAAGGACACTCTATAGATGATCTTAACTTACGCAAGCAGCTGATCCTCCAGGCCACTCTCGGTGACCAGAAAGTTGACCAGCGTCACATTGATGCAGACCTCCGGCAGATAATGGGGATTCGGTAGCTTTGTGGTCATATAGAGCTTGAAGTTCTCATTGTAGTCGATCACTTGATCTCCCAGTTTGAGGTAGACCTGACCCTCCGATTTGTAGGTCTCACGCTGAAGTATGGGCCGCAGCGAGGGATCAATGGTCTCGTCGAGTTCCTCGAGGAGCACAGGATAACCTTGGCGCACGCTATTCTCCAATACACGCATCATATTGGCATCGGTCATTTTGATGACCTGCAGATTATTGGCTTTCTCCATGTTGCGGATCCAACGATTGGCCTGTTCCTGGGGATCGATCATGAGGGCCCAGCGCAGAGCACGCGTTGCGTAGATGCCATTCTCAATGGATATACTGTCCTTGGGCAGACCATCCACATTCCACTGCCTCATCTCATACGGATCGCCCAGCACCTTCAGTAGATTGAATTCCTTGCTGGAGGCAATGCTAAACTCACGGCACTTGTCCACCCACAGCTGGCCCATGTCCCGCCGATACTCATGCGAGAAGGCTCCCAGATATGCGACACAGGCAGCCGCCACCAGCACATCCCCGGGCACACAGGCCAGATCCGCTGTCAGGGATTTAACGGTGTCACGCCAGCGAATCTGTTCATCCGCCAGAGCAGACGTAAGGCGTCCAGCTCGTTTTATCCGCCCATAGGTGAGATCAACGTTGTCCTGTATTACCTGAAATTCGCGTTGTTTCTCTTCCAGACTGTCGCGTAGGGATTGAATCTTGGCCTCGATGGCCGCCAGCTCCTTCTGCTTCTGACGCAGCACCTTCATCACATCCTTGAGCTCCGCTTCGGCGGCTTCCTTACGCTTGATCTTTGGCTCGACGATCTTATACACCTTGGAGAACTTGTCCATGGCAATGACCCACATGCTGACGGACTTCGCCACCTTCGAGACCTTCTCGAATTTCTGTGAAAAGTGGGTTATGCTTGGGAACGGATTGGCGAACATTATATATTCTACTTACGGCTGGAACAAAGTCCTTGTGGTCAATGTACTTCTTCACTTTCTTAAGAACATCTTCCTTCATGTGCTCCTTGTCGTATTCGAAGAGTCTCTTAATGAAGTTAATGTCCGCCATGATGGCTTTGGCTGAGGCCCAAGTAGGTCTATGTTTGAAATAGGTAGAGTCTGAGTGGAAATAATCAAAGCTTTCTGTCATAGTCTATCTCATACTATCTCTTCTTCCATAGTTTCCTACATCCGCTCCCTACGCTCCTCTAACCTTCGGTTTCCTACCTTTTCAATCCTTTCCTTTCCCTCTTGGTTGTTTCTATCCTTCCATTTTCCTATCCTTCCTTTCCTAACCTTTTATATACCGACTTTTCCTTTCCCGTTTTTCCCTTCATTACCTTTCCATCAACCTCTAGACACCCACACTCCAATCCCCACTCTCAACATCCATCTCCAACAACCTGTTCCACAATTTCTGAATATTCATCTCCTTTTCCCCCGTCACTTACTTGGCACCAAGTAGTATGCAGACGGCCTCCATGCAGAATTGCACTAGGGCAGGTGGAGTTGTGAAGGATTTGAGCTCATTGATGTCCGCTTTGGTGAGACCTTTAAGAGCCTCTTCGGATTCGCGTAGGGCTGGCATGGCGATCTCTAAATCCTTGCTGGCATCCTCCGATATGGCCTGGGCAACGGCAGCCTTCTCCTTCGCATTTGTCTCGTCCAACATGACGCCCTGTTTGACGGTATCCGCCTGTTTGGTCTCCTTGGTGAGATTATCCACTAGAGACTTCATCAGGGCCGACTTCTCATCCAGTTGCGGCACCATCACCTCCAGTTCCTTCTGCATCACAGCAATCTGCGGGAAGAATCAACGGGATTTATACATGCGGTGGGTGAGGATAAGGTCACCAGTCACTTACCACTTCGTTGGTCTCCAGTAGCTTGTTAAGGCCGCTGGCTATGCGCTTCCGCTTGGCTGTGATCTCCTGGGTTTTGAGCTTGAGCAGGTTCTGGTAGAGCTTGAGCAGCTCCAGGTAGCTGCTGGGCGTAGTATAATAATGACGCTTCATCTCCTTGTAGAACTTGACAGAGGCATCCTCAACGGTCTAAAGAAATAGAGAGGGGTTGAGGCTGATGAGACTTTCAGGCATCCCCTGGATCTTCATACCTTGTGCATGAAGACTGTGGTGCTGGCCAGGGAGACACGTTCATTCATGTTGGGCGCAATCTTGGTGAGTAGGCCAAGAGCCACAGAATAGAGGGCTTCTGTGGGCCAGCTGGTGAACCAATCAATTGTGGTGCAGTTGACCAGGGAGGGGAACATGCGGCAGCGACGTCGGAAGGCATCGCCGACAGGACTCATGGACATGACCACATGCAAATTGTTCCGCACACGGTTGATGAAGAACTTGTAGATTTCATCCCGTGGACAGGCCTGTGAGGGATTAGCATATGAAGTAGAGAAATGGGTTTTAGGGGACATGGGTTGAAGTATATCCTACCTGATCCTTGCGGGTAGCATTGCAGGCATCTCTGGCATCGAGCACAACCTTCTCGTAGTCATCGCCCTCAAAGAGATTGGGCACCTCGCCCGAGTTGAGAATGTTGTTGATGTCCTCGAGGAACTCCTCCTCCACAATCTGGCTATCGATCAGCAGGAAGGTCACCGGCTTATTCGAGATCTGAAATTAGATCGCATAAGTAACCCTCATCTCCTAGATGGGAACTATTCCAAGCTATGATAGCTACCCCGGCAATGCGGTAGAGGACGCGCAGATCCTCGTGGAAGGCATTGAGATCATAGTTGCGTCGCATCTCGATCTGCCAGCAGTTGTACTCGTTGACGTGGGACGCCAGCCGGGTGAGTGACTGTTTGCCCATGCCTGCCACGCCCACAAGCAATCCATTGCCGCGATCGCTGCGAAGGAGGCGGGCCAAGCGCACCGTATGCTCCATGGCATCCTGGAATAGAATCAGTTTCATGTGCTTGCCTACCGCCATTGAGTTGTAGTCGACGATGTAGTCATTCAAGACGCTCTCCAGCTTGCCCTGATCCCTAATCTCATCGTAGATCCGCTCCTGCTTTGGCTTGCCAAAGACCATGAAGTCACCGAAGAGCACATCCGGTTCGGTGGGCAGCACCACGTCCCGCCCGAAGTGATTCCGGCACACCTCGTTTAAGAGCGTCTTGAAGATGGCCTTGTCCTCAGCATTGATGAGGCGATCGTGAAAGACGCGCGTCGTCTCATGGTAGAAAAGGCGTAGGATCTGGCTCTCCTGGTTGTGGTACATGCTGTTTGCCTGCAATATACCCTGTATGCACTTGGACAGATCCCGCAGATTGAAGATGTAGTGGGAGCGATCCGGTGTCGGCAGCATCACCTTGGACACCTGCATGTACACCGCCACACAGGCATGCACAATGGACTCGGACAACGAGCGGATTGCTGAGGAGAAGGACTCCAGGAAGCCCAAGAGAATCCCATTGAAGATCTGTGTGAGCGTTTCCTCATTGGGCTTGGGCAGCGAGAAGAGCGCAAAGTGGCGGACGAAGCGGGCCGTGAGCGGATTACGGCCACCACCAGGTGGAGCACAGGCACAGCCCAACACCACGTCCAGCACATCCTTCCAGAAGAGTTTCTCGCGATCGTAAAAGCCCTTAAAGTCCAGAAATTGCCTGCACCGGGAGATTTACATTAACAGTTGATGGTGATCTGGATGGTGATCTGACCTGAGCAACTCGATGGCCGGCTGGCTGCCATAGGTGTCCAGCTTGGGCATGTTGACGTCATCGATGAAGACGATCACTGTCTTGCCTACGGGGGCTCCCAGCTGTGTGCGTTTGCGCTTATCCAGCGGTCCCTCGATCATCTCTTGGGTGCGTCGACTGCTCGTCTGGGCGGAGAAGTTCAACACCACCGGGATGACTTTACCCTCGGCCAGACGCTTCATGCAGCTGACGGCGAGCACGGTCTTGCCCACACCCGTCTCCCCGGTGAACATGACCGGGAAGTCGCGGTTGAAGAGCAAATCGGCGACATATCTGGGGGAGATTGAATCAGAATTTGGCAGCATCAAAAGAGTAGTCAATGGGTGAGACGACTTACCCATATTTGGTGGTGTCCACTGTGGGCACCTGCATCTCGTAGTAGGAGACGCTGGAGTTGAATGTGAACTTGGGCATAATATCATTCCAGCTGCTCCACTCGTTCGTTTCCAGATTCACGCGATAGTTCCACATGGTCTGATCCGGAGTACTGTGGGTAAAGAACGGGATAGAGATGTCATCTGCAGTCTCATTAGACATGATTGATATATACTCACTGCATGTGGGCATGTGAGGCCATGGCCTTGCGCCAGTAGTCCTCGAAGGATACCTTCTCCGCATCCTTGAGATTGGATGCAATTGCCCAGAGCACACACCACGTAAAGATCTTAGTGAGCAGATCTTTAGCTTTCTCCTCTGGTAGGGTCGCCCAGCTGGGTATCTCCAGCTGCGACGAGATCAGGGCACAGCACAGACGCACCTTGGAGCCCAGAACCTGATTAATCGTGTAGGCGGCACGCTTTCGTTCGATCTTCAGCGCCTTCTCAAAGTATCCGTGGAAGAGCTGATAGAGGAACTCGGCCAAGGTAGAAGGCAGCTGATGCACCAGCTCCACCTCCCGCCAGGTATCCACCAGCGGTTGCCAGCCCAGGTCACCGGGATCCACATAGACCATGCCGCAACGAGACACTGTTGCGGGGGACGCTTGCAACAGATCTTGTACCTCAAAGAGCATGTGTATCCACGGCGTGAGCTTGATACGCTCCGAGTTAGCCAGGCACAGCATCTTGTTGTCGTCGAGCACAGTGTTCAAGTTCTCGATCCACACCGCATCCACGGGCCCATCGCACATGATCCACTGATGGATCTCATCTGCAGCAGTCATATCCAATTAGTTGCAGGAAATGGTTTAGATTTACCTAGGCGATACTTACCCTCGACATTGACCGCAGTGCGCACCGCCAACCCCAGGAGTCCATCCTGCCACTCCAGGGTCTTGGAGTCCACATAACCGTAGAGCTCGTTCATGCTGACCGCCTTGGGATTCATGGTCTGTATTACGACCGGACGGAAGTTCGGATCCGGCACCTTCTCCTCGTAGAGATGAGCCAGCGCAAACTCCAATGCATGCAACACCACGGACTTACCACCACCTGTGGGACCTACAGTCATGACCCCCCAGCGCACACACATGGTCTCATAGAGTTGAAGGCACTTGCGTATGGTTGTAGGTACCGGTTGTAGGTTACGCTGTCGCAGGCCTAGACAGAGACTGGCTTCTAGGTCGGGATGCTGGGAGTCTGGCAGCTCGACGCCCGGGAAGAGATCGCTGAGGATACCGCGGAAGAGGACCGCATCATCGGCTAGAAACTTGGGTATGTTGGAGTCGCGCAAGGCGGCAATGAGTGTGATATCCTCGCGCTGATCCGGTGAGGCACGCTTCAGGGCGCCGGCCATGACCAGGACGGACTTGACCGCTCGCATGCCAAAGTCATAGTGATTCTGTTGGCTAAGCTGCTGGCTGCACAGCTGGTACATCTGGACCATTTTGCGGGCCAGTATCTTGGGATCCTCGAAGCCCTCCGAGTAGAGAATGACCTCTGAGATCAGAGCGTAATCCGGCACCATCATCGATATGGGACGGAAGAGCGCTTTCAGATTGTCGGGCAGCTCCGTGCGTCCAGCGTAGCCCGGATTCATTGTGATGAATATACAGCAGGAGCGCTTTATGCTGATCTCCCGACCTTCGAACATGAACCTGTAACCCGGAGTCGAAAATTATTGATTGAATTTCCTTCGCGGATTACCAAGTACCTTTTGAGCAGCATGCACTTGGCAGAGCGGATGGTGATGAGCTGCTGGGCAATCACGGACAACACCTCGATGTCAATGCGATTGAATTCATCGAAGCAGCACCATGTGCCGCACTGCGCCAATCCAGAGAAGAAGCGACCCATCATCTTGTAGTCGAGGCCATCGGAGCAATTGAAGACGACGCACTGTTTGGCCAATGCCTTGGCCAGATCCTTGGTGGTCTCCGTTTTTCCAGTGCCAGCGGGTCCAGCTGGCGCTCCACCCAGATCCATCTGGAAGGCGCCCATCAGGCAGAGGTAGCAGCGATCGGTCAGTGGTGTCAGCACCAGTACTCCACCCGCTCCCAAGTACTCATAGTAGTATGGAATCTTTGCCGCCGCCATCCTGGAGTAGACGGACTCCGTCTCGAGCTGCCAATAGAAGCGCAGCATCTTCAGCCAGTTGAAGTCGTTGCTACAGACATAGATTGATGAACATGCATTTGGGGAAGATCTCAAGTCACTTACGAGCTATGCACCTCCTTCTGAATGAGCATGTGCACCGAGTCCTTGGCATGCACATCAATGGTGATGAGGGCACAGAGAATTTTGCGGAGTAGCGAGCTAATGTTTGTCCGCGTCAACGCCGCCAGCGCCCCCAAATCTTGGAGGCACCTGGCCTCGAAATTCTTCATTTTCTCCAACACCAGATACTGGTTGGTGTCCTTGGCATCGAGAATGCGGTGTATGTCCGCGGCCCAGTAGATCTGCGAGACCGTTATCACCACCTGGCTGGGATGCTCCTGAAACCATTCATCACGCGGCTTTTTTGGGTAGCTGATATAGGAGAGGCGCATGTAGCGCCTGCAGGCTATGAACATGGCATCCTCCACCTTGCTGAGCCACTCCTCGACGGCACCGCGTGCAACCAGACCCTTGCCGAAGAGCAGTTTCTCGCCCTCGGGCGAGATGAAGGCGGAGATTTCATTGCTGGTCACCATCTGGCCATCGCCGACATCCTTCAGGGCGAACTCCAGGCGGTAGATGGCATCGAAGCATTTGCGTAGATGTGGCTGCACAGCCTGTGGTATGCGGGTCTGGGCGAGAATCTCCAGCAGCTCATCGTTGGACAGAAAGTAGAATCTACAAGTGGTTGAACCAACATTGAGCTTGGGCGGGTGGGAGATTAACTGCCCTTCTACTCACCTGGGGAAGACCACACGCTTCACCTCCAGATACGCCTCCAGGCCCCGTGAGATGAGGTCGAGTAGACGGTTGTCTTCGCACAGCATATCGTAGACCTTCACGCTGGACATGGTGGGCATGGCCAGGGCCACACTCTTCGCTGTGCGTCCAATCTCCTTGAAGTTCTTGTCCACCTGGCTAAACATCTTGGCCTCGATTGGCAACTGGCGCTGTATATCAGCCGATGCAAAGATCGCCTCCAGATACATCCAAGCCGTCTGGCAGTCCATCCAAGCCTCTGTGAGACCAGAGTCCGGATAATGAGAGTCATCTAGCAAGTGAGATTAGCTTAACTCACCGAAGGTCTTGCCAAACTGCTCCAGTGAAGTCGTCCAATCCATAACTCGGGTCTTGATGGGTTCTATGAACTTGGAGGCGGCTATGGTGTTAATGTTGACATTGGAGTCATCCAGAATGGCCTGCAGTTCCTCGGTGCCCGCCAAGATGAACACATCGGTCTGGTCGCGATGCGTGGCCAGCGCCAGTTCCGTCTCTTTCCATACTGCCTCGATGCCCTTCAACATATTCTCCAGTTGACTTTCTCCCGTGGCTTGCGAGGAGATCTGCATGAGGGCCTCCGCGTTGCTCTCACTGTCGAAGGCATGCACGTCGTCGAATGTCTGGATGGTGATGCCCTTCTCCTGGAAGAACTTCCTTCCCAGCAACCTCTCAATTGCATTCCAATGACGCTGCCACCCATTAAGATTGTTTCGATTAATAGGGAAATCTCAAAGTAGGTCACAATCCAGCTTTGACTTACCGTGCGCAGATTGGGGTTACGTAGATAACCGATGACCGGGAGTTTCTCCTTGAAGAGCTCCGCGGACTTGTGCAGGACGGGCACTATATCGTTGGCCGGTAGGTACTTTTCAAACTGCAGACAGTTCTTAATGGTCCTGGCATTCAGCTCAACCATGTCGGCCACAACCAGGGAACTGAAGTCAGCAGCTAGCCAACTGGATAGGCCCTGCTCCCAGTCTTGGAGAGTCTTGTAGAGATTCAAGCGCATGCGAATATCATAGAAGCCGGAGGACATCTCATCGTAGATGGTCAGATCGATGCGGAACTCCCTCTGATAGCCAAGCAGCTCATCGGCTCGATCCTTGCACTCATTCATGCGGTGCAGTAGCTCCTCCAGCTTCTCAATGACCGCCTGGCGATCTGAGAGGCTCTATAATTGGATGTATCCCGATGATGACTATTGAATGAAGTGGAGTGGAGAGATGCCGCACTTACGATCAAAAGCCAATCCTGTAGGGCTTCGTCGGCCACATCATGAATGTCCAGCTTGAGGTCCTCAATATCTTCCTGCATGGCCTCGTCCAGTTTGGCAATGAAAGTCTGTTTTTGGCCCTCGACTTCGCTGGTCGTTTCTCTGGTTCGATTCATAAAGTCCTCGGTGTCCATATAGTCTTCCTTGCTCTCATCATCGATGGGTATGCCGAAGTCCTTGATAATGATTAACAAATCGTGTATGTAATCGATTTTCTTAAACAACTCATCGAGCTCCCTTTGGCAAGTTTCGAGGAAACGCAAATGTGCTACCAACGGCAGAGTCTCCGTTGGCTCGACTCCTATCCGTCCCAAGAAATTCTGAGTGTCCTCGTTTAGGCTCGCCAACTCCTCCTCAACTAGTTTTGGTAAATACTCGGCCAGGACATGCTGCAAACTGAGGCAGACTGGCGTAACCACTTCCTTGAAGCCAGTCTGGCCCAGTCTCAACATACCCAGGAACACATTGTCCTGGATACCATCGAGTGCCTTCACATTGTTACAATACCTCTCGCAATAGTTCCTCAGCACAGTTAAATCTATACATCAACCAAAAGTGATGTAAGCTTTCATTAGAGAATCCCAATTTACTTATGTCCTGCTTACCCGTTGCTGTGCTCAAGTCCTCAGGGTTCGTGTTGACATCTATTTCGTAGTTCTCCCGTATTGCCTCAAAGCGCTTCGAGTACAGAGCTGCCTTTTGATAGGCACTACTCACTAAAGTTAAGATATTCTTTCTGCATGTGAACAAAACAAAAAATAATTGTCATAAATCTTGTGGATTTCATGGATTCGAGGATTCTACCGCTAACCTATTGAAAGTGAGGATGACATCTTGTTTCAGCAGAAAAGTCATGTCCGGCACAAAACGGTATAAGTTCTCCTCCTGTCGTCCCATAATTGAGGGTCTGAAATTACCAAGTTTCCATATTAATTTTGTAATAAAAATATATATATTTTTATCATTTATGTAATAATAAATGAATATTATATTATATTATTACTTTTTTTTTTGAATTTACGTAAAGTATTTCTTTTTACATGTATATTTTTATATATAAATATTTAAATGTTTTTTAATTAATTAATTCAGGGCTGTTCTCAATTCTGAATCCGCACGAAATGTGCGGTTTTGGAACATATCACAATTTATAATCCGAAAGAAAGTATTGGCTACTCCAAAACAGCATGTTTTTTTCGGATTGGAAATAGAGAACATGCTTTATATACAAAATGTTTCTTACTTACCTGGTGTACTGGGTAAAATAAGAGTCTGTGGTTAATGGAGGGATGGTGAGGACGGTTTCCAGTATTAGGTTCGTAATGCGATTCAAAATGATTATCAAGACATCCTCTAGTGGGTCGACATCGATGCGATCTTGCAGCAACAGCAATTGGACCAAGAAGAATGGATCCTGTGGCGCATCAGATGGACGTGGCTGCTCAACATTGGCATTCACGCTGTCATTTTCTAGGATTTCGGCATCCGTTGGCGCCAACAGATGATGTTTACTGAGGGCATAGTGCAGATCCGCATAGCTCCGTTTGGTAACACGGTACAGCGTCTGATACATCATCATATCACAACATGTTAAGAAGCTGCCAAGGATTAGTCAAGGATTAGCAAACATATTCATATATATAGAGAGAGATAGAGAAACTATACTCACTTGGTGAGGGTCTTGCAGAAGGCACGTTTCTTGGAACGATCCATAAAGCTGTGGGCCTCACGCATCTTAAGTGCGGTTGGATAATAGTTGATCTCGTCATTCGGAAAGAAGCCACGTCCTTTGATGGCTTCTGTGCAGGCGCGGTCTGTGTATGAATTGAAATTGTTTAGTTTGCAGTGGATTGAGATGCAAGTCGTAGTTGGACTTACATAGCAGGTGTACGATAAATTCATGAAACTCTGTGAAGACAGTGTTCAGCTCCTCATAGATGTTCATGTGCAGCTCCAGGAAATAGAATGGATGCCAGTTCTCAATGTTTTCGATATTGATGAAACTGAGCCGCTCCAATACCACAATATCGGATCGCATGATAACCATGGCCTTGGCCAATTGCGGAATAGCTATGAATAGATTGTTCTCGAGATGACTGCGGGCCTTGTTCATTTTCCTCCACTTGATCGTCTTCTCCCACACCTTGAATGCCTTCCACAAACGGAATATGGAGAATGTTGGCAACTCTATGACGCACAGGAACTGCTTGAACTGCTTCTGCCACTGATTGAGGGGAGTGAACAAGTTTTCGAATAGACGCCAATAGGTAACGCCATGTCGGGATACCGTGTAGTATGGCTTATTGACATTCACATTGTCATAGGGCACCTCATGCAGACTGTATGGTGTGTAGAATTCGCTATCCTTGGGCAGCATGTGCACCAGATACACATAGCTGTCATCCTCCATATTCCGCATCCGATCGATAATCGCATTCAGATCTGGTATCGCCAAGTCTCCTGCCTCAATCTTAGGCATTATCTGGTTGTGGTCAACGGTTCTTGGCCGCCGGGTCGTGTGTGGCCTACGAGAGGTCTTCGTGGACCCGAACCTGTTCCTATCGGTAAATGACAGCGGCTCGGAGTCCTTAGTTGCTGGCACGGTCTTCTTCTCATCAGGTTCAAATGTGACTTTTTTGGCTGATGGCTTCATTGTGTGATTTGTTTCTTTTTATACTACTTCTGATTGCTTTAAAATATGTGTAGGCATTAAATTGATAAATTTCTATATATATTCAGGCGATTTTGTTGAAATGTATGTTGTGAGTTTGACGACGTTTGCTTGGCAACTCTACACATTGTTGATATTTGATATCGTTTCGACATTTTCCAGGGTAACGGACGAAATCACAAAACATTAAAGCAGGCAAGTTGAATTCATAAATTGTAACCTCTCATAGAAACGAAAAGCTTTTCGACGATGTGAAGCTTTCAAACCGCCAAACAGCCCTGAACTTTCAAATTTAAATACCAATTTAACGCAACTATTCTATTAATATTAATTTCCTAATTAATATATTTATATATATATTTTTTTTTAATTTCTAAATATATTACAATACACATTCTTCATTTTCTGAATATAATAAATAAATATTTTTATATACCTTAAATTTAATACCTTTTCTAAATATTTCATTTTTGAATTTTTTTGGTACCTTTTCCATAAACTCTGCTTGGATTTAGCTTTTTGGGTTATGGAAAGCTCTTCCGCTGGAAGCTTTCGCTTGCAAAATTATGAATGGAAGTTGGAATTTCGAAAGTATTCTCCAGTCGGCTGCGGGTTGCGTCGTTGGTCCATTTGCTTCCCGTTAGTTAGACGGCAGCAGGATGTGCCGATGTGACCGAGTGCTGAAAGTTGTACGCCGGCATGGCAGCTTGTGCAACGGATTGTTGCGCCTTTCCTATGTAGTACCATGAGAGCTTTCGCTGACCTTCAAATCCAATGGTAGCATGCTGCTGCTGCTGCGTTGACAAAGCTTTTGGCGCCATTGTCAGCTTTCGATATCGAAACCGAATGCTGCTGATGATGATGATGATGATGATGATGCTGCTGGAGGCAGAAATCATGTTGATGATGATGAAGATGCAAGATAAAAGCAAAACATGGAACAAAATGGCATTAGGCAAAAGCTCAAGGTGAAAGCATCACGAGACGCGGCTGCTGCTGCTGCTGTTGCTGCTTTTGCTTCTGCTTCTGCTACTGCGGCTAAACAGAAGCGTCTCTCTCTGCTGTCGCTGATGGCGTCGCTGTCGCTGTTAGCGTCGTGTCGTTGGCTGCATTCGGATTCCGATTCGGATTCGGATGCCAATTTTATGTTTCGGATTCGCTCAGCGTCCCTCGTGCGTTTTGCCGAACTCTGCAACAGCGGCATCGTCGTCGTCGTCGTCGTCGTTAGCCATGGTCTCCAGTGCTGCGCTGCGTCCGCTGCGTCAATGGCCAAATAGTCGTTGGGTATACGCCGCGATGTACAGAGCCGCGCAACGCGCAACGCAACGCAACGTCAGGCCAAACAGCAAATATCAAAATTAAGCTAAAGCAAAACCGCAACAGCAACAGCAACAGCAGCAGCAGCAGCAACATTAAAACGTCAACAGCAAAAAGCAACCGCAACATCTCGTTGCCGCAGCAGTTGCCCCGTTAACTATATAGACACTTGAGCCGCTGAGCTGTCGAGCCGTAGAGCTGCTTAGCCGTAGAGCGGAGCCTGTAGAGCCGGAAAAGCCTCTCGAGCCGTGGTTGCCGCAGCAGCCAACGCCATCTTCTCAGTATCTTCGTCGCCCGCTTCAATTTCCGTTGTCGTCCTCGTCGTCGTTGTCTTCACTTTTGTCGTAGTCTTTGTCGCCGTCACCGTCGTCGTTGTCGTCGTCGTTGTAGTTGTCGTTGGCGTTGGCGTCGCTGCCCGCTGTCATCGTCCGTCACCGTTAACGCCTCCCTCGCCGCCACCGCTTCGTGCAACAGAGTTTGCAACGCATGAGGAAGAGGAAGAAATCTCATTTGCATAGCGTCTAACGGTTCAAAAGACATAACTAACTTTCAAATAAACAATAACAACAACAAAATCCAAAACAGCAACAACAACAAAAAAAAAACTAGATAAAATCAACATATCGGTATTTTTTTAGTATTTTTTTTATAGTGTTTGAAACTAGATTCTGATTGAGAAAAGCCCCAAAAGCCGCTACTTGGCGAAAAGTTCGAAACGCGCGACCTTCTCGAATAACTTCGTTTAAATATATATGTATATAAATTCAATTTTTTTTTTTTTTTGATCTTTCCACTTTCGAACCGTCACTTTATGGGCTTATTGAGGATGTTCAGTGCCACAGTGCCACATGAGGTAGGTGTGCCCCTGCCCCCCACTATCATGTGATATTCTAGTGGCTCCGATATAACATATAATGGACAAGAACGCAGCGAGGTCCACAAATTTATTTATTTGATTTTTTTGTTTTAGTTTTTTTTTTCTTTTTTCAAATATATTTATTTATCTGGTGTGTATGTGTGTGAACATTAATTAGTATTTAAAGAGCGATAAAATTGTTGTGACGTAAATCCAAGCAGTATTTTTTATTTGTAATTTTTTTTTGTTTTTTACTCAATGAACTGAAGGTGTCGTCGAAATCCAAAATAAAAATCTTGTCATATACAAAATGTATAAAAATATTATAAACTGGAAGCGCAACTAAACCAAATATTTATCTACATATATATCCATAGGCATAATTTGAGCAAATTTAACGAGACCATGTGTGTGTGTGTGTGTTTCAATTTTATGGCAATCACATGTGAATTTGTATCGAAATGTTATTTTAATATTTGTAATTTGGTTTCGGTTTTATTTATTTACTTTTTTTATTTTATGTCTCGGTTCGTCTCAAATTTCGTTTATAGGACAGAGTCAGAGAGCCTATGGGAGCTCTAGAATACTATACATACATACATATATATATAAATATATATATATATTGCTGTTTTGCGCACAGCCATTTCGTATGTCCTTGAAATTTGCTTATACACTCGTGAGTTGCTCTATGTGTGTGTGTGTGTGTGTGTGTGTGTGTGAGTGTGTTTGTGGCAAGCATCAGTCAAGTTCGCCATTTTGTTGCAGAGAACAGAGAGAGAGAGAGAGAGAGAGAGACAATTTGAAACAAAAGACGAGGCGCTGCTTCAATTTTAAATAATATTTGCTTGCAGCTGCCGCTTGCTGTAGCATGCCACCAGCTCAGCCATTAACGGAACAAATAGATGCAGAAGTAGCACCAGTTACGCTGCAGAAACATAACCAGAAAAGAGCCACAAAAAACGAGGCACAAATCCTACAGAGCAGTTGAAAATGAAACAGAAGTTCAAAGAACAAAAGCCAAAGTCAAGCTGAAGTCAAAGGCGTCTTTTTTACACTGACTGCGCGGCTTCAGCTACAAAATTTCACTTAATTTTTGTGATTCGCTTTGGCCAGAGAGAAAGAGATAGAGCGAGTGTGTGAGATAGATAGAGAGAGAGAGAGAGAGACAGCGTGATAATATAAGTTAGAGGGAGAGAAAATTGTGTTGAGCTTGCAAATTCTTCGGCAAGCAAACTGATGACTTCTTAGAGATATGAATACGGGTTTGGGGAGGAGTTAAACGGGGGTAGTGGGCTCTAAAGTAGTGGGGTATTGATGTCTGTGCGGGGATGGGGGGTGTAGTAGGGAGGGGAGGTGGAGGTGGAGTACAGCTACTTGCCATAATATGCTGACAGCATGAAGCTCGCAAGGCGAATTCAACTTATATCAATATGCATGACAAGTTTAAAAGCCTTGTGAAGAACATTAAGTCCCAGTACCAGGGATGGGTATCACACATATACACACAGACATCGAAGAGGAAGGGACACAGATCCTAACTGAACTAAAATTGTATAAAATACCACAAAATAAAAATCCATACAAAATTAAAGCACTTAATTTACTTAAGCATATTAATATTTAAAGTAATGAGTGCATACTAAAAATTATTACATTGGCTAAATGCAGAATATACAGAGCAACTTTAAAAAAAGGAGCAGTGAAAAAATTATAGATAGAAATTCAACGTAAATTTTCAGTACTTATGAAAACAAGGAAATCATATACTTTAAATAACAGAAATAATAAAAACTAAATAGTTCAGAGAAGTTTTAGGCACTAACACTTATTGTAAATAAAGTTAAATAATTTAAACTAATTAAATATTTTGTGTCGAATAAAAATGGCAAAATATCCTAAGAGAGGCCAATTAACAATAAACACAAAGGATTTCAAAAGAATTAGTAGATAAAAAATACTTGAAAATTTCTATTTAAAAGAGATTCAGGAATTCAATTAGTGATGCTGCGGAAACTACTGCAAAGAGATAAACAGAGTATTCGAAAGATTCTCTCTCAAAAATATACATATGCTCATATGTAAAACAGTGAGAGTGTGTGTAGTATTATATATTCATTGAATTGAACAATTTTTAAATAAATTATATAAATTATATTTAAAAATATTTATTTTGATTTAAATAGTAATTTGTCATTATATGCTGTTTTAGATGCTCTCCCCATTTTTACTTATATCAATACGGAGTATTTTGTTGTTGAGCATTGTTGATTAAAGCACTTTTTTAGCTTGTGGATTTTGTTTAATTTATTGAAAAATAGATAGCACAAAACAATGATTTCCTTTTCGATTTTCTTTCCACCTGAACATTGCAGGCACATTATCAGCAGTGGCATAACGAGACTCCTAACTGAGGCCAAAGGAACAGGAGCAGAAATCCGTAATCCACAATTACATCGAAAGCCACCTTCAAACTCCAAACGAAATCGTGGCTGTTTAAAATTCTAATACGACGAGAGCAATAGAGAGAAAAGAGAGAGAGACAGACAGTGAGAGTGAGAGAGAGAGAAAGAGAGTCGCAGTCAATGAGCTGGAAATGTCCAAGTGGCCGCAATGAAACAGGATGAGGACGAGGATACTCGCATCGTATCTGAAGGCAATAAGAACAGCTCGAAGTCCTGCAGACGCCATCGAACGCGTTTAGCAAAAGTAATTTCCAAATAATTAATTGCAGTTTTTCGTGATTAACGTGACAACAACAACAGCAACAGCAACAGCAACAAATTCGATTCGAATATATAAATTCAATTCGATGCGGATATGTTCAATCGCTTCAATTCAATTCAAATATCAAATATCAAATATCGGGAACGCGAATGTGTACGTGACAGCAGTTGCTATCTGTATTGGTGCATGTGTGTGTGTGTGTGTGTGTGTGAGTGTGTGAGCACCAATATATGATTAGGAATCTGCAACGGTATTTCGCATATTTTTTTCAAAAATTTTTTTGTGTTGTTTTCACTTCCCATTGCAAGTGACGTGGAGCGAAAAAGGAAATTAAGAAAAGAAATAAATAAAAAAATATATATATATATAAATATATATATAGAAAATTGAAAATTCTAAATAAATAATACACATGATAATGTCTCACATACTACAAATTCAAACTAACTAAAAGAGCCGAGAGAGAGAGAGAGCGAGAGAGAACGCGCGCGCGAGAGAGAGAAAGTGAGAAAGTGGGAAGAGGAGGTGAAAGGAGAGTGCAAAGTTACGAAGAACTCTCTTAAAAAGTTTCCGGTTTTCATTCTCTAAGCTTAATAATTATGTCGCCAAAAATCAAATTGAATACTTACTATACAAATAATTAATAGCAAATGAGAAATGATAATATCTGCCTAACAAATAGCAATCTCTATGATATAATTATAATACAACAAAGATTACAAAGAGCCCCTCAACCACAATGCACTAAGGTTAGTATTCCAAACAACCATACTCTCAAATCTTTTCAATTTTTAATTGAACTTAATAGTTTGACTTGTAATGGGAAATTATTTAAACTGAATCTCATTTTAATTTCTTTAAGAAATTAATATATATATATATATTATTTAAAAGTCTAGCGGACACCTAGATGTATGCGCAATATGTATGCAAAATAATTAAGTATACGCCAGGTGTCACAGAAACTCACACTAAGCTGAGACGAATCCTTATCCTCTTAACAAAAAAATACAGAAAGATCATATTTCAATTTTACTCAAAAAAATATTCAAATTGCTGTTTAAGTCGAGCCGTACACCTTGACGTATGCGCAATATATATTTGACTTAATTAAGCATACGTCACGTGTAATGATAACTCAGACCGCAGCTAAGGAGAATCCTTGCCTACTCCAACCCAACAAAAAAGGTGGAGAGAGAGAAAGGGGGGTGGGGAAAGGAAAACGACAAAAAAGATAACAACGACGAAAAAAATTCAATTTGCTTGCATTTTATGAGCCCGAAAGCAAATTATTGACAATAATAAAGAAGCGAAAGCCCCGAAGGCGACATCGCTTGGCCCGAAGCCAGCAGGCAATGGGACAGGATGGGAGGCAGGCATGCTGAAGGATGCTCTTGGCGGGGCAAGCACATGGTGGAAGCAACAGCCCCGCCGCTGGTGCGGCTCCAGCTATGCTGCCTACTTCGCCTACTTCCTGTTGCCTGCTGCCTGCTGTCTGCTGTTGTAGGCGTGGCAGCTCGTTTCCATCGTAAATGTGAATGATGGTGATGATGGGCGGACGGGGACCGCATCGCACAACGGACAGTGGGCAGCTAAAGTGCCCATAAACATTTTCTGTCCACATCCATGTGTCTGTATTTCTCTCACTCACTCTCTATCTCTCTCTGTGTGTGTGTGTGTGTGAGGGAGTATGGGGTAGTGGCTTTGCTTATGTTTTATGAAAGTCTCTTTGTGCGCAAATTTGTTGGGCCACAAACAGCGAAAGCAACAATAACAACAACAAAAACAACATCTAGGCAAACGGCAAAAGAAAATTGCAGCAACATTTGGAAAATGTTTCCCGCACTTTATTTTGCTTTCCCTTTTAAGCCCGTTTCAAATTGTGCGAATTCTCCAAACAGTTGCGCACTTTTGCCATTCCATTCACCCTATTTCGTTACATTTTGCCGTTGTCCGTATTTCGTATTCCACTTCGCCTCATCCTGCGCCAAAACACACGAAGCAGCAAAAAAGAAAAAAAAACAAAATCCAAAAAAAAAGACATGCTGTATTTAATTTTTGGTCCAATGCTGTGCGCACAGCATTCGCTGGAGTAGCTCGAGCAGCAGCATCAGGGCATCCATGGAGTCCAACCCCAAATGCTCTCCAGTTGCCGCAACATTTCTCTCACCTCCCTTTGCCACTCTGCCTCCCTGCCACACTCCCCTCTTGTTACAGCAACAATAATAAGTTGCAATAGAAGTTGAAATTGAACCAGCTAATTCGATTTCGGTTCAGGCTGTAAATATTGTGAAAGGGCTTCTTTGGTAAAAAATATTTTAAGTTTTTAAAATTAAAAATAAAAAATTATATATCTTTGATTCGTATTCTGTAAGTACATTTTTTTAAAAAAGTAAATATTGTACGTTGTTTCTGTTTTGTTTTATTCGTTGTTTTTCAATGCCAATTATTTTATTTTCTTTCACTTTCTTTTTTTATTTATTTTTTTTTTCAATGCCAATTATTTTATTTTCCTGAACTTTCTTATTTTTATTTAGTTTTTTCAATGCCAAATTTTTTATTTTCTTTAACTTTCTTTTTTTATTTATTTTTTTTTTGTATGTTTTTCTTGTTACTTGTGTTACTCAATTTTTAAAATTTTTGTTAACTGTATTTTTTTATTGATGAAGTTTTTATTTTCTTTTTTTTTATTAATAATTATTTTTGTATTTTCTGGCATGTTTCTAGTTATGGTATTCAATATTAAGTAAATATTTATATGCATTTTATATTAAATAAAAATCGTAGTTTATATTTATTTATTTTTTTTTTATTATTTATTTTTATATTGTTTCTTATTGATTTATGTAACTCCTTGTGTAATAATTGTTTAATTGCAATTCTTATTTTTATTTCTATATAATTTACTTTTGTTTATTTTTATTTTAATATTATTTATTTTTATTTTAATATTATTTATTTTTATTTATTTAATTTTGTTTTACTTTATTCTATTTTTTTTGATTTTATTTTATTATATTATATTTTATTTTATTTTATTTTATTTTATTTTATTTTATTTTATTTTATTTTATTTTATTTTATTTTATTTTATTTTATTTTATTTTATTTTATTTTATTTTATTTTATTTTATTTTATTTTATTTTATTTTATTTTATTTTATTTTATTTTATTTTATTTTATTTTATTTTATTTTATTTTATTTTTATTTTCATATTTTATTAATGTAACTTAATATTTAATAATAATTTTATAGCATTTTTTTTTTCAATTATTAATAATATTAATTTTTATTATAATCACATCTGTGTCTACACATTATTACAATATTTTTGTAGAGTATCTGCTTTCTCTCGAATATTTTATGACTCTCCTCTCTACAACTTCTTCTTTCCTCTCCTCGGACTTTTCGTGCTCATCCTCGCTCCGGCAACTGGCAACTGACAACTAGCAACTGGCAACTGCTTATTGTGTGTATGTGTCTGGAATTTTAGAGTAGCCTCCAATGGAGGCTGCCTCCTTCACACACACACACATACACACACACACACACACACAAGCGCAGTCAACCATACACACACACACATACATACGGTGGCACACCCACATGATAGCGAATGTTTCGCCTTCGAGTTCAACTTGAACTTCTCCTTTTTGGGCCACGTCGACAAGTGGCGACTGTTTCTATTGATAACAGCAGCATTCGCGGTTGTTCCCATTGTTGTTGTTGTTGTTTCATTGTTGTTGTTGTTGTTTGGCTAAAGACAACAACAAGTTGTTTTTTGACTTGCCACGAGAGTTGCTTAGAACAGATATATATGAACTCCGTTTGCTTTCAATTTAACAACAAGACGCAGTTCTCTTTCTACTCTCCCTCCACTTTCAACCCTCGCTGCTATTTCAATATTCACTCCATTTTCTACTCCCACTCCCCCACCAACTTACTCCACTTTCAACTCACTCCGGATTTTTCATTCCTCTTTCATTTCACTCTCAATTTTGTTCTTCCATATTATGAAGCTAATGAGACTTAATTTTAAATTATAAATATGAAATGCATTTATGAAAGGGTTGCAAGTATTGTTGTTGTTGTTGTTGTTGTTGTTGTTGCTGTAAATGGTGTTGATGTTGTTGTTGTTTATTCAAAAATAAAAAGCATTTTGGGAGCAGCACGACAAATGACAGCCAAAGTTGCGTTGCTGTCGTTTCTAAATTTATGTAAGTTTTATTTTTAATTTTATGGCCGTGTTGCTGTTACTGCTGTTGTTGTTGCAACTGCCACGAAGTCGCAACCAGCCAGCTGCATACATTTCACAGCCTGCATTTTACACTTTTCTATTTTCTATTTTTATTTGCATTCGAGTTTTTTATACACATACATACACCCATCCATGGGTCTTTTTTCGCATGTTTTCAGTTCACTATGAACTCAATATACCCTGGGCAACTCAAGAAGGGGTATGCTGTTAAACATGTTCAACTGAGTGTAGGGTATGCGTTGGTCGTATCAGGTTTTTTAATAAAAAGAGACTAATTTAGTTAGTTTAGTTTATATTGTCGTCAGTTGGATTTTATGGTATTCAGTGGCATGAGTTAAGAGCAGATAGGGATTATTTAAAAAAAAAAAATAATAAAATTAACTTGTTAGATAAAGGAATTACATTTGTTTTGATTTATCTGATGATCCTCTTGCTGCTCATCAAATATTTACCATACTCGGCCATAAATTTGAGATAAACGAAAACACTTCAATTTTTAAATTATACTATCGAAATTTTATAAAATGAAGAAAAATGATTACTTAGAAAATTAAGTATAAGAAAATACGATCAAATGAACTCGGAGATATAACGTCTACAAAGCCTGTGTTAAGCAGCGAAGATATGTCGTTTACATTTAATATACGATTTTTAACTTTCATATATTTTAATTTTCTTATGGCATTTCTAACCGTTTGCCTTTAGTTTTTTCCCTCGTTTCACAATACTTGAAAATCTTCTTATAATTCTCGATATTCCTCTCTTATCCCTTGCTGCCTTTTTAGGGCTGTCTATTTTGTGCGGACACATTTAGTGAAGTAAACTATAGTTAATTTATGACGCGATATGATTGTTTTCAACCGCAATTGTTGCCTTTATCATGTGACTCGGATATGCACACGCCCACCAAAGAGGGGGGAGGGAGGGGGCGTGCATTGCATAATTGGAACTGTTCGATTTACATTGTGGTTTTTAAAGAGCGTGGCAACCCTGCATATTTTATCGGTCCGCGTTGCGGCAATGCGGGGATGCATAAAATGTCAGATGGGTCCACACACACATTGCGGCAACAGTGGCAACAGTGGCAGGCGATTCATGCCACGGCTGCTGGGGCATGCTTTAGTTTCGCCCAAATCAAATTAACACACATACGCATAGTGCTCTCTCTCTCTCTCTCTCTCTTTATTTCACTCTCTCTCCATCTCTCTCTCTCTTGGTTTTTGCAAATGAAATGAAAATATTGCGTGCAGCTTGCAGCATATTGGCCAACAGAGTGAGAGTGAGAGCGAGTAAGCAACATTCAGAAAAGACTGAGAGAGGAAGAGAGTGCAAGAATGAGAGAGCGAAGAGCGGGAAGTGAATGTGCAAAAAGTCTGAAGGATGCGGCTTGTTTGCGGTGCGTTGTGCCTGTTATCCTTCAGCACGCTGAGGATAAATCAATTAGGTTTAATATTTTTCTTTAGCATTCCTCTCGATTAATGCTGTTAAGCAGAGCATATTTTCCAATTCTCTCTCTCTCTCTCTCTTTCTCTATATTCCTCACTCTCTCTCTCTCTCTTTTGACTTTCTCTTAAATTTACATATTTTCCCTCGTTGTCTTCTGAATGCACTTTGTTTACTTTAAAGATATGTTTTAAAAGAGGCAAAAGTGACAGAAATAACTATATTTATTTGTCAGTTAGACAGAGATAAGAAAGAGAAAGACAGAGATAGATATAGTGTGAGTAAGAGGAAGCGAAAGAAAAAAGTGCACTGTGTGTTCCACAAATGAATCACATTTTTATTTCATTCATTAATCTTTGAGCTGAAGAAAATGTTGTAAGCCTCTAGGATAATAGAGTGTCTGTTTGTGAATGCCACACATCCATCATTCCCAGTACATTCCCAGTACATATTTATACACACACATACAGATTATGATGGTATAATAGCAAAAACTTTATCCCGACATGATTTAATTAGTTAATACTTGAGCAAAACCATGTAGAGGTGGAGGAGACAATGCCACATGCTTTGGGGTTATTCTCACAACCGAAATATGCAAGAGAGAAACATGGTATACCCTCCCCACTCCACATGTTGCTTTATACTCGCGTGTGTGTGTGTGTGTGCGTGTGTGTGTGATATAGTTGGCACTGAGAGCTAATGCCAACATATGTTAATTGGTCCAAAAACAGATCGACAAGAGATTTTGTCTGCGAGTGCTGAGGCGTCAGTGGGTAACGGGGTGTGGACTGCAATGTGTCGCATAGATAACATGGCGCAACAGAGATGGCAAATGCAGACCAAAATACAGTTCAAACGGCAGAAGAATAAGTAGTAGAAGAAGACATGCTTTACAAAAAGAAAAATGACAAAATAAATAAATAAATTGGCAAACGAAATCAAACAAATTGAAAATGGGGCGCAGAGCAAACGATCAAGCGTATGCTCTTGATATGCTACTCGATGCCGTTGTTATATATATATATATATATATATATATATATGTATATTTTATAGTCCCACGAGCAGCACACACACACACTCACACACCCACACACACATTCTTACATCGCTCGAGAGACATGTTGATAAATCGTCAACGATATTTATAGGAGTTTAGTATCATAGTCGTCGCGCCCAAAATGCGAAGGACACACACTGCCGAAGAAAAGGGCCTCGGGGGCCTAACTAAATCAACAACAAAGAAAAACAACAACAACAATGGCAACTAACAAACAACAAAAGCAACAGCAACAAAGAAACAAACGACAAGCAACGAACATTCTCTGAGATACAATTTTATAGTACGCGCGTGTCAATTGATAAACAGCAGCTCAAACGTTCAGCTGACCTCCTGCCACCACCTCCCCCTCCCCACCCAAATCCTTCATCCCCCCCCCAACTTAAGCTTACCCTTGGCTAAGCTTTTAGCGTCTCTCTTTTACTGTGTAACTCTGTCCCGCTCTGCGCTGTTGCCATGTTTCATGGCGAATGTCATAAAACTGTCGCAATAAATCGCAAACAAATCGAAAAGCAACCAAAATAATTGTTAACAACATTTTGGCCGAGGATACGCATATCCTTCAAGAGAACTCCTTGTTTTAGTCGCTAGCAGCATTAAACCCCAAATCCCCAGTAATATGGATTTGCGGAATTTTCCCTGTAGATTTTTAAACTTTTTTTTTTTCATGTCACATATGTCTGAGAAAACTAAAGATATATAAGAAATACTCAATTCCGAATCCGAATGAATTGTGCTGTTTTGTCATTGGAGGGTTGAAATTGAAAGTCCGTATATTTTGTTCGGATTCGGAATTGAGAACAGCCATAATATTTTTAGTAGAAACTCATATTGAGTTTAAAATATGTTGGGGATTTTTAAAGATCAGATATGAATGAAAAACAGCAAGAGAAGAAAGATTGATAGAGAGAGAGAGAGGGAGAGAGAGAGAGGGAGAGAAAGAGAGAGAGAGAGAGAGAGAGAGAAGAGAGAGAGACCTATAGTTTTCCATTCATATCTAGCACACTTTTTTGACGAACAACAAAAATATGCTCCTTGTGGATTTGATGCTGTGAATCATCTTGTAAATTAAATAAATTAAATGAATGTTTGATAAATTATTGCCCTGCTTTGGGGGACATCTATTTCTATTATTGTGGCGTTTATTTTTAGAGCAAAGTGGCGATGCGTGGAAGCTCTCACTGTGACAACAACAGCAACAGAAACAGCAACATTGGCGTTGTTTTTTATTAGATAAACTTAGACAAACAAATTGAGTGCAAATTGAAAAAAAAATAAAAAAAGCCAAACAAGTTAAGTGACAAAAGTGCTTCTGGCAGCTGCTCAACATCTATATACCTCGTAATCAGGTACTAAATTGTACTTCTGGGAACGGGACGTGGGAATATCTTTTAATTGGTGGGGCAGTTTTTTAAGGTCACACACACACACACGCACAATCAATATAATCAATTGAAATTGGCGCAAAGAGCAACGAATGAGAACAGCAGAAGGCGAAAATGTTGCGGAAGTGATTTGAAAGCGCCACGATTATTCGGACACCAACAGCAACAACAACAACAATAAGAATAAAAACAACAACAACAACGAAGAGCTGCAAAAATTGGTTCTAATCAAAAGCTGCACGAATGTTGTAAACAGGGCCAAAAGCAGCAACAACTTTGGCAGCAACTATAACTAATCAAAAGTGAGCATTGTGGGTGAACGATATGGGCAAAGGGAAGTTTGGTTTACAGGGGGGATGGGTAGCGGGTGGTTAAGGGTGTAGCTAAGTGAAAGGTCTTACACACACACACCCACACACACACACACACACTTGCACACACTTACACATAGAGCAGCGATTGTTGCTGTTGGCAGAATTCATTTTAAATTGAGAAAAATCGCAGCAACTGGCACGAAATCACGAAAAGTTTTAATTATTTTCTAACAGGCAAACACACGCAAGCCAGCTGAGAGCAACAGAGAGAGAGAGAGAGAGAGAAAAAGAGAGAGAAAAAGAGAGAGAAAAAGAGAGAGAGAGAGAGAGAGAGAGAGAGAATTTGTAAGAGAGTGAGAGGGAGATTAAGAGACAGTGAGAGAATATGTTATTGTTGTTAGGGTTTGCTGAACTTTTTCAGGCACGCCATCGAACTGGCCTACGGGTTAGAGACTCCACATATGTACATACCAACATTCATATACATACATACATACATACACACATACATATATATGTATGTATATACTGCGTGCGTGTGGGAAATTAAATACGTTAAATTGTTCAGCGAGTATCTGTCTATGGAGATACGTATGTATGTACAGATGTACATATCTATGTATGTATGTGTATGTGTGCAGCTGTATGCGACGTCAATTTGTGGTCATTTCCTTTTCATCAGCTTGTGAAATTTTTTCTATTTTATTGCTCGTTCCTGCAACTCGAACCTGAGTACGTGCAGATGCTCAAATTACACACACACACTCACACATTTTCACACACGTATACAGACATATGCTTTGTGCTGCGGAATGTTTAGATTACATACAAACACAAATACAAACACACACACACACACACACCCTTAAATTTGGAGAGCGAGCGAGAATCATAAATATTTTTTGTTGCCTGCTTTTAAGCAGTTGCTTTGTACAAATATTTTTGGTGAACCAGGTCTGAGTTTCAGTTTCAGTTTCAGCTTAAGCTTCAGCTGCGTCTTCGTTTCCTTCATCATCATCATCATCATTGAGTTTGTGTTTTTCTGTGTGCCCGCATCTTCTTCTTGCTGTATTGCTTCTATTCTTTCCACTGCGGCTGCTGTTGCTACATCCAGTTGAGGCCACGCCCCATTGCCCCACATTTGACCGTAGAGTCAGTCAGGTGCTGCCTGCTCTCTACTTAATCACATGCCATATATTCAGTGTTAAAGACAGAGATAGAGAGATAGCAAGAGAGAGAGAGAGAGAGAGAGAGAGAGAGAGAGAGAGAGAGAGAGAGAGAGAGAGAGAGAGAGAGAGAGAGAGACAGATAGCACAAGATGTGTAGAGATAAAGAGCGGCAAAACACTTAAATTTTGTGGACTTTTTCTACAAAAAAGTCTCCTTCAGTTTAAGTCTCCCTTTGCATCGATTTACTTAACAGTGGAAATTAAAATTGTTAAGCAACTTTGTTGCCAATTAGTTTCCGAAATTTTTCCATTCTTTTTTTCATTAGAACTGAGAAAAGCGATTTTTGGCCATAACCCGCGAAATACTTATCAGAAACACCTCAAAGAAAAACAAAATGCAGTTACAAGTCCTAGAATCGAAACCCGCTGAAAGTTCGGGGTCGAAATTTTTTTTGGGGTTTAATGATATTGACAAGGGATTAGTAGGCAAACTGGGTCAAAAAATCAAAACAATTAAAACGCAATATTTGTACGATCAAATTTAACAGTTCAAAGTTATGGGTATACTGAAATCAAGGAAAAGGCCATTTCAGGTCAATTTTTGGCACATTTTTGGCCATAACTTGCGAAATACTCATCAGAAACACCTCAAATAAAAACCAAAATGTAAGTTATGAGTCCTAAAATTGAAAACAGTCAAAAATTGGGGTAAACAAATTATTCGATTTTCGAAGATATTGACAAGGGATTAGTATGCAAATGGGTCAAAAATAGTCGAAAAATTATAGACTATAAATCTTAACAAAATTTGAATGCAGAATTTAGCTTTGATCAAACCATTAACATAATATAAAATTTCATCAAAATCGGTTGAAAACTGACTGAGATATGGCAGTTTACGGATTTGAGTATATTGATATCAAGGAAAAGGCCATTTTAGGTCAATTTTTGACAGATATTTTGCCATAACTCGGGAAAAATTCATCTGATTTCTTGAAATACATAGGTTTATTATAGGTATGTGTCCTAGAATAGATTTGAGTCGAAACGATGGAGTTGAATATTTTTTTTTTGCAATTTGTGATGATATTGTCTAGGTTAAAAAATTTAAATGATATTGAACAGTTATTTATCTCAAGTGATTATTGAGAAGGTAATGACAGTTTAAAGTTGGACAATCTGCTTGAAATAAAAACTTTCACAATTGAAGCTTGCCAGTTAGGCTGAGTATTTCTTTTGTGGTTATAGAATCGTCAGTATTTTCTCTGGGTGTTGATTCCTTTATTTATTAGAGAGTGCCGCATGCCGCATGCTGCATGCTAACCGGTATGCAACAGAATATACAAACGTTGTGCGAATAATTCGAATGGAATGCAATTAATATAGTCCCCCATACATACACACACAAACATACACACACACACACACACACACACACATGTTTTCATGCATGTTGTTGCAGTCTCTGCTGGTATTGTGCGTAAGGGTGTGTGTGTGATAAGGGTGTTTGTTGTGCGGTGGCATGTGCAGAACCAAAATGAATGGCAAACTTTATGCAGTTCTCGGTCTCCGCTGCACGTGGCTTTTCCACTCTTTGTGCCACTGTCTCTCTCTTTCTCTCGTTCACTCTTTTGCTCTTTCTCTTTTCTCCATTCTCTCTTCCGCAGTCTTTGCTCCATTTGCATAAATATTGCCATCAGCAGTCGTCGCTTCACACATCTTTTCACCCTTGACACAGCCCTCGCGCCCTTAGAGCTTACTAGGTGGTGCTGTAATCAACTGTGTCAAAATGCCAGCACAGAAAGTCAAAAGTCGCAGTCGCCGTCGTCGTCATCATCAAGAGGCAACTGCCGCAGCAACAACAACATTGAAGGCAACTCAGATTTTAACACACACATATATACAATTGTACACACATACGACATTAATTTCAAGGCATGTGGCAGGTGGCAGGTGGCAGGCAGCATCCATGCTAGCCTCAAAAATTGAGGTTAAAAACGATGCAAGAAACCTAAGGAAAAGCCAAAGAAAAACCAAAGCGAACGCAAAAGTTGAAAAATGAGTGTGAAAGGTGGCAATGCTCGACCTACAGTTACGCTATAATCTATTGAAAGATCTGTCAATTGTAAACTTATTACAGGGTATATAGTGTTGTTGCCATTGGAATAGCTCTCTTCAAATATGCTAGAGGTATAAGAAAGTCAATGCGAAACTGTCTGAAATCAAATGAAATGTAAATCCAAAGCTGACAGCAAATATACACACACGTATACAGGTGTTTGAGTGTGTGTGTGTGTGTGTGGCAGACAGGTGTTAAAGCAGCGTGAGGCAGGAACGGCAGCAGTCGAAACACTGTTCGCCTTGTTGTGCTTGTTGTAATTGACACTTAAACTCGAAATTTGACGTAAATTGCTAAAGCAACAACAATGCAAACAGCAAACAATGCGCGCCTTCGCATGTGTCAGTGTGTGTGTCTGTGTACATGTGTGTGTGGCGCACATGTGGCTAGAAAGTGAGGTGGCATGATGATGCTGCTGCCAGCAACGGCAACGGCAACGGCAACGACAGCAACAATGCAATTCAAGTGTCGCCTGCGAGGCGGAAATTCTCAAGCTGCACACACACACGCACACTCACACACACACACATACACACATGTTTACTGCTATAGTTGAAGCGTTTTACGTGGCATAATGAATTGTAATTTGAATAGACTTGAAGCAGAAGGAGGGGGTACAGCAAGAGCAAGAGTGGCAGAGAGACAGAGAGACTGGTGGAGAGCCTCAAAAGTCGCCTGCTATTAACTTAAATTACGTTGCATACTTTTGTGCGCGAATTTAATGCCAACGGCAGCAAATGTTACAAAAGCCGCGCATTAAATTCACCTGCCTGAGCTGAGCTCCTCTCTGCAGAACCACCATCTGCACAACACTACAACCAAATGCCTGCCATATGCATCTACTATATAGAAAACATACATATGTACATATGTATATATACATATATAGAGACAGAGACACAGAGAGAGAGAGAGAGAGAGCGAGGCGGAGAGAGACATAGCGAGAAAATTTATTGTTTGCGCCAGGCAACATTTTTAGTGCGGCAGCTGCCTTTGCCTTGATTAAAGTAAAAATTCACTCTTACAACACACACACACACACACACACTTAATACATGTGCATGCTGAATTATAGGAGTGTATGTGTGTATGCATAGTTGTGTTTGTCATTTAACACATGTAATGCGCGCCAATGGTTTTTGTTGTTGGGCTGCCTGCTGTGAAAATGCGCGAATGCTTAATGCCAACAACAACAACAACAACAACAGCAGCCGCCACTTTCTAGTAGCTGAAGCCATGGACAGCAGCTAGCTGGTGCTGCTGTGTGGCATGTGGCATGTGGCATCATCATCCGAGTCTAGGGAAGGCGTTATGAAAGTCTACTTACCATGCTCATCGCTTGGCTTTCAGCTCTTTCCTTCTCTCTCTCTCTCTCTCTCTCTCTCTCTTTCTTTCTAGCCGTGCCTCATCTCTCTCTCTCTCTCCGCTTTTCTCTCTGATGCCGTGGCAAGTACAAACTCTGAGGCAAATGCTGAACATTTAAGTGGATGTACCATTACTTTTATGTGGCACTATGCTAATGCCACACAGCAAGGAAAACACTGAAAAGAGAAAAGAGAGAAAAAAAAAGGAAAAGTAGCAGAGAAACGTTCGCATTGTGGCACGTTTTCTAATGTCTTTGCCACGGTGTCTATGGTGTCTACTCTATGTGTTCAACGTGCAACACTATGATATAAATAACCTGACAGCTGACAACCGATCTGACAGCTCGGCAAAGCCCCGCAAATTATGAGTCAAGTCTCTGTCCAGCTATGTTATATGCCGCCATAACGCTTTGAATATGCTAATTGCAATTAGTACGAAAGGGACAGAGAGAGAGAGAGAGAGAGAGACAATGAGGGAGAGAGATGGGAAATATTGCAAAAAAAAAAAAAAAAGAAAAATCCACATTGATTTTATGTGTCACTTTTCTGGCTTAATTGCATTCTCAGTATGTAGTATTAAAAAAAAAATTATTTTCTATATTTTTTTTTTAAGAATTTTTTATGACAATGCAAGATTTAAATTATAGTTACTATTTTCCCCATTCCTCTCATTAGCTGCATTACTGTATACTGTGATCTCTTTAAGCTGCTTCTTAAAGTTTTTTTTTTCGATTTAGTTTTGGAATATTTACAATACTTTGAAGTTGACAGTGTGTGATCTCAGGGTTGCGATAAATTTATCGCTTTATATGCAGATGAGGCACATTTTGGGTAACATTTCGAGGGGCCCTAAAAAAATAGTACAACTCTATTGACAGGCCCACACACACAGACACACACGTACAATGATATATAAATACAAATGTATGTATGTACATGTTAAATGTTGTGACTGCCAAATTAACATACATATATTTGGAGATAGAGAGAAAATGGTGTTGGGGTGTGATGCGGTGAGGTGAGGTGAGGTGAGGTGGATTTGGTTGGGCTGGAGTAGTGATGCCGAAGAGGTCGAGTTAACACTTAATGCGACATGGCAGCTTTCGGCTTCTTTTGCGCCGACACACGCTGCGTATACGTAACTTAATGTGTATTAAGTATACGCCAGCGTGTCTCTCTCGGTGTGTGTCTGAGGAGATCTTGTATGTGAATTCGTATGCGGATGTGAGTATATGTTCATAGGAGTGTGTTTGAGTGTGTGTGTGTATGTGTGTGAAGGTCACCGTTAACGTTAGCGTCCAATGGACGCCCAGCTGTCTGCGTCTCGAGAAAGCATTACCCCCAAACCACTACCTGACACAGCTCCCCCCCCGAACTTTTTGTTCTTGTTCTTATTCTTATTTTTTTTTTTGCTTAATGCGAATTTTTTTTTTTTTGTCTCTGCTGCTGACGCCCCCTTGTGCCGCTCTTGTGCTTTGCCAGCGGCTCCTGTTTGTCTGCCGCTTTTGCTTGGGCTGTCGTTTGTTTTGTTAATGAGCGAGTGTCACTCTCGTCCGTGTCCTCGCCCTCATACCACAACCATTAACCATTCACACACACACACACACATATATATACATACACACACATATACATATGAATAAATGATAAAAAAAAGTGTTTGTGTTTGCTCTCATGGCTGTGCTAAACAACCGCAGCGACTGCTCCGCGTTTAACCCAAATTGAATTCAATGCAGGCCGCAACGAAACGGAATGGAACGAAATTGAAGGGAACGATGCGAAATGAGACAATGAAATAATCCAAATATGTTTATGTTTATGCACAAAAGTCCTACTGTGAGTTGACATAACATATTTAGCACTTCATTCCCAAAGCAAGTGAAATATATCTTTCTCTCTCCATTTTTCAACCCTCCTCTCTCTTTTACTCTATCTATCTCTATCTGTCTCTCTCTCTCTCTCTCTCTCTATCTCTCTCTCTCTCTCTCTCTCTAATGGTGTCTCTCTCGTTTTCCGCCTGGGGCTAATGTTGCTCATTGACATTGCCCCAAACCGCATAACATAGTTTGTGTGAAGAGAGAGTCAAATGTTTGTGGAAGTGGCAGCGGTTAAAAGGGTTGGTTGCAAGGGGGTTGTGGGGGTCAGGGGGTTGGGACTTGTTCGCCTGCGGGTGGCGTGGTTGATTTGCGGCATACGTATTTTTGTTGCCAAGTGCAATGTACATTTCCGGTTCCGTTTTTGACACCTGCAAAACCAAAAGCCGCAACAAAATGCGGCAACCGCAAAATTTTTCACAGATACCCTTTGCCAGTTGTGACCTAGTGATGGGTATGCCAACAGACCCTTCAACTCGGAACAGTGTTTGAATGTATATTGTATATATTAATTCATTCAAGCTTAGAATATTTTGAAAATCATTTTCTGTTCTCTTATATATGAACTCTTCCTTTTGCAGGCTCTTTGATTATACAAATTTATTTATTGCGCTATTATTTTATATTACGTTACTTAATTTAAATATTTTGCTAAATTTGAATTATTTAATTTTTCAATTAATTAATTTATTATTATGTTGGCATCGCCGCCATGTCAATTAATCTATTCAACATTTAATTACATGAATTAATTTGCAATTCAATTGAGAGAAAATTGTTGCCAACTTCCAGCCACAAATTTGTAAATGTCAATTGAATAAATTGCAAAAAAAAAAAAAAACAGAATAAAAGGAAAATGAAAATCATGTTGAAACTCGAGTACGGATTTTCGCTGCTCTGCAAATAATGTTGATGCTCTCATCATTTCAATTTTCCCAGGCCATTCATACATAATGAGCTGACTGTGTGTCGGAAGTGTATGTGTGTGTGTGTGTGCAATTTCCATAGTTTCTCTCTGTATGTGTGTGTGAGTGTGTGGTTGTGTGTTGTGGGACTGCTCGTTTGTTTGCTTGATTGGCAGCTGAGTATTAAATGTCCAGCTAATTCACTTTTCACCAGTACTAACATGCCACGCCCACGCCAACGCCAACGCCCACCACTGCTACTGCCCTTTTGCGTTTTGCCATTTGACCAGCATCGTCTGCCAGTCTGTGACCTTTTGCCCACAATCAAAAAAAAAAAAAAAAAGAGGCTGGAAGCCGCTTAGCTATTTGAGCATAAATTTTGTTGGAAAATCGCAAAATATTAGTTGGAGAAAAAATGAAAGCAGAAAAAAGAAACAGTAAAACTTTCTTTTCATATGAGTGTAAGAGTGTGTGCGTGTGTGTGGTGGACATTTGCTTGGCTTTCATTTCATTTTGCATAAATTGTCGACAGGGCTAAAATACGAGCACTTGGCCAACGTTTTTGCCATGTTGCCATATTTATTTGTATGCTTTAATTGAAAAGCTTTTCCTGCAGCTCCTCATATGTATGTCTGTTTCTCTGTCTGTATGTCATATATATACGTACATCACCTTCCCATCCACACACACTCTTCGTGCAGTGTGTGTGGCAATTGACACTCCACGTTGCCATACAGTTAACGTTGCCCCCTTGCCACATTGCCAGCAGCCCACGTGGTCAGTGTTGTAAACTTGTTCAGAGATTTTGAGCACTTTCGAATGAATAATTTTAACTGCCGCCCATTGAACTTGGCCAGGATTGTGCATTGCCGTCTGACTGACCCGGAACTGACCAGGGATCAGGGCAAATAGTAACTGGTAATGGCCATAATGGAAGGCCATCAAATAAAGAGGGATTCAATGGCCAGTAAAGCATTACAACCTCTCTCTCCCTCTCTGGGGTAAAAGCCAATCAATCTTTATTAAAATTGCAGTAGATACTAGAAATACTGCCACGGTATTTAGTTTAGTATATACTGCACACAGTTCCACATACATATTCCCAGTGGTCTGGTCTGATTGTCCGAGATTTGCCGATGCTCAACAGAAGCTGAGCGGCCTGATGCCCTTCAGTATGCTGGCCACATTGTCCCGCAGTATGGGATTCATGGTGCGCTGCTTCTCCAGACTGACGGGCTGGGCATGGGCCTGCGACAGCTGATAGAGATCCGCATAGTACTCCATGCCGGCAATGCCCACCGCATTGAAGCTGGCCGAGACCTCGGTGCAATCAATGATCGAGGTCTTAAGCGGTGTCACCAGCAGCGTTGAATAGTATGGAATCTTCTTGCCCTCCAGCAATTCCCGTATCAGCAGCACAGCTGTCCTCGATCCAGCCAACAGATTCCACCTCGACCAGCTGAAGTTATGGGAGAGCGCCAGCGTGGATATGCACGCGTATGTATGCATCTCCATCACGTAGTTCTTTTCGCAGGAACCCTCCGTGTAGCAGAAGGCATCCTCATCGGGAAATATATCCACGGCGGACAGTATCAGCAATGCCCTCAGCTCGGCCAGCGAATACGTCTTGCCCAGCATCTCAGTGATGCCCTGGGTGCTGCCACCCTGAAAGTTATTCAGCGTGTAGCCCGACGAAGTAATGGTCATCTCCAGGCTGATCAGCGAGGCGGTGAAGCTAAAAAGAATGGTGCCGAGACTGTGGAGGAAATGGAAAGAAAAGGGTTAACATTTTTTAGAGCAGGACGAATCAGAATAGTTGTCTATGTGATAAAATTAAATATGTAGAATATGCTTATACTAAGTAAGGGATGACAAAAAGACCGCTTACAGCTAAATAAAATGGATAGAAACAAAGCTGAATTTTAATGAAATTTGGCAACACTGCACTGAGTGGACCTAACCTACTTTTTCATGTCCGGTCTCAGGTCCCAAGTCTGATAAGGCATGTTGCTGTACTTGTTGAGGGCAAAGCCAAAGATGCCTGCAAGAGAGACAGAGGGAAGGAATGAGAGTAAGAGAGAGAGAGAGATAGAGAGAGAGAGAGAGAGAGAGAGAGAGAGAGAGAGAGAGAGAGAGAGAGAGAGAGAGAGAGAAGAGAGTAAGAGAAGCAGAGTTGCCTCACCTAAGCGACCCGTGCGAAACTGTATAGAGAGTTTATCCTCATTGAACTTGGTGTCATGAACATCCCGCGTGCTCCATTTGCCCTGCGTTATGGCTGCCGTATTGCTAAGCTTTTGTCTGCGACTAAGCAAGAGAGACAGAGAGAGACAGAGAGACACAGAGAGAGAGAGAGAGAGAAAGAGGGTGGAAACGGAAGATCAGTGGGGTAGTAAAAGATTAGAGTGATGATTCTTACGCTTCGCTCTCGCTGGTATCACTATTCCTGCTCAGCATTTGTTGAAGCGTGCCCGCCGCCGAGGAATCATTGCCTGTGCCCTCGAGCAGCTCCAGCAAGCTATCATCATTGAGATCGTCATCGTCATCGCTGCTATCCTGACTGCCGGCGGATTTGGAGGCAGCCTCCGGTTCGGTATCCGCTGGCAATTGACAGTCCCGCACAAAGGAAATGCCCGAGTAGTAGGCGAAGGCAGCGGCGGCTGTTGCCGGCTGCAGAACCTCGACGAGTTCGTGACTGAGGGGCTGCATGTCGTCTGGCAACTCCTCGGTGGCGTCGTCCTGTGATCCGTTGGGGGACAGATTCTCCGAGATCTGTTGTAGCATCTCCTCCTGCTGTTCGCGTGGCAACTGCATTTGCCACAGCCGATCCATGTCCTCGATGAGTTGCGAGAACATGTAGCATGTGCTGGGCATGACCGGAGGCGGACGTGATTCTGCCCGGAATTTGAGCAACTTATCGAAGCAGAGTGGAGGAAAGAGCTCTGCAGGTTCATCTGTGTCCAGGAATTCAGCTCCAATGCCCAGACAGCCAGCTGGTAACTGTGTTGCAGCTTCAGCAGCAGTTGCAACTGCCCCATGTGGCAACGTTTGCCCGAGCCGCACATGCGGCTGGCGTGCCAGGAACATCACCTGGCGCTGGGGCAGACCACTGAGGGATTGGGGTGTCGTCTGCTCCAACCGAACGCAGAATCCCTGCGGCAGGCGCGGCACAACGAAATCCTTGACCAACCCATACAGATCCACATTGCCGGGTATCGCGCGCAGATCAAAGTCTCCAATCTCGTATAGCTTCTGGAGATGAGCTGTCGGACCGCCTCCTCCCATATCCAGTTTCTGTGGGCGCATCTTGGCTGGACAGCGGGGCGAGCTCTTCAATGGGCTCGGCTGGGCGTTCGTTGACAAAGGCGTTGCCTCTGTGGGCGTGGCTGTGGTAGCTGCCACAGTAGGTGGTGCATCCGGCTTAACGCCATCCGCCAGTTCCGACTCAAAGGTCTCGATGTGCGTTTCCCAGCGACAGGCTATCGGTGGCTCAAACCAAATAACCGAGTCAGGTAACCTGTCACGGAATGCATTGATGGACGCGCATGAGGATGTGGCTGTGGATGCGGGTACATAGGCGGAGGTGTCAACTTACTGTAACGTAACCAATGCCAACTTATCCAGAGCAGCCTCAATCATGCGCATCTCCGCCTCAATCTCCTCGGGCAGACGACGCACTCCCGGCAACACTGGTGGCGGTGGCTTGTAGGTCTGATAGTACTCCTTGTGGAGTAGGCTATTGGCAGCCGCAACTAAAAAAAACGGGGGTAGCATTTTCAAAAATGTGGCGTAATTTAGAAAAAAAAATAAGAAACGATATCGTAAATTTTTTGAATATGTTAATAAAAAACAGGAAACAGTTTAAAAAACCCGAAAATATTTTCTTAAATACTGTTAATACGTAGAATAATTTTTGAAAATTGTGAGCAAGATTCGAAAACTTGCCATTAATTTAAAATTTGAGAAATATGTAATAAATGATTTTTAATAAAAAAAATTTTTATGGATAAATTGTGAAAATTATATCATTTATAAAAATATCATAATTTTCGAAAGTTTTAGAAATATTTGTAAAAATGGAAATTAAAAATATATATATTAAATTTTAAGATATTTTTCTAAATATTTAAGATATTCATGAAAAATGAAAATAGTTTCTGAAGTTGGAATAAAATTTGAAAAAATTAAAAAATATTCAAGAAATGTTGTTGTTGCCTGTGGCAAACAAGATGGCAACATGCCACATACCGGTGCGTATGAAAGAGCGCGCATTGAGCTGTTTGTCCTGCTGTGGCGTCTCCAGAAAGTCAATGCAATAGACGCCGCCAATGATGCGATACTTGCGCAGATTGACATCCGTCTCCAGCAGACCATATGCCTCCGGCCCAATGGCACGTCGTCGTGCCTTGTTCAGCTCATCCTCATACTGGGCATATAGTTTGTCCACGTCGTAGCTACGCTCTCGCGGTGGCTGCGAACTGGCCGAGTGCTGCTCCTGTGTCAACTGCTCCAACTCAGACAGAGGTATCTCTCTGGCACACTCGTCCAGCATCGATTGCAATATCTCCTTGCGTTTACGCCACTCCCGCTTCGTTTGCCGCAATATAGCTAAGGTAATGGAGAATGGACATGTGAGAGAGATTCCTTAAGAGATGCCACATGCCCTTCCCTGACGACTTACTGGCGTTCTCGGAGCGTGCGTGCCTCAACTGGAAGCTGCTGCAGTAGTCACTGAAGTGGTCATAGTTGAGCCAGAGACCGCGAAGGGCAGAGCTCTGCAACCGCACTGTGGGTGGCAAGGAGATGTTCATCTCAATGGTGGGAAAATCGATCTCATTGTGGGCTGATTGTTCGCCAATGCGTGCCTTGGGATTCACAGCACTGTGCCCAGAAGAGAAAGTAACCGATACAAAAAAAAAGACAGAGAAAGAGAGAGACATAGAGAGAGAGAGAGAGATTGAGAAGTTGGTAGAGATGGGGTAGGAAATATGTTAAGGGCGTCAAAGCGATTACAACAGACATCTGGGCATCCTTGGAGAAGGTCCAAATGAAGCTCTGGAACACATCGGAGCTGTAGATGTGCTTGGCCACGCCAGGCCTATCGATTCTGTGAATAAACGTTGCCATCATTGGGTACTCTGAGTTCCACTCTCGATACATACTCCATGTCGCGCTCAATGTGCGACATTGTCTTGTGCGTGAACTCGTCCAGATGCTGTTTGAGAAACACTCGCATCTCCGTCTTCAGCTTGACCAGGTCCAGGGCCACATGGGCCGCTCGCTCCTTGGTGTACAGCAGAGATTCGTCCAGTTCGTTCAATATCTGTGTGGACAGTTGACTTTCGTTAAGCATCATCGGTCATAGGCGGCGTTCACTGTACTTACGCCCAGCACCTCCTTGATGCGTTGCGCATAGACATCGCCCAGATTGCCCTGCTGCTGCCGCAACGAGGCACGCGTCAGATCTGCCACATGTGCATCCTGGGTGAGGAGCGTACGCTCATCCGTTCGCAGCAGCCAGTTGCGTGCCTCATGCTGTCGCCGGGCAATATCCGCATGCCACTGATGGATGTACTTGCGCAGATCGCTGGCACTTGCCGCATTCGGCAACCCGTTGCAACGCATAAACTTCTCCCATTCGCATTCGTGCCGCTCGCCGGCCTTTATTGCCTCGATGGTTGTGAGGACGGCATCGAAGAAGAGCATGCTGTTCTTTAGTTGTCCTCGTCTCAGGCGGTTCTCGGCCACCTCCTGCTGTTGGCGATGCTTGGCCTGCTCCATTTCCAGTTTCTTACGTTGACGTGCCTCCTCCAGCTTCTTCAATCTGTGGGAGTTTGCCAGGTTTTAGTTAAGATATTTAATTTATTATAATTTATATATTTTGTTATATTATGCAATAATATCTAATTTATTATAATTTATATATTTTATAATTTTTGTAATTTTTATATATTTTTTTTGCAATCTGATTTACTTATTTTGAATTTGATTCTAATAATCAGGTTGTTCTCAATTCCAAATCCGAATGAAGCATGTGGTTTTGGCATTGGCAACTGTTTCAAAACCACTCGTTTCAATGGAATTCGAAATTCGGCACAGTTCTAATTTTGCATATTTAATATTTTTCGGATATAACTTTTTATTTATTTATATATTTTATGCAATTTTTGAAAACTTGTCATGAATTTTAAAAATTCAAAATTTTTAATAATTGATTTTTTTTTATTTTTGTGTTTCTTTATGGATAAATGTTGAAATAATTGTGAAAATTAAATCATTTATAAAAATATCATAATGCTCGAATTTTTTTAGAAATATTTGTAAAAATGGAGAATTAAAAATATATATTAAATTTTGAGATATGATTTCTATATTTGAACATATTTTCGAATATGACTTTTTTTTATAAATTTATATTTTATGTTTTTTATATTGTTATATGTTTTGTTATGTTATGTCCACCAACTTTTCCTTTTCCATTTCGATACGCAGGAGCTCCGCCTGCTCGGCCTCCAGGCGGGCCTTCTCCTTTTTCGACAGCTTCTTTTTCGGGGGCTGCAATTATTTATTGGGTTTATTTATTAATTGCATTTAATAATAATTTGAATTGCCAATTGCCGTTCACCATTTTGTGCTGCGCTGCGTTGTGTTTCCGTTTCCGGCGTTGCCAATTTCCAATTGCCGATTGTTTGCCACACGATTTCAGCTTTTGCTGCAAAGTTGTACTGTTTTTCCGGTCGTCCTTTGCACGTTACGCGTTCAGCTTTATATTCGCCATTTTATTGATCCAACGCAAGGCAACTATGGCTACAGTTACTGCTCCTGTTTACCGCTGTTTTCTCTAAGCTCTGGACAGTGGCTGCCAACCCAGTTAATCCCTTTGCCAACGGTCTCCAGGGTACCACAAAACATCAGTTTCAGCCACGCCATGCGCCATCAGCTTCAGCATCAGCTTCACTTTTAGTTTGAGTTCCAGCTCCAGCTTTGGATGCGGCTCTGAATCCGCCAGTGGCAGCAGCGTCGTCCCTTAATTAAATATTCCATGGAAGCTTAGCGCCCACAACAATGTTGCACTTGCTTTCAATTCCCGCTGGGTAGCAACAAAGCACAGATACAGGACAGCCTAAGAAAGAGACAACAACCCAGAGAGCGAGAGAGAGAGAGAGAGAGAGAGAGAGAGGGAGAGAGAGAGAGAGGGAGAGGGACGTTGAGTGAGGTTGTGGTTAGTTCGGCGTTTGCTTTACATTTACACCTGAGTTTGTGCCCCACTGTGGCTGGCCAAAAGTGTCGTCTAAGCCATAGCCACGCCCACAGCACCGCCCACTTTGCATAGCTGTCAGTGTGCGTAAACTATTATAAAGAAATATTGTGTCACATTCGAATGCTGTGCGGTTACTTGAAACCCTTAAAGGAAAGTGTTGCCACATAGAAACTTCACAGCAAAGGTGGCAACTCTGTCAAATCTAAGCCTGTATGGGGAGGGAGTTCCCTGCTTGGAACTTGAAGAAGATTAGGCACGCCTGTCTTTTTATAGCAACTTATTTAATGTTTAACTAATAAATTGCTTTTTCGCAGTGTAATTTTCAATCGCCAAATATATATTTGAAATAATGTTTCGCAACATAATTTTTCTCACAGAGTTGCTTCGAAAACTTTTCCACTTTTTCGGGGCTTTCAAATTTTGGAATGAGTCACGCTGGAAGCGAAATCGTGTGCTCGTTGGTATCCTCCTCTTACTCTTTTCTGTTGCTATTTTACGCCTAATTTAAACTTTTTTGTTTGCCAGCAATTTCACTGGTGCCCCGAGTTCATGGAGTCCTGCCCGCCACCCTGATCCTTCCCAGCCGAATTACTGTTGCCAGATACGAGCATAAATTTATTTTGTTTCGTTGGCTGCTCGGGGAGTGCCAGGTGAGGGCGGGTCGGGGGAGGGGGGTTACCATGGCAGCCAACGGAGGTGACAACGACGGTTAATTACCAGGCAATTTAAATACCAGCCCAGATTCTGTGCCAAAATGGCGGAGTATGTGTGTGTGTGTGTGTGTGCCTCCTTTATGCATGCACCGTTTGATGTTGCAAGCCTGTGTGTTGCCAACCAATTGAATGTTGCTGTCAAGTTGTGACTCTAACATACATATATGTACAGTGTTTAATTTATACAAACTATTAAAATTTAATACTATTTTAAATTTCAATTTGAGTTATATTTAGTTGTACTTTTTATATTTGAAGTATATTTATATAATAGTAGATTATGATTACAATTTATTTTTTATGGTTCTAAATTTTTAATTTCAATTTAACTTATATTAATTTATACATTTTATACTTGAAGTATATTTATATAATAGTAGATTATGATTACACTTTATTTTTTATGGTTTTTTTTATTTATAAACATATATTTTTTGAATTGTGCCACTATTTTTACATATGATTAATTTTTTAAATTTTCTTTAAAATTTTTTTTAATATATATTTTATATTTATATGAATACTATTATTTTCGATTTATTTATTTGCTGTTATGTAAATAACAAGCAATAAATGCTAAATCCTCATGCGTAATTTGCTTCAATTTCTCTCTCAATATCTTTTTATTTGTTTGGTTATATCTCAACAAAAGTTTCATTTAGCATTATTTCTATAGTCTTATATAAATATTTGAGTGCCAAAGTGTGGCTCGGAATGTGGCTGTGGCTGTAGCTGTTGAGGCATAAGCAGCATCGTCGTTGCACAATAAAAATTTATCATACGCACTGTTGACGTTGACAGATCGTTGAGCTGTAGCAGCGACGACAGCCGTCGACGGGCAGTGGGCGACAAGCGTCAAACGACAACCGACAAACCGTCAAAGGACAAAGGACAAGCGACACAGCATAATAGTTATAGCCATGAGCAGCTGAGCTGAGCTGAACTGAGCTAAGCTGAGTTGGCCAGGACTCTTCGTCCTGCTGCTGGTGCTGCTTGAATTTCTGTGAATGCGCCACGCTTGAGCGCACTCTGCAATATGATGAATATTTGTGAATATGAATGCTGAATGCCCCCTGCCACGCCCCAATAGTTGCCCAATAAGCAACAAGAAAAGTGGCAACAAGGAAAGCAACTCGCTCTCAACTCAATTCTGCCGAAGCATGAGCTGCAGTTGAATCTAAATCTTCAATCTGCAATATGAGTTCATTGTGTGCTGTCGTCAAGTTTCAACTTAGACATGGACTCAATGAAAAGAAAAAGAGAGAGAGAGAGCAAGAGAGAGCGAAAGAGAGGTAGACAGAGAGAGAATGAAGGGGCATTTGCTGTCGCCTTAAATTTGTCACATCACATTTTCCTCTGGTTGCCCATTCATTTTCATTTTCATGAAACTTTCCTTTTGTTATTATTATTTTCCTTTGCATATATACATATATAGTACATATATGTACAAAAATTCTCTTTGCTTTTTCTCCATATATTTTATTTTATTTTATTTTATTTTATTTTTTTTTTTTTTTTTTGTGATTTTTTTTGTTGTCAGCTGTCTTGACAAATTGCTGCTCGCATGATGTCCAGATGCCGCTTCAGCTGAAGCTGAAGCTGCTGATGCTGGTGAAGCTGAGGCGGATGTGGCATGGCTGGGGGCATGCAAAATTGCCAGGCAGTTAAGCGAGCAACTTGCCAACGGCAGTCAATGCATGTGACACTTAAACACACATACACACACACACATTCACATGCATACAAAATGGCGGAGTATATGTGTGTGAAAGTGTGAGCGCATGAAACAGACGCAAGTGTAACGATTATTAATTACTGTCAATTTGCATGCAATGGTCACATTTATATGTATATGTGTGTATGTGTGTGTGTGTGTGTGTGTGAGTGTGTGAGTGTGTGGTGGCATGTGTTGACGTTGTCATCGAGCTGGCAGCTTGCACAGCTCTCGGCCCGATTTTATAATTATGTATTCAGTGTCTGCGGGCAATCAACTGTCAACTGTCCGAAAGGAGAAGGCAGCATTCGCAAGATTATTTTCAATATGACAGCAATCTCATAAAGCGCTTAATGCAACACACATTCTCAATTTGTATGTGTGTGTGTGTGTGTGTGTCCTGCAGTGGCTGCCACGTTGCTGGCGTCCTGATTGCAGCTGCTGCCACTTGCTGCATTTCAAGCAGACTCTCCAGTTAGGTGTGCAAATAATTTCAATAAATAATGAAATTAATTATTAATTACGAGTAAATCAATAATAATTGAAATTGACACGATTTCCTCTCGATTTTTGTCTTTGCAGCTGCATTTTATGCCGAATATCGTATTCATATCGTGGCAACAAATAAGTAATATATTATGAGCGGAGTTATCAACGGAGTTGCAGCAACAACAACTTCATATAAATAAATAAATATTTTGATAATTAACGGATAATAAGCAACAAGAAATAATTAATAAATTTATAAATTATTGAAAGCAACAAATAAAGCGTAAATCAAGGCCAGCCGCAATTTAGCTAGAGACATATGAATTAATTAATTAATGCATAACGATAATAAATAATTATATAATGCAAGGCAATAAGAATTCATAAATTCAAATAATAATAATTATATATGTATCATATAGGTATTTGTAGTCGTACATCAGTAATTAACATCTAACAGATACAAGCTAGTTTAATTGCAAAACCTAATTTTAATTATGCGAACAATAATTAGCATTAAATGGTTAACAAATTCAACAACAAAAAATAAAATAAAATAAAATAAAATAAATAAAAAGCCGCAAAAAAAAAATAAAAAACAAAACAGCAACAACAACAACCGATTTACGCCATTGTGATTCTTAATTTTAGACGTTATGCGATTCAACGTACATAAGTAAGGCTTAATTACAATTAAATTAAATTTAAATCCAAACCATTTACAACTCTTCCCCCCCAAATACAAAAAGAAAGGAAACAAACAAAATTAAATAAATTAAAACGCATCCAAAAAATAAAGCTTTAAATTAAAAATATAACAAAATAAACCATACATAAATTCAAGAGGATTAACAACACGTAACCTCAAATCGAGCCAAAATAACGACCAAAATTCATAGAGAGCAAAACCAACACAAACAGAGCAAAGGACCCCCAAGCCAAAACCCCGAAATATTACAAAGAAGAAGAAAAGTGAGAACAAGAGGGAGAAGAAGTAGCAGTACGTAACGTCAGCCGCCCAGTGAAAAATTTTTATCAATTACTTGAAACCAGAGGCAACAAAGCAAACACATCAGAGAGAGCAATAATTCTTTGTTAAATTCCATCCACAATATTGACATCAACAGAGAGATAGAGAGAGAGAGATACAGTCAGAAAGAGATCGAGAATGCAACTTGTTGGAGCCGCAAACTAAGATTGAGCTTATACCTCAAAACATATGTACATTCTTTCTGTGAACTCTGCAACCAGAAAAGCAATAAGAGCAAAGCAGTTCTATATCACTAACAAATAAAATAATTTAAATATTATATCATTGATAGTGCTGAAAGAAAACCGGCAGAAATATAACAAAATAAAATATTTAAAAAACGAAAAAAACCAAGTGCAATTGGACAGATTCGATCGCGTTACGTATGCAATTATCGGCGGGAATTTTGATAGGTTTCTAAGCAGAACAAAAAAGGATAGAAAATATAAAAAAAAAAATAAAAAAGATTCGCGGACTTTGGTTGATCGTGACAAGCCGCCAAGATGACCATGTGGCAGAGTGGCGGCATGGGAGGCCATGGCTCCCAGAACAACCCATGGATGAAACTGATGGGCATCGTGCACAAGGAGCGCCGCCACACGGACAACGTCCAGAGTCAGAGTGGCTCCAATGAGCGCAACCTGAATCAGTAAGTACATCTCATTGTTTAAGAGTTCGATTAATTCCTTAATCCCATAAAATATGTATATCTCCCCTGATTGCATTGCAATAGCTTTCATCTCTCTTGCCAACAAAACAACAGTTTTCTTTGTACTCCATGTTGTATGCTTGCAATTTCTGAATTTTATAATGCACACTAAATTCTGATTTTTATAATGCCACACAATCGCAGGACAGGCTTGTGGCATGCTGATAAGCAACATTTTGCATAACTGTCTGTGCTGTAAGTGACTGGCAAAAGGATACGTGCCGGCATGAGATTCTATTTAAGCGGCGCACAAAAGTATGCTATGTTTTTTTCTATGATACTTGGCGTGTGTTTAGAGGGTAGAGAGTGGTCGTAAAAGAAGTTGCAATTAGACGGCAAAGAGAGAGAGACAAAGAGAGGAAAGAGAGAAAAGGTGGAGGAAAGTCACTATTGAATGGCAACTGCGTTTCGGTGGCTACACACATAACAAATCAAGGCTGTCTGTCTGGCTGTCCGCCTGTCCGTGGCACCTGACCAGGAATAACAGCGGCTCTTTGAGCTTTTAAAATTGACTATAAATGCACTGATGCATAAATGGTTTTACACACATGTAGCTTGTTGCTGCAATCCCTTCCCATTGCCTTTGGCTCAAAGCCAAATCCAATTCCAATCCCATTGATGGTTGCACCACTTGCATTTCCATTTCCATTTCCACTGCCATGTGGCATGCAATAACAAGCTACGAACGGGACACGGCACCTGCAACGCCCCTGCATTGTCATGCCACATTATGCGCATACCTCTAGGTAGTATTCGGAACTCGTTACTCGCAGCTCGCAACTCGTCACTCGGCACCAAGTTCGAGTCGAGGCTCAAACTCAGCGCTTATTACGCCCAATATTTCATGTTAAATATGCTGCTTATTAAAGTTATATAACTGAAGTAGTAGTAGTAGTAGTTTCTGCTACTCTTGTTTTTGCTGTTGTTGTTGTTGTTGTTATCCACTCTTACTCTCAAGTGGGCAATGAAAGAGCCAACATAGCCGGTGCCACATTCCACAAGCAAGACAAGTTGCATGCCAGACTCATAGACAGCTTCCACAACATGCACGTATTTGCAACTTGAGTATCTTGCAGCCGGAACAAGTGGAAATTAAACAACATGTGAAATATATAAAAATAAATGCATCTTCTTTTTCCCCATCAACATCTACATCCATTTCCATTTCCACTTCCATTTCCATATCAATGTATATGCCCGCTGTTTCACAAGTACAGGGTATACGCAAAGTATAATGAAAAGCGCTCGAAAGAGAATGGCAAATAATAATTTCTTTTATTTCATATACTATATACATGTACATATATACTCTCGTATGTAAGTGTATGTATATAGTATATGGTCCTCAAGAGCCGTAGAAGAATCATTATGTTACGCTTGAAGTGGGGATTGAGGATATTGTTGTTGTTGAAGGAGATTGAGCAAGGGTCGGGAGGGGGGCGAGTAACGGGGTAACATCATCAGCAGCTTATACAAGTGACAATCAGAGTGCAGTGCAGCTTGCAACAGCAACAGCAGTGGCAGTGGCAACTCTCATGCTGCACTTAGTTAAATTATACGAATCTGTGGCACCAGTTTTGAGCTGAAACCGTTAACGCCACAACAACCACAATGCTCAAACCACAATTCGCAATTCACAATGCACAAAATTCAATTTTAATGATTTATGAAAATCCAAAAAAAAAAAACACACACACACACACACAAAACAAGAAGATGAAATGCAACCGAAAAATATTTCGCACATTTTTGGGCAAATTCCATATGCCATTAAGAGAAAAATTGCAAATATTTTGTGTTCAAACTGAAATTGCAAATTTCCATTTATCTGCATGATAAATGCGAAGCGATGCTTTGCAATTATACCTGGACATTTGCATATGAAGAACTTTTTAGGATACATTCCAAACGGACGACAGTCGAAGAATGCAATTATCGAATGAAATAACTTTCGATATATATGTAGGTATATGTATGTATGTTCATCTACAGTGCCAGCCAAAATAGTAGTAGTGCAACTAATGAATTTCACTTTGACTAAATTCAACATTTTTGTATTTCTAGTAATTATTATTATTTTTGTTTTTAATATGGTCTGCACTTATTTAGAACACTTAATAATAAAAAATAGAAATTAAAATTGTATTATTTTGACTGTAGCTGTATGTTTGAACTGAATTCGATGCGATATAATCAGTTTCTATATCATAATTCGGAATGTATTGCCTTTGAAATTCTCATAATTTTATTGCTCAATTTAAGGTTCACTTTCGAGTTCTGACCATAATTTGCGTGCAACCTAAGATCCTTCTCTCTCCCTCTCTCTCTCGCTATCTCTATCTGTCTCTCTCTATCTCTCTCTATTTCCATATTTCTCTCTCATACATACACTAGGTGGGCACAATGCCAACAAGAACAACAAGTAAAGCTGCAGCTAAAATCCATTTCATGCATAAGCACAATGAAGGTCAGAGTGTCTGACATAAAGGGTTAGTTGGGCAAAAGCCGAGCATGCTTCTCTCTGGCTTCTGTTTGTGCCGCAGTTGCAGTTGCAGCAGCAGCAGCTGCTGGGGCAAGAAAGTAGACCTTGGCGACCACTTAAAAGTTAGGATGGCGTTTGTTCATGAGGACTGCTAGACGTGGGATTGACTTGAGTTGCTCAGAGATCTCAGCGCGTATTAGTTGTTTTGGGTTGAGTTGCATAGCAGCCAGCATTTGACAGCCAACGACAGGGCTGACTTTAAGCATTTGTAAGCCACAATTTAAGTGAATGAAATCTCAGCAATTTCATTTCAGACATGAATTCGTTGTAGTTTGGATGTATTATATATTAAATATTTCAGCAGAGTATTTGCTTGAGTTTCATAGCAGTATGCTTTTGAGAGACAACATAGTCTGTGGTTGTTGGCAACGTTGCGCCTCGAAGTAGGCAACGACATTGTTTTCGAGCAAACAAAACTCACAACGGACTGAGTGTATATGTGTATGTCTCTGAGTGTGTGTGTGTGTGAATGTTGTGCGCAACAGTTTGCAACAATTTGAAATTTGCATAAATTTTGTTACATTTCATACCAACTATATATATATATATATATATATATATATATATATATATATATATATTTATATATAAATATGTGTGAGTGTGTGTGAGTTAACTTTGAATTTATAGAATTGTGCACGAAACTTTTTCCATTTGCTTGGGCGTTCCCATTGTTGAAGCCCTTTACTTGAATGCTTTCTCTCGCTTTGCGCCTTTGTCTAACTGTGTGCATATGTGTGAGTGTGTATGAGTGTGTGTGTGTGAGGATAGCTTCAAAGGCATGGGTCTGGCATGTGCATATGAATATTTTATAAGCCTCTCATATGTAGCAGTGTCTTGTATGTATGCGTTGACGTTATTTATGCAAAGGGTCGGCCAGTGAATGTGGCATCAACAGCAACAGCAACAGCAACAGCAGCTGAAGAAGTTGACGTGGACCCAACATTTAATGCCAACCAAATACTTTGGTCATGAATGCCACCCAGATACAGTATCTCACACACACACACACACACACACACACTGACAGACTCTGAAACATTCAACTATTTTGCATTGAAATTGAAATGTCCGCAGGTTTTATGCCCAATCATGTGGCATTGGTTGCAACAAGCCGCACCAGCAACCAGGACGAAAGGTGTTGCTGCCACCAATCACCAAATGTGTTTAAATAAATATATGTACATGTGTGTACATATGTATGTGGATCAGTGTGAATGTGAAAGTAAGTGTACCATTTAGCAGACAAACTTATCTCTTTTTTGTGGCTTATAATAATTATAACAAAGATATGTTTTGTATCACAATTAAAATAAAACATTTTTCGTTTTAAATTTTAATATTAATAAATACAATTAAATTATATTCATTATTATTTAATTCCAATTTGTTATTATATAATATTTAACAAAACTAAAATACAATATTAAATATATTATTAAAAAGCTGTGTTTAATTTTTTTAATAAAATTATTTTTTAATTGACATATATTAACAATTTTTTTTACTATTATATTCTTTTAAAATGAATATATTTTTGCAATCAACCAAAGTTCACTTTAATTGGAGTTTCATTGGTTGTTCTCATATGCATATTTCTAGGGTATTTGTTAGTCGCATTGTACACAAATTGTGTATATATCATACATATATACATATATATATTTTTTTATTATTTTTTTTTATATTTTTTTAATATTTGCTTTACAATTGTTGTTGGCCGTAGTTTCACCAATGTTAACATTGTGATTGGGACAAGAGGAACAACATGCTGAGTGCTTTATGAATACCCATTGACTCGTAAAACGGACATCATCAGCAGCTGAGAGGATATCAAACAAACAACTAAATAACAAACAAACAACAAACAAACGCATTTATTTATTTTTGTTTTATTTATTTGTTATTGTTTTCTTTTTGATTGAATTGAGTTGTGTTTGTTTTATAATTTATGTTGGCAATTTCACTAGGCAAAAGTCAAAATTTTAAATGCCGAAGCTAATGTCCAAGCTAATGGTCTCTAGTCTTGCTCGGCCTGTTTGTCCAACTTGCAACAATTTATGCACCTCAGTAATTTAACTTGCAACATTTCATTTCATTGTTGGTCAGTGTTGAGTCCTGTGCTGTTTTCTCTAACAATTAAAGACAAGGAAGTCCGCTTGGCATTTCGACTAATGGCATTTTGGTGGCTAAAGAGTAGGTGGATTTGTGGTGGTGTGGTTGTGGAGGGGGGGGGTAGGAGGGTAGGTCAGGATTGTGTTAGATATGGTAAAGGATTCATGGCTGGGCAATGCCATTTACATGCAGTTGCTGTTGCTAAATATTTCACTAAACTAATTGTAGGTCATTTGTTCTGAGGCACTCCACAGTCCACAGTCTACAGTGTGCACAGTTCACACTTTATCCTGCCCGCCTTGATCTGGCTGGTCCTTGTCTACAGTTTGCAGGACTTGGCGTTTCCTGTTTTACTTATCGAAGCGGCACGCGAGACTTGTTCGCCGCCTTCATTGTGCAACATTTGGCGGCACGTTAGCGAACGCGTTTCGGCCCAAATCATTTTTCATTTGCCTGTTGAAATTTGCAACACTTTGTCTGTGTGGCAGATAGCCAGATAGCCGTATCAACAGCCCATTGCTACAACTAGGAAGTACTGGAGGGGGTGTGGGCGTGTTGGCGTGGAAAGGGGCGCTATTCCATTGAACTTCGCTGAAGCGAAATTAATGAGCGCATAAGCGCCTCAATGGTCATAATACGCGTCGAGGGGCGTCCACTGAAGTGCACTAAAGCGAACACCAATGGAAGGAGTTGAATGCAGGGGTAGGGGGTGGAGGTCAGCAAGAGCAGTAGCTGCTAAATATATATATATATATATATATATACATTTGTATGTATATAATTCATGTGTATTTGTGCGTTGGTCATTTGGCATTTTAATGGCGGTCATAAAACGCAGAGTGTCAATGCGAAACGATTGCGAATGTCGCCAAAAAGCAGCAACAAGGCCACAAAGCATTGGCAGCGCCAAATGACACAAATGTGGGGAGATGGGGGGAAGGAACTTGGCCAACATTTCAATTGACGCAGCCATAAAAAAAAAGAAACAAACAACAAAAGAAAACAGAAGAAATGAAAGGAAGACACAATCGAAAGGACGCAAAACCGAAGCAACAGCTGAACACATCCTTTTTGCTTGCGTTGCTCTCGCCGACGAATGAATCAAACTACATAAGAGGGGTGGGAAGGGTTTGGGGACGAAAATAAAAAAATATATATATATATATAGATAGAGAGAAGGGGACACAGAGAGAGAAAGGGAGACAGAGAGAGAGAGAGAGAGAGAGAAAGTGTGAGGAAGATGCAAAGAAATTGGCATCCCTCAATTAACGCATTTAAAAAAGTACAATGGAAGGCAGCAGAAGCTGCCACAGCGCATCCCTTGCCACCTCCGCCACCACCTCTTGCTACGCTGCCACGCCCACGCCAAATTCCATGCCGAAATGCACGCCCAATCGCCTACTTTTCCCCTCAAGCTCTCCCTTATTTTGGGCCTCTCCTTTCTAGAACCTGCTTCTGCCACCATTGTGTTGCCTGCACTTGCCTCTGGCTGATTGTTTGGACATATGTACGCATGTGTGTGTGTGTGTGTGTTAGTGTGTGTGTTTATTTTAAGGCAGGACAATCGAAACTGCTGCCTGGCATTGTGAATCTTCTGCTTTTGTTTATGGCACGCAGCAAACGACGACAGCAGCAGCAATAGGAATCGCAGTGGCAGCAGCACCAACTTGCAACCATTGTCTGCCACACAATGCTGCAGCATGTGACTGACGACGACAGCAAGACACACACACATACACACACACACACCCATAGAAACGAATATCCTGAGGGGGGCACTGCAATAAAAGCTGTAAAGAGTGGGGGCAGGTGAAGCAACTCAGAGATTCTCAGCGTTGAAAACTTGCCACGTGAAATGTAAAGCATGTGCTTAAATACCGCAAGTGGCATGGGACAAGTAAATGATGATCAATCAATCAATCAATACATCAAGCTGCTTGCACATAATCCCAATTGGCTTTAAATAAGCAGAGTCCGAGGACTCTTAATCACTGTCTACATGGGAACGTAACTAAGGAGTGCAAAAATCTAAACTGGCCGTGGAAGAGAAGAGAAAACAGACATAACAGACAGCAGTTAAGAAACAGAGAGAGAGAGAGGAAGAGAGAGAGAGAGAGAGAGAGAGAGAGAGAGAGAGAGAGAGAGAGAGAGAGAGAGAGAGAGAGAGAGAGAGAGAGAGAGAAGGAGAGAGATAATAAGACACTCAGAAAGACATACATACAATAGAGAAATTTATAGACAAAGATAGAGAGAGAGAGAGAGAGAGAGAGAGAGAGAATCAATAGAAAGTGAGAGTAAAGAGCAAAAAAAATAAGAACTTATGCTAACAAAGTACTACTAACACTTTTTTTGTTTAATTCAATCGGTTTTTCTATATATATTTAATATATTTTCATATACAAATATTTCCATTGGATTATGTGGAATCTAAATATTGTTATATCACACTTTTTTTAAAAAAAACTTCGAACATTTCATAAAACTTTAATAGTTGTAAAACGGAGAACCCATTTTTATATTAGCTCAGTTTTTTTACGTTTATAATTTAATTTTAAATACATAAATAAGCTTATTTACTTATACATTTAAAGTGAACTGCAATTAAATTTTTATTTAATTTTAATTTTAATTACATAAATATGCTTATTTACTTATACATTTAAAGTCAACTACGATTAAATTTTTATTTAAATTAAATTCATTTAATTTTATATATATAAATATGCCTATTTATTTAGATATTTCAAATCAACTGAAATAAATTTTTAAAATTTAATTTAATATAATATACAAACGTATTTGTTTACATATAAATTGAAAGTAAAATTTAAATTAAACTTAACTTACTTATTTTTATTATTTTATACGTCTTTATAGAATTAATGCAATTAATATACATTAGATTAACTTTAATTTTATTTAAATTTAAAATTAAGCTATTGCATTCCACTGTTAAATTATTGACAATAAATAAATAAATAAATAAAAAAAAAATATCTATGACAATAACTAATTGTATAAATAAATAAATTTAATCAGAAATATATAAAAAAAAAAAAACTTATTATAGAATAAAATCTGTTCTACGCCCAATCTACGCATATGAGAAATAATTTAACGCATCGATGGCTTCAATATGTTGAAGCCATGTTTGTTGGCCAAGTTACTGTTGTTGTTGTTGTTGTTGCTGTCTTCATTTGCTGTCTATGACTATGACTAGGACTGGGGACAGGCATGAAATTATATTGGGTTTTGGGGTTCGTTCCCATCCTTTTTAGTATGGAATCGCATAAAATTTTGCATTTTGATTGAAAAGTTAAGTGATTTAAGGAGCTGGGCAATTGTCCTTTGAACTGCACTCAGCTCGTTAAGCCAGAGGAGACTGAAGACTGTAGTAGGTACTATAGGAGTATGTAGTTGGCAGTCATGGCATCAAAGGATTGCCCTTCAATTGCCTGAGAGAAACGATTGAACAAGATTGAGGGGAGTCAAGCATGAAGATTGCTGGCATTTCGCACCGAAAGTGAAAGTAACTGCCAAATATGCTTAGTGCTAAACATCTGCTTCAGATCCCATCCCCCTCCCTTCCACCCCACACAAAAAAAAAAATGAAAATCAGAGGAAAAAAGAAGAAAACTCCCACCAAAGCCGTTCAGTCTTCACTTTCGTCTCGTCTTTATATACTCACAGTTGCCAGACTTTTGGCAATTTGACAACAGCGCATTATCCTTACAAATGGCTGTCCAACAGCAGCTGTGCCACATCCCTAACATCCCCCACATCCCCGACATCCTCGACATCAAAAAAACGAAATACGAAAAACGAAAAGTGCAAAGAAAACAACGGGCGAAATTTGAAAAATGATATTAAACGGACAGACTATAAAGGGGTGTGGCCTCTGACTCTCCAGTTAGTGGCAAGCTTGCCCCTCGCCCCCCCCTCACCCCTTGAGCGCTCATGAAGCTGGTTTTGCTTTTGGCATTTTGCCAAATTTCTCGTGTAATATTTAAAAGTGCATAAATCAAAATAACGCCAACACATGACTGAACGGGGACGCAGTGGCGATATTATGGCTAAATTAATTGCCAGAAAACTGACACCAGATGGCGCTTAATTACCTGCAACAGAAACTGATCAATCAAATTGCAAATTACCTGGCAAAAGAAAAAAAAAAAAAACACTCACTCATAGAAAATTATGGAAATTGATAAACTCGAGAGCTGAAGACATATGCTGACAACAGCTAAGAGTTTTCATAGTGTCATTAAAGTTCTCACGGCTTCAAAAAAATAAGTTGAAGATTGCAATCTGTTGTGATAAGAGTGACATTTGAGATCTCAATTCATGAATTGCAGATTCTGAAATTGGTAAAATATTCGGTCAGCTACTTGTCACATTTTGATTAGGCAAAGCCAGAGGCGAATTCCCTATACATTTCGACAAATCGACGAGCAAAACAGTTTTCGAATTGCGCTGGCAATTACAAAGTCAAACAAGTGGCATAGTTAGAAAGAGATAGATATATATATATATATATGAAGACAGATATAGAGAGAGGCAACGAGAAATGCAAGTTGTCAAACATGCAACGCAATTGGGAGGCTGCCTGCCCCTTCATATGCAAGTGGCACGCACATGAGGCAAATGTCGAAATGGAAATGAAATGTGACACAAAAAAGGGATAGAGAGCGAAAGAGAGCGATAGAGGGAGAGAGAGAGTGATTGAAAAGGGGGGAACGAGTGTGTGTCGCACAGAGCAATCAATGGAACTGCAAGAGTTGCAGCAATGGATGCCGACTGGAGGCTGCTAAAGTAGGGGCGAAAAACGTGGGCAGACCTATGTAGATAGACCTATGTAGACAGACAGACTGACAGACAGAGAAAGGGAGAGAGAGAGAGTGAGTGAGAGGGCGATAGACAAAAAGAAAGAGATGGAAAACGGGTTGATGGGTTCGATTTGCCCGCGGCGGCTGTCAGACAACGAAAGGCTTTTGTGCTGCATATTGACAAGTCTGTCAATCAATCGAATGGTTGACTGCCTGACTGACTGACTGACTCAGTAGTCAGACTTTTAGCCAATTAGAAAATCAGTCAGACAGTCAGTCAGTCAGTCAGTGAGTCAGTGAGTCAGTCAGTGAGTGTAGTAGTTGCATGGTTGTGGGTTAAAGTCCTCTGTTGCAAGTTCTGAATGCTGCCAGAACTGAACTTGTTGCTGCTGTTGCTGAATGTGTTGCCTGTTTTGCCTGCGCCTGTGGCACATGCATAATTGATGATGCAGACAGGGATAATGCCAACATTATCGCAACTAATCGCAGACTCCACCAACCATTGCCAGAGTCCTCCATCCCAAAGGATGCACATTTGTTGCAGCTCATTAGGGTCAAGCGGACCAGTTGGTGGGGAAATGTTTCACATAGTTCAACTTTCTGGGATGCAACTATTTTCACAAACTATAATTAACTTTATTGAATTGCATTTCTGTGCTAATTTTCCCAAAATTAATTGCAGAATTTCTATTTAATGGCAACAGTTAGCAAAGAATATTAGAGAAGCAGCTAAAAAAAGGTTGTAGCTTGAACATTTGACGAGTTTATTTTTCATTTAAATTTATTTGTGGAACATAAGAACATTTTATTAAATTATTATTTAATTTTCGAAAATTTGATTTATTATGAATAAGATAACTACGATTTTTCATTTGAGTAAAAAAGCAGAAGCAAAATAAATAAAAAGAAATTAATTTTTTCGGTTCAGTAATATTTTTTAAAATAAAATATATCAGTTTATATATTTTAATAGAAATAAACTATTTATATGAAAAATAAATTTTTTTTTAAATTTAATACATTTTTCTAAAGTACATAAAATATTATAAATGTATATAGCTTGAATTACGATATTTTAATAAAATATATATATTTTTAATTGAAACCTATCAAATTTTCAAAAGAAAAGCAATTAAATTTGTCGCCTAAATAATATAAAAATAAATAATCAAAAAATATTCTAATTTCAATATAAAATATCAAAGAAATGCGAGTAAAGTTTATGGCAACCCTCTTTGAGTTTGCTAATTACCAATTGCGTTCTATGCATTCATTGTTATTATTGTCACTGGACATTAGCGCACTTTAAGCTGTGATATATTTGCGGTGGTGATTCTCCCGTTGTTGGCCCAATGTGACACATTAATAATTTGCACCTTGCATTCTAGCCAAGTGTTAAACAAACTGTCCGATATAAGCGGTCACTATTGTTAGAACTAATTAAAAGATTTGTTTGTGGTAAAAAAAAAGAGTTTATTCATTTATTATTTTAGTGGTATGAAACATTTATAGCCGCCTATAGTTATTTAGATATTGTCCGTCACCAGACGATGCTCATTGTAGCGTATGGGGTAGGTGAGGGCATTGCCCTTGTCCCAGGAGTAGAGTTCCTGCAGATCAGATGCCCGATATTGAGGACACTTTGAGACATGAGATATGAGATATGAGGTAATCAGGTACTTACGACTGTGAGGGGATTGTAGCCAACGGTGGTGGTGTAGCTGAAGGGATTCGAGAAGGGCAGGTTGGCATTCAAGAGCTTACCCTTGTAGAGATCGACGACATAGCGAATCTGGGTATTCTTATCAGTGCCCGAATCGATGGCATACAGATTGCCGCAGACAATGAACATCTCGCCAAACTGTTTGTGATCCAGAGTTATGTTCAGATTATACTGTATTCTCAGTGTCTCCGCGTCCAGTTTGGCCACCAGCGTGTTGTTGGAGTCATATGTGCTGTAGATGACCCACAGTCCCACCTCGTCCACATTGAAGTCCATGTAGTTGTAGTCCGTCGAGTAGAGTCGGTTGCCAGCAGCGACTCCAGCATATGGCAGCTGCACAGCTATTATGATAATCCAGGGATCACCGGATTTCACTAAATCTATATTCAAATGTCCTACTCACTTGTCTTCTTGGAGGTTGTCAAATCCAGCTTGATAACCAAATCCGTGTTCTTCTGGTGATAGTAGAAGGAGCCATTGTAGACCACATGAGCATTGCCCTGCAAATAATGCAACAAGAATTCCACATCAACATGATGTCCTTTAAGGCTTCAGGAGTGTTCTGCCTACCTGGAAGCCATCGGATATCTCGTACTTATGTCTGGGCACATTGTTGATGCGGTATTGGGTGCGTGTTGAGAACTCAAACAGATTGTAGGCATCATTCTCATTGGTCACAAAGGTCTTCTCCTTGTCCACTTCGCGGGGCGCAGGATCCCTCAGCCAGGAGCCAAACTTCTCGTTGACCACCTTGTGGAACACGGGCTTGCCCACCGCATACAGATAACAGGCTATATATAGTTGATATACATATCTACACACACTCGAGATTAGACAAGAATAATCTTGGATGGACTTACTCTTGGTTCGCTTGGGCAGACCAGGATAGCTGCGGTTACCCGTCAACTGTATCTCGAAGCTATTGAGTATGGAGTCCTTGCACTGATACAAGCTAGAACAAAGTTCAAAAGGATATAGTTTGTATTCTGTATAGTTTGAGCTGATGATTACCTGGGATCAGGACAGTGTTCACACACAGGACACTCGCTCTCTGGCGGACGTTGGCCATAGATCTTGACATTGTTGCCCACATAGGGCGTTTCGCTGTTGGGATCTTGGGCTGCAAAATGGAAGTAATACATTAGCTGATGTTCGCCAGGGGGGAAACCTCTATTGGATTCTCTTACGTGCTATTTCAAAGTTGACCATGGTGGCATTCAGCTCATTCCTTGCCACACAGTGGTAGTAGCCAAAGTCATCCTTACGCAAATTGTTGATGGTCAAACGCATCGATGTCTTAAAACTGCGAAAATCACGAAAGGATTACTCTTAACATGAGTACCAAGAAAGATAGAGTTTTGTGCTACTCACCCATCTGGATAGGATTCGATGCGATACTTGTCACTGGGATCCAGTATCTTGCCATCGTAGGCACGCTCCCAGTAGCGTATGGCTTCCGGAAAGGCCTCCACTTGGCACTCCAAGGTGGCGCTGCTCTGATACTCGGCATAGATCATCTGCCTGTAGACGGAGATCATGGGCGCAACTACAAACGGAAGGAAGGAACATGAAAGTGGACTCCAGGCGCAGCTTGTTGCAAGTACTCACAGTGCACCTCGACGAGGAATGTGGCATTTGCCACGGGGGCAATGCCATTGTTGGCGTGGCACGTATATGCTGCCATCTGGTGGCGCGTGATGTTCGAGAACTTGATGAACTGTCCGCTGATGGAGCTCACTGTGGCAAGTACAAATATTATGAGCAACTTCTCAAGTTGTGGCATGTGGCACAAACTTACTTTCGATGCCGTTCACATTGATGGTGCGTCCGTCGTCTCGCCTCCACTCCACTTGGGGCTGTGGGTTTCCGGTTGCCGAGCAGCTCATGTTCAGCGTCTTACCCTCCTCCACGATGACATTCCGCCGGAAGTTGGGAGAGGTGAGATCTGTTGAAATGGAATCTGTATTTTAAAAGCGATTTGAAGCTGGTGGATTGCTCCTGCCCTTACCTGTGATGGAGGGTGGTATGAGTAGGTCGCTAGATGAGGTGCCATTGGGGTACTGCACCTTCCAGGTATTGATGCCGGGCACACCTGGAGTACCGTTCGTGCCGGGTTTACCTGGGCGACCGCGTGGCCCGGCGATTCCTGTGACGGGAGTGAGTTACCGTTGTTAGATGAGGTTTATCTTTGCTGCAGTTGCTTACCCTTCAGACCGCGTTCGCCAGGCGGACCTTGCGCTCCCTTTGGCCCAGTTATGGACATGCCATCCTTGCCATCTTTGCCATTGAGTCCATCCTTGCCATCACGTCCCGACAGTCCATTCTTGCCATCGGCACCCGCACGGCCCGGCACACCATCTAATCCTGGCTCACCTGGCACACCATCCCGACCATCTAGGCCGGCACGGCCTACAGCTCCCGCGTCTCCCTTGGGGCCACGTGGTCCAGCTGCACCCGCCTGGCCAATACCATCGACTCCGGGTGCGCCTGGCAGACCGACATCCCCACGATTACCCTTGGGACCGGGTATACCGGGTAAGCCAGGGTTGCCGGTAGGTCCTTTTGGTCCAGCGGTGCCGGGTGGTCCTTGCGGCGCCGGCGGGCAATAGTCCTGTGTGCCCTTGCAGAATCCCGTAATGATCTTCTCGGGCACACGGCAGTACGTGTTCAAATAGATCCACTCATCCCCGCCAGGCGCAGCTCCCTTCAGGCCCGTTCGTTTGCGTATCTCGGTATCCTGCTCCTCAAGTGCCTGTCGATGATTCGGATTGAAGAACTCCACCAATGGATCTGCTGCAAGTAAGAGCACATCTCGTTAGTTTCAAGAGCGATGGGGATCCACTTGCAACTGCTTGCCGTGCATGGAGGCGGGTGACGTGGTGATGTCTCTGCGTATACGTTTCCCAATCGGGGCATGGGTGATGAAGTTGTCGTTCAGCTTGCGCTCGTTCCGCACCACGCTGATGCCCAGGCTGCTTGGCTGTGCCGTGGTTGGTCTGTTGATGCTCTCCGTGTTAGAAGCAGTGGAAGATTTCCAATTCTCAATTGTATGCCACACTTACCCCACAGTCGAAGAATACTCCCGTTCCATGATCCGAGCCACCATCGCACGGATCACATGCTCCGATCTCATCAGTTCACCCTCGAACTGGCCATGAAATGCTCCTGGGTTGAGCATCGCTGGAGTCGTGGGAGATTCATTCGGCGACGATTGGGCGAACGTATAGAAGAGAATGGAGAGGGTGGCCAACATGAGGGTGAGGGCACCCAAATAGATATAGACGAGGACGAGGGAGGTCCGCACCGTGGTTGTTGCTTTCGACTGATGGACACAGTTGCAGGCGCAGCTACATGGCTCGACGCTCGCTTGCAAATGCTGACAGCTATGGCACGTATTCCGGCTGGTGGTGGTTGTGTCCTCCAGCAGCATATTGGCCACCAGCTGTGTCGTTGAATCTGTTTTTGTGGCTGGTGTTGCCGCTGGGACTTCATTGCGATGTTGCTGCCTTGACTTGCCCAGACTTTGATTAACTGCCAGCAACATGTTGGGGTTGCTTTCCTTGCTGCGGAGGCACCTGTTTCTCAGTGTCCTCAATTGATCAGTTCAATTAAAAATATACACACAGTCACCTCTGATTTATGGCGCACGAGTGCAGCCTCTACATGAAACACACACACACACAAAAAATAAATAACTATATAGAGAAAATCCAAAAATGATTTTGAATTCAAATCGAAATCGCTTCGTTCTCAGTATTTTTAGAATATTCAAGTGGGCGCTCTATTTATACTATAAAATTATAGAGCGTCTCGCAGTCTCTCGACGCAGTTCAGTTCACGTTCACGTTCACAAATTAATAAATTAATCTAGCCGTCATAGTCAAGTGCTCCAGACAGCTTCTCTAACCCAGAGCAATCTGCCCAAGTCCAAGTCCACTCCCAAACCGAAACCCATTTCCAATCCCAAAGCAAAAGTTGTGAAAGGCAAACAAACAAAGTCAATAACTTGACTCCACTTGACTTGGCCTGCCTCTTGTTTTTGTTTATGTTTCTGTTGTTATTGTTGTTGTTTGGTTTTTGTTGTTACTGTCACGAGGCCTGCGAGTATTTTTGATTGTTATCAGTATCGTACAACGATATCAATCCAAGATGACGACGACGAAGACGAAGACGATGACGATGACGAAGCGAAGCGAACCGAACCAATGAAAAATATTTAACAAATTTTATTAACACTTTATGGCCACACTGCGGCACTCAACAAAAAGGAATAATATATTCTGTTTCGGTATGGGTGTCTATATGTATATATTAATATATATATATATATGTGTGTGAGTGAGTTAGAGCGAGAGAGAGGGATTGTCTAACCGAACGCGTTGGCGTCTAATTTCCGACTAAACTTTTCTGTGCGACAATTTTCCAATGCGGCGCTACTTTCGCCGGCATTTTCCTCTGTCTCTCTGTGTGTGTGTGTTTGTGTGTGTGTCTTTGGGTGTATGTGTGTCTGGTTTTGTTATTATAAGAGAGCGCACACAAACGCATAGCCACAACTTCAAAGAGAAACGCGTACGCTGCACATTACAAAACAGCTGAGAAATCAGCGCATATTTCAGCAACAGCAGCTGCAGGATATGTATTTAGATCTGAGCACATCACATTCTAAAAACAATATGAAATACACTTGCAGAAAATAATACTTGAAAGAGAGAGAGAGAGAAAGAGAGAGTGAGTGAGAGTGAGTGAGAGAGAGAGAGAGTGAGTGAGGGAGGGAGTGAAGAGCTGGTAGGGAAGGCATTTGGTAGGAAGTGTTGCTCTTCTGGGCCGACGCATGCGCTTCAATTGCAGCTCCAGATTTATTGTGTGGATAGCAACTAACAACAACAACAATAACAACAATAACAACAACAATAACAAGAACAACAGCAACAATGTCGACAGCAAGCAAGAAGCAGAGAAACAGGTTGACAAAGAAGCAGACGAGACTCAAATGAGCCGCAGTTTCGCCTCCCGCCTCGGAGCTCTCCACTCGACGATAACTGAAGCAAAAGTTCTCTTTATTAGCTGCCATAACACACAAAGCGAGACTCAATCTCAGTCTCAGTCTCAGTCTAAACATATTCCATACATTGTGCTGAGCATATTGTGTATATATGGTCACTGCTAATCAAAAAGATAATCGCATGGTAACAACAACAAATAAAGAATCGTAAAAATATAAAATTTAATTTTAAAACCATAAAAATAATTCACAGCTTGAAATTTAAAAGTTACTGCTTTGTTTAGTATTAAAAAAAATATTTTTAAATCAAGAAATTTATTTTTAAACCGAAAAATTTATTTACAGATGATAAATAAATTTTATTGTTTCGCAGAAAACAGAAAGAGAAGGAGATTATATTACTTCAGAATGAAATATGCCAACACAATTAATTTTGCCTGCCAACAAAAAAATATTATATATATATTTTTTTATTAAAAAAGATTTATTGACAGAAAATTCATCTTTCGTACAAAATTTAAAAATTTACATTTCTATAAAATTCAAATATTTTGACTGAAAAAATTCAAGAACTTTAATTTACAAATAATAATGATAACACTCTATTTCCCATAATTTATGTATGCATTCAATTTTATTCTTTTTTTTTTTCAAACTTAAAATAATAAATGATATAGAGATGCACTTCACAATTGGCGTGGCGCCAAGTCGTTACGAATTCAATTTGCATTGAGTTGATGAAGAACTTAATTCGAGTCCTCAGACTGCTTTCGTTGGCATTGTTTCTACTGAAAAGCTGCACACAAATCTTACAAATTTCCTCTGTTGATTTTGTGGTCTTTTTCCCCTCTGATGCCACCCTATTTCTACTTGACTGTGCTTCGATTTGATTTCCATTAGCCCAAAAAATATATGTATATGTATTGTATTGATTATGCGGTCAGAGTCAATGGGACATGAGTGCGGCTAGTTAAAGTTGCAGCAACAGGAGTTGCATGGCTGCGTGCCACAAACAGTGGCAGCAGTTACTTAGCTACGTTAAGCCGAAGCAACAACTACTTAGCCAGAGTGTGGCCTTAAGCCATGCTATCAGCTGGGAGCAGGTGGACAAAAGCCAACCAGTGGCAAGAGGAGCAAAGGGGCAACGGGGGTAAGGACTGTGGCAGCAACAATTTGCCATTCGGTATACGCAATTTGGCAGCAAAATCAGTTCTTAACTGCGGCCAAGTGCGACATTGGCAATGCCTATAAGCCGATTATGTTTATGTCAAGCAAAAAGCCGCAACTGTAGCCAAAGCAACAGCAGCAGCAACAATAAATTGGGTAAGAGTAGCAACAGTTTGATTTAAAGCCGCAGAGTAGCAAATAAATCACAATGTCAAGATGATGTTGGGCCTTTGAAGTGTCTTTCGAGTGGCATCAACTAGCTATTTATGTGGCAAAGAGCAACAAAGGGAGGCAGCCTCTGAGAGATGAAATGGGCGTTGAAGCCACAACATTGTTAAATGAGCAAAATGACCAAATTGGAATTAAAGTGGACACCTTTGTTTGGCACAGCCCAAAAGGATACAATGTTGCCTAGCTCGGGCTTAAATGAACCCAACGTTTTTGTAACTACATATTGCAAATGCGCTTTCCACGCGCTTTTACGACTCCGATTTCATTTCCGAGCATATACATACAGCTGCACTTGCAACAAAGAAACGTTCGATTGCCGATTCAATCAAACTGAAAATTAAACAAGAGATTAAACGACAAAATTAAAATTTTCAAAGAACACTTAAAAAAAAAACTACTGTGTTATTGCAGAAACTCAAAACCTACTCAACTTTGAGAAGCAATAACTTTGCCAAAAATCAGACGATTTTCAAAATTTTTGCAGATTTCTCAATGTCTACGACCATATTTTAAATCTGCATCAAAAATTTGTATATTTCGGCAGTTTTAAATTTTCGACCAATTTTGGTAATTTTTCCATACTAATTTTTTTTTCCCCTTGACAAAATGTGAAAAAAGTGAATATTCCAAAATTTAAATTTTTCCCCACCATTCGATTTCTGGCATCAAAATATGTATAAAAAACCTTACCGCACTTGATTTGGACCAATATTTTAGAAAATACTTAAAAATGGTAAAAATTAGCTTTTTGGTCAAAAAATGATATTTCGGTTCACTTTGAGAAGCTATAACATTGGCAAACCTCAAGCGGTTTTCGATATTTTTGCATTTATTTCAATGGCTGTAATACGGTTTTGAATCTGCATCAAAACATTTTAAATATTTTGGAAATTAAATATACGATATGATGAACAAAACTGTCAAGCAACATGCTTAATAGGTATTCGTGTCATTTTTTTGCTTGTTAAATGCCTTGATTGGTGTGGTGGGCGTGGCAATTGAACAGCTCAAAGATGCAGACACCCCGCTGCCACACCTCCTTGTTGTATTGAAGGAAGCTCGTTTTTTCCCCCGTCATTGAGTAGGGAATTTCGACATCGCATCGTTTGTCGTTTCCTTTTATTTGAAAAAAGACTTTTTTTTTGGGAATTTGTGCCGCTTTTTGGTTTTGTTTTTTTTTGTCTTTTAGCTTGGCTCGTTTAGTTCGTTTGCAATTTCTTTGCATATTTATGAGGGCGACGTTAAAGTCGAGTAGCTATGCTGCCGGCACTGCTGATGCTCTGTTCAATAACCCACCGGAATTTGGAGTGGGTGTGGTAGATATATGTACATGTACATGTTGAGCCAGAAGTGCGAAGGGGGGTGTAATGGTTAGACATTAGGTGCACGGTATTGGGGGATGAGCTGAGAGTCCTTTGGCGGATCAAGAGTTTCGGTAGAGACAGACAATAAAATAAAAAGCAGCAGGCGACAATGAGAACTGTGAGCTGAGACCTGACAAGTGTGTGTGTGACTGTATGCGAGTGTGTGTGGGTGTGTGTCGAGCACATAACAGCATCATGAGCCGGCGGTGCAGCATTTTTTTTATTGCTAAAACTACGTACATACAAGCATACGTATACATACGTACACCTAGTGGCAGGAGATACGGAGCGGAGCTACTGAGACCATGGACCCCTTAAGCAGCTCATGAATGCCTAAAAGTAGGCGCAGTGTTGTGGGAGGTTGTGGGGCGGCGAGATGCTCTCCACGCTTCTAGGATATATCATATATTAACCGTAGCCGCAGAAGCCGAGTCCAAGTTGCCACGAGGCAGTCTGGCTTCGGATTCTCGATGAAAATAGCCGACGGCGAGCCGAATGCCATGCACGTGTTTGCTGCGACTGAGCAACAAATACCGACGACAATGACAACGACGACGTCGACGACGACGGCAACAGGAAGAACGTGTGCTGTCAACGTCGACTGCGCAGTTGCTGCTGACGACGACGACGACGTCGACGTCAGCGTTGCCTGCAATATTCAAAACGAAACTTGTTGAAATTTCGAAATATTTAAGCACTGGAAGTTCGAAAATGTGAAAGCTTTTCTCTTTTCGCTCTCTCCCTATCTCCCTTTCGCTCGCTAGCTGTATTTTTCTGCGTGATAAGCTCTATGCATGTGTTGGGGAAGCTTCTCAGTAGAGGGCGCCAGTGGTCGTTCAAGTGACGTCATTAGCAAGCTCTTGACCTCTGGCAAGCACGTTGACGTCATTGAAAGCTTACAAATTATGCAGATCGCTAGAAATTAGCATCGCTTTCGCTCACAGTCGAAAGCTTCAACTAAGTTAAAAGCTGTTGTCGTCACAATTGCCCTAGCACTTACCGCAGTTGACTTTCTGTGCACTCTACACACTCAACATTGGCATTGTGTCAATGTCCCTTGAACTTTGCCAACTAAAAGGGGTCACGGGGTCAGCCGCATTCATTCATTGTCCGTCGTGACGTCAATACCGGAACATAACCTTCTCCATTATTTTATTCACACTTATCTTAAAGTATTTAAGCACTTACATAAACTTATGAATTTAAAATATTTACGTTGAATTAACACACATATTTCTTTGTTTCTTTTTTTTTCTCGTTGCAGGTGAGTCTTGAATTCCATTGGAAAACCAAATTCAATCCAAAACGAAGCAATGTGCATGTGTGGTTTGTGTCTAGGCTAAATACAATATTGCAGCATAGGGTTGCCCTCTATTTGAAATACTAAATGCTAATTTTAAAGGCATATTCCACTATTTTCTATTCTAATTATAACTTACATTAGTTTCTTCTTAAAAGAGAACAAGCCTCTACTTTATGACTATCATGTTCATTCATAGAGTTACGATCCTTTAAGATCCTTTAGCATCTGGGATTCAATTAAAATAATTTGACTAGAGGTTACAAAATGCAACAATTATGCAGTTTCATTATTTTAGATTATCAGAATGTATACTTAAATTAAAAAAATATACATATGTATATATTTTTTTTGGGCAAAATTTTATTATCACTACAAAAAATATGATATAATTTAAGAGTTAATTTAAGTCAATTTTAAAGTGGAACGTTGGAATGAAACACTAAACAAAAAATGGTTGGATATGTAATTCGCATGCAAAATAATGTTGGCAACAAGTTGAGCTGCAACGTGTTGATGCAACATGCTGCAGTGGCATGTTGCCAGCTCTCGTTGTCGTGTTGCCATGCGGGTTTATCGACTCGCATTTGGCTATATGCACTGAGGGTCCCCACTTATGAGGGTTATTGTGTCAATGTTGACGTCACTGCTGAAGGAGAAGTGTTGTGGCAATGCAACGACTGATGATGAATTTGTTGTCGTTGCACCTGCCGCATCGCGATGTGCCACAAATTGAATGCGCAGATTGATCGATCTGTCAGCCCGTCAATCGAAACACTTTCGCGAACAACAACAACAACAACAAATAGGCTGGCAAAAAATCATACATTTAATACATATTGTTCGTTAAGAAGAACAATCTCGCCACACACACACACCCATGCACACACTCATACACACACTTTTCCACACCTAATTCAAATTTTACATGATTTTGGGCTGCAAATGATCTATTCGCGCTCTCTGCCTGCCAATCAACAACTCGTTATTCATTTGAAGAACGCAAAACCAATACTGATGACGGACTGGCGGACTGACCAACTGACGGACTGACAGACTGACGGAGGAGGGGCGTATCAGCTGTGAGATACACTTGCCAGTAGCCTTGTTAAAAGTCTATTTGGCTAAAATCACTTTTCTGGCAAAAATCAACAGCAATCAATCGGCAATATATACATACATACATACATACATACATACTATGGTGCTTTGCTTTTCGAAAATGAAATTCAAAATGAAAATGAAAATGCATTAAAAATTATTCTTGGCATTTTTGAAAAACGTTTTCATTTGGTGTACTTTTTTTTTTTTTTTTTTTTTTGGGGGTGTGGGGTTGATTTGGCTGCTGCTTTTCAAACAAATAAAGAGCCGCATTAAAAACGATATTGTCGACAATTGACGAAAACAAGGCAACGATCTGAGAGTCTATCTATCTATCCATTTAGCTAGTCTATCTTTGTATCTGAAGAGTACCTAAGTATCTCACAGTTTGCACGATGGACGATGGACAATGCTTTACGCAATCTCCACACAGTTGAGTGGAAAATCAAGAAAAGCGAACGAAGGTCGCCTTCATTGTTCTTCACAAAGTTGTTGTTGTTCTTATTGTTGTTGTTGTTGCTATAAAACGCATTAATAACTGAGTATAAGTTGCTGATAGATTTAGCTGGAAATAGCACTTAAATATGCCCCTCTCCTCCCCGCATTTGTTTGTAGTTGTCCCAATCGCCAACGTCATGATTAGCCCCCATTACAATCTGTGAATATACATACATATATCATATGTATGTATATATCATTCTCAGTGGTTGTGTGTTTGTATGTGTTTGGTTCATTCCATGCAGCTGACGCTGTTCTGCATCCGAAAACAGAACCAACAAATTTATCATATATCGAAATAAATAGTGCAGAAATCTACATTTTCCAACAACATTTTTCTCGATTTCTTAATTGTAATTGCATTTGCGTCGTTGGTTGCTCTTACTCGACTTTTCGCAGTTGCATTTGCCATTGATGGGGTTTTCCCCCTACCCTACCCCCCCACCCTTCTTTTTATTTCAGCACATGCATTTTCCAATCAACAACAACTGCAAACTTGATAACTTCTTACAGATTAAATAATAAACTTACTCTCTCTCTCTCTATCTCTCTCTCTCTATCTCTCAGTTTCGCAGCGAAAACTTTACTCGTTACCAGTACTCGTTGAAGCTCCTTCAACTTTCCGCCTTCTGTTTTCTCAATGGGAATTTTTGTGTAATCGATAGCCTTTACTTTACTTTCCATTAGATTCAATAATATTATTTAGTATCTTTTGAACGAAACTCTGAATTTTGAATCGTTGAGTTTGAAATTCAATTTATTTTAATTTGTTTGTAAATTCCATTTATTATTTTTATGTAAATAATCATATTTAAGTACAATTTGTGTTAAAATTATATTTTATAAATATTATTAATTTCCCAGCTTGAATTTGTTTCTAGATTTTTAAAAAATTTTTTTAGGTGAACTAACTTTACAAAAATTCAATTCCATTGAAGGTTTTCATAAATTTTAGCATTTTTATATTTTTATTATTATTTTCCTAGCTTCTATTTGTAGCTAGAATTGTTAAACTTTTTTTTTAAGTTTAATTCCATTGCAATTATTTCACTGCAGACAAACACAAACATGTAAAAATAGCAGACTAAAATTAGGCCTCTATTTCACATATTTATTATTGCTGAGCAAAATGCAGTACTCTCAAAGAATCCAGTCGACATTGCTCGACTGCAGGAATACTTCGTAGTTAAATCCACATGGCCAATAGAGTTGATGCCAAAATTTCTGAGAATTCATTCTTTTTTGGCCATTATTCCTGATAGTTGCGTAAACAACAAGGTCGAGGCTACCGTCTGTGCTGCATTTCGAGACCTGCAACTCGAGACAGTTGGACAAGGGCGGTCATTCCCAATGCCACACTCTCTCCCTCTCCCACTCTCTTTCTCTCTCTCTCTCTGTCTCTCTCGCTCTCTCTATCTCTTCAGCAACGATTTCAATATCGTTTATGTGACAACGAGTGATTTTGCTGGGGGGGGGGGGGGTTTGTGTGCGTTGCTATTCTGGTGACGCGTTGATTTCGTGGAAACGCATAACGCATGAACGCAATTTGAGGCGGTTTTAGCTGGTTTCTTGGGCCGTTGGCCGGTGACGTTGAGGTTGCCGTTCTCTGTTGGCTGCTGCAAAACAATTTGCGTGAAAAACACTTTGCACACACACACACACACACACATTCGCACACACATACAGCCCACACTTATAGCCAGAGATAGAGATGTGTATAGAGAGTCGAACGACAAGCACTGGATATACTCAAAACGTCGCCCGTATCCGATCCGGCAAATCGTTCCGCCGTAGTCATGGCCCGGCGAATGCTGCCACAGCAGCAGCAGCAGCAGCAACAGCAACAGCAGCAGCAGCAGCAGCTGCCGTCGCAGCCGATCTTCAGTAACGCGCACGCCGGTGAACGCTTCGCACTTGCCCCACAATCGCAAACGGCAAATTTCCAGTGCGTTTTTCGCTCGTATTCTTATCACACTTTTCCAACATCCACAAATATGTTGTTAATCAATTATTATTTATGAGTGTGTGTATGTGTGTATATGATTATTTTTCTTCTTTTTTTTTTAAATATATAAATATATGTATATATATTTTTTTTATTGTTGTGGCCTAAAAACAGTTTTGTGGTGTGGTGTTCAGATTATATCAAACGATCGGCAATTAAGCCAGAAAATTTAAATGATGTGAAAAGTGTCGTCGATGACGTTGCCAACGGTTTCGGTTCCCTTTGCCCCTGCCCCTGCCCCTGGCCCTGTCACAGTCTTAGTCTCAGTCAGCTCTCAACTCTCTCGCGTCAATCGCTGTGGAAAGTATCCCCCCGCCAAACAGCTCGTCCGTCCCATGACCTAGTCCCAGTCCCAGTCGCAGTCGCAGTCGCGGTACCTTACCTCCCGCCCAGAATGAACATCTCCGCCACGTCCATCGGGCAAAACGTCAACGTGTCCCATGCCTACGCTCACATCTCTCACTTCGTCGTTGTCGTTGTCATCGTCGTCGTCGTCGTCGTCTGCTTGATCCAAGAGCTTCGTTGTCTTGTGGAATTCGTGACTTGCCATTGTCGTTGTTGTTGTTGTTGTTATAGTTGCTCTGTTTTTTTTTTTTTTATTTTTTTTTAATATTTTCATTTAGGTATTTCTCTCTTTAGCTATTGCTACTACAACTACATACTACTAGTTCCACTTGTTCTTCTTCTTGATTGCTTGCTTTCCTTTCTTCTGATCATTTTCCGTCTCGTTTTGTTGGTGTGAGTTTTTATTTATTTATTTGTTGTTTTTTTTTTTTTTTGTTATTTTTTCCAAATTTTTTGTTGCTGCTGCTGAATATGTGAAAAATGTGTGCGACAAATGTTTGCCCCTGCCCCGTCATTGGCAGACCTACCGCATCCTCACATCCCTTCACATCACGCGTTAACGAAAAAAGAAAAGAAAAAAACAAATGAAGAACACAAAAACAGAAAAAAAACTGAAGAAAATTGTTTCGTTTGCGTTGCTTTTCGTTTCATTTCTTTTGTCATTTGAATTGGAATATAAATAAATATATATCTAGACTCTGTCTGTCTGTTTGTCTCCTCCATAAATACGTACTTATATCTGCCAACAACAGCAACAACAATAACAACAATGACAACCACAATAGCAACAACAATAACTAGAAGAAGCACAAAATATTACGTATACGTAACATATAAAAATGTATTTATTTATGTACAGCTCACAGCGACTGAGTGTTGGTTATGTGTGTGTGTGACAGTGTGTCAGAGTGTGTGTGTGTGTGTGAATGTGTATATTTCTAACTATATCTGCATTTTGCATCTTATTGTGCCTCTTATCATAACCGTAAATGTAGTCAGCTGTCCCATCTACACTATCCCCACCAACAGCATCAAACAACACAACACAACAAAAAAGAAATATAATACAAAGAAACAAAAAACAAAAAAAATACAAAAAAAATAATTACACACAAAAAAAAAGACAACTAAAAGAAAAGAGGAACAAAAAGAGTACATAGTATATACCCTGTAAATATTCAACTAATCTCAAGTGACAAAAAGCAAGAAGGAAAGAGAAGCAGCAGAAGAAAAGAGAGAGAGCGAGAGAGAGAAAGAGGAAGAGAAAGAGAAAGAGAGAGAGAGAGAGAGAGAGAGAGCTAAGTGAAGGCCAGCGTAAGTTCTTGGAGTAAGTTAATGGATCGCCTGCATGGCCCACATCACGACGACGCACGGCAGCTTAAGCCAAGCGCCAAGGTAAGCGCCCAACAAAACAAAAAGCTCCAGCTAAAGCTCAAAAGCACAAAAGCTCCTCATCCTCGTTCATCAAGTTCACTCCGCTCAACTTACTATAATTGATCATTTATTCGTGCTCCTTAAATTGATTGTTATTATATGTAGTATTCCTTATCTTGATATTGGTCTGGGTGTTAATCTTTAGTACTGATGCTGCTGCTGCTGTTGCTGTTGCTGCTGCTGCTCCTGCTCCGTCTATTGTTTAGTTGCATTAAAATTTTCATTTTATTATTTTCTAAATATTTACTCGAACACCAAAAATTCGGCATTTACGACTCGATCAACGCGTTTCACAGTTCGAAATTCGCTCTCTTTCTTCATCTCACCTTTCTATCGCTGGCCTCCATTATATATACATACATATGTGTGTACATACAAGCGAATTATTCGAGTCTTGATGTTTTTATATTTTAGAAAGTATAACTAACAAACAACTAACATTTGTGCTTCTGCTTTTAAGTGCTGCACAAATATTCCATTCCATATTTAATTGCTTTTTTATTTTATTTATCATATTCCACGATTTTCCGTTTCGATTGCAAGCCATGGAAATATTCTAAAATCGATAAACCAAAATCGCCAGAAACAACAAAACAACAAAGCATAATTTATGATCGTGTAAACACAAGAACAATAGAATCATTAAACACAAAATAATAACAATATTATTACGATCACACACTCTCAGTTGATAAGCATAGCTCATGAGATCTATAAGGTCTTCCTTATTATGGACTATAATTCAAAAAGTCGAGATTGTTATTGACTATAGTTTATAGGCACTTCTAATTTGTAAAGATCTTAAAAAAATTTCAGTGAAATTATAATATATTACTACCAATATATTACTACCAAACTTCACTCTAGACCGTCTTAGGAATTCTCTTCCAGACATATTTTTCAATAGGTCTTTCAGCTGCTTTCTAAATCATCTTCGGTCTGTGGCAATTATAACAACTTGGAGTCCTGAATTTTATTAATAATAACTATAGTGTGTATGTATGTTTATAAAATCATAAGTATCACTTCTCGATTACCGTAAATATCCTTTGCAAAGATATGAAAAACATATCAAACCATGCAACAAAATTTATCTGTGAAATAAAGGGCGAAAAGAGATTCATATAAATTTTGGGTTGTTTCCAATTCCGAATCCGAATGCAACGTGCGGTTTTGCAAAAGCTAACAATGTCAAATCCGTTAGCTTTGTTCGGATTCGGAATTGAGAAATGCCATGATTGTCTACATACATTTTTACGGTCTTAAAGTGTTTGACAATATGTCGCAGAGGGTCTGTAGTAGGCAGGCGATATGCAAGTGGGCATGGATAGTGTAAAGAAACAATGAAAGTGAGAAAGACGGAAAGAAATGAAAATAAAGAGAGAGAGAGACAGAGAGAGAGATAGAAAGAGATATTGAACAGCTACATATTGCGGCCGATTATTAAGCACGGACAACCGTAGCGCATTTTGACCTTGAGTGGGGCTTAAAATGCACTAACAAGCACGCGTGCTGATTGCCCACCCCCTCTCTCTCTTTCTCACTCTCTCTCTCTCTCCCCCTCTTTCTCTTTTGGCTGTAGTACAACAACTATTTGTCAGTGCTTTGCCAATTATAAAAGACTTGGCCAGTGGCTCAGCTGTTCACTCATAATTTCAACGAGCTCTCGGCCTCTTCCACTTTCTGCTCTCTGTCTCATTCTCATTCCCGTTCTCTTTCGCTTTCTCTATCCCTGTGACATTCTCGCTGTGCATTTCCGGTTGTGTCTGCCAGCGCCAAGGTAGCCCGACTAACCTCCAGCAAGTCTGCAAAATTAAATTAGAAACGCTTCTGGGCGATCGTTGTTGGTTAAACGAACCCAAAAGCAACAAAAATCAACAAATAAAAGAACAGAAATGTATAGAAGCCGAAGCCGAAGACAAGACGAAGCCGAGACCGATGCCGAAGTCGTATCGAATCCAAAATTAGATGGGAATTCGAGAGCCGAGTGCTGAAGGCGGATGTGGAGACGGGTCTGTTCGCTGTCAATTTGCAACATTTTCAAGTGGCGCGCGCGCCCGTTAACACTGCCGTGTCTGCTTGTTCTTCTTCTCCATATTGGCCAACTTGTTGTTGTTGCTGTTACTGTTTTTGTTTTTGTTTTTTTTTTTGTTCGTTCTTCTGCTAGTGTCATTGTGGCCGTTGAGTTTCGTTATTGCGGCGCGAGGCGAGAATCTAAATTACAAAGCTGGTGTCGGGAATTATGCACGCGGCGCCCGCGGTGCGTTCGCCAGCTGAGATGCGCCATAAGAAGAAGAGGTATCTAGGATGCAACCACAACCAGTAATAGTTCCAGTTCCAGTTCCAGCCTAAGAACCAGTTCAACCATTCCAGAGGCACGCTAAATAAGAAAAAAATATGAAAAAAAAAATAAATCTTGTATTGAAGGAGAGATAGAGTGAAAGCGAAAGAGAAATATGTAGAGAGAGAGAGAAAGATAAATGGAAAAAGATAGAGAAAGAGAAATATAGATAGAGAGAGAGAGATACAGAGACGAAGTAGTGACAACGGCAAAGTGAGACTCACAAAGTGAAATAGTATTCCTCAAATTGTTCCATCTGAAATATATTTGTCATATATTATATTTTTTACATTTGTTTTTGCATGTGTTATCGTTATCGTTATCGGGTGTGTTGTTTGTGTATGTATGTGGCAACAACCGATGAACTCGCAATCGAATTCACACAGGCAGAAGCAGTTCGTCATGCAGGATAACTTTAAAATGATGTAACTATGCTTTATCGATTAATAATTATATTGGTGGCAAGACGTTGATCGGAAGAAGGCAGTCGATAACTTGATCGATAGTCAACTTGATATCGTTCAATCCGCTGTTATCGACCTCCAAATTCATTCCAAACAACGTACTTCGCATTGTATTACAATTGCTTGAGTGTTGCTACTTGAAGTGTAACTATAACCTTATGCTAGCTATAGTTTGACTTGACACGCCCCACCCTAAGACGAACCCCTCCACCTTCTACCCACCCCTTTACCCCTATACCAAGCCAACACACTGAGGGTGACGGATGTGAAGCACAATGAGTCGACCGCAGTTGAAGTTGCTGCCGGAAATATCAGGCGGCACGAAAGAATTCCATCAAGTGGCGAAAACAGAGAGAGAGAGAGAGAGAGATGATGAGAGAGAGAGAGATGAAGTGTCAGTGATAGAGAAAGGGAGAGAGTTTGCCAGTTGGAATTTGATGTGATGTGCAGTTGGTGTTGACGTCGTTGTTTTGCATTTGCTTAACGAAATATTTTTTAATTGATTTGCTTGTTTTTCGCCTTCACCGTGGCCATGACCAGTTAGCCGACACTCTAAAGGTCCCCCTCTACCCTTCCCCACTTCGTATCTTCCGTCTTGCCGCCCCTCACCTATACAGTGCAACCCGTTGACACCCACTGTTGGGCCATACTCTGCCTGCCCGCGTTGTCGACATCGTCGTCGTGTCGCTTTTTATATTATTGTACACACACACACACACACGTATACAAAACTAGGGATTGTGTGTGTGTGGGTGTGAGTGTGTGGGAATTGTATTGGTAGTGCGAAGGGGCATGAAGGGGAGCGGCTAAAAGACGCCATCAATTTAGTTATTTTTAGCACGAAAATCGTTTTGCCATTGTATGTTATGTGCCTTCTGACATAGTCAAGAGGGGGGCCAAAAGAGAAGTAGAAGAAGACAGGGAGAGAGAGGGACAGAGAGAAAGAGAGAGACCTGACAGTGTTTATGTAGATGTATGTCAAATGCATAACATTATCCAGAGTGCAAAATATGTGCAGCTGGAGACCAAGCTGATGAAAACAGCTGCTCAATGGGAGGGAAATTGAAAGCAGAGACTCACAAACAGAGAGACAGAGAGAGAAAGAGAGAGAGAATGAGAATGGAGATATTGTGCCACAAGTATGATGAGGAACGTAGAGGATAATGACGATGATGATCCATTACAGCGCACAGTTGGAAATATATGTATATATATATATATGTATATTATATATAAATATAGCTAGAGAGCAGTGAATTTATTTGTTTGTTTGTTTCGCTTGACGTTTCTTGTAGGCGTTGTGAGTGCGGCAAAGTGGGCAAGAGGGGCAAGAGTGCCCGCCTGCCTCCCTGCCGATTTATTTGTCCCGCTTGCTGTTGTGGCAACGTCTGACAAACAAAAATTTGATCAATATATTTTTTTTCTTCTTTGCTACCTCACTCATTTTTTTCCATGTTTTTTTTTGTATTTTTTTCTCTCGCTCTTTTTTGTTTGGGAGTAAGAGTGACCCATGCAAAATGTGCTGTGGCCCCTCTCTTTGTCGCTGGTAGTTGCCACGTGCCGTGACTGCTGCCAGGCTGCTTATTAGCCATGAAGGTTGCCGCAAATGCAAAACGAAACAACAACAATAATAATAATATTCACTATGACACTGGCAATTTGCATGACCCACCGAGAGTGAAAGAGAAACCGTCAGAGAGAAAGAGATAGAAAGAGAAAGAGTGTGAGGCAGCGAAAAGGTGGTGGACAGGTGCTGAGGGGAATAAATATATGTGACATAGGCCAATTGTGTGTGTTTTTCATAGCCCTGATCTGTTCATGTTGTTATTTGGGGCCACGCTGCGTATGCGTCATTTGAGCAACTGAAATTGCGCATGCGACGCGTTGCGCATGCAAAATTTCAATTCCAATTCGAATCCCTGCCACAGCCACAGCCACAGCCGCAGGCACAAGCACAGGCTCGTGACCTTCGAAGTGTGGCGAGGCCGCCAGATAATTTGAGCGCCATTAGCACTTGCCACACACAGTACAATATCATATGTGACCATGGAGGACATTTGTAGCGCACCTAAATGATGGATTAACATGCGGTCCGCATATGGCAAACGAACGTTTTCAGCTCTGAAAGAACCAAACTATATAGCAGGAATATAGTATAGTACTGTATATATGCAAATCTAGTGACCATGGGGTACTATATATAATGACAAACAAATTTATGGAAATTTATTGAAGCGAAAGCAAGCGAATTACGGAGCGAATGAGAATCAGATTAAAAGCGATAGCAGTTTGAAAGCTGAGTGGAGTTTCGGAAGAATTCAAAAATTTGGAGAAGTTTCTTTTCCTGCATTTTTTTAACATACTTTTTTTCCAGTGTATTTGTAAAGCGCATTGTTCGTTTGTTTAACATTTTAGCGGCAAAAGTTCATTAATTACTTATGACTTTTTATAGATAATGTAGTATATGAATTCAAATATGGAAATATACAGGCTGCTGTCACTGTCAACAATAATAACAATAACAGCAACAACAACACGACGAATGTTGTTGACAATGAAGCGACGAGTGTTGCAGATGTTTGTTGATTTGACCTGCGGCAATTTGGAGGCAAGCTCGTGCTTTATGACAGCAGCAGCTGCTGCAACCTATACAGAGAGAGTCAGAGAAAGAGAGAGAGAGAGAGACAAAGAGACGGAGAGTGAGAGAAAGACAGACAGAGACACAGAGAGAGAAACAGAGAGAGATATAAAGAGACGCTGCAGGAGTCAAAGAGCAAGAGAGCTGCATTTATATTAATCGTAACACACACATACACACACACACACACACACTAACACTCACACACACACATACACTTACAACTTACACTGCTACAAAATCGGACAAAAAGAGCAACTACGCTGAGGATGCACGAAGCATAAGAATAACAACGAAAATAAAACATATCCAAAGATAAAAAAGACATTGTGAAGGCCGCACTCGAAATACCCTGAGCAAGTCAAAAGATGACGATATTCTGAAAAAAATAATTTATACATTTATTAATCAACCTAAATTTTGTTACCTAAATTAGCAGCTGTATAGATTGTATATAAATATGATTTATATTTTGAAAAATTTTATGTTATTTATCACATTTTTAATATACATATTTGTATTGCTTGTGTAAAAAATATATTATATTTGGAATTCATTAATTTTTAAATTTTTCATTTTTATTGTATTTAATATTTATTTTCATTATAAAATATATAACTGCCTTGAAAGTTTGTGGCTGGTAGTGTAGCTCAAAGTGAGAGTGTTTAACTCTCTATATAAAAAAAATACATATGTTACATAATGCTTGACTCGTTGCTAAATGCCCGCAGTTGTTAAGTGCATTGAAAAACGTAAAAATGAAAATAAAGGCGGTGGTTCACAGTAGTGCGGTGCTGCTGAAGGGGGAGTGGTGGGGCTCTGTGGGGTGGGGTGTGGTGGCAACCCGCACGATTCGCTAAATCCGAATTGAAACGTTGCCGTCTCGGCTGGCAGCCACAACAACTAAAACAACAACAGCAACATACGTATAGTGAAGGAGAAGAAGCAGCAGCAGCAGCAGAAGCAGAGAAAGAACGATAGCAACAATAACACATTAGTTACAGTTACACTAGTTCTCCACCTCTCTTCCTCTGTTCTCTACTACTCTCGTTGTTGTTGTTGTTAGAGTTCACGAGTTGCCAGCCGATGAGTAGCCGAGTTGAGTTAAAGTCGAGTTGCCAATGTGACTCGTGTATACATGACTGTGTGTTAGTGTTAGTCTGTGCGAGTGTGTGTGTGTGTGTGTGAGTGAATGAATGTGTGTGTGTGTGTGTGTGTGTGTTAGTGTGCTGCAGCAGCAGCGGGGCATTTAGTTAAGTTAGCCATGAAGTGAACTCAACTGAACCGAAACAGTTCCCGAAATTCAGCCCGAGCACGACAACAACTATCAAACTATTCATACATTTCCATATGTATATATACATGTGTGTGCGTGTGTGTGTGTATGAGTGTGCTTCAAGTGGTTTGTCTGGTGCTTTTGGCTTGGATTTCTGGCCAATTGTTTGGCATTTTTTGAACAAGTCGCGACGCTGGCAGACAGCGCGAGTCGCCGCCTCACAATCAAAACACTCAAAATACTCTAAAGCTCTAAATCAAAGTCTGCTTCAGATTCACAAACAGAAACAAAATCAGAATCAGAATCAGACTGAAATTGAAACTGAGACTGTGACTGTGACTGAGACTCAGAGTCAGCCGCGTTTGCTCGATTCCAGTTCGAGTTAGTCAACTCATCGGCCCAGTTAACAGCGCGACATTCAGGCTTCGTGCGTGTGCGTCTCGCTCTTTCCCTGTCTCGTTGACTCACACCCTCTCACTCTCTCGCTCTCTGTACGTGTGTGTGTGTGTGTGTGTGTGTGTTTGTGTGTGTAACGACTTCGTTTGCCGCTGCTGCTGCTGCTGGGCGCTGAGGCATTGTCAACGAGCCAACACAGAGTTCATACAATTGTGGCACGCGGCGCGTAAAGCACGTGGCTCTGACTGATAAGAGCGCTGGCCAATGCTCTGCTGCGGCTCACAAAACAACAGAAGACGGACATACTGAGAGTGTCAAAAAGAGAGAGAGAGAGAGAGAGAGACAAACAGGCAGACAGAGAGACGCTTAGTGAGTGCAGTGTAAATGTTAAAAGCGCGATCCGTTCACAAATTTTTTTTCGCCATTTTTTTTCTTACAGTGCATGCGAACGCCTGCAAATAGGCAACGAATTTTTGCTAGTAAACGACAATCAACTGTGTGCGTGTGTGTCTAAGCGCATCTGTGTGAGTGTGTGTGTGTGTGTGACATGACCGTTGCATTCAACGAACACTGTGATAACTAAGTGACCTACGACAACACTTTTCATGTGTGAGTGTGTGTGTTTTTTTTTTGTGTGTGTTCAAGTGAAAAACATGTGAGAATTGCAAACAGCAGCAGTTGCCTAAATAAATTTATTCAATATTTAATAAAAAAAAATAATAATAAAAATATCAAACAATTAAAAAAATACACTTATAACTGCCTTCTACACAAATCAGCTAATCACAAAACAAGTAGTGCAAATTTAAGAATTAAAACAAAAAAAAAATGTAAAATAAAATTTGAAAACCTCAAAAAGCTTCAAATAAATGCCTTCATGAAAACCAAAACGACGCTTACGCATCTATATGCAGAGAAATGTTTAGAAAATCTTTTTACAATACACCAAAATCAAATCAAACAATTAAAAACAAAAATTATAATACTCAAGTTTAAAGCACAATTTGCCGGAATTTTATACACAGTTTTTGGATGTGAATTTAAACGTAAAAGGAAATATCAATTTGTAAATAAAAGTTCAAAGCAATTTGCTCATCAATTGGTTTCAAGCCTCTGAATCGAATGCTCAACTACAATGAGTGCAAGCAATGGCAATGGCAACCACAACAACAACACCATCACCAACAACAACACCAACAGCAACGACAATGGCAATGGGCAACAACCAAGGACAGCGACAACAACAACATCAGCAGCAACTGGCAGCAGCAGCAATCGTCAAGTTGTTGACGTTACGACAACAACAGCAGCTCAAACACGGCCAGCAACAGCACCAGCGCGTAGCAGCAATAACAACAACAACAACAACAATAACAGCTGTAACAACAATATCAACAACAGCAACATCAATAGAACCAACAAGAACAGCAGCAACCAGGCCAGCAACAACAACAATGAGAGCAGCAGCAGCAACAACGGCAACAGTACTCTTGTTGTTAGCGGCTTTGGCCACAGCAGTAACAGCACCAACAGCACCAACAACACCACAGCAACAACAGGAGCAACAGCAACGTCAGCAGCAACAACAATTTCTGCAACAAACAACAATAACAGCAACAGCACCAGCAGCAACAGCAATAGCAACAACAACAATCACATCTATGTCAACCCACATAGCTACGACAGCAGCAGCAGCACCGCCGGCAGTTGCAACATAAGCGGCTCAACGGCCGTCATGTTGCCACTGCCACTATCATTGCCACTGCCATTGACATTGCAACTGCTGCCGGATAGCTGCAATCAGAGCAGCAGCAATGGCTTCAGCCTAACCACCAACATCAGTCGCCCCGCAACCTCAACCACATTGAGCACCCTCAATACATATCTGTTTCCCTGTGGCGCCGATTCCGCTGGCACCATCGGTGGCGGCACCTTCAATGGCAGCGCCAGCTGTGATCTCGACAGCAACTTTAGCCAGATGGTGGCCGGTGGCAGTGAAGCGGGCAGCTCGGCCGGCCACAGTCCATGCCCGGTGGGAGTGGGTGGTGGTGGTGGTGGCAGCAGTGGCCTAGGTCTGGCCGTCAATTTCGGTGGATTTATCAACAAGCGACGCATCCGCAAGCTGTTTGGAGTTGGTGGCAACGGTGCTGGCGATGGCTTCGGCACATATGGATCCGCTTTGCGACGACGCAGCTCCCACATGGTACAGTATCACAAGAAGAAGCAGCAGCAGGAGCAGCTCGAGCAGCAGCAGCGCATTGCGACGGTGGCGTCGGCGAATGCCGCATTTTTAGAGCGCAAGGAGCAGCAGCAGCAACAATTGCAGCAACAGCAGCAACAGTTGCAGCAGCAACTTCAGCAGCAGCAGCAGCAGTTGCAGCAACCGCAGCAAGTGCTGTTCTTTCAGGCACAGCCGGAGCAAAAGAAGAAGAAGAAACCACCGGGACCACCGGCCCAAGTGCGTCAACAAGCATCACGCACCATGGACGATCCGCTGATGAATCGTCCGCGAAAAAGCACGCCAGCAATCGGTAAGAAGAAGGATAAGGACAAGGACAAAGAGATGGACAGATTCAAGGATTATGGCTATGAGAAGTACCAAAAAAAAAAAAAAACAAATTCGCACAGTTTTTAACACACAACTTAAATATAAACACCGATTGCCAACTAGCCAAAATATTCATCTAGCCAAAAATAGTCAATTTGCCAATACTCCAATACAGCTGATGTTTGATTTTCAATTATTACAAGCTGAAATTTTTGTTTTTGAAATCTTGTCTTTAATTTATTCCAATACTATACGCTGCGCTTTTTCATAGTAAGCATACAAACAATTTGATAATAAAATGTAAAACAATATGATTCACATCAAAGGTTAGCTGCGTTTTCTTTGCTAAGTTTCGTTGCTGTTTTTTTTTGCTATTTTTTTTTTGTATTATAATGATCTGCTGCCCACTTTTCCACCCGCTTTCAATCCTATTACGAATTTTCAACCAAAACTGCAATTCGATTCAATCAACATCACAGTTCTTGATATTTTCGTTTGCGGACTCTGCTTTATCGACCTTCATACGTATACCCTGTTCCAGTGCGGATATTGGGTATGCCCAACTGGCACTCGCTTTTCTTTGGAAATTCATTAATACCGAAATCATGATATTCACTGGGTATTTGTGTATCTGTCTGCCATCGTCCTACATGTCGTATGCATAATGCCAAAATCCTGCCGCCTTGGGTTCAAAATGCCAAGTTCCATGTCCTAGTCCATTGCCCCGACGCTGAGAAGACAACGACTCCGAGATATGGCAGTCACTTCCGCCTTGTTGCCACATTGCCAGCGGTTGCCACCCGTTGTTGCTGCCACTTTTGTTATTCACTGGGATTTTATTTCATTTCGAGATATTCGCTTGTTTTTTTCTTTTTTTTTTTTGATTTGGCAGAATTTCGTAGACGGCGCCGCCAATGTCGTAGCCAAAAAATTCGCACACTGTCCGAGTCAGCATAATATATAAAACGAATGTGCGTAGTCATCTGTGCGACTAACTGGAGCCGCCATAATTCAGCTCAACTCCAATTCGCCAAACAGAGAGAGAGAGAGAGAGAGAGTGAGAGAGAAAGAGTGAGAGAGAGTGAGTGAGAAAGGGAGAGAGGGAAAACAATGCGAGAATTAAAGCCAAAGATGGCGATAGCTTTGCTGCCTCATTACGCATACGCCATGTTGCGTAAGAGCTGCGTAACGTAATTAATACGCGTTCACAAATTATGGATGTGTGTCAAGGTCACACACTCACACACTCACACATACACTTAAATATATAATCAGCTGTCATTGTGTGTGTTTTCATTGACATATTCCATTATTGCAGGCTCATAGTAACGCATTATTTAAGCTGCCAAACAATTTTGAGTGATAACAAGTGAAAGATAATTTTATGGAGAATTAAATATTATAATTTCTACATTTTACGAATATCTACGATCTACGACTGCTAGCTTGTATTCAATATTGATTTTTACTTATTTTTTTTTTTAATTTTGCATAATTACTTTGCCTTTTGGAAATTCGAAAAAGAAATGAAAAAATAGTTATATAATAAATAAAACTAAAATTTTCAATAAATTTAAGTAATTTCAGACTTTAATTTTTTTTTAATTTTGCATAATTATTTTGCTTTTCATAAAATATTTCTTTTCCTTCAGAACTTAAAAAGGAACCATTTCTAACATTTTATTTAAGAAACTCGAAAAATTAAAAAAAAATAGCTATATAATAATTAAAACTATAATTTTAAATATATTTAAATATTTTCAGTTAAGAACTTCGTTAGAAAAATTGATAATTAATATCTATTGGTTATTTTTTAATATTACAACATGGTTTCTGCTTAAAGAGTTTTAATTCTTAATGAGCTTCAAACCACATACAACCATCAATTTTGCTGAATTTTCTTATTGATTTGCGGTTGCAATTTATTGAGAACTCTTTAAGCTGCCACTAGTCTCAGTACTCCTTTGGCACATAAACACTGTTTAAAAAGCTTTTCTCATCAATCTCCTTTGCCTGCGGTGAAAATGAAACTCTTTGCAAGTCGATTTTCTCATGTATTTTTCTCTTTGGTTGCAAACTTGAAATGGAATTTCCTTGAATTCCCGCAACTTTCCAACATACATATTCATGCATATATTATATTTGTTTCTCATTTCGATTTAATGCTGTGAATATATATTTTCATCTGCAAGTGTGACTTTTAAGCATATTCTGGCAGTAGTTGTTGTTATATAATGTTTTATATTTTAATATTTTATTTTTTTGTTTATATAATGTGTGACAAGCAGCAATCAAATTGCAGAAATGAGCAACAATAATGTATGTGGGGGGGTTAGAAAGGGGAGAAAAACAATAATAGCAAAACAAACAGGAAAAATTGCTGTGAGAAAATTGCTTTAATGTGTCCTGCGTATGTGTGTGTGGTGTGTGTGTGTGTGAATGTGTTGCGTGTGTTGTTTCGCTGCTTAGCATTGTTAGTGGACTTGTTGTTTCTGTTGTTATTATTTGCGCGCTTTTTAGCTGCTTCCGTTGCCACTGGCATTTCATTTGGCTAAACCAAAATTTATGTCAATGCCACACCGACAACAACAACAACAATAACAATAGCTCAAATAATAAACGCATACCATTGCTCAAAGGGAGTGTGTTTGTCGACATGCAAAACAAAGTCAAACCTTGCTTCGTTGAATTCGCGCCTGGCAAACATTACTCTGCAGTTTCAGTTAATTGGCAACGCCAAAACACGCTCAGCCACTCCCACACTTACACACACACTCACACATATATATGTTTTTGTTGCACTGTGTGTGTGTGTGTGTGTGAAGGGCAGGCTAGTGCTTGTTGTCCCGGCAACTTCAGGCGACAAAATAAAAAAAGAAAATACAAAATAAAATCAAATGAAATAAAAATGTTGCTGGGAATAAAAAACATGCGTCGCAGCGGCGACTTGTAGCGCCATTTGAATTACCAACGCCGGGCAGAGTATAGCCGGAGAACTCGCGCTGTTGCCCATTCTCAGTCTGAACCCAGCCATTGGTTTGAGCCTTGACGACCTCGCCTAGTCGCACTCACCAAACAGTCCCGAGTCCTTGCAGATACCCCACATTTGCTGTCGCGTTCCCAGAGCGAGTTGTGGGCGAGGCATGTAGCAAGTGGCAAGCGGCAAACAGCAAGTAGCGTGTAGAGAGTCGTGTCGTGTGTGGCATGGGGCAAGAGCAAGAACAAGAACATGAACAAGAGCAGGGGTTACATGTGCCCAAGTGCCCTTGATTTGTGTGCACGGCATGTGGCGGCGTTTTGACTATTTGCATTGCATGTCAGACTCGCAAACTATATACGTATACATATACATATGTATGTGCATGTGTATGTGTGTGTGTGTGAGTGTATGTGTTTATGGGTGCGTGTCAGTATGTGTGTGTATGTCCAATAATTTCGTAACATGGCCTTTGTGGCGATCTTTGTGGTGCGATAAGTGAAAGCAGAGCGAAAAGAAAGCAAGGGGAAAAACACAAAAGAAATCAATGCCCGAGTTAAATATACCCTGCAATTTATTTGCATTATACTCATAGTAATCTACACTACTTGTAAGATTTCATTACATACAATAAAATTTTAGGCTGGTCGCAGCTGCTTCATCTGCATTAAAGGGTATCATGAATGACATACGAAATTTCAACTTTATCTTGCACTTTGTAGTCGTAGCTAATTACGAATGAAATGCGAGTGAATGCAAAAATGTGATATAACATAGAAGATATAGAGAAGGCGATTGGCTTGCAGTCTCTTGGCGAGGACTCGGCCGGCACAAGTTTCGTCACGTCTCCTTTTTCTGTTCACAGCTGATTTGCATTCTTCAACGCCTTTAGCTGCTACGATTTGGTTTAAAAGTTATTGCATTTCCTTGTAATGGCGAACTTGGAGCAGTTAGTTTATACAATATATCTATTTTTTGATATATTTGTTCATAATTCTTATTTTTGTTTTTAAATTTGTTCTCAGAACACGCTCAACATGTTTAGAAATTATATTGTGTATTTGCCATACATTCATTTCGTGCTATGTTTTAAATAAAACTGAATAGTCACGCGATATCTAACTAAAGCTATACTATATAAATATTTGCATAAGGCAGTGAGTGTGTGAAAAGGCATGTGACTTTGGAATAGCCTTGATTCATTCAGACTTGGGGCAACAACATCGACGGGAATTTTCAGGAAATATTTGGCGAATATTTTGCCAAGCGCTGAAAGGTATGCTATGCATTTGGTGACTTGGGGATGTGTGTGAAGTGCCGCCAATTAGCTGGTGCTGTTAACGATGCTCCCCAATCCACCCCTCGCCAACACACACATGGCAGCCACTTGGCCTTGAACTCGCCGGCAAATTGGACACGAAACAACAGCAAAGCGATTGAAAGTAAAAGTTGCACATCGTCGTTGCCTGCCACTTGCGGCAGCCATATGAATAATGTGTATTCCAAACACACACAGGCGTAGACTTTATATGTGTGTGTATGTGTTAGTGTGTGTGCATCAGCATGCTGCAAGTTGGACGAAGGTCGGGAGTGCGACGGCGCCACTGCAGCGCTCCCATTAGCCTGCCTCCTGTGGATGAACTTGTTGACGTCATGGCGTCTAGCCGTAGCCCAGCAGTTGCCGCATTTGTATGTGCGGCAGTCTCGACACCTGTGCCACCTTTCAGCGACTTGCCACCGTTTGGAAGACGCAGCTGCCACTGCTTCTCCGGCTGCTGCTGAAACTGAAACAGCAACTGCAACTGCATTTATTTATTGAACGCTGCGACAAAGTTACTCAAGTTGTTGCCCGTGTTGCCAACGTCAGCAGCGATTTATTTGCCATTGTTTGTTTCTCTCACTCATCCGCTCTCAATATGCATAAACATATTGCTATCTTTTTCGCTCCGTCGTTCATCTTTTTTATGACCTAGCGCTGTCGTCGTTTGGCTGCCATTATTTGACGTTGCCGTTGTTGTTGTTGTTGTTGTTGTTGTTGCTGCCAGTGTCATTTATTGGCAGTCATAAAAGTTTTCGCTGGTATCACGCGAGGCAGCCTCTCATTGTTGTTGTCGATTGCCCGCCCGCTGTTCTCCATATATTATATGTACATACACAGATGTACATATATACATATATCAACACTATTAAACAAAAGTTTTCTTTTTGTTTCTTACTTCTTATATGTATATCTTTGCACATTCTCAGCTTCTCTTCTTACACATTATGAGCGCATTGTCTATTCCAGTTAACTGCTGCCGTTTGTTGTCTTTTCTGTATGTCGAGAATTAAGTTGGTCAACTTGCACATACATACATATACGCATACTCGCACACGCACACACATTATCTTTAGCAGACATATGTGTGAGCTTTATTTGTGTGTTGCTTTTGATGTCATTAAGTCAAATTTGTAAAAAAGTTTATTTTTGTTGCCATCCGTCAGCAGTAAACGAAATTGCAATGCATTCGAAATGATGGACCTGCAAAATACCCTTTACCTTAAGCATCGTATAAAAAGATATAAAAAATATGCACAAAATTTCGCGTCAGATTTTGATATACATACATGATTAAGATTCGAAACTAGATTAATGATAGCAAAATTGATAGTGCATTATAAACATTTTCAATTAAATATATGATTAGTTGAAATATTTAGATGTATCTATTATTAGGAACATGTGTATGGTAAACTGAATCTGTATATTAGTATTGTTTTCACATAGCTCGAGAGAAGATGAGAAGTTTTTCATTAACACAATGCGTTCAGCTTAAATTTGATCAACGTATTCAACTTAAGCCATAGAAGTAACAGAATTCTTTGGCTGTTGCTTATCTTCCTTCTACTTCGAGCAACGCGTTCAGCTTAAGTTTGAACAACGCATTCAACTTAAGCCGCAAAAGTAACGGAATTCTTTTCTCGTTGCTTTCTCTTTGTTCTACTTCGAGCAACGCGTTCAGTTTTCGTCGTTTCTTCATGACTGTGCTACTTCGAACAATGCTTTCACTTTAAGTTTGAGCAGCGCTTTCGACTTAAGATGAAGTTGGGCAGGGATTGATTCGCAGATGTTTAACAGCGAGAGTCTTGCGTTCAACTTAATCGGAACCGTACTAGATGAACGTTATTGGTTTACTTGGTGCTACGTTTTCAACATTAGAGAATTCTTTGTGGTATAAGAGTGTATGAATATTTGTAACCACTCTGTACCCCAATTAGCTAACGACTTTCAATTACAGGGTATCCAAATGCCTCAGTATAAATTACATCAATATTGAGGCGACTCGTATGACAAAGTGTCCGTTTAAATACAAACACACACATCCATATGAAAATATACAGCTCGGAAGTAAGTCATATTCATATAGACACACACACACACACACACACACACACACATTTAGTTATTGGCATAGAGCAGCGTCATTGCGCACTCAAGTGGCTGCATTTATTGCTGTTGCTGTTGGTGTTGGTGTTGGTATTGCTGTTGTAGTTCAAACGCCAAAAGTCAGCTGCAGTCACAGCAACAGCAGCAGCAGCAGCAGCAGCAACTGCTGGCGTTGACGTTGACAGCGCTGCGTTTTATAACGTATCTCTGGCTGATGTTGCTGTTGTTGCTATTGTTGCTGCTGTTGCTGTTGTTGGCAGAGGCCGACGCCTCTTGTCAATTGATGAGCGCCCGGGGCCAAAGTTGAGCGGCAGCTGCGTTGCTGTTGGCGTCCTTTTCGACACTTATTGTTGCTGTTTTTGTTGCTGTGACTTGACATTTTTACAAGCTGTTGTTGTTGGTAGTGTGGTGACAGGCATGTTGTTGTTGCTGCTGATGGTGTCCCTTATGATTTTGATATTGTTGCTGTTGCTTTGCGGCTGTTCTTGTTGTTGGAAAGCGTGTGCAAGCGCCTTTCAGCTGTCAACCGCTTTAGCAACTTTTGGTATTTGTCTCTCTCTCTCTCTCTCTCTCTCTCTGTGTCTCTCTGTCTCTGCCTTTCGCTCTCTCTGTGTATATGTGTGGTTTTTTCGGCAGTCAGGCAAACATTTTGGGTAGTCATGTTGTTGTTCTTATTTTTTTTAAGGGACTTGATGTTGCTTGGTGTTGCCCAGTTGCCGTTGGCGTTGCAAGTTGCAGTTGCAATTGGCGCTGCGCGGCGCACAAAATAAAAAGCGGAAGCGTCGTCAGTTAAGCACTCACAATTTTTGTTCAGTGTAGTCGCCGTCCGCCGTCGTATCCCGTTCGCCAATTGTTGCCATTATCGTCCGTCACCTTCCATATTGCCTTGCCCGGTTTTTTTTTCTTTATTTCCCGTTCATTTCCGTTTACTCCCAGTTTCGATTTCGTTCCCATTTTGTGTTTGTGTGATTCCCGGTCTGCGATTCTCGTGCATTTTGTGCTACTTTCCGGATTAGTCTCATTGCCTCCATTGTGTTAAGTTACACACCAGTGAAATATTTGTTGTTGTCTCGATTATGGCCACCATCGCGTGGAGTGCCCGGAATGCAGTTGGGCCGCCGGTTTGTCTCGTTTTTCTTTTTGTTTTTGTTCAAGTGGCAGCAACATTACTGTGACTGTGTCCATAACAGAGCAAAGCAGACCAAGGGATTACCAACAGCAGTAGCAGTAGCAGTAGCAGTAGCAGCCGCAGCCGCAGCAGCGGGAGCAGCGGGAGTTCGAGTTCCAGTCCGAGCTGGAGTTGGAGCTGGATATGTCAGACGATTGAGGATGTTCTACTCAAAATGTAAATATTTCATTCCCCGATTTTCGATCGGCCACATCTGTCACTATTGCATTCGTTCTGATATCCACCAATATATTGAACCTTTTTGCTGTGTTTCAAAATGTGTCAAAAATGGCAAAAGGAGCAAAAAGGAACAAAAATGCGAAAATCAATTGGTACGCAAATCAAATTTTCCTTGCACTGCATTACATGCAAAATACATGTACAAAAGTGCCTACATTACATATAGTATGTATGATGTACATATGGAAGTTTGTCTGGTTGACCCAGTCTAAAATGAAATACTTGCTTTATTGACCGCTTTCCCGCAGCAGCAACAGCAACAAATACATCGTGATCTAAGCCTATGCCATTACACTGTACAAAATAGCAATACATTTTTTCTAAAAATGTATTTTTCATTTAATACTATTTTTCTTATACGTTTATGAAATATATATTAAATAGCTATATCAGGCATAATTTTTTATTACTACGCACTTGGTTGCATTTCTCACAGTGTAAAATATTGTTCAAAGCAATATTACAGTCATATAAATAAGTTTAAATATATCGATCAAAGTTATCGTTAAACAGTAACTGGACCGATCTGCTTTACTTCAATTTGATATATATCCATATAGAGATTAATTTATCCCATCTTAAAATTAATTAAATGGGCTGGTTAAAGAAGAGAAATAAATCTGTGCCACTTCTGATTATCATTTCTGATTATCGATATGTGTAAGACACAAATAAATAAATAAATAAGAAACCGATAAATTCACACAAATACCGAGAATGCCATCATTCGTTTAATAAAACACATCAAAGTCAGCCACAAAATGCCAATTGATGTTGTTGTTACTATTGGACTGACTGACTGACAGACAGATGGGTGGATGGACGAACAGATAGACGAACAGACTGGCAGCTAAAACGTCATTAGAACAAAACGCTTTGCGTGTTTGCTTTGTTGTCAAAGCTTCAAGATAGTCTACGATATACATATGTATGTATGTATGTAGGAATGTATGTATATATGTATGTACGTTTGTATGTATGTCTGAAAACGCATCTATACAATTGCATTCCAAATGACAAACACTGTCATATACATTTGTACATTCATATATACATATGGATGTATATGAATATCTTGGCAATGTGGAGCAGCTGTCTATAATTACACTCAATTTTAAGTGTGTGTGTGTGTGTCTGTGTGTGTGATTCAATATCTTACTCTCTCTCTCTGCCTCTCTTTCTTCTTTCTTCTACTGTCTCTGTCACACCTCACTCCATCTCTCTCTGGTCTGTTTATAGAGAGGAGAGAGAGAGAGAGAGAGAGAGAGAGAGAGAGAGAGACAGAGTGGAATTGTGTAACCCTCACATATAGCGATAAAATTAAAAGTAAAAGTAACAGAAAACAAAAATGTTTTACCTCCATCCACAAATTTAATTTCCCCACTACCTTACACCCACCCAGCAACACCCCCCCCAACGACCATTCGCCCCTCAAACATTTGGTTTTCCTGCAGTTGGCATCTCGCTCGCACACATTATATATCAAGTTACAGTTGCTACCAAATTACAAGCATAAATTGCTGCCGCTAAAGTGCAAGTGACGATGAGAATGACGACGACGACGAAAATGAACACGAAGAACAAGAAGAAGAAATGGCAATAGAAGAACAAGCAGCGGTTGTTGGCGAGATGGGGGAGAGGCAGCAGCAGCAGTAACAGTGAGAGTAAAAGTAAAGGAAGCAGGCAAAATAGGTTTGGGGACTGCAAGGGGTAGGTAAAAATGGAGAGGGCGGATGGCAGGGGTGGTCTAGGTAGCGCCAAAGTGATGGCGCCAAAGAAAACGTTAAACGTTATTTTCATTCGCCGTTTTCATTTTCATTTTCATTGCATTGTTTTGTGAGTCCTTCAGCGTTTAGCAATCAATTTTTTTTTTCTTCTATTTTTTTTTTTTTTTTTTTTTTTTTTTTGGAATTTTGTTGTTCTTGCTAAAGCAGCCCAAACTTAGCATGGAATGTGTATGCGAGTGAGTGTATGTGTGTGTGTGTGAGACACAGCATATGTGTGTGTGTGTGTGTGTCGCTGCAATGGTGAAAATGTTGTGTGCTAAGCGCCAGTTGCATAAACGGCGCACGCGGACGCGCATGAAGCGAGTGAACAGTTTAATGAAAATTATATAAATGAATTAGTTATACAAATACCAACATAAATAATAACTTCAAGAATATAAACAAACCACGAGACAACGACGACGCCGACTCAACAGAAGCAGCAGCAGCAGCAACAAGGCGCCAAACGGTCCAGATGAGAGCAAAATTAGTGTAACAAAGGAAATGCACAGAGAGTGGATGAAAGAGAGAGAGAGAGAGAGAGAGAGAAAGAGAGAGAGAGAAAGAGAGAGAGAAAAAGAGAGAGTGAGAGGGAGAGAGCGAGAGTAGCGTACACTAGTATGTAAATAACAAATTTAATTTATTTGAAGTTAAAGGGATAATAATAATGTTATAAAATAAAATAACAAGTAAATACAAAACAAAAAAAAATAATTAAATTTAAATAAAGAAAAACATAATAAAATAAATTAAAATTAAAATACAAAATTATAAAATATAATTTAAAAAAAAACAATTTAAATAAGAGACAATAAAATGAGGGGGATTATGTCTACTGGACAAACCAGAGTTCACAGACATGCCTCTCACATACTCTCGCTGTCGTTCTATCACTATTTCTTTCCCTCTCTCCCTCTTTCTCTGTCACTCTCTTGCTTTCTCTCTCTATTGCTTTCTCTTTCCTCTAACACATTGCCTCTCTCTCTCTCTTTGTCAGTCTATCTGTTTTTTGCTTGCATTATGCTCTCTTATGCTCTCTCGTTGTGAATTCACTCTCTCACAAACAATTTCGCAATTTTGCGCTCTCCCTTGTTATCTCCCTCTCTTTCCATCTCTATCGCTATCTCGCTCACTCGGTCTGTTTGCCACTCGCTTGACATCTCCGTTTGTGTGTGAGGCTGGAAACGTATTGGCAAAATGTGAAACACGCCGTCTACGGCAGTTGTTGTTGCTCAGACTTATCCGTTTTGTCAGTTTGTCGTTTGTCGTTTGTCGTTTTGTCGTTTGTCGTTTCGTTGGTGTTCTTGTTGTTGTTATTACTCTATTCGCTTCTCTTGTTGACGTCGCGTTCGTTTCTATAAAAAAATATTTTCTTCGCAAAATTACAAAAAATTATCAAATTCTTCGGATTCTTATTCATTATATATATTTTTTTCCTGTGTTGGTGAAAATAGTGTTAAATTGCGCAAAGCAAAAGAGAAATAGCAACAAAATGCAATGAAAAGTAATTGTTGTTGTTGCTGAACTCCATTTTAAAGAAGCAGTATGTGTGTGAGCGTGTGTGTGTTTGTCTGTGTCTGTGTGTGTCTGTGTTTGTGTGTGTGATATGCATTTGCAGGCCACAAACAATTGTCAAAAAATGCAAATCAAACTGAAATGTTTACAATAAAACTTATTGCCAAAGATTGTATTGTATGTCCAACCAATACACATACATACATACATATACATATATGTATGTTTATACATATGTATTTATAAGTGGTATGCAAGCGTGCACTCTCTGCCTGTCTCGTTCGCTCTATATTACCCTCTCTCTGTCTCTCACATACTTCCTGCACTTACATTGACTGAGTCTAAATATATGCATACAAACATATACATACATATGTCTATATGCTGCTGTGTACATATGTACACACATACATGCATACATGCGTCCTTTTGTGCATGTGTATGTGTGTATTCTATGTCAGTGTGTCAGTGTTACATTGCCAAAGCCGGCGCTAGAGTTGCTTCCATGGCCAACAAAGTGTCGTTTCATTTCGTTTCATTTCGTCTCGCTTTACTTCGTTTCATTTTCGCTTGGCATTCCCATATTGTTTCGTCTTTCAACTGCCGCTTCGCCTGAAACGCTTTGGCAAAATGGAACGAAGCGTTGCCTTGCCCAATGTTGTTGGTGTTGTTGCTAGTGTTTTTGTTGTTGCTGTTGATTCTGTTCTTGTTTACTTCATTGCGTTTGGCATCAACGAGAGCGCGCGGCATTTACGTTACGTATACGCAATGTGTGTCGCGAATGCGGATGTAAATTGTTCCGCGCGCTGTTCTTCCATTTCGTCTAAATACTTTCATCGCCGTTTCTTGCGTTTCGCATTGTTTTCTATTTGTATTTTACTCTTCTATTTTTGTCAATTTTTTTACTGTGCTGTGCTGTGCTGTGCTGTGTTTCTTGCATTAAATAAATAAATAAAATTCAATTGCATTTAATCGTATTAAGTGTGCCATGAAAACTTGAATACAACGAGAAACGGACGCAATAACAGTGTCTGCTGTATGTCTATGACTGTGTGTATCCTTTGCGTTGTTAATGTACATATGTGTGTGTACATTATAGCCTTTAAGTTTTGTGGCCATTATTAAATTTTGTATTTTATGTCACCGGTTTACTGTAAATGTAAACAAATTTTTTTACATAATATATATGAATATGGAATTAATACATATAAAAATTGTGATGCGACCGGGTTTTTCCTACAGTTAATCTTCATACATATATAAATATGCTTGTATATATTCTGTACATATGTATGTATATGTGCGAAAGTTACAGTATAACTGTATGTGTGTGTGTGTTGGCGCATGCTTATCCTGGCAGTTGGAAAAGCCAAACGCCGCCGCGTAACGCTGCCTGCGGGCTTCTGCTTCAGTTTTGTGTTTCTCTGCCCCAGTCCCTGTCCGTGGCCCCCTCTTCCGGCCACTGTTCAAATAGCTCAAAACCATAGTTAAAGCCATAGCCATAACAATGACACATTTGCCGCAACTGTTGTCGTTTATTTACGTTCATTTAACGCCAGCCAACTAACTATTTTATTGTCTCTATCTGTGTGTAATTATGTATTGGTAGCTCTCATACTCTTCCCCTGCTGCACAAATACATGTATACGTACGTATATGGATATGTATGTGTATGTGTAAGTGTGTTTGTATGTGTGCGGCTCTGTCTCTCCGTGTGCTTGTGGAGAGTCTCTGGGGATACCCTGGCGCCTGGTGGTGTATACTTAATATTTAGTTTTGTAATTATAATGCGCGACCCCGTCGCATCAACGAAAATTGTGTTTAATTAATTAATTTAAACAGCAGCAGTAGCAGCAACAACATCCTGGAAAGTTGTGTGTTTTTTGTTAATTTTTATTTTACCGTGTTTTTTTTTTTTGTTGTTTTTTGAGCTGCTGTTTGCGGTGGTCGGCATCGCTGTCAGTTGACCGCGTGGCGCCAAGTTGAGCGCAACTCAACTGCAGTTAGCGCGCTCTCTCTAGCTTAACTACAACAAAAAAAAAAAAAAAAAAAAAAAATACGAAAGAAAATAAAATAAAAATATAAATAAAGCCCGCAAAGACGTTGGCCTTTATCCTTTACCCACACACACAGATACACACCCCCGCCACACAGCATAACAGCTGCTTGCAATAACAGAAGCAGCGGCTTCGACGCTGGCAGCGTGCGACAGATGTGCCAAAACAGCTGTGCGCGTGTGCAAGCGAGATGGCTATAGCTGCGTGTCGACCTTGTGAAACAAAATGGAATGAAACGAATGGAAATGAAACGATTTGAAATGAAATGTAGTGAATTGAATCGGAATGCGATAATTGCCATAACAGATATCAAAGCAATATGAAGGCAACTAACAAATCGAAATTTAAAAAAAAATAATAAGGAAAACAAATAAACATATTATATATTGTAAAAGAAAATGTAGCAAAATAGAGGTGAACAGAGATATGAGGCAAAGGGATTAAAAATAAGAATTTAGAATTTTGCTCAATGAGCAGCCAAGCAGCAATATTAGCAACATGTGGTCAGAGTCCATATTTAATTGACAGAAGAACCGCGGAGTCAATCAACTAGTACTCTTCCCAGCTACACTTGCATGTTAGTTAGTTTGCACAGTGCCTGTTAAAAGTATGTGTAGCCAATTAACCGCATGTCAAACAATTCACCTGTCGCCGTACAACAACTTACTGCCAGTTAGGGGCAAGCACACGCCGTTGAGTGGCAAGCAACTTATCTGAGGCACTGTCACATCATCAGCCTGAAAGTAACTTTTGTGAAAAGTTTATGCCAACTTTTCAACCTATACCCCGCACACCTCCACCTCCACATCCACCCCCTCACCTGCCATAACGTAAGTGGCAAAACATGTTTAACGTGGCAAACAGTTGACGTTCCTAATTAACAAATTCCATGCCCCAAAAAGTATGCTATACGTATAAAGATAGGAGAAAATAAGGAGTAAGGAATCTTGTCAGCAACTGTCTGCAATCTTGGCAATTTCAAGGCATTTCTTCATACTTCAGATGTGCCCGAATACGAGTTTTTGAAAATTCAGAAAGCTCATTCTGCATATTCCACTGTTTAGGAAAATAGCTCAACATGCAAACATATATTTTTTATTGATTAAAAGCACATCATATTATGTATTGTGCTTACATATGTATGTACATGTATATGTTTATTTGTTTGTGCGTATGTATGTGTTAATTACAGTGAGATACTAAACTAAAAAATTGCTGTGCAACAATTGGAGTTGCATGCCACAGCAGCAACCGCAATCAAAGTGAACCAAAACTACGCAAACGCGACAATAATTCAAGGCAACAATATCCCACAAATATATCAAATATAAATATATCAACAACAACAAAAAATATCACAAAAATCATACGAATTAAAGCGAGCGAGCGGTACGTGTTGGTAGAGTGGCCAACATGTTGCAGTTGCAGTTGCAAGGGGAGTTGCAGTTGCAACAGCAGCCCATAGGTGGCCAGGAGCTGGCCAGGAGTCCTCAACTGGCTAGAAACGGCAACGCTGTGTGTAAGTGTGTGTGAGTGCTGTCGACGGGATCAACGCACAACACACACACGCACCATCCATAAGCACACACTCACACACACACACACACACACATACATACACACACACACATACAAAGAAACACACACAGAATCGCACAGTCTCACACTCGCACACACACATACACACCAAGAGAACTGAGGCATTATGCAGATGATACTTGTTGCTGGCGGGTAAGTTTCACTTAATCAATGACTTAATCCAATAAGTATCCAGTTCACAGATCTTCCCATCCCACCCAATTCCATCCCAACTCCTTCCTTGGGATATATATATATTTATATATTATATTTTCTTTCCCCCACTCTCTTTCTCTCTAGCCCTAACTGTGAATCGGTGTGTGGGAGTGTGACTGTGTATGTGTGTGTGTCTATTAAACGAGAATTTAATAATACAATCTAAACAACTATGAAATTTTAACACTCAATAATTTTCAAATTATCCGCGATTGTTTCGATTAACTCTCAATTTATCTCTCTCTATTCACATCTTTATCAGCTTTTCAGTTCAGTTTTTTAGCGCTTTTAAGCACATTGCATATTGCTTCGTCTTGCTCTCTATCTCTCTTTATATGTATTATATTTATGTATGTATATGTCCCCATATTTAATGTGAATCGAGACATATCTTTTCTAATCGAAAACAATCTTTTCTCTATTTACATTTCCAACAAATTCTTTGGATACCTCCTCAATCTCAGGTAAGTCAAGATCAATAATGTGATATTTAAATCACTTTTGAATATAATCGTAAGTGATAAAATTTGTATTCCACAATTTATTTAATATGTGTCGAAATATGTCTACATATCTGCCGGATATCTTCTAAAATTCATATTTTTGTAATAACAGCTATTTTCGAAAATTGAAAAGCCATAACCCGACATAAACTTTCCCTTTTCTTGGATTTCAGTATCCATATAAATTTGGCTTGCCATATTTCGTAAAATTCTCAACCAAATTCGATAAAATTTTAAGTTTTGGAAATGGTTTCAAACAAAGTTTAATCCTGCATTCAAAAGTTGAAAAACTTATTCGTTTCGAATTTTTCGATTTTTTTTACCCATTTCGCATACTTATCTCTTGACAAAATCATCAAAAATTGCAAAATTTTTTACGTCAATGGATCGATTCTAGGACTCATAACTAGCATTAGCTTTTATTTGAGGTGATTCTGATGATTTCCCGAGAAATGTACCAAAAAGTGACCTGAAATGGCATTTTCGTTGATTTTAGTAAACTTATAACTTTGAACTGTCATATCTCAGCCAATTGTTAACCTATTTTCATTAATTTTGATATTTTGTTAATGACTTTGAGCAAAGTTTAACTGTGCATTCGAATTTCGTCAAAACTATTCGTTTTTAATTTTTCGACTTTTTTTTACCCATTTTGCATACTAACCCCTTGTCACAATAATGAAAAATCGAAAAAAAAATTATCTCATTTTTTGACTGTTTTCGATTCTAAAAGTCATAACTACGCTTTTGTTTTTTATTTAAGGTCATTCCGATAAGTATTTTCCGCGATATGTCCAAAAACGTGCCATGAGGTGACCTGAAATGGCATTTCTTGGATTTCAGAAAAGTTTAATTCTGCAAAACTTGCAGTCCCAAATTTTTGAGTGTTATCGATTTTTAGACTCATAACAATGATACTGAATTTTATTTGAGGTGTTTTCGATAGGTATTTACCAAGATGTGGCAATAAATGTGGCTAAGGGTGACACATTGTTCAGTGCTTATCAATATCATCTACTGTCTCGAAATTTTGTTTTTCAATGTGTTGTGGGATATTAGAAAGTGATGGATCATGGTTGATCTATTTTTATTGTAAACTGACTCCTTGACATTTCACTTACTTTTAACAAACTTGGGATACCGCTAAAAATACACGCATATATAAAGTTGAACAATTTTTGGTAATGTTTGAATTTCCCGCCTTTTCATGGCATCTTCGTATTCAGTATAATTTCAGCAAAGCTTTTCTTGTGCAGCTTTTGAGTGGTCTGTAAGTTAAGCTTATGCCCGTTAAAGCTTATGATGAGAGCTTTCGCTGGGTTGTGTCCTGTTTTAGAGCTTTTAGCTTTGAGCTTGTGCGAAAGCTGCGCGGGCCGAGCTTGTCCACGAAAAGCTGAGCTTTTCCCACAAAGACACCACAACTATGGGCGCAGGCCGCGTTATGACTGTGTTTGTGTTTGTTTTTGTTTTCGCTTATTAATAATTGCATTACACATACGCAGTGTGGGCGGCGTTTATTTCGCTGCTGCTTCTTCTGCTGCTGCTGCTGCTCGCTGTGATGATATTGTTGTTATTGGTGTTTGGCATGGCCTTTGCGTCGCCTGTGGCTTCCTCTTGGCGCGTTCAAGACCACACTACACGTGACACAAAGCGCAGCACAACATACACACACACACACACACACACATATAGAGTGAAATGCGGAGAGAGTGAAAGAGAGGCAAGAGAGGAGGCAAGAGAGGAAGCACATGAGCTGCGGCTGCATTGTATTAATCATATGCCTAGGCCGAAATATAAAAGCGAGCTCCTCCTATGCTGTAGGCACTTTAAAGCGCACGTTGAATAATAGAGGCAGCTTAAGTAGTATTTGTGTGACTCTGTGTGTGTGTGTTAGTCTGTTTATGTGTGACTGCATTCGTGTGCGTGGTAAGTGTTTGTGTTTGTGTGGATGTTGGTTCTTGCTTTTAACCAGCATTATCCACATGCTCATAGCCAATGCCTTTCAATTCGATTTTCATTTTGTTTCCGTGCATATGCAAAAGTGTGTATGTGTGTGTGTGTGTGTGTATGTGTGAGTGTGTGTTCTTTTTCATTTACAGTTTTCACCTACTTTTCTTTTTGGGCGCCTCAAAGCCAACGGCATTTGGTAGCCTCCACACATGGCAATGCCTCGTAGGCCGCCACTATCCCCCTACCCCCTACTCCTACCGCAACAGCTATCGTTCTCTCTGTCTGTCTGTCTGTCTCTCTCTGTCTCAGTGTTTCTATCGTTATCTCGTTCTCCGCCGCTGGCAGCGACGTAGTTGTTGTTCGTGCCGCACGCTTCAGTGAACGCTGACCGGCCTGAGTGTCGCCTGTTATCCTGTCGTCCTGTTGCCCTGTTACCCAGTCCGTTCAAATCGTTTGATTCGCGACCGCGGACTTTGGCCACTCGACTGTTGTGTCCATCCATGTCCATGGCTTTTACTTTTCCTCGACATCCATGCCAAGCTGGCCATGCTCAGGCATGTTCAGTCACCGCTTCGTTTTCAGTACACATACACACACATATATATTTTGTTGTTGTTGTTGTTGTTGTTTTTGGGGATTTCTTTGCCTGCCTTTGAGCTTAATCCATGTCCGAGTCGGAGTACGACTTTGACTCCGATTTGGAGTCCGAGGCGAGCGAATGCTATGGTAACCATAGTTGCCTCATGCCGCATGCCATGGCTTAATGTCCAAGTCGCGGCCACTCCAATACCTCTACTTACATATATACTTAAATATATATGTATGTATGTATATATATATATGTGTGTGTGTGTATGTATATTCATTGGTTTATTGTTGGTGTTATTATTATTATTTCCATTCTTTTTTTTCGGTGTTCTTTTCATGTTCGTGTCAAGTGGCACTAAAACTATTTGCCTTTGCCTTTGGTTTTGGCTGTTGTTGTTGTTGATAGCAGCAGCAGCAGCAGCAGCAGCAGCAACGTTGAGGCAAGCAGCGGCAGCACCTGCCGGGCACGCAACACGCAGAGTGCAGCAGTGGCAGCTTTGCCGAGCCACTGCAGCAATCGCACGTGCTTGGGATCGGGTTTTGAGCCGAAGCTGTGGCCGAATAGTTGACGATTCGTTGTTCGTTAACAGATTCCGACGACGACGGATGGTGTCGGTGGCTCGTGCCTTGCCACATTTGCAGCACTCAGTCGTCGCAGTCGCAGTCACGTCGTCACAACGTACCGCGTTTCACGTAGAGCGCGTTTCTGGGCCCAGGCGGCACCTGTCGTCGTCTACGCCGTCGACAGTCAGTCACTCAGTCAATCAATCAGTTAGTCAGTCAGTCAGTCCATGCAAAACGAAGTCAATCAAACAGCAGTCCAAGCCATCAATCTGTCAATCCGACAGAGAGCACCTCCGTGCGGTTCGTATGCGATTGTCCGCCTCGGGGCCCGGCAGATGCGTGCAACATTCTGTTTCCCGCGCGTGTGAACTCCAATTTTTTTTTTCCGAATCCATTTATTTATATGTATTTTGTATTTTTTTTTTAAAGAAAATTTCTTGTTGGTTGTGCCTCAAATGGCCAACATATTCGTTGAAATATACATACGTGTGTGCATGTATTGTATTGATGTTGCAAAAGCATGTACATATCATATATGTATGTATATCCATAAATGAATTCTCATTCTTTTTTTTGCTGTGCTTCTATTTTTTTTCCTGTGGTGTTTGTCAATTGTGGAACGGTCAGTGTGGCCTGTGCGTGTCACGTAAACTTCAACTCCAGCTCCAAACAGCCAAAGGTGTTTAAAGAGTTCGCAATTCTCGAGTGAGACAACACACACTCACACACACACACGAAAACACACAATGTACACCCATATACAAGGAAATTAAAAGAAAATAAAATAAAATTAAAAGAAAAAAAGTAAAACTACGAAAAGCAGTAACCGAACAAAAAGGAAACTTGTGAAACTGGAATTGCTGCATGCAACAAAAGCAAATATCTACGCTTGAGATTGCTGCAAATGTGTCGCCTGTTTAAGTCTCAGTTGCACTCCTCATACATTTATCCGCACACACATCCATCTCTATCTCTCCAATGCCCACATACAGCTGTCTCTCTCGCTATCTGTGTCTCTGTGTATGTCTGTTTACCTTAATTAATGCACTGGCAACGAGCATTGGCTAATGGGCAATGGCCAACTTGCAGCATAATTTGCCTAAGCATCGCCAGCCTCCACTCTACACTCTACACTCTCCTCACCCTCCTAGCTGCAAGTTGTGCTTTGCTCCCTCCCCTATGAGCCCCATACGCCTCAAGCCATTTACAAACAGTCAGCTAGCTGGGCAAACTTGCCCCATGGCGGCGTTAGTTGCTTGCTGCGACTACTTCCAGAGCGCAGTTAATGAATATTTTAGCCAAGTTAATTTCCATTCCAACTATACGAATTGGCAACACCATCACCATCGCCTTCGCCTTTGGCTTTGCCTTTGGCTTTGGCCAAGCCACTGCCATCGGTATGGGCATCGATGTTGAACTCGATTCCCGCTCGACTATTTGCCTTTGGCGACACTTTTCGCTCTTGGACTGCCTCCTTCTGTCGTTACATAAGAAGCGCGAGTCTTGAATTTAACTTCAAATGACGTTCAAGTCATAAAAACAACAAAATCACAACAACAACAACAACAACAACAACGACAAAACAGAGCCTAAACTCCATAAAATGAGTATATAAAAAATATTGCGCATACGACATGTGTACGGCATAGCAGCAGCAGTTTCTGTTATTGTTGATGGTGTTGTTGACCCAAATTAACAAATCAAAATGCCATGAAGAACGAGAATCTCATTTCCAAATGCGAACTGAAACTCGTCAGCTAATTGCAGACACGGAACGCCAGGTGGCGCTAACTTCAAGCTCAAGTCAAAAGTGAAAAATTTCACATCAATATTTTGAGCTGGCTTACGTTATGGTTATGATTTGTTTTCATTTCTGCTTCCTTTTCGATTTGTGAAGCGTTAAATAGAAATGAAAAACAACAAAAACAAAAAAAAAAAACTCTAAAAAAAGCCAAAAGAAAAAATTCATCGAAAGCAGAAATAAGAGCTGGCGTGACGGCGCCGCTTGTGCTTAGCCTTGGCTTAAGCAACGCGTCTTAACTTTGATTGAACTTTGAACATGCAACCAGCGGCAGGCAACAGCCAACAATCAACAAAAACAACTTACTACAACAACAACTAACTACAACAACTACAAGTATTGGCCGCTGAGGGCAGTTGAAGAACTGCGAACAATTCGCACGCACATTTTCGCCCTTCACATTTGTGGGTGAGGAGAAAATAGTTATGGAAGAAGCATTGGGAATGGTGGCGAAGAGTCAGTGTTGGAGGGAGGGGGGGTGTGTGGCAATGGGGCAGTGTGGTCGACTGCGAGTACAAGTGGTGCGTGGTATTTTCTATCTCTCTCTCTCTCGCTCTCTCGCAAAACTAACTGTATGTGAATGTGTGTGTGAGTGGTGCTAATGAATGCCTCATGAAAATAGGTTCAAAGCCACTTGCAATATTATATTTTTTCGACTATGCCACCGCAAGGAAAGGCAACTCCATTAAAATTTGAATTTCGCCTTTTACATTTCTTTCTATGTATTTTTTCTGCACTTTCAACATTATTCTTCACTTGAACTTGTTATCGTTGTTTCTCTTTTTTTTTTTACTTTATCGTGCTTTTTTTTCTCAAACTGCTTTAAATTCGAAATTGATTTTCGTTATTTTTTTACGCTGCTCTTTTTAAATTCTCTGCCTTATTTTTGCAGTGTATTTTATTGTGCATAAATTGGAAATTTAAATAATTGAATATAATTCTCTAGTGTTTTGTTTGGTTTTAGGTTTTTTATTCTATGGTTGTTGTTGCTGTTGTTATTGCCTTCATTTGTATGTTAAAATTAATTTGAAAATTCCAAACTGAAATTCAATTCATTTTCATTTTAGTTTTAGTCGCAGTTTTTCTGCAGTCTTCTATTGATTTATTAAGTTAGTTATAAACATTAAATGGGATTTTTGATGTATTTTTGGCAATTCGTAGAACATTTTTTAGTGGGATTTCTGGAGTTACTTGATTTTGCAGCTATGTATAGAAATCTTTTGATTTTAAAGGCGTCCACTGAGTGCTAAAGAGGCTGTTATGAAACCAAAATACTTATTGACTTTAACCGATCAGCTGTCTCTCTCTATCTCTCTCTCTCTCTCTCACTCTCTATGTTCTCTCTCTTTCTCTTTCCCTCTCTGTCTAATGGCAATTCTTTGGCACACGTTCACAGTTTACTGAATTGACTTGATTTACAATTTCTTTGGTCCGAAGCTGCAATGTCTATTTGTGGCCTAGTTCTCTGTCTCTCTGCATTTATCCATTTCACTCAGTGCAGTTGTCTCCTCTCGCTCTCATTTTCTCACTCTCTCTCTCTCTCTCTCTCTCTGCCTTTCTCGGTGTGTCTATCTCACTCTCTCCCCATCTATTTCTTGTTGTTATTTGGTTTCTCCATTAACTTTGCATTTGTGTCTGCGACGTTGTGGCTCCATCTCAACTGCTGACTGGACACTCTGTATCCCATATTTTGGCAATAGTTACAAACTGAGCCAAAAAAAAAAAAAAAATGGAAAATGGAAAATGGAAAAGGAGTGCAAACATCCTATGTGTCTATGTCTGTGTGTGTGTGTGGTAACAAAACAGCTTAAGGTCTGGCCAAAAGTTACGCACTGCGGCGAGTTTTGTTTTTAATATACCGTGACCCAGTGATGTGTGTGTGTGTGTGTGTGAGTGTGTGAGTGTGTTTAAGTGTGTGTGTTTGTGTGCATTTCACGTGCGATGCGTGATTTTAATTTGAAATAAACACACACCACAGAGATACCAACACACACTCGCACTCACACACACCTCAGCTGGTCTCCATAATTTTTCTGCTCCTCGAACTGTTTGCATTTTGTGGCTGCGGCCTTTTTTTTATATATTCTTATTTTCTTCTATTTTTTTTTTTTTTTTGGTTTCTCTTGGTTTTTTTTTTTGTTGTTGTTTTTCTCATTTTATTTGCGTCCCATTTTTACACTTGGCCTTTGCGTAATTCTTTTTACGACTCAACAAGCAGTAGAAATATACCAACAAAAAAAAAAAGCCCCACACATACATAAAAAACAAAAAACTTAAAAAAATAACAAAGAGAGAAAAAAATGAAATGAAATGAAATGAAGAGAAGAGAAATAAAGAAGGAAATACAAGAACTTATTGATCGGGCCGCTTGAAGCCAATTCGAAGGTCAAGCATACGCACCATAGGCCATGCGGGGGGCAACCGCTGCCCCAAGGGGATGTACGTTGGCTGTGGGCAAGAGGTGTGTCATTTTGCTGCTTTGGTGACAGTCATGACTGAGGTGCCGGCATAACCAGGGCTCCTGCATTGTTACATAAACATGAAACAACGCTTATGCAGCAACATCAGCAACAATAAAAAAAAAAAATCGAAAACAAAAAAAAAAAAAAAAAATGAAAAGAAGCTGTTGCAAAAACTGAAGCTGGTAGCTTAAATTGTAACTCTAGAAGCTGCTTTAGCTGTGCATGAAGCCTGCTCAGCTGTCATGCAGCATGTGGCATGGCATGACGTCATTGTGAATTATTTTCAAATTTTGCGCCAAAGGGCAAGCAGTTGACACAGCTGCTGTTGCTGCGACAGCTACAGATTCCGGAAACGGAAGCAGCGACAAGACAGTCCACAGCATGGCAAACACAACAAACAGCAAATACCGAGCGAGAGAGTGAGAGAGAGAGAGAGAGAGAAAGAGAGAGAGAGAGAGAGAGAGAGAGAGACATCCATTGTTGTATGGTGAGGCTAACTGACTGCACTTTGCTTTTATCCGTGTCGAACATTTTCATCCACTTGTTCACATTATTCTCGCACAGCGTGGTGCATGCCTCCTGCTTTCCTCCCTAACCGACGCTCCTATCCTCTTAAGCCACAGTCTCCTTTGGCTCCTCCTTTCCGCATTTCGACTTTTCCTTTGCTCAGCAAACTAAAGTCGACTTTAAAAGAAGCCGCCAGCAGCAACAGCAACTGCAGCTCAGCAACAGACAAGGATAAACTGAATTCAAATCCTGGCGAACCGAAAACCATGCGAAACAATAGAGAATTGGCTGGCGGCTGCTGCAAAGAAAAAGTGATGTGCACAGAAAGAGAAAAAGGAAAAAAGGAAGAGAGATAGAGAGAGAGAGAGAGAGAGTGAGAGAGAAATGAAAATTGAATGGACTTTTAGACGAATATTCGCTTGACGCAAATCATGCAGATAATCGGCAACAAGTTCTCAGCAATCTATCCACACATACATACCTACATACATACATACATCGAACATCTAATAGATACATGCGTATGTACATATAGGAGTTGTGGGCGTGGCAGAGCTGCCTATCGACTTGTCGGGAAAATTGTATTAATCCTTAAATAGAAATTCGATTTAGTTGCGATTCACTGCGCTTTGATTCGTTTAGGTTCGTTTCTCTCCGTTCTCTTTATTTTCTCTCTTTTCTCAACTCCTCTCTCTTTCCGTCTCTATGTACAGTATGCTCTCTTCCTTGCTCAAAATCCCATCGAATTGTGAGTTTCGATTTAGAATTGCAGCTGCAATTGCTGCAATGCAATCAATTGAAGTCGATGGGAACTCTTTAATTATGCACGCAGCAGACCAGGGTTGCCGCTTATCCAAAATCAACGGCACACGATGCGCAACCCTTGACGATACCCCTCAGATGGGTCCGTGCAGATAACTTGCATATTGATTATGTTGGCCTATTTTATTTATATCGTGATAAATTAATGAGACTTAAAGGTTGATCGAATTCAGATTTCTCTGAATGTTTTATGTAATAAACTTAATAAATTCTTGATTAAATAATTATTTTATTGACAGCTGGAGAGTTGTCAAGCAAATGCAATTAGCTTGTTCTAGGTCAAGAATTCATACAATAAATAGTTTAATTTATGTAAGTAACGCCATAGAAGTTGTAATATAATTTATGTCAGTCCGTTATAAAATTGATTTAAAAAAAATAGATGTTGAAAGCAGTTGATTAATATTGAACAATTTTTGAAAATAAATCTCAAATCGTATTTTCCGCAATGAGAAAAGTTTTCAGAAGTCACATTCAAAGAGTTGCTGCCAATTTCTCCAGAAATATGTTTGAGAATTTGATGTAGAGATAGAAAGGGAGAAACATGATAGTATGGGTTTAGACCCAAGTGCCTCTTGTTAACCACAGGCGAAAAGAGGATTCCGTGGGTCGCTGCTGCCTTATTTAGGCCAAAAAAAAAGAAGGACAACAGAAAACTTTGCGTGTGTTTAGGCGGATTGTCTATAATTGTTTGCCTGCCTGTAAATCAGTGTGTGTGACTGTGTGTGTGTGTGGGTGTGTGAAGATTTCGAATGTTCACTGTTCAAATTCAACAGCAGCAAGCGCTACGTCAAATTAAGCAAAAGTAAATAAACAAAATACGAAAGAAACAGAGAAAAAATGAGACACACAGCGACAGAGAGAGAGAAAGAGAGATAGAGAGAGAGAGAGAGATAGAGAAAGAGAAAGAAGCCCAAAAATAAATAAAATTAATTCAAATGGCAGCAACAACTAAAGCAGCATATTGCAAAGCAAACAAGCCGCAGAAATTAAACAGCAACAGCAACAACAATGACAAGCATCACAATTGGTAGCGTGCGACGAGGTGGCAGCAAGAGTAGAAGCAGGAGCAGGGGCTGGAGCTGGAGCAGGAACACGAACAGGAGCAGAATCAAGAGTGGAGTAACAAAAATAATAATAAAAATCAGCAACCAGCGAGCAATAAAAATTAACATAAAATACGCCAATGCCAAACAAGCGACTGTTGCCACTCATGCCACTGCTGCATGTATTTATTGTATACATACATACATATATATATATATACATAGGTATATGTATATGTATATCTGTGTAGATGGTTGGCTATAAAAAATGGCGCTATGCTGCCTGCGGCTGCAAACTGTGCGGCAGGCAGGTGCAACACATTTCCAGATGCAAACTTCAAATGCGAACGCCATTTAAATTGCAAAAATAAAAAAAAAAAAGTTAAATGAAAAAGAAAAAGAAAACAGAAGAAAAATCTCACCGACTTCAAAACTTCAAGCATAGATACTCCACAAAGTAGTTGAAGCCAGCGAAAGAGACTCTTGAGCGAAGCGAACAGAGAGAAAAATAGAAAAACAACAACAAAAAATAGTAGTTCTCTATGCTTTAGTTGAAAGTGGTTGGCAAAAGTTTAGAGAGTTTATTAATTGAGCAACTAAAGTTGACAATGGACCCAGTCCGTTGCTGTCTTCTTCTGCCATATTGCAATGTTGCAATGTTGCATGCAGATGTGTGTCCACATTGTTGAAGCAAGTAGAGCAAGTAGAACAAGTAGAGCCTGTCCGGCATCCCTCAGGTCAGTTTGGTTAGGTTGGTTGAGGTTATGCTGCCATTCAACATTCTGAATGCCTTTTCTCTATGCGTACTCCCATTTTTTCCAACATTTGCAGTTTCAGTTCGTATATTTTGTATTTCGTATTTCGTATTTTATATTTTGTATTTTGTGTTTTGTACTTTGCTTGTCCATTGATTATGCGATGCACTTAGCTTAATTAAATGCGGGTTACGCTTTAAGCTTTAGCTGCCGTACACCTGCCACAATCTGAAATGTTGCAAGTAAACTAAAATGAAGCGATGAGAATTGAAGTTGCGAAAATGTAATATGAGCGCATTGAAGTTTATAAATTAATCGACGAAAATTGTATTTTTCTGAGAGTTGCAAAATTGTTTGCTATTTGCAAGTTTCATAACTTTGGCAAAACCTTATCGATTTTTAAGCTGGGTGTCATTCTGTCAACGGAATATATCAACTGAATCAAACTCAACTCAATTCAACTCAACTCAACTCGACACGAAACTATGAATGTTAATAACCAGCAACATTGTTACTAGTTTTTCCCCAAGCTGCTCGTGGCTCATCCCATGCCATTTTCTAGTTGTTGTTAGACAAGAAGTTTTAATGGTATTAAGCATGCCAAAAATAACACAAAATACAATAGAAAATGCCAAAAACAACAACAACAACAACAGCAACTGCTATGCGAAATTAGAAACATACACATATATTATATATAGACACACACACTGTCACGTTGTGAAATTTGGCGTGGCAAATGTGCGGAATGTAGAGAAGAGGCGGAAAAAAGTGCTGCATACTTTTTGGGGCGCCTCTGTAATTGCAGCTGCTTTTGCTGTTGGCATTTGCTTGTGGACGCCATTATAAAATATGCACTTAAATTTAAATTGTCGTAAATTAATTGTACAACTCTGCACCAACAACAGCAACAAATACTACAACAACTCACATACTACAGCCACATTAAGCGGAAGGTAACCAACTGCAGGTTGCCTGTCATTTTCCCAGCAACAAAGTGCAAGCAAAAATTTTGCAACATTACTTTTTTTTTATTTTTGCCTGTTTCTAGTTCCTTCACTTGTGTCTCTACTGCGTTCCATGTTTTTTTTTTTTTTTGGATTTTTTCTTTTTTGTTGTTTTTTTTTTATCAACTTGTTTTTGCTGCCTGTAGCGAAACTCGTTGAGGCGTGGTTGTGGTTAGCCCAAAAATTGTGTATACGACGTGTCTGCTTGTGTGTCTGTGTGTGTGTATAGCAATGTGTGTGTGTGAGTGTGTATGCCAATTATCTGTGCCCGGCCAGCAGTCAACCACGTGGTAAGCCACAAAAAAAGAGAAAACAGAAGAGAAATAGAAGAAAAAAGTGAACAACAACAACAGCAATCAAAACGAGCAATAAACAAAAGTTGCGTGCGGAACTTGCAACAGCAACAACACATGCTAGAAGCGTCAACATAGTGTAAAGGCAACTTTGTAACCTTTGCACTTTTCTAAATTTCAATTTCTCTCTTTCTCCCTTTTCGACCTAAACACAGACATACACGCATATATATTGGCATGTGCCTGTATGCTCGTGAAGGCGGGACAATCAGTTCAATATTTGCTAGAAAATGCGGCAAAAAAGTAAGAGAATCTATGAAAGATTAAAATGTGTGAAAAAAGAACAATAAAAGTCAAAATAATTGGAAAAGCATAAGGCAATCTTTTCTATATACATAACTAAAAATATATTAATTGAAGCAGCCACAAACTAGCTATATTAAATTATATTTGAAAATAGAATATAATTAATGATAAAGTTTGAGCTTAGCAAATTAAACAAAATTTATTGATAATTTTCAGTTAATTGTGAAAAATTAATTTAATCTTGTATCAGTACATCAACTACTGCAGATCTGTCCATTTCTATTTCTGTTTGGGTTTTTAGTTAATTTGCCCTTTAATTTCTTTTTCTTTCTAGTTCTCTGTCTGGCTTTTCATTTGATTTTTATTTTTTCTAGGGCATCTTTGAATAAGGCACAATGCTTTGGCTACTGCCTTTGTTGTTGTTCAAATTAGTTCCGGCTTGGCAAAAAGTGTATGTATGTGTGTGTGTGTGTGTGTGTGTGTGAGTGAGTGTTGCTGCCAACCTCTTCCAGTCTGCTACCAAACGGTAAACGGAAGTTGGCCATATGCTTCTCAGGATAGCTGCTAAACTAGAGTTTGCTTGTAGTTGGAGACGTACCTCTAAAGCAGCAATTTAATAATGTGCATATTAACTATCTTTACATAGAGCGAATAATAGTTAACTAAAATCACTGTTAGGACTAACTATTTAAGAGAGCCCTCAATCTCTGCAAACGCTTTGTAATGTCATCAATTGCGGGTCCTTAATCCTTGAGGGAATCTTTCACTTGCTCTGCTCAATTATCCTCGAATGCCTTTAAATTGCAAAACTGCTGACGATGATGATGATGATGATGATGATGATGGCTTTATTCAAATATGCATTGTGTTGATTTTAAATGCATATGCAATATTCTACTATGCGAAGTAAACATATTCCTCAGGCATATTTATCTTGGCCACATTTCAAATGCATTTCTCATGCCTCTCCAAATCTTTGTTTGTTTGCATTTGCCATTAGCATTTATTTATCAAGCAATACATATACATATGCATATCTACATATCTGCAATATACATATGTACATACATTCAATTTATATTGAAATAAATCAATTTAATTTTAAATTGAAAATTGCTTAGATTACTTTTTTAGTGCCCGCACCTTTCTTATGTCTACCCTCTCCAATTAATTTGGTTTGTGGTCGAAATTGCGTATACGACATGTGGGATGCTTGACACATAAATATCTCTTGAAACTTGAAATTAATGTAAAATTTGTAGCTCAATTTCAAACAATTCACAAAGTAGGCAGTCTAAATGCCTTTGCCCTTTTTCCACTTTCATATGCATATACATACATATGTATGTACTATGAAAATTTCCATCGTCTACATGACTGCAAATGCTGCCGAAAAGCTCAAACCAAAGTTCTATTTCCCCACAAATAATCAGCGGGACACTGGGGTGGGTGTGCTAACAATGGTTGCAGGTGTTTGTGTGCATATATATGTGTTTATAACATATTATATACACACACATATACACACACTGACACTTACACGCTGAGTAGCTTCGCTTCATGGCGTACAATTTTCCAATGATTTTCCGTATTTCGTAGCGTTCTTTTGGCGTTTCATTTGGTTTGTTTACACAATTGGGAAAATGCCGGACAAAGTTATAGAGGTATACAGTAGCTGTTGCCCACTCTAATTATGTACAGCTATACACAAATACACACACACTCACACACTTAGAGAGAGAGCGAGAGAGAGAGAGAAAGAGAGCTGTGATATTTGTCGGCGCTTGTCTGTCAATTCGAATTTGTCTGTCGTGCACGTTGGCATTTCTCTGTCATTTGCTAATCGATAAATTTGTTGTATTTGCTGTAAATGCTTTTCGTTTAGACATCGTTGCATGTAAATGGAAATGGCTAAGTATACTTCCCAACTTCCCAACTTCCCTCTCTCCCACTCTCTAGCTCTCGCGCTCTCTTTCATGCTTGGACATGTTAGTTTGAAAAGTGTAGCATACATTTGTGCGCTGCGTTGCGGTCGTCGTGATTTGCACTTTGCTGCATCTTTTGTTCAATCGACGCCATCAATCAATGGACTCAACTGGACACACCCAATTTGCTGATCAGAGGCAGCTATCTTACCCATACAATCCCACCTCACCCCCTTCGCAACCATCATGCCGACCATTCTAAACAGCGAAACAAAAATACGGCGAGAGTGTTTATAAATAATAGTCGCAGAGACCCTCACAAGTTGCACCATGCATAGTACAATAAATTTTTTTTGGCATGGCCAAAGCATAGCTCTTGGAGTTCTTTATGGCACCGCCGGGAATCGCAGGGAATCGCAGGGATTCGCCGGTCAGCAGCTCCGGCAGCGGTAAACCTTGCCTAGCCATGGCTAAATTTAAGGGCCAGATTGGGTTCATTTTCTCGCGCTCTCTATATATACTCCTATGTACGAGATGAACATATATTCGGTATACAAATATATAGATATACGTATATATAAATGAATGTATAAATATAGCGCTGAATCTGCGAGAGGCCAAGCGGCGCATCAGTCCTTTTATAATGCGTATAAATTATGCATATGTTTCGTTTGTTGTTTCAAAGCATTTCGCGGAAAATGCGCTGCACATTAGAGCCCCATAGAATACTGCGAATAAATACCCAACGAGAGAGGGGCAGTGTGTGTGAGAGAGAGAGTCCCAAAGATTCTGTGTGTGAAAGTGTGTTTCGTGTTGCCATTTGCATTGGGTACAGTTATGGCATAATTTACTTACACACTCACACAAAGCACACACCCATACAAACATAATCGAATATTTTGCGTATCCTCGTGTCCTCAAAAGCCACTGGAATCGGCAACTCTTTCTCTAAAAATTGTTTATTAAAGGACTATCATCAGTTTTGTGTCCATTTGCAGCAGCATTGTTTGGCCATAATGCTTGGCTAATACTATCCATTAGCAAAAATTGTTGGCCAGTATCAAAAATTGCTACCAAAAAGAGCCGATAGCCGGAGAGCTCTTGGGTATAAAAGAAAATAATTAAAGCCAAATATGATGTTGGAAAATGGGTATGATTATCTGATATGCCAATCTAGTTCTTAGGCCATGTACACTATATCTATATATGATATGATATTTCAGTTGCAACAACTGCCGACGCCTTGCAACATTTTCTAGCAAATTACTTATTCAAATAAGTTCTAAAAACTTATTTTCAACTTTTCGTTGCGGTGTCTTTAGGTATTTTAATTGCATATTCATGGGCCTCTCGTGTTGGTTGAAACTAGTTCATTAGCTTTTGATTAACTAATGAGCGCTCTCTGCTGATAATTTTACAGTTGTTGTTGTTGCATTTCCTTTGTTGCTAAACGTTATCCTTGAGTTTCTCTGCTGAAAATTGTTTTCCTCTCTGTTTGTTGTTGTTCTTGTTCTTTTTCTTCACATTCGACGGCACCTTGCGCTATTTTCACTTTGCTTTGTGGTTCTACTTTTTGGGCTTCTAGCCTGCATATGTATCTTATATGGATAGGGTAGCGTGGGGTAGGGTTGGGGTGGCTAGAAAAGGGGTGGTTGGGTGAGGGGTATAAGCATTGCTCACTTCAGACGCATTTAGCCTTTGGCAACTGACAGATTTATGGCACATAAACATTAATTACTCTCGGCACAAGTCGTGTGTGTATGTGTGTGAAGAGAAAAACAGAGAGAGAGAGAGAGAGAGAGAGAGACACCGAATCAAGTGGAGCTTGCCTCGTTGAGGGGCACGTGGCACAGCGGCAGTAACTGAGCTGCTGTGGTCGCGATTTACCTGTTGGCTGGTCGAAATGATGACGATGGCTGCTAAAAGCGCATTAAATACGCATTATGTGCGCTGTAATACGCCCCCTCATAAAATCCTTGCAACAAGCAGGCGTATCTCTCTCTCTCTTTTTTCTCTCTTTCTCTCTCTCTCTCTCTCTCTCTTTCTCTGTCTGTCTCTCTTGCACTCTTGCTGAATGCTCTAGGAGCTCAATGAGTAGAGTCGCGTCGTTGCTTTCAAATTAGCGCACAGCTCAATTAAATGCTCTTTCTGCTGCATGAGGCAGGGGCAAGTGTGGCACGTCGAGGAGGCAGAATGAATGCTTATAGAGGAGAGAGAGTGAGTGAGAGAGAGAGAGAGCACGAGAAAGAGATGGAGAAGAGTGGGTAGTCGTGGGTTGGGGTTACTACTCATTGCCCGGCTGGATGCGCTTCGACGCGCATTTTATGCTACGACATTTTCACACACACTCACACACAAATATACTAATGTATGAGTGTATATGTAGGTAGGAGTGTATGTATGTGTGTGTGTGTGTGTGGCACACTCTCATTTCATTTAGTTGACTCTAATTTAATAACGAGGTGGCTAAATTGAGATGCAAGCTGCAAGCGGCTGCGATAACCGCAGCATATTACTGTTAATGATAATGCTGATGAGCATTGAACGATGCCACAAAGCTACACACATACACACACACTCACACACACATACAAACACTCACATAGGCACACACGGTGTTCTGAGAGTTGTAACAGCCGAAATTTATCGATTTTAAAAGAAAATGGAGAATTGAATTTACAATCTAAAAAATAAATATATATTGATTTTAATATTGCAAGCTAACAGTATAAAGTAAATATACTGCAGGAAAAGAACTAACTCAGGTCCTTAATCATCGATATTCCATAACGTTGGCAAATCTCAACCGATTTTCAAGTTTGATGTCAATTATTTTAAGTTTTGATACACACAAGAAAACTGCATTCGAAGATTGTTGAAACTCGGACCTTCATTTTGTGATCCCCACAAGTCCTGGTCTATAGGTGTATTTGGGTCTTGCAAGAATCTCAAAACTTCGATCTGCCATAACTTTTTTAAATCTCAATCGATTTTCAAGTTTGGTGTCAATTATTTCAAGTTTTGATACACACAACAAAACTGTATTCAAAGATTGTTAAAATTCCGACCTTCATTTCGCGACCCCACAAGCCTACAATAGTAGAATTTTGGACTTGCAAAAATCTCAAAACTTCGATCTGCCATAACTTTTTTAAATATCAACCGATTTTCAAGTTTGATGTCAATTATTTCAAGCTGTGATACACACAAGAAAACTGCATTCGAAGATTGTTGAATCTCGGACCTTCATTTTGTGATCCCCACAAGACCTGGTCTATAAGTGTATTTGGGTCTTGCAAAAATCTGAAAACTTCGATCTGCCATAACTTTTTTAAATATCAACCGATTTTCAAATTTGATGGCAATTATTTCAAGTTTTGATATACTCAAGAAAACTACATTCGAAGATATTTAAAACTCGGACATTAATTTTGTGATCCCCACAAGCCCTGGACCATAGGTGTATTTGGGTCTTGCAAAAATCTCAAAACTTCGATCTGCTATAAATTTTTTAAATCTCAACTTATTCTCAAGTTTTTTATTATAAATCTACATTCAGATATTGTCCAAAGTTAATTAATTAGAGTCTCTTAATTATGGCTATACTCGAGGAAGGCACTACGAAAATGTGGCCGCTGTTAGGGGCTTTGACTCGGCAATCCATTTCATATTCAATTTGACATTGGCTTTAACCCTGACCTTGAGTGTGGGTCTCTTGGCTTAGACCTGCTATGACAGTTGGCCCTCTTTACACAATTTGTCTCTTGAAATCGGAACGAATTGGTTTGCAAGCTAATGCGCTTACGCTTAAATCGATGTCGACGTCGACGTCGACGTTGGCGTCACTGCAAGTGTTTTGCATGACATTTGAAACCGTGCACTTAATGAGCCACACTCGGTCAGATTAGTGCAATAGTGACACAAGATAGAGCGAGAGAGAGAGAGAGAGGGAGAGAGAGGGAGGAAGACAGCAGGCACAGGAGTAACCAGCTAAGCGGGAGTATCATACAGCACCTGGCCTGGCCATCATGTCGTATACGTATTCAGATGTATGTACGTATACGTGACGCGTGAGGGCGCATAAATCAATAGAACAGCCCATGACATGGCAAATGCTGGCAATTCCACTTTTACCACCTACCTAACTATACTTTCATGTGCCAGCTCATGCCTCGTGCCACATGCTTCACTCGGCCCGCAATCAACTGCGACCGCAAAACCCACCACCAGGCAACCAGGCAACCAGGCAACCAGGTTGCCAGTGAGGCAACCATGAAGCCAGCAAGTCAGTGAGGCAGCCGAGCAACCAGCCGAGCATTGTTAACTCAATTTCGACACGGAAGCAATTTTCAAAGTGGCAGCAAAGCCAGCGACAAGTGGCAACTACCTGGGCGCCTAGCTGCCTGGCCGTCATGCCACTTCTGCTGCCTCTTCAGCCACTGACACCCCCCAGCCTATCCCATTAGCAGTCAGGCAGTCAGCGACCCTCATCATATCGTTTCAATTTCTGTTGCGGCGCTTCCACGTTCCGTGGTCTATTAAATGTTGCCCACAATTGCCAGCATGCGCTTCATATCGTGTCCTGGCTGCCGCATGTCCTGCATTATATCATAGTCGCTGCTGCAGGTTGTCTGTCATCTTCTTTGCCTTGGGAAACCAATTAATTTTGCGCGATCAGCACGTGATTTGTCATAAATATTGATATATTGGATTCATTTTAAAAAGACTCACAATGGAAAAGATGTTATATTTATCTATATATAAACAAAATAGATTAAACAAAAAATTATTAATTTTATTATTTAAAGATAATAATAACATACATTTTTAGTATGCAAAATAGTAGCATTTAAAATGTTTCTACACAATTTTAATTAATACATATTTTGCATTTTTTTTTCAATTTTCATTCATATTTTTCAAATTAATTCATTAAATTTGAAACTAAAGCATACGATATTTATTACTCAACTTAGAGTCGATTTCTTGCATATATCTATCTCTCTCTTTTTATATTACTCACTCACTTTCTCTCACTCTATCTCTCTCTATGTATTTCTCTATCTCTGTCTTCTTCTATCTCTCTCTTACTCAAATTATATGTGATACGTTGCAAGATAATGTATGCTCATTCCACATACCTTCCAAATACTCGTACACATCTCTCTCCTGCTCGCTCTGTATGTCTCCCTCACTCTTTGTATATGTGTGTGAGAGGTGTGCGTGTGGGTGTGCGTGTGCTTGCGCGTGTTTGCCGCGTCGCGTCGCGTCGCGATACGATTTGATTTGCTTGGGTTTATTTATGTTCCAATTGATTGTTGATTGGTATGGAAATTGTGGAGATATGCTTAAAATTATTGCAATTATCAGAATGTGAATGTGAATGAGACTATAACTGTTACATTTACAGTCTGTCATTAGCATTAACATTGGCATTACCATAAGCATTAACATTAACATTACAATTCGCATTAACATTAACATTACAATTCGCATTAACATTATTATGTTGCATTTGCGTTACGCAATTGCCACCGAGAGAATTGCGCAACATTTTCAGCGCCTTTCATAATAAATCTATAAGTCTTCCAGAGACTCAGAGATATAGTGGACACTTAGTGGGTGGGTGTGGCGTGGGGGGGCTTGCTGCAGTTTGTCTAATTGATTTTATTTGTATTTTCAACGTTGGGCGCAGCGCTAGAAAGTATGCAGCACTTTTTCTATTATTTTAATACCCTTTTTCTTTTTGCGGAAATGAATATGACAAAGAGTAGTTGGCTGAGGCGACCCTCAGTTTGTTTTGCTTGCCATATTCCTCTTTTTTTTTTTGATATTTTTTCGTATTTTTCTCATGTTTTTTTTTTTGTAATTTTTCTGTGCCACGAAAAACAAAGTGAAAATCAGAACTGAGGCAAAAGCGAAAGTTGCGAAGCCGTCTGACTGTCGCCTACCTTCCGCCACCCCCCAAGTGCGTGTGTGTGTGTGTGTGAGTGTGTCCGTGTGTGTTTGTGTGTGTGTGTTTGTCGAGTGCCACTGAGAACGAAGCGAGGCAAACGTGCAATTGATATCCACGTGCGTGTTACAGTGTTTGTGTTTGTGCTTATGAGAAGTTGTGTTGCAGTGGCAGCGGCAGCGGCAACGGCAGTGGCAGTTACAAGTTGAAAGTTCGATGTGAGCATACGTGAATCAAGTGTAATGTAAAATGTCTGCAACCGAAGTAACAACAGCCACAACAACCACAATAACAACAACAACGGCTAAAAGAGCAGCGGCAACAACAACGCGATTCACGCGTGCAGCACGTGCAACACGCACAACACCAACATCAACAGCAGCAACAGCAGCAGCAATAACAACATACAGCGTCATCTGCAGATCGCTTAACGACAATAAGACATTTCAATGCCACAAAAGGCGCCACCAACTTCAGTGCTAAGTGCACAGCGTTGTCGTTGTTGGCTTCGTTTGGAGACCATCGCATAGCTGCCACTCGATAGAAAGTTGTTGTAGGTGAGATGGCCGCCGTTGCGGGACTGTACGGCCTCGGTGAGGATCGGCAGCATCGCAAAAAACAGCAGCAACAGCAGCAGCATCAGAAGGAGCAGCTCGAGCAGAAGGAGGAGCAAAAGAAAATTGCCGAGCGAAAACTGCAGCTCAGGGAGCAGCAACAGCAGCGCAACTCACTCGATGGCTATGGGTATGCTTTCAACAAAAATAAAAAAAAAAAACAATTACAAACTAAAACATACAATATTGAACTATATATCACACCAACTCCATATACAATATTCGAAATAAGATCCAAAACACCATCAACTTCTAAGCTGCACTTAAACTGCCATTCATATATGTATATGTACATGCAGATTCTCAATATGGGAATATGCACTACCTCAACTTTGTTAAAACTCAGCCGATTTCGATGAATTTGTAAACTTCTGTTTATGATTCTAATCTCAGTTCAGATTGGCATTGAAGAACTTTTAAATTATCGTTTTTCCCCAATTTTCACGATTTTTTGACCCAATTTGCATATCAAAAATAGAAAATTTTTGGACCCCCAGTTTTGACTCTTATCTATTCATACTGCAGTTTGAAACTTTCACTGATTTTTCGCTATATAAATTCAATATTATGTTATTCTTTGAACAGTTTATATATTGGCAATATTGGGAAATTTTCTAATAATTGTAATTTAGGTTAATCTATATGCGTTGAAAATATATCTGTTAGAAAATTTAAAAGTCATATTCACTCCGATTTTCAGCTATATATATATATATATAAAGGAGATATCGTAAGTGCATTTGTATTGTGGCAGCCCAAACAAAACACGATAACAAGAAGAGCGACAGCAGCAACAAAAGCGATTTATTTATCTATCGTTTTTTCATTTATCTTATATTTATATATATACTTTTTTATGTATCGCTATGTATATACTGCATGTATGTATGCTTAAGGCTGGCACATGGCTTCTGAGTGGCAGCTGCGACAGCGACAGCGACGTTGACAGCGCTGCCACTTTGGCGCCGTCGAGTGCGCCTGAATGTATGCAATGTATTTTTCAAAGGCTCTGCAACGAATTTTTGCTGCACAGTCGAGGCAGCAACAACAGCAACCACTGCAACTGCTGACGTGTTGTGTTGTGCTGTGCTGTGTTATGCTGTGCTGTGTAGTGCAGTGTGCACATTTCGAAGTTTCTTATTGGACTTTGGCTTGTGCTTAAACTCGTATTTTATAGAATGATATTTTGGCATTCAGCCAACCAAAGCAAAAAACACTCCGCCTCTCGCTGTCTCTCTTTTTCTCTCTCTCTCTCTCTCCCTCTCACTCTCTCTCTCCTCTTTATCTTTCATTCTATTGCTCTCGTCGCTGTGTGTGTGCGAGCCTTGGTTTGAGCCGAGTCGAGTGATGCTGACTTTAATGCTCGTGTGCATTGAAAGTCTTTTGGTAATTACATTAAACATGCCCAAAACGAAGCGGCAATTTACACATTTTCCATCTCTTTCTTTCTCTCTATAGCTTTTTCTCACTCTTTCCCTCCATTCTTTCTTTATGTTTCTTCCTTTATTTCTCTTTTTTTGTTGAGCTGCAGTTTCTTTCATCAGAAATGCATAGGTTTGTCTTCGTGAGTTTGTCCATCCGGCTATTTATGCATTCTTCTCTCTCCCCTTTCGCTCTCTCTGCCCCTCCCTCTCTCTCTCTCTCTCTCTCTTTTTCTCTCTGCATTTCTCTTCTTGTGTGTGACGTCACGTGTTGCAGCAGTTGCCAAAAACTGCAACACAAACTCCTGTGGCCATAAAAACATACCAAACACACACACATACATATGTATACATTGAAAGCAAGTTGCAAAAAGCGGCAGACAGAGATAGACAGAGAAAGGCCCAAAGAAATAACTGAGAAAAGAAGAGGAATTTTTGGCTTTTGGGCATCGGTTAACGGCATATGTGAGTTTCATGCGTGTGTCTGTGTGTGTGTGTATGATTTCATGTGTGTGAGTGTGTGTATATGGCAACACTGCAGCAGCATCAGCAGCATCGTCACAGGCTTCGTTTGCCTCAAGGACATTTCCCCTTGCATCTACTTCAATTTAGCTGCATTAGTGTCAGTGTGTTGTATGTGTGTGTGTGTGTGTGTGTGAGTGCGTCTATATATGTGGAGTTGGTGCTGGGCGTTCGGGTGGGTGTGCTATGAAATGGGCGCGGCTGTACGCCAGCTGGCCATAATGGCGCGGCAACGAGGCATTGCAAATTGCCAAGGCACCAGGCAGGCTCGGGTCATGCACGTGCCCCACACAAACACATACACCCATAGACACCCATACACACCCATTCATGTTGAAAGGGATACATTCAGAGAAAACATTCACTTATGACACTAATACACTCATTGAGTCATTTGAATGCGTGCAAACAACCGATAGAAAAGTCTTACAACTAACAGAGAAATATACTCACTTCACATACATACATATCATAGGTTATATAGACATTGAATATATATGTTTTCGGATAGAAGGCAGTTTAATTGAATAACTTAATTAGGCAATTGAGTGCACTCAAAGCTAATGATTCGAATGAATCGAACAGTGAGTAACTTGATGCACTTAAATAGTTACTCTTTAATGCAACTATCTCATAATTGCATAGAGTTCGAGTTGAGTTTTAATTGAAGCGAATTCGCCATTGAATCACATGCATTCAAAGTGAATAAGCCACGATTAATTGATGTCATCAATGGGTCACAATAAAACACTCATACGCATCAAGTATGCGAGTTGATATCTTAAATTGATTGACATTCAACTGAAGTTGATTGATTCGTGCAACGAATGGTATTCATCAAAACGGATATTACTAATGAATGCCTTTCGAACGATTTCTTAATTAAACAGCTTGACAATTTATTGAAACAAATATGTTCACATAAATTAGAAATAATTATGCAGTTTTGAATTTATTTTGCAGTACGGCGAAATCAATTAGTCTTAGTATAAATGAGTGATTTCGAATGAATCATGGCGGCAATCAGCCCAATGAATAGCACAAAGTGTTGCCAACTGTCTCTCAACCGACGTTGGCAACGCGGCAACAGCAGCTGTCAATGAAGTCGCCATCGTCATTCTCGTTCTTCGGCATCATCCCTATCAGAGTTGCTGGCAGACAAGATGACGGCGAGACGCGTTGCCTGCAGTCAACTTGACGCCAACACACACACACACACACACACACACACACACATAGTAGAGTAAAAAGCGAGTCTGTTGCCTATGGCTGAGTCGCAAATTAACAACAGCTGACATACATTTAAATGCAGTTGGGTGGCAGTCATCATGTCATCATGACGATGAGGCTCATCATCGCCTCCAGCTGCAGCTCCATCTCCAGCTCCAGATGCCCTACAGGTGCAAGCTGGCCCCTTTAAGTGCTCTGCCAAATTGAGGTTATGTGCGGCGCCTGGTTGCACACACATATACATACATATGTTGCAATTGCAACATCATCCATCAGATGGCATCTACGCCAAAATAAGTTGGTAATTGCATGCAACGAAACTGGAGCAAGGCCTCCATTTCCATCTTTAACTCCAACTCCAACTTCATTTCCATCTCCATCTTCGAGCTGCAGATGTTGCTATTTCTTCTTCTTCTGCTGCTGCTGCTCCTGCAACGTCCTTTGACCAGTTCTTGCCAAGAACATGGCATCAATCATATTAAGTAGTCGCAAGGCATTTCGGGAAAGTTCCTTTCCTTTTTCGACAACTTTACGATATGCTCCAGAAAGTTGCCAGTTATCCATGTATATGAGTTTGTGGTGAAGGAGAGAGAATGAGAGATAGACTGTATGTTGCACGTACGCCAGCTGCGACTTGCAACTTGCAACTGGCGGGTTTAGTTGAGTTGCGAGTTGTGAGTTGCATGCAAAATGCATTCGGATATTAAAACAAGGCAAAAATCGAAGGCCAAGTTTAGACAGTGAACGAATTGTGTGTGAGAGACAGAGACAGGGTTAAGGAGAAAGAAAAGGGAGACAGTGAGTGGAGATGGAGGCAAGTGGGTAGCAGACGGAAGTGACAAGCAATTTAAAAGGCAAAGATGCAGCATAGGGGAATTGTGGCCAACCAGTTTGGGGTCGCCTTCCCTTCGCTCTCTGGTCTCCTTTCCTCCTCTCTCTCTCACTCACTCTCACTCTCTCTCTCTCACTCACTCTCACTCTCTCTCTTTCTCTCTCATTCTCTCTCCGTCTGTCTGTCTCGCTCGCTCTTATACCTTTCCGCTCATATTCATAACCGTATGTCTTGTGGCCTGTCCCCCATTCTGGTTAAGGGCTACTGGGCCACTAGCAAATTGATGCTGGGAGCATCATGTAGCTCCTCCAGCTCTAACTGTTAGTTTGGTCGTTGTGGCGCCAAGTCTGCCACTCTGCCACGCTGCCACACTGCCACTGCAACGCCGACTCGAAGGACTTGCCATAAATTTTGCACGTTGTTTTGCGGCGTTGCACAAAAATTTTTTGCGTTTGCCTCTCGTTTCCTTCTGCTTCTGCCGCTCGTATCTCCGTCGCCATATCCGTCTCAGGCTCTGTGTATATATTATTTTTTCGGCTTTTATATTATTTTTTTAGTTATTTTTCTTTTTTGCTTTTTGCATTTTTATTGCCCAGTTTTGCTTCGCTTATTTTTTTGTTTTCTTTGGTTGCCTTTGGGGGCTGCATATTTTATGCAATGGCCCTCGGTCTCAGTTGTCAGTGGTTGAAACATTCCCCTCTCACGCGGAATATGGGCCAAGTTGTGGGAGGTCCTTGGTATTTTTTTTTTTTTGTTTTTGCTTTTGGGTGTTGGAGGGAGACGAGGGTTGGCAATGTGACGACGAGGAAACGGTCTTTAGGTTAGATTGTGCTTTTAATTTATTTTTACCATTCATTGACTTGACTTTGTCGTAATTAAACTTGCACCAGTGTCAGATATTTTAAATGCTTTCACTGCTAATTGCCCGTCATAGTGTTGGGGGATGATTCGAGAGGGTTGGGGGCTTGGGAGGGGGGTTGCCCAACTTGCCAACTTACCCAGGACACTTCGCTCACTTCACTCTGTTTCACGTCAGTTCAGTGCAGTTCAGGTGGCGACCTGCTCCACTTATCGCTCTTATTGCATGCATATACATATGTCGATATGTTTGTATATATATATATATATATATGTATGTGTGTGTGTTTGCGCTTCCATGTCGTGTCGAGGGGGGCCATAAATTTGCAGCTTGCCCCCAAATGTATGCAAAGCATTGCAGCCGCCAGTCCGTGCAACTGCAAATGTCGCACTTGTTTGACTTTGGGGGATTCGAATTTTTCGAATTGATTTCACAGTCACAAGCTGCATACTGACTGTTTGATAAAGAAATGAAATCTTTCCTGCCACTGCCACTGCTACTGTTACACTGGCAGGTGAAGTGCAACAACCTTGATTTTGTTGTTTAGTCACCGCACTTAAGCAAAGTCCGTTGGCGGTTTTTCTTCTTCTGATTCTACTTAATCATAAGAGAAAACAAAATATTGAATTTAACATTTTGTAAAACCGCAGAAATTCAATTAATTTCTAAATACCGCAAACCGTATGCCGTGCTGCACATGCAACACATTTTGCATGACTCTCTTGCAACTCTAGTAAACATATTGAATATAGAATGCGGTTCGATTTTTAATGGAATTTCACGTATAAAAAGAATTTCAGTTTCTCCTTACAAATTTAAAATTTATTTTGTTTATACATATATTCATTCATTTATTATAAATTCAATTTAATACGTATAATTTATATATTTCTTAAACATTTTTTAATAAGTGCTAAGTAAAGTAATTCTTAAAGAAAATATAAAGTAAATGTTTAAGCTAAATATTATTCATTGGCTGTCCTCAATTCGCTGATATTGTTTAAAATATTTATTTTCTACTGCCTACTCAGAGTCCTCTCAAGCTCACAATCTGAGACTTCACATACATATGTATGTGTGCATCATATATATACATGAACGTAGCATACTTTTGTGGGCAAGTACTCAGATGCTCTTCACAGCACAAAACTGCAAGTAAGCGGATTTCTAGCCTTTAAGTGTCGGCCAATTAGCAGCTGTGCTGCAGTCTGAGGCTTCAAAAAGTTTATGAATCCTAATTGAAATAATACATTGCATTCCTTGTTGTTAAACGAATGTGTGTAATGACGATGGCAAATTGCAATTGAAATTGCGCTGGTTACCTTGAAGCGGGTCAAACGTGACGTCAACCGACTGCGTCGCAGCATTGCCGGCAAACTGAACCACTCAACAACTGAACCGCTGAGCCACTAAGGCAACGACCCACAAGGACGCCAAGTAAAAGAAAGCTTTCATTTTGAAGCGGCTTTTGAATTGAGCGCGCGCACAGCATCTGGTTGAGAGTTGGCGGACATCTTATTTGCCGGAGTGACCACATCCGGTGTACGGTGGCGAAGTGGCGCCCTCTGTGTGTGATATTTTCATGGTAGCTTCAACTGCTTGGCTGCAACTGCTTCAACTGGAAGCTGTGTGCACAGCTTCCGACTTCCAATGAAAGCTCTAGTGATGACATTCTTTTTTTTTTAATTGCTGCTGTCGTTTTTGTTGTTATTTATATCAACGTTCCAGTTCCATTGCATTTCTTCATTGACAATTGTGCCCATGCAAATATAATGTCCTGTGCAGAGAGAGAGAGAGAGAGAGAGAGAGAGAGAGAGAGAGAGAGAGAGAGAGAGGGAGAGAGAGAGAGAGAGAGCGAGAGCGAAAGAGAGAGAGAGAGGGTGAGAGAGAGAAAATAACAGAGATGCATGTGAACGAGAGAAAATCCCAACGAAAATTCGGCAATGCATTCATTTGAATTGAATCGAAACGAAATGGAACTGGGAACACAACACGTGCAACGGCGTCTGCGTCAGCCATGATAACGCTCTCCCTCTGAGCATTTGTCAACTGACTGGCCACAAAATGTAAAAGCTTTTTCATTGAGAAATCGCAAAAGCCCCGCACATAGGTTACACACCACTTGGATACTCTCCACCCACCCCGACAGACCACCACCCCTGCATCATTCCACCATTCCAACCAACTCTATGCCAGAGTACCTCCAAAGCGTGGCCATAAAGCTCAGGAAGGCGGGAAGACTGGAAGGCAGGCTGCGCCAGCTGACGCGACTGCCGAGAATCGTTGGCTTCCAGTGCCTCTGTTACGGACTCGTATGCGAGCTGTGGCTCAGCTGTGTGCAGCATCAACAGAACTGTGGGTAACGGTAACGAAGCGCAAAGGGTGCAAGGAACAATGGCAAATGGAACGAGTCAAGACATTGCCCATAGTGCTTGACGTTTAGTTGCGCGCCGCCAGCAGCCGACTGCAGATGCCGAGACGAGGACAACAAACGATAAAGCACAAGCAAAAAGCGAATGCGAAAATTTTATATTGAAATTGAAATAGACAACAACAAGAAGACGCGTCAAGAAACAAAAAAAAAAGGAAACAGTAAAAGAAAATTGAGTGAATTGCAACCGAAACTCACATTCAAACCGAACCAAAACGTAACGAAACGATCCGAAAACGAAACCAAAACGAAAACCGAAACTGAAACCGAAATCGAGTTCGACGAGCAGAAAAACGCGAGCGCTTCAACTGAAACCGCAATCTGAAAAAAAGCAACTAGAAAAAAAAAACAAAATTGAAAGACACAATAAGGAGCGAGAAAACACAAGAATAAAAAAGGAAATAAGTAAAAAGTGCGTCGTGTGTTTCAGTTCCGTTTCGTAACGTTGCGTGCGAATAACAAAAAGAGAGCGAAACCAAAGCAAATACAAAGCCAAACTGCCGCGGGCTCTCAAAGCAGTAGAAGTAGCAGCAGCTACCTTAATATAAAAAAGAAGAAAAATATTTATATATTTTTAATTAACTAAAAAAATCACACGGAGAAATTCTAAATTTCATACAAATATCATATCACTTCCAATCGAAATCGTTTCGTGTCCGATATCGAAACAAGTTCGCTTTCAATCAATTTTTTTTTGTTGTGTTGAAATTTTTTTATTGTTGCTGCAACTCTAATTGAGAAACGCAAAGTGTAAGCTGCAAACAAGTGTGTTCGAGAAAATTCAATATCAATAATAAAAAAAAAAAAAAAAAAAAAAAAAACAGAAGATAAATATAAATATATAAATAAGTGCATTCATGATAAAATCGCATCAAAGTAAAACCTTAACCCTGACATAACAAAAATACAAATTTGCGACACAAACTAGATAAATAACGCACTCTGATTGATTGTTGTTGTTGTTGTTGTGAGTGGCAGTGTGTGTGACCGTGTGACCGTGTGGCATGCAACGCTTGCAATGAATGAATTGTGGCATGGCAAACATTTCAATAATCAAAGCGCAACGTCAATGCATTTTATTTATAAACAATAATGGCGAAAAGTGCGGCGCAGAATGCCAGGCCAGGGGGTGGCAAGTGGCAGCATTGTTGGGACACGGTCGTGGTGGCGAGGGACGGAAGGGCGGTGCCCAACTCTATAAATAACAACTGCATAATATATAATATAACATATTGTTAATCACGCACACACACACACACACACACACACATCGAGACTTCAGTAAAGGCCACCAAACAGCTGAGCCACAGGCAACGTCTTCAGCATTTTCTTAGATCTGCTTTCTCCACTTCTTCGTCGTCATCTTCTTATTCTACTTCTGCTACATCGTCCTCTTCTTCATCATCATCATCTTCATCATTTCCAACGCCTTCTGCTGCTTCATCTAGTTTATAATTTTGTGCTACACTTGATTGTTGTTGTTGCGCAGGTGTGCTTCAAGCCACAGCAGCAACAACAACCGCTTATGCCTCATGTACAGCAACAACAACAACAACAACAACAATATCAACAACAACAGCAGCATCAGCAACAACAACAAAAAAGATTGCCAACGGCAACCATAAGCAACGTTTTCGAGCATATCCTTCTTAAGGACGTTCCAAAGGCAATTTGCTGTTGCTGTTGCTGTTGCTGCTGCTGCTGCTGCTGCAGCCCCCGCTACGATACCCCGCTCCAGTCTCAGCCAGTGTGTTTATGTGTCCCTCAGCCTGTGTATGTGTGTGTCACTCTCTGTATAACTGTGCTCTCTCACGCTCTCTTTGCTTCTCTCTTTACAAACACACACACAAACACACACCATAGCATGAAAATAAAATGAAGGAAATATAGCTTAAAAGAATGACATAAAAATAGCAAAAGAAGTAGAAAATAAAATATAAAGCCCAACAAAATAGAAAAGAAATGCGCAAAAAAAAATTATAAAAATAAAAAATAAATTTTCATGAAAATCGCTGAAATCGAAAACCGCTTGAAAAGTTCACGTCAATCTAATAATATGAAATCGTATTAAAATCAGATGGCAAGCACACAAGGATAACAAGGATAACACTTGAAGAACACTCTCACAAGCTCCCATGCTTATCTTGATTTCATGTCCAATAACATCATATATGTACATATAGATGTATATATACATATATACAAACGAATATCTTTGCGTTCAAACAAACGCAGAAAAAAAAGGATGTGTTTGAAGTCCTTTGTGAACTGTGTCAGACACTGTTTGATGTAGCCTGGCTAGATAAAAGCTAACAAAAGTCGAGTGCACCCAACGGCAGTTTAACAGCAATGAAAATATCTGAGCGCGACACTCGACAACATCACAGAAATGAGAAATCTAAGGCAAGAGAGAGAGATTGAGAGAGAGAGAAAAAAATAATAGGATATATTTCATTATTTAATTTTTTAAATTCAATTTTTATTGAAATTGTGCAGAAAATGTAAGACATTGATATTCGGTATGCTGCAATTTTTTAAAGAGATTTAAAAAAAAAGAAGAATTGAGAATAATAATTCCATTCGAAATACACTGCGTATAATTAATATTTGCAAGTAACCCTTATGCATAGAACTATGAAAATTGTGGGAAGAATGAAAAGGTGGTAGCTTCTATTTAGTTGCATCTTTCGAGGAAAATTAACGACAAATAAATGCCATTAAAACCACTCGAGAATATTATTTCTTTTCGATATACATTTGCGTATACTTAACAATTGCAAGTAACACTTACGAGTAGAGCAATGAAAATTGTGAGGATAATGGGAAACAAGTAACTTTTCTTATTGCCGCATTTTAGAATGCACTTTCATAAAAAATTCCATTTCGAGAACTCGATTTAAAGTTGCGCTTCGTATACTTAACATATAGTTGGGCATCAATTTAAGCTCGGGATTCGCGTCCCAACACTCCGTCACTTTCATGACCTTTGTCTGGATATCCGTTTTGGACAGTTGAAGGCAGCAATGGATTGCTTCGATTTGCCATTCAATTAAGTCGCTGGAGAATCCTCAGATGCGTTGACTTTCAAGCGATTTCCAGATTATCGACACAAAATGATGGATGACATTTAGCGATATTTGTGCACGCGACACACGTGGCACCACCATGGATGAACTTCAAACTGTTGCTCTGCAAAATACACAGATGCCCACAGGGACTCACACACACAAACACACACATACACATAGATACTGGCAATGATATCCTTGCCCAATGAGAGTGAGAGTGAGAAACGAAACTAATCATGCAGTTAGTAGTAAATCAATCAATTAGCTGCATTTTTCAATAATTTATTTAATCGATAATTTATTTGAAAAATTTATCAAAAAAAAAAACATTTGAATTTGAATGTTAATTAAATTAAACGAATTTGTTAAGAATTTCTATAAATATCGATATGAATACGACGCCAGCTTCGACAACGGATGAAACAGCTTTAGATTTGTTGTATGTACTTTAATTTTATTTTCAGTTTTGATTTTTAATTTATTTTTATTTTCGGCTTGTCGTGTTATTTTATTTTAGATATCATGATTTATTTAATTTTTTATTCGTTTCATTTTTTGCTTGTTTTATTTGATTGTCTTTTATATGTTTTCACGCTTTTTAATTGTTGTCAGTTTTTTATTTTTATTAAATTTTAATTTATCCTATAATTTTCAAAATCTATCCACTTCTGATTAATTTATTATTTTAATATTACGAAATCTAGACAATTTATACAGTTGCAGCTTGATTAGTAAAGTGACAGTCTATTTATCTTAATTTATGTTGAAGAAGATTTATGTAGGCCCAACATATATGGATATATATTTATATTCATGAAATTCTACTACACATACACACACTATATATAGATATACATATACATACCAATATATATATATATATATATATATATATATATATATATATATATATACATGAGCAGATATATTTCTGAATGCGAAAAATTCCTATGCGAATTTTATTTTGAGCGGCATTTTCTCAGATCTTTTTTCCTTTGCTTCCTTCACAGTATCTAGCATGAATGTCAATATGTATCTACATTCAAATGCATATATTTGTGAAAGTGTGTGTTTGTGAAAGTGTTTGTGTGTGTGTGTGTGTGTAGAGAATCTGACACTGTTATAATGGACGCAGGCAGACCAAGTTGCTGGCATAGGCCATAAAAACGCGTGACAGGACAAAAAGCAGTCGAGAGTCGTTTCTAGACAGGATTGGATTGGGTTCGAGTTTGGAATTGGGTTGGGTTAGGAGGTTACCCATCCTGGCTAGATGTTTTGGTAGATGCTTTACATAGAATATGCCATACCTAGGAGCGAGTCCGTGTGGACCTTTGTTTGGTTGGAGTTGGAGTTGGGGTTGGGGTTGGGGTTGGGGTTGGGGTTGGGGTTGGGGTTGAGGTTGAGGTTCTGTAAAAGGGAGCAAAGTGATGATATAGACAGAGAAGAAAGCGAAGCTGCCGAATGCAGCAATGGAGACAAGTTGTTGTTGCTGCTCCCAAAGGTCCCTGTCGCGGAGACACAAAAGACCTAGAGCTAAAGAGCTCTGGGTGTCCTGGGACAGTTGTTTGTTGGCGCGCGGGCTGCTCAGGTGGGGTAAGGGGATGGGAGAGAAGGGGTGGTTAGAACAAAGTCGTTGCAACAGTAAGCGGCAGCTGAAACAAACAGCAAGAAGCAGACGCAGACTAAAAGCAGAATACAGGAAAGAAGAAGAACATGAAGAAGAAGAAGAAATAACGAAAAAGAAACACACACACATATGTACATAGAATCTAAATAAAATTGAAGCAAAGCAAATGGAATTGTGAAAGAAAAAGAAAAGCATAGAAAAAATAAAACAACTCAAGTAGGTAAAACGAAAATTGAAAAGAGACTGCAAAACGTAACACAAAAGAGGCAGCTGATAAATGCTGCCAGCAGCGCATATGGTAGAAGCAGACCTCAACAACAGCAACAACAACAAGCTTTGGCTGTATTAAAGATACCACACTTGCCATATTAACTGTACATGTTTGCCACTTGCCACTTGCTGCTGGCTACTTGCTGCCTGACGAGTGACAGCCAGCGAAGCAGCGTGCGAACAGCAATAGACGCCAATAAACGACGATGCAAAAGCCAATGGCCGTGTGAAACACTAAACGTACACGCATAAACACACATACTCACACACACTCACCTACACACACACACACACTCACACACCTACATGTAATATGTAAGGCGCGTCTTTTGGGCCATGTGCGTTGCCGTGTCCATGTCCTTTCGTATCGCTTTCGTGTTCGGCCTTCTCTCGTTCGCTCAGCTTCTCTCTTGTTTTCCTGTGGTGCCTCGTGTTCTTAGTGTATATGTGGTATATATGTGTGCGTGTGCGTGTGCGTGTGCGTGTGCTGCATAAATCCGCCAACAAGTTTCCCATTGTGCATGTCCTGGCCCCCCGCACAGTCGTGCCTCAGTCGCTTCCGCCGCCAACGTTGACGTCGCCCACTCAGCAGCCATTTTGCCGTCGCTTTGTTGTGGCTACTCTCTCTCTCTCTCTCTATCTCTCTCTCTCTCTCTCTCACTCTTCTACTTTGTCTTTCTCTTTCACTGTCTCTTGCTTTCTCTCTGGAACGTTTGTAGGCGCTCTCTCTAGCTTCACTCGCTCTCGCTTGTGTTTTCGCTCTTTTTGCTGTGTTGGTGTGTGCGTGTGTGCATGTGTGTATGCGTGACTTGCCTTGACTGTTATACACACATAGACAAATATATCTATAGTATATGGTATGTATGTATATAGATGTGTGTTTGGGGCTTTTAGAACAGCCGTTAAGCGCTTACACGCTTCAATTTCTCAGCTTGTACTTTGTTCACAATTTCGTTCGTTTTGCTTTGCTTTGCTTTCGTTTGTTATTCGCTTGTTGGCATTCTCTGCGTTTTGTCGATTCGCTCTTTGCTATTTTTCAGGCTGCTTTTGCTGTTGCTGTTGCTGCTGTTTTCTCTTCGTTTTCTTCTTCTTCGTCTGCTTCAGCTTCTAAACGCTCGTCTCCTGACTTCGTTCACTCGTCTCCATTCGTGGCTTTGCTATATATACATACATATATACATACATATACATATGTACATACATATGTGTGTGTGCCGTTCGTGTTGTTGTTGATTTCTCATTGTTAGCCTGTGGACACGATAAAATAATAGAGAACAAGCAAAATGAAAGAAAAAAAAAATTAGTAGCTTGTGCTTCTCCTACTCTTCCACTTTACTGTTTTTTCCGCTGTGGCGCACTTGGAATTTTTTCATTGTCGTTGCTGTCGTGCTTCTTCTTCTTCTTCTTCTTCTTGTTCATACGCGTTTCATTTCAATATAGTTCATTGCGTTGCGTCTCGTTTCGTTTCGTTTCGTTTCATTTCATTTCATTTCAGTTCGTTTCGTATTCATGCGAAACATTCCATGCGCTGTTTCATTTACCCGAGTCAGGATTCATATTTAATTCTTGCTCTCACAGTTATATATATGGATGTATATTTATATATAAATTTATTTAATTTTTTTACAAAGCATAATGTTTTGTTTATTTTTTGCAAGTATTATATATTTCTGTTTCAATAGAGAAATATTGGAGTTTTCTAAAGAAAGATTTACCTATAAAAATAGCATATTCATGGCGATATATTTAAAGAAAGAAAACGTTTTAATTTTCTACCTGTCGCCCTCTCTCTCTCTCTCTCTCTCTCTCTCTCGTTCTGCCTTTCAATCTCTATTTCTCTCTCTCTCTCTCTTTCGATTTACTGAATTACTTTAGACGACATACTCTGCCCCTGTATATGCCTATAGCCATCTCTGTTGCACACGCGGTGCTCTGTCGATGCTGTTTGTGGCACCAAAAGGTTCAAGGTTGTTCAGTTCAGTGCATGAAGTGGAGCAAAAGGCAAAAACAATCAGCAACAATAACAACAACAACAAATACTGTATTAAGCGCGCCAAAAAGAGAACCAACTTAGCTTTATGGCAGCAGCTACCCCCCACTTTCAACCATACACCCCCCCCCCCTCCATTGTCTGCATCCAAAAAAAAAAAAGAGAAACTAAATGTGGGAAAAGCGTTGCCAGCAATTGTGCAACTTCAAATCAATTGCAGTAATTAAACGGCGAATAGGGCGCATAGAGAGAAAGCTAAACATGAGAAAGAGAGCATCGGACAACAGAAGAGAGAGACAGAGAGAGAGAGAGAGAGACAGAACGAAAACGAGAGAAAGAGAGAGGAGTGAGAGAGAAACAAGAGAAGAGAGTTAACACAATTTCAAGCAGAATTTACCGTCGCCTGTATGTGTGTGTGTGTATGTGTGTGTGTGTATGTGTGTGTGTGTATGTGTGTGTGGGCATGTGTGTTTGTAGGCAAAAGGAACACCGCACGGAGTCACTAAAAATCAATAAGCTAAGGCAGGAGCAACAGCAAGAGCAAAGGACATGCAGATGCCCTCGCGTTCACACGCCCAGTCACAGTCTCTCTCAGCAATTTGCACACACACACACATGTTCAACAGAAACAACACTTCCTAAATAGCAACTTTAAAACAACAAAAACTCTGTATACACATATATATTAATTTCTATAAAAAGTCTATGGGTGTGTGTGTGTGTTGCGCCTTAAAAGCGGAAATTAACATTTTCACTTGCTGTTTCCGGTCGCCACAACACAACGCAACAGAACAAAACAGAACCTGGCAGTGACACGGCACGACACGACACGACACGGGGCGACACGGCACGACACGACACGACACGAACAGGACACGACAGCATTAAACGGATGCAGAATTGAACGGAGCCGTCAACGAGAACAGAAATAGAAATGGGAGCAGAAATAGGAGCAGGACATCATTTGCCGCTCTCGTCTTGATTTTACGCGTTTATTTTGTTATTGTAGTGAGTGTGTGTGTGTGTGTGTGATAAAAATAAAGTTTGAGAAAATTCCATTAAATTATTGTAATTGAAAATGCAGTTAGCAAACAGAACTATAGAAAGAAAAATGTGTGAAACTGCCCACAGATAGCGGTGGCAGCGGCAGCAAAAGTGACGCACAAAATCACAACTTGCAACATGTGACAAAGCTGCTGGTGCAGCAAATGCAACAAGATGTGTCGCCAGGACACAATTCAGAAACAGCGCCAAAAGCAAAAGCAACAGCAACAACAACAAAAACAATAACAATACACAACGCTTAATAATAATATTCAAAGTCAACAAATCCAAAAACAAAACAAAAATCCTCTTGCAACTTTCAACTTCCGAGAGCTGCACCAACCATGCAACAATTGGCAAACAGAACATAAAGGGCATAACAAAGCTGCAATGTCATGCTCCTAATAATATAAATTAACTAAAAACTACAACAGCAACAACAAACAAGAACAGCAACGAACAAAAGTAAAAACAACTGGGAGCAACTTCAACGCCCAAAACTATGCAACGCTTTCTTGGCCAACCAAAGTTGCACTGCAAATAGCATCAGAGGCCGTGACAGCGGCGGTGGCAGTGGCAGTGGAAGTGGCAGTGGCAAGGAGTAGCTGTGTGTCCAGAGTTGTGAACAGTTGTAAACAGTTGTGCAGTGGATGTGGAAGGAAGGCATCGAAATTTTGTTAACACTTATCGCTGTGTCAGCCGTAATCGTGGCTGTGGCTAACTTGCGGCAGGTGGTAACTGAAACACCACCTGCTGTGGCAGTAGCGGTGGCAAGCGCAACGTGAAAGTTCAAGTTAAAAACGCGGAGCGCGCTAAACGTTGGCGCATTTACAAATTTCAACAACGTGCTCGTCCTCAACCATTTCCCGCATCGATTTCATCGAGAGATGGGGCCTAACACCCGTTCTTCGACCGCGACAGGAGCAACCCTTGAGCGGTGAAAATCTATCAAACGCATCGCCCCCTCTTCTGCGTGATAGGTAAATCCACACACGATTCCCTCAACAAATACCATTAGTTTTTTTTTTTTTTTTTTTTTTTTTTGTTGCAGAAAACACTCAAACCACAGCAATCTCGTCTCATCCCATCTACTTACTTATCATTTCTATATAGTAATACCGACATTCACAAATATATATATTTATATCTATCTATCTGTCTATCACACACGATTCACTTTAAATGGCTTATCCTTCTCAACGGATACATTCAAAACGTAATCGATAATCCAACTTATTCATCCATTTGGCCAGCTTTAAGCGGTTCTCAGCTGTCGCCGACGGATTAACTGACAATAACCCAATTCCAATTCCAACTTGAATTCCTTTTATATCTCATTTCCCAAATGTATTTTGTCTGATACTCGTATATGCAGTAGTGGCAACAAGACCAACATATTGGGAAGCACTTAAGCTCAAAGTAAGCTCAAAGTCTAAGCCACATAAATACCAAATGCAATTCTCGCAATCCAATGCACTATAATTCATAGAGCTCAAATCATACTCCAGCTTATGATACGATAACTTTAGAAAAGTTCACTGAACTACAATTTAAGCTTTAATAACTGAGGCGAAAATCGACCGATTTCGTTAAAATTTGAATTTCCGATTATATATTTCACTTCAACGCTGCATTAACAATTTTTCAAATTTAGCACTTGGAGTTCTTCAACATCTTTCCATACTAAACCCCTTGAGATAAGATAATTAGAGTCCGAAATTATTTATTATCAATTTTTGAATTTAATCGATTTTATAACTCAACTGTATCTTAGCTGCTTTTTATTTACGGTGTTTCTGATGAGTATTTCTTAAGAAACGCCGAAAAGTGGCCTAAAGTTGACTTTTACTTGATTTCAGTATCGTTTTAACTTTAAACTGCCATATCTCAGTCGATTTGCAACCGATTTTGAGGAAATTTGAAACTCTTTTAATGGTTTTTAGCAAAGTTCAGTTCTGCATTCATATTTTGTCAAAATTTTTGGATTTTAATTTTCGACATTTTTAACCCAATTTGCCCTTGTCAAAATCATCAAAACCCAAAAATTTTCGACCCCACTTTTTTGACTGTTTTCAGTTTTAGGACTCGTAACTAGCATAATGCTCTTTTTAGAGGTGATACTGATGTGCATTTCCGTGGTTATGGTCAAAACTCTAGCTAAAGGTAGTCCAAATTTTTCTTAATTTTAAAATTGCCATAGCTTTGCCAACAAAGAAATTTCCACTGCCGTACAGTATTTTTGTTTTATTCTGTATTCGAAGATTCTATTCTATTTTTGGATCCATAGCTCATAATATCACTTTGCTTCAGCTAACAATTTAAATTTGTTTAAAAGTCTAAAAGATTTCAGCAAATAGACTAAAATTTTCTTCACAATTGAGTTGCCAACATTATTTTCAATTTCTTAATTGCCAGAATGAAATGGAATGGACTTTTGTAAATTGATTCGCTTTATATGCATTGAAATATATGAAATGTTGAGAGTGTGGGTTTCCTTTGAAAAAGCAGTTCAATAGATAATTAAGCCTGTCAGACCATGAGTTCCTTATGCCACGACGACAATTAGTGTATATTTAATTTGACCTAAATATCGTTGAAAGCGCTTAGATATTTTTAAACCAAACATATGGCGACACATGTGAGCGCAGCCAGCAGCTTTCTCTGTTTCACGCTTTCCCCTATTTTCTATTTTCTATGCATGCGTGTGTATGTGTATGTGTATGTCTGTCTGTGTGTTTGTTTGGATTCTGGGAATTTTCACTATTTTTGGTTGGTTGTGTATGAGTTTTTAGAATGGTTTGGGTGCGGGTTGCGTGATGCGGGGTGCATTGTGCAGGGTGCAGGCAGGAGTCGTTCTCTTGGCCTTTAGCTGCTTGCTTCTGTGCAAATTGCATAGCATAGCGACAGGCGCTTGTTATGGCAACGACGACGACGACGATGGCGATGGCAATGGCTGCGGCTTTGACTATGGCAATGGAAATGGCGATGGCGATGGCGTTGGCATTTGTTGCCCTCTGCAATTTACTATATAAATGTGTGACCTGCAGTTGCCAGGGCGCGAAATAAATGGATGAAAGCGTAAAAAGGGATATGTCAACTCCATGCGCAGCATGCTCGAGTTGGAGAAAGCACCACTTCTGTATACCTACATAAGTACAACGTATGTTGTGACAATAGAATATGCAGATGGCCAACAGTGAATTGCACATAGTATACATATGCACATATGTATATATGTATATACATATGTATATGCTGGGAATACATAGCCAATTTGTTGGCTGACTATGTGGCGTATGCGTAATGTGGCATCAGTGACATTGACAGCAGTCACAGCAACAGGAACAGCCGCAGCTGTTAACAGCAACATTCACATTGGCACAACTTCATGATGATACTGTAGCATCATCATCATGCACATCATCATCGTCATGATGAACAGTTTTTCGGTCTGAATTGAGACATAATAATATCCTCTGACAATATGACCCATAATCATCTCAATGAAAATTGACATCCGTTTGACATTGATAATGAGATGTGTGGCAGTATTCTTTTCACTCCCTCTCTCTCCCCCTCTCTCTCTCTCTTTGCACGCTCTCTCAGGTCTCTGTGTGGCAAGAGCACTTAACTCGAGTGCAAATAAACTATTGAACCCAAAAGCACCGACGCTGATTGAGCCCAAACCATCTAAAATGTTTCGACTTTCACTTTGTGCCGCTCAACATTCTATCTCTCTCTCTCTCTCTATCTCTCTGTCTCTGTCTCTTTCTATGTGTGCATCTCTGAGGTCCTGTTTCCCGCCGCCCTTTTTGTCTGCCTATCTGACGGACAGGCTGGCTGGCAAGTCGAACAATTGCCGCATATTTCAACTTGCAACTTGACTTTTTAACCTTTTCTCTCATACCCTAAGCACGACAGGGCCCAACATGGGGCATGCCACAGACAGCCCCAAAAAATGGTCTGACATTAGATTAAGTTCTCTGTACATTACACGGTATTTCTCTGTCGAGTTGATGTTGTTGCTTGCAGGGTTTTTACATGTTTTGCTTTGTTTGCTTTGCTTTGCTTTGGATTTGCTTTGTTTTGTTTTGTTTTGTTTTGTATCGCAGCTGCTGTCATTGTTCTTGACTTTTGATCCTTGCTGGCAGCGACAGGCGACAAGCGACGTCAACGTCAGCAACATGAGCAACAAAAGCTCCAAACAATGGGAACAGTTAACACACACACACACACACACACACACTGACTCATATAAGTGTATACACTCTATATAGATATATAGAATTTTTTTTATTTTGATTTTGTTTGTTTCGAGTTGACTGTCTGTCTGCTTGCTCTTTGTATTCGCTTTCACTCGCTTAACTTTTGTCGCCTTTGTTGTTTACGTTCTTGTTACTTTTATGAGGCAACACAAGGATATTTGTATGAAACATTTAGTCCAGTAAGTTCCATTCTCTCATCTTATCAATTTGCTTCTTGCCTTAACTATTATTGCCATTGTTACTGTTGCTGTTGCTGCTGGCATAAAAATTAACACCGCATGTCAAGTGATAATGAGACTTGGCTTGACTTGGTTGCATTTTGGCAGTACACTATTCAATTTCGGCCAATAGCCAATGGCAAATGTGGCCAATTGCCATTGCCAATTGGCATTCCATTGCAAAGTCACTTGGCCCATTTCCCCTTTGTGTGCTGTGCACATCAATTCGAATAACTGTGAGAGGCGTTCCTGACACCGCACTTGCCACAAAGGATGTCAGCAATCAACTCAGACACTTCCATAACTCGGAAGCTCAACGCATGCCACGCCCACTACAACATCTCCAATTATATCAAGTGGGCTGAAGTCATAATAGATACCATTGAATTATAAATATTTGTTAATTTTTTTTGGAAAAGAGTTGACAGTAATTTCTGAAAACCTGAGCAGAGATTTTCTCAGTGCTTAGAAGCACAAAAATCTCAACTTATGTATTTTATGACTCTAATTGAATTACGAATAAAATGAATGAAATATTTTTGTTTTACTTTTTGAGATTATTTATTCTTGAACCACATTTGGAACCATTTCACAGTAACCCCTAGCCTTAAAAATTTATCTCCCTCTTATAAATAGTTTCATTTATTTATTTACTTTTTTTTAATTTGTTAAGCTATTAGATATCAAAAAAATATATATAATAAATTTAAAATAAGTAAATAATAAAATATATTATAGCACTTCCACTATTTTCATGAACAGAGATGTATTTAATTGTACTAAAATGGAGTCTCAGTTGTGAAAGTCGCTCCTGATTTTGGACATACATATATAGAGTAGTTATCGATAAGTGTCGCCTAATTAATCAAAGTAATTTCTGCCCGATTTCCTGAACTTGCCATCCAATTAGCTCCGTGGCACTTGAGCACACTTACTATCTTGCAACATGCAACTTGCCTCTGGCGATGTTACATAACTCGACTGAATCGACGAAGTTATCCAAAAAAAGAAAAGGAAAAAAAAAAGAGAAAAAAGACAGGCAAAGGGGAAAAAACACTTGTAAAAGAAGAAGACTGTAAAAGATGATTGCAAAAAGGAAAGTAGGAAAGTAGCTGCAACTACTCGTCGAACTCAACTCAACGCTGTTGGCGTTGCACACTTGGACACGCTTCGCACTGACTTAAGTTTTGTTCGTAGTTTCATTTTATTTTATTTAATTTTTTTTTTTTTTTTTTGGAGGCGGCTTTAAAGTTGTTGTCGCTGTTTTTTACAAATTGCCAAGCATTACGTGAGTTTGAATTTAAGTTTGAGTTGGCAGCTTGGCAAAGGCAACGTTCAATTTTCTGTTTGGATAATAAACGAGCATAGCCAGAAAGTTTCAACAAGCCGCCAAGGCGAGGCAGCTCCACTCGCACGTGCAACATCGGTTGCAAGCGGCACAATAGCAACAAGCGTTGCTTGCATGTTGCCCATATACATACATACATACATACATACATATGTATATATAATGAAAGAAATACAAATAGATTTGTAGAATTGCTGCCAAAAATAACAGCACAACACAAATTGTGCACGCAAACTTAGGTTGCCCAAGGTCATCTTAAGGTGCAACGTAGGTTGTTTGAGGGTAAATTGCTTTGCCTTTGCCAGCGACCTAAACTATTATGTTACTCTATATTGCTAACTATATATCCTCAGTGTAATGCTATACGGTGCTTGGGGGTTGTATGTTTTCCTCGAAATAAGCGATTTAACGCTTCAGGCTTTAAGCCACATTTGCATAATGTGCCGCCTTTCCTGGCCGCGATTTTAGCTGACTCACAGATTGATTGCATTCCAAATTGCTGAGAGAGCTCTTTTCACAAACTGGGGCTAAACTTTCCCCCATAATATTTTCAACGCAATTCCCTGCTAAAAGCAAATGCAGTGAATTACAGGAAAATTTCCATTATAATACTTGGGGTTTAACATTTGATTTTCCATTAAAAACCATAGTACTTAGTTTAAATATATATTTAATAACATTAATTCATTTATTAAGAAAGATCTTTAAAACCTTCGTAAGCAAACGGTTGACATACTTAACTCATACTAAATATGCCCATTCTCGCGTTCCATAATTTTTCTCTCAGTGCATAAAAGAAGAGCATTTTTCTGCAGTTGTTTGAATGCCATACGTGACGTCAGCTACCGCCATCCTGCGACTGCGGTTTGCTCCTGCGGTCGCTCCTGCGGCTCTCGCTGCTAAAATGACAATATGTAGTACGGGTCGTAGCTTCAACACTTAATGGACTCGACTGGACTGACCTGACCCAGACTCTCTATTAGTGCATTCCACATTTGTTTGGCACGGAGCGTTCATTAAATTAAACATTTTATTAAATTCCTCCTGTTTACAGCTTTAAATAAAAGAAGAAAGTAATCGGGGAAAGTAGCAGAGACTCTTCCGAGTTTAAAAATTTATTTTTCAGTCAATTTCATTTTAAAAAATTTTTTAAGATTCTAGGATTAAATGTAGACTATTAATTTGCCACAGAATACATATTAATTAATATATTTATGAATTTCAACTAAAACGATAATGGATTTTTTTGATTTTTTTCGTATGCAATAATAATTTACAAAACAAATTTCTGATTCTTTGTTTTTTGTTTCTCGGTGTATTTTATGTCTTCCCATTTGTCATTTAAATGTTGATTAACTGCCTGTTGCGACAGAGTAAGAGAGAGAGAGAGAGAGAGAAAGATAGTGAGAGAGAGAGAGAGAGAGTTAGAGAGATAGAGGGAGAGATAAAGTGAGAATGAGAGTACTGGAGAGTTTGGGAGGGAGTTTGAGCGTATGCGGCAAAGAGTTCAAGGCTCCGTTATGTGGTCGAGTTGAGTCAATTGATGTTGCACGTTGTTTGGCTGCTAAATGAGAATTGTGTACGAATTTTCAGTACATTTAATTTGAGGCCATTAATTGGCCCCACAGCTGAAAAAATGCCGCAGCAGCCATGCCACCGTTACACCGACTTCATCTCAGCAGCTGTGCCACATAATGCATACGACGCATCCTTACGAAGGATGTTCGCCGTTTGCCTAAAAATAGTCAACTGCAATATAACTGTCGAAGAGGCTGAGGCAGTTACAGTTTTACTGCGACAACTACATCTGTATATTATATATGTATATGTGTATATATACATGTGTATTTGTATGTCCGCTGCGTGGATAATGGGGGGGGGCAGGCCGTAGGGGATCCCCATGCCAAGAAAGGCATGGCAACTCAGGCAGGTTTCTCATTGCGTTGCCTTGACCGGCATGTATTCAGACAGAGTGGAAAAAAATAGAGAAAAAGAGAAAGACAGAGAGAGAGAGAGAGAGTAAATAGACAATGAAATAGTAAGAGCAAGATAAGTATAGGCTAGGAGTGAGACAGACAGAGAGAGATAGTGCTGCAAGCTGCGGACCATAAGATTTATGAGCTGATTTTGCAGTTCATGAGGCGACCTGTTTCTCAGCTCTCTCTCTCCTCTCTCTATTACTTGCTCGCCCCTCTTTTCTTCTCTTCACAACCCTTTCCGACTCCTCGCTATTGTGATGGCTTTGCTTTGATTTGAATTTGTTTTTGGTTTTAATTTTGGCTTTGGCATTGCATTGAACTTCAGGCCGTGTCTCTTATGCAACATGCCACATACCGGAAGTCTAATAACAACTGCAGCTACAAATCTCTCTATGTACATATATGTCTATATAGATATACATATACATTATATATAGATATGTATGTGAGTATGTGTTAGCCGGGCTGGTAAATAGGTCGCGGCAGCGATTGCAACTTGCACACAAGGCGACACAAGCGTTGTACGCTGCACGTTGCACGTAGCACGTTGCACCAATGACGTCACAGCCGTCAGCTTCTAGTAGCCAAAGTGCCGCTGACCTATATACATACACACACACGCATACACACAAATATCTATACAGATAGTTAAATGGCAATGTGAAAGATAGAGAGAGAGAGGGAGAGAGAGAGAGTAAATGAGAGAAAGAGAGAGAGAAACGAAGAGAAAGAGAGAGAGAGATGGGGAGGCGCAACAGCTGCAACTGGTCGATTGAGTGTGGCATTTACATAGATAAACATACAATGCAGGCCGCCTTCTAAAGCAAGCATGTGTGTGTGGGTGTGTGTGTGTGTGTGTGGGTGTGTTCAAGCATGTACTGTGTATGTCAATGGAAAGACACACACACACATGCACATGCACACACACATGCATACATTGAAAGGCAGAGCAAGTGTTTTTGGTGTGTTGGCGTTTTGCATAAAACTTCAATTGTTTGTTGACATTTCGATGCGAATGCAGTTCATTTAGCAGTGTGTGTTTGTGTGTGTGTGTGTGTGTGTGTGTGTGTGTGTGTGTGTGTGTGTGTGTGTGTGTGTGTGTGTGTGTGTGTGTGTGTGTGTGTGTGTGTGTGTGTGTGTGTGTGTGTGTGTGTGTGATGTGGGATAAGGATAATTATCCATATGCACAGATGCTGCAGCAAATTAACGCGTTGACGTCACATGCGCCAATGGAAACTGAACAACAACGAAAGTGTAAATCAAACCAGGAGAGAATTGGAATTAGAATGGGAATCAAAATGGAAAAGGAAATGGGAATGGGAATGGGAATGGGAATGGAATTGGAAGTGGGAATATAGCTGGTCGTAGGCAGCTGGGAATATGGCGTATCCAGGATAATGTTGGCTGGCCCCTGGCATTTCAATTATTCATAAGTGCATGTCGTTATTCTGGGCGGCTCCTCAATTATTTGCCAAATGTCTGGCTGGGCCAGGGCCATGCAACATTCCTCGTTGAATGAATGCAACATTGCAACATTGCAACAAATAACGCACAAACACTAAAACACGATATCTGTGCGAGTCATCCATATGCAATTATGTGGCAAAAACATTAAGACAGTTGCACAAACACACTCTACTCCACTTCCACTGATAGCAAAGTGGAGAAGGCAAAGATATACTCCACACATGATATAAGGAGTAGTGGGAGTGGGAATAATCACAGTTTGCTTCGGTTACATTTTGTAGTTTGTCGTGTCCGCCTGTCGTGCACTTACACGCTTAATTAAATGCCATGGCGCCAAAAAGTAGGCAACACGCTATGCCAAAAGCAAGCAGGCAGTCAGGCAGGGATATAAAAAGTGAGATTGTGTGCAAGGAAGAGCAGCAGCAGCGCACACACAAAAAGAATCAAATAATACAGTTACAGATGAGACTGCACGACCATCAGATACCCTGTGCCGAAATCTATATAGTTCTAAAAGTCTTTTCTTTTCTATTCTCTAAAGTGATAAATTTAAACGCTAACAAATTACATTTATAAACATATTTGAGATGTATATATAGTATTAAAATATATAGACTAAATTTATTATAAAAAATAGAATATATAGTACATAATCTATATAAATTATCGGCGTAAATGGGTGTGGCATCAAAATATAAATAAATAAACTTGCCCAGTGTAGATACCAAATTCTAAGACTAGATTATATATTATTTTGAGACCGTAAGCGATGCCTTCCGCCTCTCAGGGACTTTGTGACGAACTGAACTACCCTTTATGCTACAGGGTATCAGCAGAACAATAACAACAACAATAACAGCTGCACATTGTTGGCAACATCAGCGATAAGGGCCAAATGCCGCTGCATAAAATGCTTTCCTGCTGCCATTTTGGGCATATTGCCAACCCCGTCGCATCCCTCTCCACCTCTCACTCTCTCTCTCTCTCTCTCTCTCTTTATCTCTATCTCTTTCTCTGGTCTATGTCTATCTCTTTTTTGGTGTGCATAGGTATGCACTCTGTCGCCCTTTAATATATGTATGTCTATGTGATTGTAATACAATTTCAATTACATGTGTAAACATATATTGCCATCCGCCCGATGTCTGTTGCCTGCCGCATGCTGCCTGCTGCTTTCCACCGCCCACACGCTGCAGGCAATCAATGTTTGCCACACGGCTGTGGCACGAATTGAGGTTTAGTTGGTGGATGGCAATGAAGATGGTGATGGGCATGAGGTCCTCAAATGGCATTTCAACTTTTGCCGCTCATTCAATGCGAATTCAATGGGGGCCCATATAAGTATGTGGTATTTTGCTTGCCAAAAAACTGCAAATGGAAATCCAGAAACTAAATATCAACAACAATAGCAACAATGGCAACAAATAACCGTAAAACGAAGATGCAGACGACGAACACAAACACAGAGCAAACAAAAATACCACAGAGAATATACTAAATGCGAAATACGTTATAACATATACATATATATCAAATATCAATTACAGTTCAGCATTTGATTTTGATTTGATTCAGTTGCATTATGCATTCCATGCATATTACATATTGAATATCAAATTGATATTCCAAATAAAATCAAATTTATGGCAATCCAATTCCTACTCCCTCTCTCTTTTCACTCCCCTCCTCTACTTTTCTCCTGGTTTTTTTTTTTTTTTTTTTTTTTTGTTCACCCCGCTTCTTGGCACTAATCCCGATTGCTTAAGAAACAAACTTCTTTGAAAGTTTCATTATGACTTAAAGTCTGACATCAGAAACTGCAACAAAAGAAGACTTAATCCATTCAACAGAATAATCATTTGCATTTAATCCCATCTGAGCTGTCATAAAATTAAATTCAATGTTCCATTTTCTTGCATTTTCTTCAACATTCACTTGAATTGAATGTTAAATAGAAAATTGAATTGAATTGAATTGAATTGTTGTTAATAATGAAATGATATGTTTCAATGAATTGAATGCATGCCCCTTGGAGTCCTCAACAAATTTGTGTCCCTACGACCTTAAGCTCTTTTGTGCTCAGTAATTGGATAGTATAAAAAAAAACCCAACTTATCATAAGCTTATCTATTTGTACTTTTGATATATATGAATAAATCAATGAATGAGTTCACGCTCACATGGACTCTCCGATATGAATTTGAATCTAATTCTGTACGCTTTTCATTTCAGGTCTTTGCCCAAATTGAGCAGTCAAGACGAAGAAGGGGGGGCTGGTCATGGCTTTGGTGGCGGACCACAACACTTTGAACCCATTCCTCACGATCATGATTTCTGCGAGAGAGTCGTTATAAATGTGAGTAATATTCATCTAGCATTTATATATAATTTAATTAATTGGTTAATTGATTGAATTCATAGGTAAGCGGGTTAAGGTTTGAGACACAACTACGTACACTAAATCAATTCCCGGACACACTGCTTGGGGATCCAGCTCGGAGATTACGGTACTTTGACCCGCTTAGAAATGAATATTTTTTTGACCGTAGTCGTCCGAGCTTCGATGCGATTTTATACTATTATCAGAGTGGTAAGTTTCTCTACACGTCCACATATGAATATATATGTATATCTCCTATATACTACGAAATGCAATAATTTCAATGAGATGAATAATGCTATCGACTTTTCTTTTTTTTTCTTTCTCCATATACGCAATATACGAAACTAACTCTATATCCCATTCTCTCTCTTCCTATCTTTTTCTATCTGTAAACTATTAATTAAATATTCACACACACACACACAAACATTTGCTTAACTTTACACACATACACATATATGTATGTATGTGACACATCTATTCTCAGGTGGCCGACTACGGAGACCGGTCAATGTCCCTTTAGACGTATTTAGTGAAGAAATAAAATTTTATGAATTAGGTGATCAAGCAATTAATAAATTCAGGTAAGCCTCTTGCCCAATCAAAACAATAAAAACAACAACAACAACAACAGAAACAACAACAACAACAAACCATTACAGACAAACAAACAAAACAACTTATTTAAATTCCAAAAATCAAAAATTTAATTTTTACATTCTAATAATACTAAATAACATATTTAAAGTGAACCATAAATTAAGTAGATTATATTATTTGAAAGTGCAGCTAAGCGCAAATTGGTATTTTTGTGATTAGTGTAATTGTATTGATGGCAGCTAATTCCTAGTCGCAGCTACAAAATGAGGCATGCAACACGGCACTTAACTTGCCACAAACTGACCACGACGCACACACACACTCACACCACATACACATACATAGATTCACATTATTATTATTTTTCCAAATATAAAGAGTGATGATTGAAAATGAATATACATTATGATAAATTCAAAAAAGTATATTTACGATAAGTAAAAAGTGATGAATTTGGTAGCGAATTACTTGAAAATTGAAGAGGGTCAGCGAAACACTCTTCCTCTTGCCATCCCTTTAGAAAAACCCTTCCTGCTCCTGGCACCTCATCGGTTTAACATAGGCACACAATTTCACCAACTCATAATAACGCACGAGTAACGAGTAACAAGTAACGAGTACAACTAACGAGTGCCCATGATTGAATTCGAATGCAGTTGTTAATCACTTGACCACCAGCTTAAAATTTTGTTGATACGGCATATGGAGGGGCAATGTGGCCGGCGTCGTAAAAGCCGACAGCTGATGATGGCAAAAGGACGAGCAAGGACTATGCGAACAATTAGTGAAGGCTACTTGGAAAGCCAACGCACGTGGAGAAGGACGAGTTGACGTCAAGAATCCAACGCTTTGCATCTAAAAACTTATGTCCAACTTTAATGATTTCACTTCAATTAGTTTACACTTCATCTCTTTATGTTATCGACTCTTAAGTTGCATACTATCGATATCGATTATTCCAATTGTATGATATGTTATAGCTTATGCGCTTAGCTAATTCTCAGACTGCCAAAAACAAATCAGATTCAAGTTTCAAAAGCTGCCTAGGGCAAAATACAAAAATGATTGAAAACGAAAACTAAATGCTTTAAGCACAGACACACCAACACTTTTCAAATACACATTTTCATTTCAAAGAAATATTTGAAATTATTTCTTAAACCAGAAACTAATGGATTTCTACATTTTTTTATTTTTGTGATTTTTTTATTCTGCAGAGAGGATGAAGGCTTTATTAAAGAGGAAGAAAGACCGTTACCGGATAATGAGAAACAAAGAAAAGTCTGGTTGCTCTTTGAGTATCCAGAGAGCTCGCAAGCCGCCAGAGTTGTAGCCATAATTAGTGTATTTGTTATATTGCTATCAATTGTTATATTTTGTCTAGAAACATTACCCGAATTTAAGCATTACAAGGTTAGTGCATTTTCCAACACTGAATTAAGTGTTGAGTATTGAAACTACATGGCATATCTCATTACAGGTGTTCAATACAACAACAAATGGCACAAAAATCGAGGAAGACGAGGTGCCTGACATCACAGATCCATTCTTCCTTATAGAAACATTATGTATTATTTGGTTTACATTTGAACTAACTGTCAGGTAAGCGCCGATTTCCCTAATATATCTCTCCACAAACATTATTCTCTTAGCTTCAACTGAATGTCAGCTTACATTGCTGATCAGCCTTATGCACAGGATTCTCAAATATTATGACACTTAACATACTGTGCACAGGGTAACTACAAGTCGATCACTTTCGACTGGCATCGATAAATCTAATATATTGATAATATACATGAGCAATATTTGTAAATTTTTTTTTAATTTTTCTTGATCTTCCTGCTTTTTCTCTTGCATTCTTAACTATCTCCATATATTTTTCTTCACTCACTTTATAAACTCTTCTTTCTTTCTCTTTTCGTCTCTATCTCTATAAAAAAAAAAAAAAAAAAAAAAAACATAATGTTCGACACTCTATTGTTCTCTGAACCATACGTGTCTATGTTCTGTTCTGTTCGTCGGGTCTATTTTGATTTGTTTTGCGATCATCCAGGTTCCTCGCATGTCCGAACAAATTAAATTTCTGCAGGGATGTCATGAATGTTATCGACATAATCGCCATCATTCCGTACTTTATAACACTAGCGACTGTCGTTGCCGAAGAGGAGGATACGTTAAATCTTCCAAAAGCGCCAGTCAGTCCACAGGTATGAGATTTTTGTTTGGCCAAGTTTTCACAACCATTCTATACACACTCTGTACACACAGCCCCCCACACTCACACACTCACACACTCTCTCTCTCTCACACACACACACACAAATTTTATTGCAATAACAACACAGAATATCACCTTGTAAAAAGTCTAAGATACGAACCAATGTTTTAATTTGCAAAAAAACAACCCAACAGATATTTTTTAAAATATAAACGAAAAACATATGCCGGGTTTCATTTTTGTGTGTGTGTTAATTTTTTTCGTTGTTGTTTTATTTTGATTTTTGATTTAAGTATAATAATAAAAATGCCTGCCTTCAGTTTGTTTTAAAACCTAAATATGTACTATTTAAATGAATGTGCTGAGTTAAAGTTGACGAAAAGATGCCGAATATTAAAGCAGATTTTGATTTAATAGCGATGCTTTTGCCTAAGTAAAATATACTCAATATAAATAATCGATAAACTGTAATCGATACTTGATACTTGATAAATGCTATCCTAGTGGCTTTTACTACAAATTCATTGTTGTATATTAACTAACTAATCTAACCAAACAATTAACCAAATCACACACACCGACATACACACACCCTCACTAACACTTCGACAGCCATTAATATATGTATAAAAACGATATACAAAGCAATTCATATATCCATACAAATATACGTGTATATATATATTTATACATATACATATATATATAAACGAAACAGCTTTCAACCTGTTAAATATCTTCGCACACACACACACACACACACACGCATACATACACCTATAGCAAAAATATATATATATTTACATATATATACAATAAATAATTATAAATTTTTAGGACAAGTCATCGAATCAGGCTATGTCCTTGGCAATATTACGAGTGATACGATTAGTTCGAGTATTTCGAATATTTAAGTTATCTAGGCATTCGAAGGGTTTACAAATATTAGGACGAACTCTGAAAGCCTCAATGCGGGAATTAGGTTTACTTATATTTTTCTTATTTATAGGTAAGTTACAACAAGTGAGTCAACAAACCACCACCAAAACAAAAAAAAATCAAAAAAAAACCAAAAAACCAAAAACAAATAATTCTGATATACCAAAAAAAAAACCCACCAAACTACAACAAGCGCACATACACAAAACTAATACAACTTGAAATCAAACGAATTGAAACATATCACACAATTGATCAATTTTGATGACTTCAACGACTACTCTGAACTCAGACAGAACAGAAGAAATGAATCAACTTGGTACAAATAGGGATAACTATACCTATACCTATACCTATACATATAGTATACCTCCTGTGCTTCAATTAATGCAAATACCCACAACAATTACAGTACAATTTGTTTATGATATATTCAACAAAATACCAATAATATCTAAGTACATAACAGCCAGCACATTTTTTTCAAGTTCACCATTTGTTTAAAACAACAGCAACAACAACAACAGCAAACAATATAACACTTTCCTCAAGAAAAGTCAATATAATATCAATTATATTGCCAGCAAGAAAAAAAATCAAAAAAAAAAAAAAAATACCGAAAGTATATCAAGACGCTTTTTAATAATTTTCATTTGTCATTCCAACTTACCTTTCCCTTTACGAATAAAGAAAATACTATACTAGTCCCGAATCCGATAATATTTTCAAGAGAAGTGCCTCAGTTTTAAAACGATCTCAGATGGTCAGAAAACTGCAGCTAACAATTTTTGATATTTTGATATAATATAGCAAGAAAAGATTAGCTGTTGCTTTGATTCCAAGCTAAATGCATAGTAAAAATTACAATAAAGTAAAATACTTAAATACAATCCATACTATATACACGAATATATAGTATAGTTAATACTGCTAAAAGAAAAAAATACTACCACCTTTTGCAGTATTTATTTGTTGTCTCTATGTCTAAAATACATACTACTGGAAACCAAGCCATATACAATACTCTTATACCTTAAACTAAACTAAACTAAACTATATACTATATACTAATATCATGAAAACTCTTATATTTAGTTACATATAATACGTGTAGTTAAACTAGTTTATAAAAACAAGATGAAACAAACATATACATTTAGGCGCCTTTAGAGCGTATTATACCTTCTACCTAGACTATATATACTTATATACTTAACCAATACGTACATTTTTAACATACATATATATATATATATGCAATGTGTATGTATATTTACACAAAACTATGTATTCTATTGTCGTTTACTAATTAGCTTAAGTACGTAACCGTGAAACAAAGGGGAACATATACATATATATATTTAGTATATACTAATTACAAAGTCGCAGTATTTTTATTAGTATTTTTAATTCCTAGTTTCTTTTTGTGTGCATTTTGGTTTTGGTTTTCGTGGTGGGGCCCGAAAACAGAGCATTAGCTAGTCGACGAATATAATATCTTAATATGTGTATATATACTAAATACTATGAATAAATATCTAGTATAGAATCGATATAAAAAGTTGAGCGACCTTTTTGATCGTCTTTGGCTAGAGAATAATCAATGTCAATGTACTCGAAACTTAGTCTATTACTCCTGATATACTTTGACAGTGTAAAAACACTAAATCAATGGTTTTTATAAACGCCCCTCGCCATAGTCGTTGGTATTTTTAAGGTGAATACGTATTTTGTTGCAATTCGCTTCACATCACATATACATATATTTCATTAGACAAATAGAAATTTATCCATTCTATTCTATTCGAAATTCTTCTTTTCGTTGAACATACATATTTAGATTATCAGATTATCCTTATAAACTGATCATTTTCATATTCATTTGGCGACTTTGCACACAAACTGCGCACCATGTGCCTTAAAAATGGCAAGCTTCTATGCGTTGAATTGTCCAAACAAATATTTCACAAAAAAAAAATATATATGTTTTCCGAATTTTTGAAAGCAAATTAAAAAAAAAGCATTATATATATATTTAAAAAGAGAGACAAATAATATATATACTATATAAATACTTACCTATTATAATATCTAACATATTCTGTATTGTTGTTCACGTTTTAATCGTAATCGTAATCATAATCAAAGTTTTTCGCATTATGTAAACGTTATCTTAACTGTAATCGTAATCGCTATCGTAATCGTAATCGTAACCGTAACCGTAACTCGTATACGTAATCTTCATTTGAGTTGTCGTTTTGATGTCGTTACGTTTGCTTTTAGTTTATAGTTTCCAGTATTCGTTGAATTAACTAATCAATTAACAGTGGTAAAAAATAATTTAAAAAAAAATACATATACACCCTTTACATGTATTTGTATGTATATATTTACATAAATATATTTTAATTAATATCGATATATGTCGATACATAAACAGAAATTTACTGTTTAGTTCTTGTGTTGTATTGCGTTACTCAATTAATCAGATCAGTTGAAATTTCGTGTTTATTGTTGTCTTAATCCGATCATTACCGGGTCACTTAGTGTTATTAGATCGGTGGTTATGTACTACAACTTATGCCATATGTAGATACAAAAATGCACAGCATAAATCGAGTTATCAAATAACAACAATCTTAAATAGTTTAGCCATAACCCATTAAACTGAAAACAAACGGCGGTTATCAAACTAACAAAAATCATATCGATGTGTCCTGGAGTGGTGACTCTGGATGCAACTGGTAGACTGTAAAATTTATATCCACATTCATATGTAGTTTATTTTCATTAACTTCAAAATATCCTTAAATATAGTATTTGCCTTGCCGTAGTGTAGTCAACATATGTGTATATGGCTGATCGCATATACATGTATATATGTCTATAAAACATAAAAATATAAAACTAATAACTATAACGTATGTATGTATATCGTATTGTACAAAGTATTTAACTAGTTAGTTTCTGTTTATCTCTAAAAGGAAAACAAAAACAAAGCAATATAAATAAACTCTCTCAATCTCTCGCTCTCTCTATTTGTCTCTCGTAATAATAATAATAATAATAACAATAACAACAATTAACTCTACTCAATGTCATTTAGTTAGTTTGCAACAATTCTAGCAGTATTACTAACCCAATCCTTATCCTACTTCCCACTAAAAAGAAGTCAACAGATAATCAATCGACAATTTACAATGGTTTGCCTATTGCGCTGAAATGTATGCTACACAAATGCTGAAGATGCATCTCTCCGCATTCGTGTATCGTAGGACACTTCGGCCAGTTTTTGTCGAAGAGCATTTCCCTTTATTTCAATTTGTAATATTTTGCAATCTAATTATGTAACATTACACAGACTCACACACGCCACACACACATTCACACACACACATACATATCCATACAATTATGAAATTCGTATGAATTGTAATTGGAAGATATTCATACATTGACATACTACTTTTCAACACTGATCCCAACCACTTAATATATAATGTAAATTTTTTGAGATCCCTTTTCTTTTTTATAACACCCTTTCATTATAGTTTCTGCACCGACTAATACTCTATAGTTTTACAATCCTAAACGAAATATAATTAAAATTTGAAAATAACCAAGATCGAATCAACTGAGATCTTGGGAGTGTTGTCAAGTTACACAAAATTCTATCGAGTAGTTCAACAAATATTGTATGTTTTGTCTATCCTTGTAGTTGTTTTGAAACTCACACAATTTCTGTATATCAACAGCCATCGAATACAGTCAAAAATACCCCAAATACACATGCTGTTCAACAACAACAAGAACAACAACGACCCCGATTACATTTTCATCTCTCATTGTTTACTTTTCTAATATAATACTTCTGATACTCTTTAGTAGCGTTCAGACCCAAGCAGAAAATCATATACTACTTCAATAGTTAGCTAGAAGCATACTTAATAATGATATCACAAGTTATAATCGTTTAATGCAATTTACATACATACATGCATAGTATAACATATACATACATATATACATATTTACATACATACATAGATACATAAAATACTTAGCACACATATACAAATAATCGCTGATCTCTGTTTAAAATCGCGCACAGGCGTTGTCCTATTCTCATCGGCGGTTTATTTTGCGGAGGCCGGCAGCGAGAGTTCGTTTTTTAAGTCGATACCCGACGGATTCTGGTGGGCTGTGGTAACCATGACTACGGTGGGATATGGTGATATGAGGTACAGCTTACATTCCATATGTTATGTACATCTATCTAACTGCAAATACTACTATCATATTCTATTCCAACAATCATTATCGATACTCGTGTGCACTTGTGTGCTAGTCAAAATATGATACTATGTTAACTAACAGCTCATGTTGACAGCAAGACAAATGTCCTTAATCTTAACATACATGCATACATACATTAGTATTAACTGCTATTTGTAATATATATGTATATCGATATACTCCAACTATAACTCTCACTTTCTCTATATATATATCTCTCTCTCTCTATATATATATATATATTTATCTTTCTATAATTCTCTCTATGTTCTTATCTATCTGTATATAATTCTTTACTTCATTTTGTGCTGTGAATTTCCGTCCCACTCAAAAGTGTTTCTCTAACATCCATCTCTGCTTCTCAGACAGATCCTTTCAATCGAAAAGCATATGTTCAACTCGAATTTCTCACGCTCCATCATGCTCTCCCATTCTCTCTCTCTCTCTCTCTATCTCTATCTCTCTCTCTCTCTCTCTATCTCTCTACTTCTATTTATCTATATTTCTGTTACCCATAACAATATCATACATTCCTTTGTGTATATAGGTGTTCGGGCAAATGAATATATATGAATGACAGCGATGAGAGCAGACATCACCTTCCTTGAATTTCCTCAAAGAGCTGCTTCTCTGTATATATTGACTACGAATATTATGTGATTACTTGTGTATGTGTGTGTAAATTATTACTCTCTTTTAGTGCTTAACTACTGTACTATATCTCTAACTGTACCAAATATATAGTTTATTCTCAAACCGTATCCTGTAAAGTGCCGTTTCCAGAACTTCACATTGCTGTTGATTTCTCAACTTTGTCCGTTGTCGTGGTTCCTCGTTGATGTCGTCGTCATTGTTGTTGTGATCGCTTCTCTTTCACTCTCTCTATCTCTCTCTTTCTCTCTCTCTCTCTTTCTATCTTTATTTATATGTAACTATTTTATAAACTTTGTTGTCATATTTTCTTGTTAGCCTCCATTTTTCTTTTGTTGTGACCTCAACCTGCCTTGCATTAGGCCACAGGTTCATCTCTAATCCAATTTTTAAGGATAATTCTTTTTTTTTCAAATGTTTATTTCAACTTTGGCTTCGCATGCTCTGCATTGATGATTTTCAATTGTTTCGTCTCATTCTTAATTATTTGTTGTTGATTTGTTTTTGTTTTAATTTAAAATATATATCCCAGGCAGGATCACAAATACTTGATATATTGAATCATAATAATAAAATTGTCCTTTTCTGTCATCGTGTACATCGTGATTGTCGTCGACAGCAACATTGTTTTGTTTCCGACTCAAGTTTTGAGAGCGGTAGGATCGGGATCGGGATCGGGATTGGGATATCACCATATCAACTAGGCCAAGCAGAGCACACCAGAAACCGATTGTTCCTTGAAACATACGCCCACTTCTCACACAAAAGGACACACTAACACATATGTACATACATACCTCAGCTCCAATCCGCCCTTCCATCTACTCTAGTTAATCCGCTCGGTCAACGTTTTCTGCTTGGGAATGTCGCGATTCAGTTTCACCAATTGTCATGAAATTGAATAGAATTCAATACACACAAACACACATACACACACAGAGACACACTCACACACACACACACACACATACACAAACACACTTGTCTGGGAGTGTCCATGTGAAGACGAGTTTATTTTTTCTGTAGAATTACACACGCTCCTCACATACATAACTAGAGAACGTGCCACACAATGATGATTCTGGCGGTAAGGGTATGGGTAAGGAAAGTCCATTGAGAGTCTTCGCTTCATGGCGAAAGAGTTCCGTTTCCGGTTCTGGTTCTGGTTCCGTTTTGTCAGCAAAATGCCGGGCTCATCACATAATAAATAAACGCCATACACACACACCCACACTCACACACATATTGTGTGGCACGTTCAACTACATTCGACACCTAAATACATACGCACACACACACATTGAAATACTGCAATATACGTAGAGAATATAAACAGTGGACGGAGACAATGATGCGCCAGCCAAAGACTTAAACCACAGACAAGGACCTGCCATACAACAACAAAAAAAAAAAAAAAGACAAATGAAGAAAAAATAAAAAAAATATATTTATATTTTTACATATATAAAACCAGACTTATTTCAGTATCAAAATTATTATTTTTGAATAAAAGTAAAAGTATAAAAAAAAAATTCAAAAAAAAAACAAAGAAAAAAAATTTAATATAATTATTTCGAGTCGGAACCAATGCAAAGCATTTTCTCCCATCAATTTTTTTAGGCGTCGTACTCTTCTCATCAGCGGTATATTTTGCGGAAGCTGGAAGCGAAAATTCCTTCTTCAAGTCCATACCCGATGCATTTTGGTGGGCTGTGGTCACCATGACCACCGTTGGATATGGTGACATGACGTATGCAAATCTATACAATTCTAACTCTAACTATTCTGATTACGATTCTTATTTACAATTTACAATTATTGTTGTTTCTATTTTCGTTACACTTTCGAGTTTTTCGTTTCAATTACTATTACTACCATATCTACAAATATATCTATTTCTAATACTGTTTCGTTTACTGTTTCCGTATCTGTATCTGTATCTGTTTTTGTTGTTACTTGTTATCAGTTTGTTCGTTTATCGGTATCGGTGTTCGAAGCACCAACAACATGTAGTTGATTTATATAAACAATTTGCCAAAGTGTTGCTTATAATTTCTAAGCCCTATACTAATTATACATATATTAAGTTTGATAGCCATGCCTAATTATATAGAAATTAATTTAGCTTCCCAGTGGCCAAAACTCCTTTGATTATTCTTTGTCTGAGTATCCTTTTGCTGTTGTCACTTTCCAATTTTCGACTCCAGTGATAAGAAAGATTTTCATTTGCAATTTTTCGTTTATTATCATTAAATTGCCCAATTATCTAGCTGTTTATTGCTTTTTCGTTCATTTCCGTTTCGTTTCGTTCCATTCCGTTCCGTTCCGTTCAATTAAATGCTGATCCTGATTCTGTAGCAATCTCCTTTGATTTTTGCTTTGCTTGAAGCGCAAATATCACAGAGAGATCCCTCAATGAGGGAATCAGAATTCTGCAGAAATTTCCTTATTCTGAATCATTTCAATTATCAATGTAACGTTGTGTCGTTGTGTGTTTAGTTCAAATCAAAACAAAGCAAAACTCAAACTAGATACAACGGGTACAGAAGACACCCTCATGCGCTGCACTGTACAGTGTTCACTCCCTGTCAATGACAGCAATATTATTCATTATCTACACACACAAACACTCACACACACACACACGCACACACAGATACACTGACAGTGGATACATAATGAAACTGTAGCTATACTCTCGTATAGTTTAGTGTGACCAGCGCCATAATGGCAGATCGATTAACCGATATCGATATACGTATCGAAAAGTCATCGATCCAATATGTGACACAGTTCTTTTAGCTGCTCTTAACGAACGCATGCTGCATGCCACAAAATAATCTCTGACACTTCACAATTTATCTACAATAATTACACATACAAACACACATACACACACACACACACACATCACATACATGTGTATATACAGACACGCACGCACATACACCAATAAGCAGCTGCCAACTCCCTCACCAGCTCCTGCTCCAGCTTCTCTTCCTGCACCTGTTCTCCTGCTTCGGTTCATGCTCCTTCATTGCAACTGCACTGGCCGAATCCTTGCCAAATCCTTGCCCAGAGTCGTGCAAACCTTTGAGTAGCTCTCTCACATTCTCTCGAACATTTCTTACACGCAACTCTCTTCGCTCGCTCACACTTTTCGCTCACTTCTTTCTGTCTTTGTCTCTTTCCTGCTCGCTCGCACCTATGTTATACACCCGTTATGATGTCTGCATACACACACGCACACTCATTTTAACACGCACACTACCACCCACTTGCTATATACATAAATCTAACGAGGAATAGAAATACCCAAAATCAAAATAAAAGAAAAAAAAATATTCAATGAGAACCCCAGACCAAAAAATAAAAAACAAAAGAAAAAAAAGAAAAATATATCAATAGCAAGTCCAACGCAATATACCACTCAAAAAAAGAAAAAAAATCTCACCTCGTATAACTCGTATAGCTCGTAACGCTCTCTACTCGTTCTAAGTGTTGTGCCTAATTTCGAGTACTCTTTGCCTCCAACTATTATTTCGTTATAATCTTTCTACTGCCTATTGCCAATAATTCAATGTATTCAACATATTTTATACATACATATATACACATATAGATATATTACTTATATGTATTGCGATTGCAATCTATATATGCAATATATATATTTGTATATATTCTATATATGTATGTATAGATATGTATTCCATACTATATATATATATATATACTATATTATCACAATATACTAAACTTGATATTTAAGACACCAACAATTATAATCTAACGAAAGAAACAATTGCAAAAACGAAAGTTGTACTTTACATTTCTTATATATTTGTATTTTCATTTTATTTATCGTTCGTTCGTTAACATCGCTCGCTTCATCCAAACAAACAAACCAAAAATCCAAAAACAAAAAAAAAATATATAATAATATATATTTGAAACGTGTATTTATATACACCAAAAAAATATATATATATTCACAAATATATCTATATACCTCAATTCAAATTAATAACAACCAATAACCGAATCAAAACTAAACGAAACGTTTACCAAATAAAATAAAATATATAAAACGAAACCAAAATTATTTCACAAAAATACCACACGATACGTAAATATAAATAACAAAAATTATGAATCAAAACTCCAAAAACATAAAACAAATAATAACATATATATATATAAAAAATATATATATATATTGGAATTCAAATTGCAATGAAATCGTTTGACACACGATGTGCAAAAAATCAAATCGAATATGAAAACGAAAATCAATATGAATTTGATAAACCGAATTGATACCGAATTTGAATATATGCTGATCGATAAACGATAAACGATAAACAGACCTGTCGGCGTTTGGGGCAAAATTGTGGGATCATTATGTGCGATTGCTGGTGTGCTGACAATCGCATTACCCGTACCGGTTATCGTCAGTAATTTCAATTACTTCTATCACCGCGAAACGGATCAGGAGGAGATGCAGAGCCAAAACTTTAATCATGTTACTAGTTGTCCATATTTGCCAGGTACATTAGGTAAGTTGAAATGTGCACTGTGCCCCGTTACCACCCTCCCGCCCCCCACCACACCCCATATCTCTCTCTCTCTCTCTCTCTATCTATCTATCTATCTCTCTCACAATACTCGCCTCACAATCACTTATCAAAATATATACATATATACATGTGCAAATATTATGAATGTATATGTGTATATAAATTTATATATTTATAAAATGAAATATAAAATACGACTGGACTGGCCTACAAACTTCTAGATTGTAATTTCATATGAAGCACACACACGAACATATTTACCTACACACCAACACTCACACACACACACACACACTCGCTCAAAACACTACCACTCATATACATACTGCATAATGCTCGATTATGTGTACATATCCAGTATATATAGAAGACCAATCGAATCGAATAAAAATAGAAACATTTACGAAGAAAGAAAACCAAATCGTAGGCATCGTAGTTGAGCCAGATGCGGCGGCGTTGCCGTACCAGCCCAAAGCTGACCCTAAAAGCCCCCAGACCCAAAAAAAAAATATATATATATACATATATATATACTGGCAGCTCTCGTACCGTACCGCAAAACGCACGCATCGGCTGCCATTTGGTGCAACGTGTTCATGCCGCATCCGATGGCCTCGGTCAGATCTGTTGAACATAATGAATATACAGAATATATATGCTGTATATCAATATGATGTGGCAACGCTGTCAGTGGGGCAACATCGGATGCATGGGTGGCAACACGTTGCACTGGAGTGGCATGTTGCAGATGGACCTACAGCAAACGTACCTTACACGTACTGTGTGTTTTGTGTGTAACAACAACAAGTACAACAAAAAGCATTTTGTAATTAATACATTACAACTGTATGTGTGATCTCCTCTTTCTCTCTTCTCTCTCTCTTCTTTTTTGTTTCTCTCTTTATTCCGTCAATCGTGTTGCGAACTAAAAACCAAAACAAATAACAACCAACAAAAAAAAAAAAAACCAAATTCAAATCAATTCCAAAACAACAACACACATCCAATCGATACAATTTGGTAATCGAAAATCGATAAACGACATCTACAATACACAAAAAAAAAAAAAAAAAAAAATATTATGATTACGCAAAACGAAACACAACGCCAAATGTTCCCACAATCCGTATCCCGCAAATCCCGAAATGCATTCCCATCAATCGTCAATCAACTTCAATCATTGTAACAATCAAACAACCTACACAACTTTGTGTTGTGTAACAACAACTACACTGTGACAACAAAAACACCAATACCAACATCACAAACAACCACCACCACCACCACCAACAACAACAACAATAACTCAATGCTCGATAACGATAACGATAACAACAATCGAAACAAACATACACTAAACAAATGCATAAAACTACAAGTAGGTCAACACTTGAAGAAATCATCGTTGTCTGAGTCCTCATCGGATATGATGGATTTGGATGATGGTGTCGAATCAACGCCGGGATTAACAGAAACACATCCTGGACGTAGTGCAGCAGCTCCATTTTTGGGAGCAACCACGCAAGCGCAGCTGCAGCCACAGCAACTGCAACTGCAACAGCAGCAGACACTGTCACAGCAACATCTACAGCAGCAGCTTCAGATACAGCCACAACAGTCACAGCAGTCACAGCAGTCACAGCAGCAGCAGCAACAGTTGCAACTGCAAATGCAGCAACAAAATGGCTTCAAGCAGCAGCAGCAGCAGCAGCAGCAGCAACAACAGTCAACAATTAGCATCAGTGCGGCAACTGGCAGCGCTGGCAGCAGCCTCACGATGAGGCACAACAATGCGCTGGCCGTTAGCATTGAGACCGACGTTTGACTACTGGGTAAGTGTTCGCATCAATCAGTCACAGGTCACAATCACCCACACCCGCCCACCATTTGAGACACTCACTTACCCCGACTCTCTATACCTCCCTCTCTCACAAAACACATTCTGTGTATTGTTTTATGTAAGGTTTCTTTCTACATTCTAAGAACAGTTTTCTCTAAATCTCAATCTTTGTCTCAATCTATCTCTCTCTCGTTCATTCCTTTTCACAAGCTCTCTCAGTTAATTTTTGACTCCTTTTTAAACATATCTGTTATGAGCACATATTTTAAACCCCTCCCACACACCGCCCAACAAATGCACCCAAAAAAAAAAAAAAAATTAAGAAAATTCAATAATTTCGCTTGCAATCACATTGATTGAAGTGACTTCAGTTGATGTTCTTGCAGCGAACACACATACTCACATACTAAACAAACATAGATGTATGTAATTCGTAAACAATTCAAGTCGCAAATACTATTATATTTATCAAAAGCATTTAACAATTTTCTCTTTTTTTTCTATCCACTTGACGCGCTCTCTTGCTCCCAACCACGCGATTTGCCCATACATATCATATGTATGTCCTCATTTGAAATCACTTGAACAATTTGATTTGAATAACTCTCAATATCAATTAATCAATTAACTACGTCTACGTATGTATCTATCTATATGTATGATATGTATTCGTGTATTTTCTGTTATGTTATATGATATTTTTGTTATAATTGTGACTCGATTGGCAGTAAAAATGATGTTAAGTGGTATAAGATTGGCCTTGTCAAGTGTTTCGTTGGATGCCAGAAACGACTACAAAAGCTGTTTAAGTTTAATTTAAGTAGAACAAATGAAAACAACAAATTTAATATATTGCTAAATTTAATTACATTTAATTAATATTTAATATTTAGAGAACACAACCAACAAAAAAACCAAATTAGAAATAAATAAATTATTAAAAACACACAAAAAAAAAACTAAAATCAACAAATTTAATAAAGAAAAGCAAAATAGTAAATAAAATCTACATAAATAAATTCGAAAGTAAATATTATTACATATAATTTCAATAATTCAATGGGAAAACTAAACTAATTGTTTTGAAACTTAACATTAACACAATGCCATAACATCGAAAACAGATAGAGTAATACAATTAACAAACCAACAACAATAACATTAATTAATATAATAATACAATTCTGAACCTAACACATAACAACATATTTAACAACAACAACTGTAATCGGAAATAACAAGAGCATACATTTAGGCGCCCACTAAACATTTACACACCCAATCAGATACTGAAAGGATTCATTAATTGAAGTTCTCTACAAATCGGTTGGATTCGACTGGAACTGTGAAGAACAAGCGGATGAATCAACTCGGAGACACACACAGACACACACAGACACACACACACATACACACAGACACGCACACACATCATACATATCCCAATGATACACAGAAATACAGAGAGAGACATTAAAGTAACAGGATAGTAAAAAGAAACTGCCGTAATATTAATACAAAGTAAAAAAACATAATTTGTAATTAACAAAAAAAAAACACTTCGTATAATTGTGACTATATAAATACAACATATACCCACATGCTTTTTAAATATAAAACTCTGACAGATCTCTCAGATAATCGAGCATACCCAACAAACAAGATAAGCACGTTGCTCTATCCTTTCGGATCTGATCTCTACTTGAAAGGCAGAGTAATCTTAACTTTTAACCAACCCACCCAACTAACATCCAAACTTGACAAAAACAAAAGGAATAACCGATATCCGCCACCCACCAACCACCACCCACCACCCGCCACCCTCCACACAATCAATCAACCACCCACCCACCCAACCACAACAATACTAACACACTGACATATGTATGTGTAAAGGAAATGCTTATCAAAACTTAAGTAAATAATATATATATGAAAAAATCCTGCTAACTATCAGCTTAAAACTCCCCCCGAATAAAAACGAAATAAAAAGTACAAATATTCATATAAATGCAAATTACAAACAACAATTTATCAAAATACCAAAAAATTTAAAGTAAAAAAAAAACAAATTAATCTAAAATAATATATAATTTAATAAACTGTCGAGGTAATGGCGAAAAGAAGTCGAGGAAAAAATATAGATGACGAGACAATTGCAGCAGAAGGTGATGAGAGAGAGAGAGAGAGAGAGAGTGAGAGATACACAGAGAGAGAGAGAGACAGAAAATTGAGCCAGCAACAAATAAATACCGAATGTAAATCGACTGCAAAACCAATAACTTAAATAATAATAAACACAACTGAAATTCAAAGACACAGAGACCCCCAGAGATCAGCAAACAGTAAAAAAAAACTGAAAGCAAAAAAATCTGATTAATGAAGCGATATATACGAGGGCAAGAGGAGGATGAAAATAGTGACGATAACAATGATAATGTTATTGAATGTGGAGAAGAATGAAAACGCTCTTATGATTTTATAATAATGTATATTCATATGCATGTATGTGTGAGAAACAGCATATATGTGTGTATGAATTACATCTGGTGATGAAAAATCTCTATAAAAAGCTACAATAATGAAATCTCTGGCATCTTGAAGCCAAAACAATAAACTACAGTCGCCTGCCCCAATATCATGCCAAAGGCTCCGGTGATAGTTTTGACAGCTCTCAAAAGTTATTCTACAATTTTGCCACACACACACACACACACTCACAAATACATACACATACACATACACTCACTCATTTATTCCCATTGCATACTTTAAGACCGGCAAAGCAAACACAAGAAAACACAAGACAACTGAAAAACAAAAATCGACTGAAAACTGTGCAGATATCCATTTGCATAGATATATATATATTTAAAAATAAAAAATAAATAAACGAGTATACATATATTAATAAAAAGCAAAAAAAAAAAAAAACAAAAATTAAACTGTATATAGGGCAAAATATGTGCACACATGTATAAAGCTGAGAAAGTAGTAAACGAAATTATTTAAAATAATAATAATAAAACCTAATCATAATCATAGTCGTAATAATTCAAGTGTTATCTTCGCTCTGCTGAATGCCAAATACCCTTGCAGTTAAATACTCCAACATTGGGTATATCGTTTCTACTCAGCAACTATATTTGCTCTACAGTATTATACATTTAAATTGTACATATACCATACCTACATACTTACATACATACATACATATGCTACGCACCCTCAATTCGCAACAATATTCTGATGAAATGTTAATAGTCTCTGCAAGGGTGGCATAATAAGGCACATTGAGCATGATTATGTGTAGAATGAAGCGACAAGGATAAGATGGAGAAGCATTCAAGCGTAAATATTACAGCTTTCGAACCGTCCACACACTTATACACACCCACACCAACACACATACACACTCACACATATGTTCGCGAACACAATATATGTGGGGTATGAGTAAATAATGTACACAGACGAATGAACAGCGAGGCCCCCAAAACAAAACAAAAAACCAACACCGAAAAGAAACTGAAATGAAGAAATAATGCTCAACCAAACGCGGCTGACACAATCACAATCATTCACACACACACACCGACATGGCAAAAGTTTGTATGAACTGGCGAACAGAGCGTATGCGTAATCAACTGAGAAAATAAAAGAAACGAAACTGCAACTGAAACAAATGTGTCTGAGGCTGGTCGAAACAGGTATAAAGAGCGGAATCTGAATGAAAAGAGAGACGAACATAAATAAGCATTGAAAGAAGTAGACAGAGAGAGAGATATATATATATATACATAGATAGAGAAAGAGTGAGAGAGAGAGAGAGAGAGAGAGAGCAGTGCAAGTGTAAGTGCATGTGCAAGTGCCTTAAGGAACCCCACAAAACTCTACAACAACAACAACAACACCGCAAGGAGCAACAAACAACGAGCTCTTCTCTATGCATCTCAATGAATCAACTTAGAATCAATTTCAACAACCACCCACCCGGGGGAGCCAATTATATGCAGATAACGGGGCAGGTCAGCCATCATCATCATCACTATCATCAGCATAGCCATTAAACACTACAAGTAAACTGATAACTGGAATGCAAGCAACAACTACAACTACAACTCAATAGCGCTACAGTGAATGCCCGCTACAGTGAAACGTAGTACATAATGGAGAGAGAAATTCAGTTGTAGAATTGATACAGTTACAGAGTGAGAGCACGATCTGCTGGTATGAGGAGAGGGTAAATGAACGTTGCATATCAACTGGGCACAGGCTTCACTGTAGCGTTCTCTATACCTAGTCTCTGCTGTAAATACACTCAAAGAAACAAAAACGATAAACAACAGGAAAATAAAAATACCTACTTTCAATTCTTTTCGCAGCAAGCCCAGCAAATTAGCTAATACAAATTAATAAATTAAAATATATAGTTAATTGATATTTTGTATAAAATCGACAAAAGCATAAAAAAATAAAACAAAACTAAAAATAAAAATATCTAAATATCACTAACTAAATACAAACCAATTAATTAATAAAGCAACTAAAAAATAATTATCATTAAATGTACTATAAAACTTAAAATAATAATTACACAGATAAATATAAATATATATATATATATATATATATATATATATATATATATATATGATAATATAATTGTATTGTATTTAGTCATACCAAGTCCTGTATCTATATAAATATTACTAAATGCAAACCAAGCAAAACAAACCTCCAGACATGATAAGGCAAAACACCAACAAAAATATAAATATAAAAAAGTAATGAAAAAATTTTTATTATTTATAATGAAAAGAATTCGCTTATTTAAACCTAAGTTTTATGATTTAGCGGGAAGAATTTTAGCATTAGTAAGAAAAACAAAACGAAATGATAAGTGAAAAAAAAAAACAAAACATTCAAAAAAAAGTAAAGAAAAAATCAAATTCGATTACTTCGAGTTTGAAATTAAAATAAGGTTGTTTTTTTGATAGGCATTAATCTAGACAATTGACTAAATGAAAAGTGACAGCTAGCATGAATAACTACTTACATAGTATAGTATGAATATATGACAGAATACTTCATCTGAGTTAGGATTCGAAATACAGAGGAATGGGACAATGATATTCAGGATTGGGATTGAAGCAGCCATTAATTTAACACTACGTTTCGACAGTTGATAGACCCAAACAAACAAAAAATGAGACATTTCAATTGATAGATAAACCAAATAGAAATCCAATATAAGAAAAACTTAAAAAAAAAAAACAAAACAAAAATGAAACCTATACGAAATGTAAAAACAAAATTGGAATAAATGTGTTCAGCGGCAAAATGTTATTATATGTTTAAATTAATAAAAACAAAAAACAAAATTTAACTGAATCATAGGAAGGTAGACTCAGTTAGACAAAATAGAGAATGCGGAAGAAAGTGGAGACAACATAAATCATAAACAAATTTAATTTAATTAAATTTAATTAAGTAACTTAATACAAAAAAAAAACAGAAATTCTAAACAATTTAAAATTGTATATATTAATTTACCATTTAATGAATGGCAACAAAAACCACAACTAAAAATCCAGGCTTATCCCAGACGACATATTCCAGTACTATTACATGTATATTTCAAAAGAAAAAATTACAAAAAAAAGAGGAAAGGATATATAAGATAAACTAATGAAAGGAATTAAAAAAGGAAACCCTTCACCCCTGAAAAAAAAAACAAATTCTGATAATTGAAATAAAAAGAAAACGCAATGAAACATATGCGAAAAAAACTTGAAATGATATGAATTTTTTTTTGTGGTATTTTATTGATAAATCAGTCGTTTGGTGGAAGTTAGAGATAACTGTGTAACAGTTACCCTCAAATCAGATCTGTAAATATGTAATTGTAATTGTAATTGTAATTGGTTTTTGTATGTGTGCAGAGAACTTTCTTCGTACTTAGATCAAATTCATGTACAACTTGCTGTAGTCTAACAGAATACCCTCATTCCTTAGTTTTTATTACTATAATTATTGTTGGTTTTTATTATTATCACAGAATATCGCTCAAACACACACACACACACTCACACACTCACACACAATGGAGAACAAAAAATATAGTCCTGTACATACAACTCCTTTCAAAGCTCAAGCTTCGGCTCCTTAAACCGTACTTTTTAATGTAATGTATGTATGTATGTTAATCTATTTGTATAGGTGATATTATGGCAGATACATATGTATGTATGTATATTATGGTACAGAAACACACAGTATACAGTTTCAGAATCACACTGACCACCACTTGTACTTTGACGACTTAAACTAGTCTCTATACTAGCTAGTTAGTATAATCACATACATACATACAAATGTCCAGACTAGAAATTCCCACTCCCCCCCTGCATGAGTACATCGAAGGTCCTTCCACATAAATAAATACATACCAACATACATGCAACGTTAAAGAGCTTTTAAGCTTTGGGTATTTAATTACAAAATACAATCTACTTACATTCAAATATACAAAAATAATACCCTGATTTAGATCGCTTCTGCAAAGGGACTAGAGAAATGACTTCAGTACTTGTGAAAAGCGTATGGAAATGCACAGTAGACTCCACCCAAAATATTTGGCACACTCATACACACATGCACACACCCACACACATACATGTGTATGTATGTGAATTCGTGAAAATACATTCAAAAAAAAAAAAAATTAATAAAAAATAAAAAGACACAGCGAACTAGTTGCAATTAGAGCTAAAAGCAATTCATTGGTTTTCGTATTAGTATTTGATTTAGTACTAAATATTTAACAGATCTTGTATGCTGGACTAACTATAGTATGTGCGGAGTATTTCAGATACTCGGGAGCTACTCGAACTAGACAAACTTGATACGGAATACATAAATAAAATATAAATAATTAAATAAATGCAAGGCGAAACATATCGATAACTAAAAGTAATAAAAACGAAAGTACTTAATCATATTAAAAAATTAAAAAAAACACTAGTAAGAGAATGAAATTCAACCAATAAAATAATACACACTCACACACATTTCGACACACACACACACAAGTACATAATTTATTCGCAGAAAAAAAAAAAGCTAACTTTGAAATAATAATATTAAATACAAAGAAACAAATATATGTATCAACAACGCGACTCTCTATTTTAATCCTCGATTTGAATCCAATACAATCTTTTCAAGTTTTCCATTAAATTTAATTATTAATTAATTATATGCAAATTAAAAAGTATAAAACCCAACATAACAAAAGAAAAAAAAAAGACAAGTAACAATTTGAAACATAAATATTTATTGTACAACAAATACAAATACGAATACTTATCTACCTACCTACTTACTAACTATCATGCATATTAAATACAACATACTAAATACTATTAGCAACAACACTCCTCTCGAATGCTTCAAAGAAAGACAAGTGCTATCAAACAAAAACCAAGAGCAACAAAATAAAACGAGAAAATACAATACAAATAAATGCAAATTACTAACAAATTTCTATTAAGGAAAAGACTGCAAATAGAGATTTAAAAACAAAAAAAAAAAGAGAAAAGAAAAAGAAAAGCCGAAAAAAAATACATATAATAAATTAATAGTATAATTCATAATATAATACAACAATTAATACAATTCGAATGCACATTTACACAATAACGTATTAATTCGATTCCAATCAATTTAATTTAGATTATATGGAACATTTTGGATTATTTTAATTCGAGTATTTCATTTTTACTTATGTGTACATAGTATGTATGTATATATATATATTTATATATACATTCATTAACTTTTGGATTAGTCAACATTGAACTTAGTTATAGTTTAGTTAGCCGCCCAACAAGTCAGACAGTAGTATTTGAATCTTGAATATCATCTTGATTGAATCCATAACAGTAAATGCAATCCAATTAAAAGCATATCCAATAATTTGCAAATAATTATAATATGAAATTAATAAAAAACAGAAATACAAACCAGAAAATTTAATAAACAAAACAAAACAAAAATAGTATTACGAGAACATAAAATATTGTCAACAACAATTAATACAAATACAAATTAAAAAAAAAAACAAACAAACAAACAAATCGTAAACACATTAACACACAAAAAACCAAATGAGGATAGTACGAAGAATGAAAAAAAAAAGAAATGTTGTTAAGATTAAAATGAAATGTTTTATAATCGTTATTCAATAAAAATAAAATAAATTTAACAAAGCGGCAGTCAACCAATTGAAGATATGATCAAATAATAAGCGAGAGTAAATCTGATTGAAAGCAACAAAGTCCAAGCAAAGAGTATTTACAAATTTGTCATCTATTTCAAAACGCAAAGACAGTCGATCGAATTAGTTAAGCACATACTCGTATTATCCTAGTATATTATCCTAGTGCCTTAGTCCTTTTTTTTACATAGTAGCAATCAATTCTGCTCACCTTTGTTCTGCATGAGACCCAGCGCTATTCGATAGTGATAGTTTGGGATATTCCCTACCCCGCCTCATATTTCATCTCACCTACCATTTCATCCTTACCTACCATACCCCCTCCCCCCTCCACACCATTTCTCTCCACCACCACCTCAACCACGCCATCAATCTCTTTAGGTGTTTCATTTGATAGCTTAAGCGCTTAAGGTTGGTATATAATATGTTAAGTTGTATGTATTAAGTAAATACTGTTGACAGTTCAATCATTTAATTTTGCAGCTCTTCGGAATTCATTCAATTAATCAATCTAATAATATTTCAATCTTTCAATCAATCAGCCATCATTCACCCAACTACTACCAACGCTATAGTAACAGTAACTCTTATTACCTATTAGACTAGAGCAGTTCAGTCGCATTAATTAGCTTGATATAATTACAATACACACCATATATTTAAAAAAAAATATATATATATATAAAAATATTAATTTTATGCCAACCCGACCACAATATAAACATGTAATATATGCGTCGTGTACAATATCTGATTGACGAGAGAGAGCCAAAAATAGATGCCTCTCTCTCCGCTCTATCCTTGTCTCTAACAAATGCCCATCAGTGTGTTCGAGTCCCCCAAAAACGGTGAGTGTGACCAGATGTCTGGAAGTGTAAGAAATATTAAAATACAAATATGAAGTAAATAAAATAATTTCAATCTTAACTGAAAAATTAATTTAATCAAAGTGTGTCCTGTCACATTATGCTTTTTATCGTCGCTATCGTTGTCGTGATTGTAAACGGACATGTCATATTCATCAATCGCAATGCACTATGTCAAGCGCGCATGATTGATCCCAAAAGCGTGATTGATTGAGTGATTATAATGTGCATACGTCTTCATATGTGTATCAATCTCTCACAGCTTTTTGTCTTTCCTGAATCCAGAACTATTCATACATTCAGTGTATATAACTTCTGTAATATAGACAAATATATATATATTATCATCAATCTGTGCGAATTCAGCAATACTTAATCATTTGATGCTGCTTACATTTATTATTATATCTTTTCATTTTACGATCAATTTTATTTCCTTTTTTTTCTCTCTCTCTCTTTTTATTTATATAGTTTTTGGTTTTTATGTGATTTCTCTCAAATATGTAATATATAAGAAACGCTTCAGCGCTGCCTGCACCTGCCGCCGACATCAAAATACTGCAACAGCTACAGAAAGCAAACAACAGTAACAGTAACAGTAACAGTATCGATAACAGTAGAAGCCACAGCTAAATAACAATCAATGAATGATACAATGATAACAAAATGTAAACGAATACAATGACAAAAGATAAAAAAAACCATATAAAGAAGATCCTGAATAGAGGCATGTCTTCACGGCTACTATCCATGGCTTTCGACGGCTCCTGCTTCTGCTCCTAAGTCCCGTTTCCCTGTGCTTCCCCGATTCCGGTGCATGTGCGTTAAGTTGCTATAATTGATTGATTAGCATTATCGAGCAATTGATCAAAAAACCGATACAATATAATCGTACAAGTAAAATGCAGCTTAACAAAGGCAATCGAAAAGCAAAAAAAAAATGCAAAGAGAATATAAAATAATTAAATTAAATTTTTAGGAGAAGTCGAAAGTGATAATAAGCTGATGTTAAAACAATTCGCTTTCACACACACATACACTTGACGCACGCTTAGCACATTTTGCATCAACACACTCACACCCACACCCACACCCACACTCGACAACACACACACAGACACATATTCCAAGTGACAAACAGAATTTCTTGGCTTTGATTTATGTTATGGTTTTTGATTCTGGCTTAATCGAATGATACTAATACCACTTACTTATAATTATACTAATTCAAATATTTGCCTAATACTTCAAATTGCTTTAACTTATACTCATATACACATATATTCAATATATTTAATTACAACAAAAATATATATATTTATAAATATTTAATAATGCAGCCGCTACACAATTCAAAATAAAATTACAATTTCTTCACTTACAATTTGCAATTTCCACAATTCACACACAACCCAAGCCCAACAAACAGCAAACAACATCTCTTATAATGCCCACAAATGATATATATCCTAACAGTTAACAGTTTTCTATTCAACTTGTCACAGAATCACTGAGTCACAGTCCGCGCCAAGTTTTTAAGGCAACAGGGCAGCACTTTTACGCTTCTCTGTTAGCGTTAACATTGGCACTGGCTGCACAACACATTCTGATATATTTGTTGGCATCTACTACAACTACTACTACAACCACTAAATATTTCAAAAATGCACACCAATCAGCTACTAGAACAATCAATCAGCCAATCAATCAAACAGACACTCACACACACACACACACACTAAACTTAACTACTCCATCTCTATCAATCTCTGTCTATAATGTAATCTATTAAAGATGCCAGTTAACAACTACAGTAGTAACTTCTCTGCAACGTTCGTCGCTCTCTTAACCGCGCAGATACACACACCCACACACACACACATACACATACACACAAATACACACCCACACAGACACCGATAACTGGAGTGCGTGCTTGATAAATCAGTACCATATTGTTATCATATATGATTGGTGCTGATTCATCCAGATAGCCTATTAACCTATCGATCGCTCCTCTTGTGGAATCATCTCAGATCAGTTGAGATCGAGTGATGAGATGAGATCTGCTCTGATTGAGATCGGTTTGGAAGTGGAAGGAGCTCCTCGATATGGTTGACTCTGCTTTGGTTTTTCTGTTCATTTTTTGTGTCAAGTTTAACAGCGACGACGCCAAACGCCGGCACATTTTGTTTATTCCATTTTGGCAATACGCTTTCGGTTTTTTTTTTATTGTGTTTTAGGCAACTCTCTATACTATACTATATAAACTATTTATATATAAATATATATAGCTAAGTTTTTCAGTTGTATTGTTCAATGCGGTTCAGACGCAAGCGCAATTTAATAAACAACAAACAGCAATTTGCTTTCGATGTATACATTTACAAATCTATATACCAAGTGCCAATAATATATCTATAACAATAATTTCAACACCATTGCATCATATACATACACTACACTCATACATTGAAAACACACACACACACTCACCCACACACACACACACACACACACACGTACACCTATTATTTGGAGTTTAACATATGTGATAGAAATATGTTTACATTTTTGAATTTGCTTTATTCTCCTCTGTTCTCCGTACTAATTTATTTATTCAACTGCAATTTGATTTTTGTGTTTCGTGTTTTGTATTTTTGTTTTGAAAGTTGAGTGAATTGAATTGTTGACAATATATGATATTATAGTTCATTTTGGACAGCTTGTATAACTTCTTTAACTTATTTCTGTTCTCTTATCGTTTTTCTTTCTATATACTTGTATATCTCTCTAAAAACAACCTTATTTACACACTGTGTTCTTCTTCTACGTTCTTCTTCATACCAAATCGACAACAACAACAAAATAAATTTATTAATTGAAAAATGGAAAAAAAAAAACATATCTAATATAAATATATGTATATATTTTCATATATATATATTTATATATTCATATACGAAATTGAATCGAAATCAAATTTGCATATTAAAACAATCGAAAAAATCAAATTGAAATTAAAAAAAAAAATCGAATACTCGAATATTGCCACATAAAATACAAAACAAAAAAAATGCAATTTAAATTGCTCGAAATATAAAAAAAAAAAAAAAAAAAAAAATATTATTATAATAAATAGGCCCGTCGGCTTCTGGGGCAAAATTGTCGGCTCTTTGTGCGTGATCGCTGGTGTGCTGACAATCGCACTGCCGGTACCGGTTATCGTCAGTAATTTCAATTACTTCTATCACCGCGAAACGGATCAGGAGGAGATGCAGAGCCAAAATTTCAACCACGTTACAAGTTGTTCATATTTACCTGGTGCACTAGGTACATACTTATACAATATGAATATATATAAATGCCATGCTCATGGATGAAACTATAAATGAAACGCTAATCGATTACTTTCTTATATTCATTCAAATCAATCAACAACATTTTGCTCCCCCTCCACCACCACCCATAAACCGCAATTATCTAGGTCAACATTTGAAAAAATCCTCACTCTCCGAATCGTCATCGGACATCATGGATTTGGATGATGGCATTGATGCAACTACGCCAGGTTTGACTGATCATACGGTCCGCCACATGGTGCCATTTCTGAGAACACAGCAATCGTTTGAGAAGCAACAGTTGCAGCTGCAACTGCAACTGCAGCAGCAGCAACTAGAGCAACAGCAACAGCAGCAGGTACTCCAGCAAGTGCAGCAGCAACAGGCGCAAGGACATCAACAGGCCCAGAACGGCCTAAGGAGCACAAACAGCTTACAGTTAAGGCATAATAACGCAATGGCCGTCAGTATTGAAACCGACGTCTGACTACTAGGTAAGAGCATCAGTACGTTTCTATCGAATCATGACACTAGCTGAATGTATAAACTTATAGTAGCAAACTCAACCTTCTATAAGCCACGATCTGACATAACTTTTTCAAATCTCAACCGATTTTCAAGTTTTATGACAATTATTTCAAGTTTTGATACGCACTATAAAACTGCATTCAAAGATTGTTGAAATTCCGACCTTCATTTTGCGACCCCCACAAGCCCTGGTCCATAGGTAAATGTGGGACTTAAAAGGGTATCAAAACTTCTATCTACTGTAACTTTTTTAAATCTCAACCGATTTTCAAGTTTGATGGCAATTATTTCAAGTTTTGATACACACTACAAAACTGCAATCAAAGATTGTTGAAATTCCGACCTTCATTTTGCGACCCCCATAAGCCTCGGTTTAATGGAGAATTTATGACTTGCAAAATTCTCAAAACTTCGATATGCCATAACTTTTTTAAATTCCAACCGATTTTCAAGTTTGATGGCAATTATTTCAAGTTTTGATACACACAAGAAAACTGCATTCAAAGATTGTTGAAATTCCGACCTTCATTTTGCGACCCCCACAAGCCCTGGTCCATAGGTGAAAATGGGACTTGAAAGGATACCAAAACTTCGATCTACTGTAACTTCTTTAAATCTCAACCGATTTTCAAGTTTGATCGCAATTATTTCAAGTTTAGATACACACTATAAAACTGCATTCAGAGATTGTTGAAATTCCGACCTTCATTTTGCGACCCCCACAAGCCCTGGTTCATAGGTGAAAATGGGACTTGAAAGGATACCAAAACTTCGATCTACTGTAACTCTTTTAAATCTCAACCGATTTTCAAGTTTGATGGCAATTGTTTCAAGTTTTGATACACACTACAAAACTGCATTCAAAGATTGTTGAAATTCCGACCTTCATTTTGCGACCCCCACAAGCCCTGGTCCATAGGTGAAAATGGGACTTGAAAGGATACCAAAACTTCGATCTACTGTAACTTCTTTAAATCTCAACCGATTTTCAAGTTTGATGGCAATTATTTCAAGTTTAGATACACACTATAAAACAACATTCAAAGATTGTTGAAATTCCGACCTTCATTTTGCGACCCCCACAAGCCCTGGTCCATAGGTAAGTGTGGGACTTGAAAGGATACCAAAACTTCGATCTACTGTAACTTTCTTAAATCTCAACCAATTTTCAAGTTTGATGGCAATTATTTCAAGTTTTGATACACACTATAAAACTGCATTCAAAGATTGTTGAAATTCCGACCTTCATTTTGCGACCCCCACAAGCCCTGGTTATTAGGTGAAAATGGGACTTGAAAGGATACCAAAACTTCGATCTACTGTAACTTTTTTAAATCTCAACCGATTTTCAAGTTTGATCGCAACTATTTCAAGTTTAGATACACACTATAAAACTACATTCAAAGATTGTTGAAATTCCGACCTTCATTTTGCGACCCCCACAAGCCCTGGTCCATAGGTAAGTGTGGGACTTGAAAGGATACCAAAACTTCGATCTACTGTAACTTTTTTAAATCTCAACCGATTTTCAAGTTTGATCGCAATTATTTCAAGTTTTGATACACACTACAAAACTGCATTCAAAGATTGTTAAAATTCAGACCCTCATTTTGCGACCTTCAGCTTTTGTCATATTTGTTTATTATAGAAAAATTTTGTTGTAATATTTATATATTATCTGCAGTCAAACAAATGGAAAACGGTCGAATCTTGCGCAGTGAAATGTTACGTTGGATGCCAGAAACGTCATCAAAAGCAGTCTAATCTAGAGTTTTATTAATATATAAATATTAAAGTAATAATAAATAGTAAGCAGCGTAGTTGTAAAGTATAACAGAATCTATGAAACAATCTACACACACATATACATATATAAATACACGCACAGAAACAGATACAGAAACAGAAACAGACACAGATACAAACAGCTACAGGCATAAAACGCCAGTTCAGCAGGCTAACGATTGTTATAATATATAATTTTTTTTTTAAATACTGAAAACCTGCAAACCACACACATACATACAGTCAGAGATACATACTTGATAAAGAAATGAGTAAATTGTTGAAGGAGAAATTAACTCGAGACCTATGTTGAAATTAAGCAATTAACAACTAACAATCGTTATAGTCAAATAGAAACAAAACAAAGAAAAATACAAAGACACTGACAAAAACAAAAACAGAAAACAAAATTCAATGAGAATTATCTTAGTAGTCTAATCTAATTGGAGTTTCTTCCTTTCTTTAGAAACTAGCTACAAAACCAAAGACAAACACAAATCAAGCAAAACCAAAGAAACAAACAAAAAAAAAGAAACAAAAACAGACATAGAAAGCAACAATACATACAAACAAGAAAAACAAATATAAAACAATAACTGCTAATCTTATTTTCAACTTTAAATTATGCTCTATTATTCAAATTAGTCAAAATATAAGTAAATTGAAGAAGATGATAAATAAATAAAAACTTGAAAATAATGAAAAAAATATTATAAAAAAAAATTCCAAAAAAAAAACAAAAACAAAACTCTTTTAGAAGAAATATCAACAACAGTAACTGAGGCAATATGAAGGCAAAGTAAAAGATGGACAAGAGTGTGTGAAAACGACGGGAAATATGGGAAAATATTGATTCGAGATCTTGACAACATTCTTAATTTTGCAACAGAAGACCTACATTTAAATTATACTCTTAAGGAATTATTTTGTTAGGCATTGAATACCAAATCAATTTTATCGAAACGAAAATTATAAATTCTAAATATTGATTTCCAAATTAGAAAGAAGCTCCGCCAATATCACATCGAGTTTCCAAACATTTTCCTATAATATCCACAATCATTGAATTCAGCAAAACAAAAAAAAAAATTTAAATTTAAACAAAATTAACACAATACAGAATAACGAATTATACTTACTAATTTATAGACCTTTTTAGCATTTAAGTAGTGCCCCAATTGGCAACAATTTTTCCTAGAAATAGAAAAAAAAGGAGGTGAGACCTCTACTCTTAAGCTTTATTGTTGCGGATCTTAGAATGTTGTCAAGGATTCTTCGTTGTATCACTCTTAAGCACACACACACACACACACACACACACACACACACACACACACACACACACACATACACTCACACACATGATACAACATACATATTTACACAGAGAGAAATGAAACACATGATAATGCTAAAACATCAAACTGCCGTTAAGTTTAATAAAAAATAATAAGTAAACCAAAAACGAAAGAGATTATTATATAACGATATACATACAGACAAGCATATAATGTTATGTAGATGTATATGATGTGCATATGTATTTGTTGCATATACATGCATACATATGTACATTGAAAGATATGCATACATCAATTTGTACATGTATTGATAATAAGTATACATTAACATACATAGCCACATACATACATACATACATCCGTATATGAAAAGCAACTGGTATTTGTAAATAATTAAGTCGGAGCTGAAGCTGAAGCATCTAGACATTGGAGATAGTAAAAGATGATAATGAAAGATCCGGCATGGAAATAAAACAGAACACACACACATACACACAACTACATATATGTGGATAACACATATGTTTACAACAACAACAACAAAAAGCTGCTAATGATACAAAAACAATAATTATACTTAGCAAATTGCTAGACAACAAAAAAGAAACAAAAAAAAACAAAAAAAAAAAAAACTAAACCAAATGAAGATATTTATAACTACTTATCGAACCGCAAGACCTTAAACAAAAACAAATAATATTCATAATTATAATAATAATAATATTTATTATAATACAAATTCAATTATGATGATAAAAATGCAACAGCCTTTCCTCACCCCTCAGCCACAAAATTTCCTTCTCCTCCACTTCACATATATTATAGCATAATGAAATGATCTTCGAAATTGTCTTCAGTTTTTGTATAGCAACTCTCAATATTCATATGTACTATGAATATATATATAATGGTAGTCTATAGTATATCTATGTATCTTTTATATCTCGCATACTTGAGAACCCAACTGATTTATGAGTTCCGAAAGTTATTGTGATTTGTCTTCCGTTTCATCGTCTATCGAATATCGTATACATTCAGCATCAACTTTATAATTTTCACGTTCAATCTAGCGACTTCAACTTTTGTCAAATGCTCGATTAAATCAATTGAAAGCAAACTAATAAATACCATAACTAAAAAAAATACATAAATAATATAACAAACAAAACTGATGTATTAACAAATTGGTTAAGGAATAACAATCTTTAGCAGAGGAGTGCAACTTGAGGGGCACCTAACATGATTCTAGTTAGTACAACTTACAAACACACACACACACATATATACAAACTCAAAAAATAAAAGATATTGGAATTTTCCACTTTTTAAATATTTATTCGAGTTAAACAATGAATCTTATGCATCTTCTACTCGTACTCTCAATATGCTTCCATATCTAGTGACGACATTGACGATGCCTCTAACTGGCTGTATAAATTGCAGTATTAAAATAATACTAAAATATTTAAAAATATTTTTAATTTTTTTTTTTTTTTTTTGGACTAATTTGAGCACTTGCTTTCTAATCCCAGATAAATAAATATCCGCAGCAGAGATATGCGCATAATATGAAAATAAACGAAATAAAAACAGATAACCTCAATTACTTTGGACCATAAATACATCTTACAGACACATACACTCACACACATACAGCATAGCTATATGTACATACAATAGTTATACATATGTATATGTAGGTATATATATATACATACATATATACATATATAGTACTGACGATGCGAAAGAGACAGCTAGCTACGTATCATATCTAGAGTATGTTTCCGTTGAAATCTGCGACTGAATAAAATGTTTTTGATTAATTTGCTGCTTGTTGTAATTAAAAAGAATTTAATACAATTAATAACAATTTCACAGTTACCAATTGTGGAATAATATTTATACCAAAAAGGAATAGAATCGAATCGAATCGAATCGAATCGAAATCATACAAATAATTATTGTAAATATGTATAGACACAATGGGGAATAAAAATAAAATAATGCAAGAGATTCAAATAAATCAAATCAATTTACAGCTTTGAATACCGTCCACACGCACACAGTAAATAAAAGTATTAAAAACAAAAACTTATAAAATTTAATAAAAAATGTAATTAATGCATAACGATGCATCAAAGTGAGGCAACTAATTAAAATGCATATATATGTACATACATATACATATATGTATATATATATGTATGTATATGAAATGTAATGGGATCTGTAATTCAAATGGAAATTCAAAGACAGCAGATGGTGAGCAAAAGAGAAGCGAAGATTAACAAAATGGAAACAGAAGAAGACATGAAAATGATATTAACTATTTTTACGTATACTTGATTTGGCCTTAAGCATTCATGATGAAAATGATGGCGAAAATGACGACGATGATGACGATGTACAAAATTTAGTTGTAAACAAAAGTTGAAGTAACCGTTTGGGCGCCCATACGTGTATTTTTTTTGTATATTGGATATTATATATTATATACTTTATATGAATCGCACGCACACACACACACACATATATATATACATACATACATAATATTTGTATTGTTTTCCATGCAAGAGTTTTCATTTCGATGATTAGTTTTAGGTTCGGTTCCTGAGATGAGATAAAGTACAGATACAGCCAATTAATTAGGAGAAGAAAAACGATAAACGATTATCAAATTAAGTAAAATTAGTAATAATAAAATATGATATGGATAGATATACATATATATACATATATATATATATATATATATATATATATATATATAATTAAACTGAAGAGAAATGCAAATACAAAACAAATGATATTAATGTATGTATATATAAATATTTATTTATATATAGTATACACATACATATATCGTAATACAATATACATAACAAACAATAATTAAAACATATCGTCTTCAAGTCACATGCAAGAAGTTCTTTTTTTTTTTTTTTTTTTTAGAAATATATTATTCTAATGCTAGTCAAGGCTTTTTAAGTAGTAGCAAATTGAACGTGCAACATGGAAGAGCGAGCAAGATAGCTAGTTAGAGAGCGAGAACGAGATCGAGAAAGAGTCGGCAAACAATAATGAATTAGAGAGAGATAGCTTTAGGTTGAGAGTGTCTGTGCGATGTTCAGACCTAAAAAAAACACAAGTGATATAAAACATACATGTAAAAACAAAAACAAAAACTTGCCAAAATAATTAAGTTTAATACATAATACATATTAATAGCAATGATAAACAAAAAAAAAAAAAAAACAACACCAAATCAAATACAGCAAATCAACATATGCTCTGTCTCTCTCTATGTCTCTCTTTCTCTCTCTCTCTCTCTCTATCTCTCTCTATCTCTATCTCCAACTCTATCTCTGTGTCAGCAAATCTCTGCCCAAATGAAGAAAATGTAAGAAAGGTTCAGTTCGCAGCAATCGAAATGAAAATCTAGTCAAATACGCATTTTAATATAGGCATTCTTTATAACAATAATAACAATGATAATAATAATATTAATAATTATAAAAATAGCAGCTAATACTAAAACTAAAATTACTACTAATGCCAATACTGATACTAATGCTAATACTAATACCAGCACTAATAATAATCATAATTACGAAATTTAACTACTGCAACCTTCAAGCTGAGCTTTGCTATTAAGTAACAATTTCCAACAACCGAACTACCAGCAACAAACAAAAAACCAAAGGAAAAAACAAAAAAGAAATCAAAATTATGCCCCAAAAAAAATATCGAAAAATAACTTAAAGAAAAAATAAATATATTTAAATGAATAGTTTTCATATTATCTTACCAAAAAAGGTGTCAATTTGCGTTGCCTATTTTCCAATTTGGTTTAGAAAAATTCATTAATAAAGAAGACTGGAATAAAAGCAAAAACCAAAAAAAAAAAAAACCAACATAAATTACAAAATAATAGGAAATCAACAACAGCATAAACTTACATAAATACATATACATACAAACATTATGAGAGTGTTCGAAATGCATTCGAGTTGAAGGCAATAAAACGAACTTGAATGAAATTGATTGCAGGGAAAAGCAACGAACGCAAAGGACTCTAAGTACTCACATGAGTTGCATTCGCATTCACTTTCAATTCGTTATTCACACACACACACACACACACACACTATTAAAACACTCTCTAGTATACAAAGACAACAGCAGGTATCGAACATGAACCAATGGAAACAGACAAGAATGAAATCGAATAATATTGCTCGGCATGCCGTTAGCTGGTATACCTTTGCCAATAAATAACGAATATATATACATATATATGTCTGTCTGATATTGTGACGACCAATAGAAATGAAATCCTTACTATGTATGTTAATTAATGCCTTTCGAGCTGCGCACAACTTCATGAAATCATAGCATACTTATTGGGGCAGTTTTTGACTCTTCACTTGGCAGAGGTATGAATTCAATATACAACACACACACACACATTCACACACACTCACACACACCCACACATAGATATACAGAACAGAAAAGTATTAGTACACGTGCAATTCGAGTTTTGTTTGAAACCAATTTATTTGAATAGTTCTGTATTAAAGTCAAAAAACAAAAACCAAAAACAAAAGAAAAAAATCGAAAAAATTATAATAGTGAAACGACGATGTAAGCAAGGTAAATACAGCAAAAAATAATATTTGAATGAAAGCGCATTAAAACATGCTGCAAAACTAGCGCAATTCAAGAACAGAGAAATTCATGTAAATTAAGCGTACAATAAATATAGAAAGGAAGAAAAAACAAAACCTAATTCGTACGAATGAGAATGAACTACTTATTATATAAATGCTAAATAAAATACATATATATATATATATGTATATATAGAAAATATATGTATAATTAAAGAAAATATGCCGCAGCAATTAAACGAAAAAAAAACGTTGTTAAGATTCTAAAAGTGAAATGTTTTATAAATAGTTAAACCAAAGCAGAAAAATAACAAAACGATAAAAAAAAAAAAAACAGAAAGAAGAACATGAAAAAATAATAATTATATATTAAATATGATAACAACAAAACACATCAGCTAAGACACAACAAACAGACACAACAACAACAACAATAACAACACTACGAACAATAAACAAAAGCGAGCAAGCACAAAATTTACAATTTTGTCTTTCAAATGAATTTTCATTACTAAAAGAAAATCAAATTATAGATACAAGAATAAAACAAAAAAAACCTTTTTACGCGCCGAATAAATTATAAATTGTAATTGGAATCCAAAAATAATATCTACAACAACAACAACAACAACAAGAAAACAGCTTCAAATGAAAAACAAATTCTTAGCGACAAATACTAGATAAATGTAATATTCGTACATTCTGAACATTCAGATCAGATCTAAACACATACCTAAACACACACACACACATACACACACACACAGAGACAGACATACAGACACACGTTACTTTATAAATACAAAAGCAAATTAAATGACAAAAGTATATAAAAATAAATTATGCTAAAAAGAACAACTTATAAAATACAACTCAAATCGCAAAAATGTCTTTCAATTCGTAGCAGACAGCTTTTGTCAGTCAGCAGAGGTAAGGAAGAAAAAACTGCTTAAGGAAGCAACAGATATTCTGTTTATAGGATTAATACGCTATTAATTTATTTCATTTGTCACATTATCGACTTAGAAGCTAGACTTAAACATAACATATATGTATAGATATATATGTATATATAGTATATAATGTATAACTCTGATGAAGTTTTTCTCTTTTAATTTTATCATTTTTTATTTTATGAATGGTTTTTGATATATAGTCCATATATGGAGGCGGTTATTTACAGTGAGGGGGAATGGGTATGCACTTGGGTAAGGGCATGGATCGGATAGTCGCAAGTCCTTCCAAAGAGAACTTAGAGCAGCATGAGGATGACGTGGTGAGCTGGTGATGTGATGAGGATGTTGTGTGGCGTCTAACAGATTGTCATATCACATAGTGTTTACATATACATATATCTATCATATAGATACTTCATATATATATATATATATATATATATATATATATATATATATATATATATATATATATATATATATATATATATATATATATATATATATATATATATATATACTGTATATATAGCGTTAATTCAGTTTAGCTGCTGGACACGCCCCCGCCTCAGCGATCTGGATTTCGCCTTGGAGGAGGCTGGCGGCCGATATGTGGGCAGGTCAATGAATACGGGCCGATACTCCGGAGACTCCGGCCGCATTGATCGGGATTCGGTTTGCTGCATGTTCGTATAGTAGTTGATCTCCTCGTCCTGTTGCTCGCTGGTGGCAGCTGACTGGCGGCGTTGTGCGGAACGCTCTGCGTCATGGGAGCGTGCCCCATTCACACGCAACAGCTTGAAGAGATTGCGACGAGCGGCCTGATCCTTGGACTCTGCGGCCTCTGTTCGACGCTCCTTGCTGCTGGAGTTGGTGTTGAGGAAGGCTGCCTCTTCGTAGCGTGGTATGTAGCGCGGTTTACGGGACTCCCCCAGACGTGCCGCGTCCCGATCATGCGGCGTCACGTTAAAGCCAAAGAAGCGCGGCGCCTGCACTGAGATTAGGGGCAGCAGCGTCTCCCTGGCATATCGCTCGGCACGTTGCAGCAACTCGCCCAGGCGGAAGGGCAGCAGCTGCACTGTCTGCGGCTCCTCCTGTCCGGTGGCCAGTTGTGCCATCATCTTGGGAGGCGTTGACATCGCGGAGGCATTTCGCCTCGGATTCGCGCCCGCTGCCGACTGAGTGACCTTGCGGACCTCAGCTGTGGCAGGTTCAAGGTCGGGCAACTGCAGATCCTTGCCATGCTTGGCTCGTGGTGTCGTCGCCTTCAGAACTGGCTCCACGATCTCCTCTGTGGTGGCGTCCTCGGTCTGCAGATTGCGACCACGATTGAGCGAGAGGCGTCGATCCTTCAGTACCGGTTCGAAGATCTCGTTTGTTGGTTGTTCTCCAGTTGACACTGGACTGTCGGATAGACTGCGACTTGTCTCGGCTGCCTCGTCCTTGTCCAGGGAGTTGCCCACGAGTATGGGCTGCCAGGGCAGCTCGTCTCTCTGGTCCAGGGGATAGGTTTGATTCTCGGCCAGCTTGAAACTGGTGCCCAGATTGAAGATATCCTTGCGCTGTTTGACGCTCTCCACGCCATCCACACTCGCACTAAGGCCCGTCTCCTGCCCGCTGGAGTCCAGCACCGGAGCATCCGTGCTGGAGGGCAATCCTGCTGCCGGCGACTGTGTCGTGTAGGCACCATAGTCATCCTGGTTGTCCAACTCACAGTTGCCAGCCTGCAGACGCATTCGAACTGGGGCGCCACTGCTCAGCTTTGTGCTGGGGCGGCACAGAGAGTGGCTGCGTCCGAAGCTGTCTGTGAGCACCACCTTGTCAATGTCCCAGTGGGGCAGACCCTTCGATAGCCACCCACTGTACGACTTGTAGTGCAGACTGAGCGTGGTGGGGAAACCCAACGCCGGATGAGGCACGATGATCTTGGATACGATATCGCCAGCAAAGAACTCGGCATCGTCTTTCCTGCATAGGATGTGAGGACAGAAAATGAAGTCAAATTATGATGTCAATGAAGGAATCATGTGGCACTCACTCGGATATTTCGAAGGTCTCGTTGAGGCCGCCGTCGCCCTCGAGTATGGCCTCCAGTCGGCCAATTGTGCGCAAGGGAAGATCGTTGAATGAGTTGAAGATCTGGAGTTGGAATTGATGGGCGCAGAAGGGCTCCTCCTCACGGGTCAGCAGATAGAGTTGACCCCGGCCCGTTGATCTGTCCGCATAGTAGCCCATATTGCCGCAACGGGGCACACCCTCGGCCAGATCCTCATCGTCCTGGGCACACGGGAAGCACTTGCCCTTGAGGAAGTCATCGTAGTTGGCGCAGGGAAAGGCGGGAAACATGCAACGTGGTGCCACCGAATCAATGAAGAACTTATACGCTCGCCTATGATTGCAGAGGGATCGGCCCTCCTCATCCTCCGCCGCTTGGGCAGCTGCAAAGCAACCACCATGAAAGTTGAGCAAATCTGTAGTTCAAGTGTAGTTCATGAAAGGACTTACACCAAATGAAGTCGGTAACGGCGCCAACAAAGAGATTGGAGCAACCGGTCTGCACTCGCCCGCCATTCGGATAGTAGTCCACATGACCCATGGGCTGCCAGGAGCCCAAGCCGCCCAGTATGAGATTCTCGCCATTCGAATGGATCACATCGACGAACTCGGCATCGCTGCTATCCAGCCTCACCTTCGGATGCTGGGCCTCGAAGAGTGGTCCAGCCGGGTCCAGGCCCGTGATGCGGGACAGGCCGGGCAGCTCAGCTCCGGCAAAGCCGGACACATGGGCGCCCAGGCTGAAACCAATCACATGGGTGCGCATCAGATTGAGGCCCTTGTGCTGCTCCAGATGACGCAGCAGCATCGCCAGCTGCTTCCCCACCAGACGAGTGTTTGCCGCCGCCCGCACATAGTTCGGGAACGTGGCTCCGTTCTCCCAGTCCACGCAGATGACAATGCAATCCTCCTGCAGTTCGAATTTCGTATAAACTACATCAAGACTACACTCTTGGCTTAAGTAGATACTTACCACTGCCATGAGGGCTGTCTTCATCTCATAGATCCAGACATGGGGACAGGCGGAGCCAAAGCCATGAACAATGACACGGACGGAGAGCTCATCGAATCCCTCGAGATCATCGATGGATGGCGACGGTGTCTTCTTGGGACTGGAGCTGCTCGAGCTGGACTTCTCTGTGGTGACATTGAGACCGCCTCCAGTAGTCGAGGTCGTCGTCGAACTCGTTGTGATCCCTGACCCAACGCCGTCCGATTCGCGCTTGGACTTCGCCATGGCCTTGGCAAAGGCTGCCGTCATATTGAGAAAGGATAGTTCCATGAGCGGACGATCGGATCGCTGGCGAGTGGAGTAGAAGTAGAACTTGGTGTTGATCTCCTCCGGCGAGGAGGGCAGCATCTCCAGATACGCAAACGGACCCGAATCCTCGAAGCAACCCAGCTCATTGTAGCAGACGCGTTTCACGGCGCGCTTGGCTCGTCCATGTTGCATGCGGCGCTGCTGTTGCAACTGTTCGTGCTGCCACAGCGAGGAATGCACCGCTTCCGACAATTCCGTGAAATTCGCATACCGCTCTGCTCGTAACGCGCCCCTCTCATCGCCTCCATCCGCAGGCACTTCCTCCCCAAACACTGTAAGCAAATAAACCATGAGTCATGAAATCAGAGATTAATCAGATAACTGGGAATTCAAATTTGGCATTCAAATTGCTGTCAAATTTTGTGCCGAGATTAGATTAAATGTGCCCACTAATATATCCATTTGAAGGCAGTTCACGTGCGACACGAATGGTTGACAGTGGGGGGCAGAGGCAGAGATCGAGGCAAGATATTATGAACTATGATGAGTTAAGGAATTATGAAAGCCACGTGCATATCCAAACAGAGATCGTCTTAAATATATATATATATATATTAAAACTATTCTCTGTTAATTTGTCATATTCTATAGTTCACTGATTTTTTGCTTCCCTCTTTGAAGCAAGTATTGAAGGTATGAAAAATATACCAATGTTAAGCAAACATTTAAAATACGAAAGCAATTAAAGTTATCAAGCATGTAAATTATTTATTATTAAATAACTATTTATTAATTAATAAAATTTTATGTAAATTCATAATTTGTATTTTCTTTTTTTATAGTATAGATATGTAATTAATATAAATCTAAGAAAATTTGATATGGTGTTCGAAAACCGTAGCTTTCAGAAATTTCTTTATTGCGTATAAAGTTTTCATTTTGCGTTGTTAGTTGTCAAAAAAAATATTTTATTATTTTTTTTTTTTGCTTTCTGCGCCATAATTTTCGAAACGTGCCGATGACATAACCCATAACCCATCCTATATGGCTGCGCTGATAAATTACCGAGGCGTGATTGTGATTTCAAAATTTCAAAATAACATAAAATTAAAAATAAAATGTATATATATATAAATATATATATGTATATATATCATCGGTCTGCCACACACGAAGCAACCACAGGTGACAAATAATTAATGCAATTATCATTCACATTATGAAGTTGACAATAACGACTTTCAAAGAATAAAGCTCATAAGTTAGAAATCAAGCAAATGATTCCTGGGTAGTCATATGGGGAGTCTAAATTGGACTGTTTTTTTTTTTAATTGCAGGACTCCCTAAAGTAAATGTTTTAATTGAAAAGTTATTGAAAAGAGCAGAATTTTTGCAATTAAATATATTTAATTAAATATAGATGAATATTGTGAAATTTGTGAAAATTGCGTAATTCTATTTTTAAAAATATATAAATTATTATTTTAAAAAAGAAATTAGATTTCTATAAATATAAGTATAAAATTGCAAAATTTGAAAACTACATACTTCTACAAATTTTATATATAAAAATGTATATTTGCAAAAATGCAAAAAAATTATATAAATAAGAATATTTTTAAAAATTGTGTATTTTGTAGCAAAAAAAATTTGATGAAAACTATAAGACCCAAGGTTTAAAATAAAAGCCTCCTTTAAAATAGTTGCAAGAAAAATTCAAAAACTTTGTAACTCAATAGAATACAATTTAAAACCAATTTTTTTTTTGTAATTTTAGTTACATTCCTAAAATTTCAATATCTTCCTTGTATCTTTTAAATATATAAATATTTAATCACGTCGAATGCGTCGTCGTAACTGATGTAACTTAAGCAAGTTACAACTTATCAAGTTTATTATTATTATTATTATTATTATTATTATTATTATTATTATTATTATTATTATAATTATAATTATAATTATTATTATTATTATTATAATTATAATTATTATTATTATTATTATTATTATTATTATTATTATTATTATTATTATTATTATTATTATTATTATTATTATTATTATTATTATTATTATTATTATTATTATTATTATTATTATTATTATTATTATTATTATTATTATTATTATTATTATTATTATTATTATTATTATTATTATTATTATTATTATTATTATTATTATTATTATTATTATTATTATTATTATTATTATTATTATTATTATTATTATTATTATTATTATTATTATTATTATTATTATTATTATTATTATTATTATTATTATTATTATTATTATTATTATTATTATTATTATTATTATTATTATTATTATTATTATTATTATTATTATTATTATTATTATTATTATTATTATTATTATTATTATTATTATTATTATTATTATTATTATTATTATTATTATTATTATTATTATTATTATTATTATTATTATTATTATTATTATTATTATTATTATTATTATTCTTATTATTATTATTATTATTATTATTTTCGCTTAAAGCCCATTAAAGTAACAGTCCACTTATAAGTAGAGAGATTATGGCAATACTTTTCTCTAACTGACATCAAATACTGTAACTAACATATTTTTGTAGTACAAGTCAAGTAAATAAAGCGAAAAGTAGGAAGTGTCATATCTATAAAGATATACTTTCAATCTTAGATAAAATTACATAACTTTTAAAAGGGAACATTCAAAAACATTTAATTGATATATTAGGAACCACTCAACTGGTTTTTTTTTCATTGTTTCATATTTTTTTATTAAAAAAAATGTTGATTAAATTTTAAATATTTTTTTTACATATTTAAAAATATTTAAATTTTATATATATATTGAAAAATATTAATAATTGACATAAAATTTTTGAAAATTTATATCGAATATTGAGAGATGTGATTGCAATTTAAGGGTCTCAATGCAAATATTGGAAATATTTCAGTATATATTTGATATTAAAGACTAAAATAGTATACAAAATAACTATTCGAAATTATATGTACACCAGAGATATTGTATATTTTTTAGATAAGTTTATTTTAAAAAATCTATATTATTCGTGAATAGATATATAACAACTGTCATTATTAAAGCCATTCAAATACTGTAAATTAATTGTCAAGTGAAGCCAATCAGCGATGTGTTTTGTTGTTGTTGTTGTTGTTAATAGATATGTCAGGGTGTTAACTTTGTTTTCGTGTCATATTTGTTTGTTTGTTTTTTTTTTTCTTTTTTGTTGTTGTCACTTTCGTGTTTTCATTTGCTTTTAACACCATGTACGAAAATTGTAATTTTTATATCGAATTTTTTTTTTTGGTATTGCAATCGCTTCTTGCGCTTTTGTTGACTGTTTCCGATTACATGTTGTTACATACTTACAAACACAAATACCCAAATACATAGATATATATATATATATATATGTATATATTACATACCTATGTATGTATGTACATAGCAATGTACGTATGTATTTGTAAAGATTGTGCAATCGTCAAACGCTATGTGAAGTTTGTTTGCTGCTCACACAGAAATTTGTCAAGTGAAACTAGTCGAGGGTCTGCTGCAAATTGGCAACGACGCTCAACACGCCCACACCGGCCGCCCACTGGGATGACCCCGAATGGAACCAGGCCTAAGACTCAGTTTTTAGGTGTGACTGTGACGACGACACATCCAGGCAGAAAATTCAAGCACAATCAACTCAATTAAAACAAATTAGAGAAAAAGTGCGAATTTCGCAAACTGTATGACAAGAGGTGTGAGTGGTGGAGAGGGGTAGGGGATGGCAGGAAACACTTAAAAAGCGGGAAACGTAGCTGTGAGGGATTGACTGTCTGTCTGTTTGTCTGTCTTGTGTCGTGGCGTGTCAGAAATCTGCCGTCTCGAGTGTAGAGCAGCTCAATTAGTTAATGGACTCTACTTACCGCTGAAGTGTGCGCAGCTGCTGAGAAGTAGCAATGAAAGCGCATGTAGATAAATATGCAGCATGTTGTTGTTGTTGCTATTGTTGTTGTTGTCTTTTGAGTGTTTATTGTTGTTGTTGTTGCTGTGGCTGATTATCTAATAAAGTTGATAGCGCCAAATGACATTGATAAGCCGTATAGCAGCATATATCTATATATGTACATATATTGAGTTCAGCCTGAGGTCACTCTCTTTCTCTCTCTCTCTTCGCTCTTATATCTCTCTCTCTCTCTCCGTCTCGCAGTTATTTTGTCTTTTTCTATCAGCTGCTGTCCATGCAGTTCATCTGTTGGCACTTGTCTATTTGTAATTTGTATTTTATTTGCTATAATTTAATTGAATTGCCTTTTTTTCTTTGTAAACATATATACATATATATTTTTAGTGATATGTAGCTACATACGTATATTTGTATATATATTTGTAATGCTTTCGGTATTATGCGTTAGCGTCTCTTTCGCTTTGGTAATAGCAATAAACCATAAACAAATTCACTTTCACTTATTTGTGAACCTGCCAACAGCAGCAGCAGCAGCAGCCGTGATTCGAGCCAAGTCGTGACTGGTTGCTGTTTAACGTCTACTGGTTCCTGGCCATGGCCAATAGCTGTGACTATGGCTATGGCTATGACTTTGTGGTCTTCGTCTTGGAGTCGTCTGATTCACTGACTGACTCACTAACCAACTAGCTGCCTTATTGCAGATGCGCTGGACACTTGGACACACTTGCTGCTCTATGAACCTCAGCGAATGCGCTTGGCTTTGTCTGGGCGTTGGCGTCGTCGTCGTCGTGATTGAATTATGCGGTGGCGGTGGTGGTGGTAGTGGTGGTGTTGGTGATGCTGGTGTTGGCAGTGACGATGGCGATGGCGATGGCGATGCTGGGTAAGAGACGACAAGCTTTCACTTGGCCAATGGCAGCTCCAGTTTGTGACAGATGCGCCAGTGATGGATGATGGTGATGGATGGTGATTGCCCGCTGATTGATTGTTTATGAGCTTCTCCATCCGCTCTGCAATTACAAAAGAAGCAAAATCGATTTTCAATTGCATGCTCCACTCCAACAACAAAAATAATAATAATCACAAAACAGACGACAAACTTGACTACGAGTATGTCTGCATATTGTATAATAAGCCGGTTAAGTGACAGGATGTGCGCTAAGCTCCATTAGCCGTCAGTGTTTCCACTGCACTTTGGTCATTGACCCCAATTGTCTACGAGGTAATAACTTTGGCTCCAATCTCTACAAGACTAACACAGGTCTGCATACACTACACCACAAAGTGCGGTTGTTATATGTTCAGAAATTATTGTATGAAGATGTGTACAAAAATATATAAAAATAATTTTAATAATTTACATATAATGATATATAGTATTTGGGATTTTCAATTTATACAAAATTAATAAAAATTTATTAAATTTAAGGTTCATTTCGATCATTTTTAATATTTTTTAAATTTTAAAAATATTTAAATTTAAATAAAATTAAAATTTTTCAATTCTTCACTTAGTAAAAATATAATAAGCAATCAAAAAATTTAAGGTTCACTTCAATAATTTTTAATATTTTTAAAATATTACAAATATTACATATTAAAATGAGCTACAAAATTTATAATACTTTTTTATTTTTTTTTCAAATATAAAAAATATAATTAAAAATTACAAAATGCAATGTTTATATAAAATTAAAAAAATGAATATAAATTTCTGAATTTAAAGTTTGTTTAAAAAAAAATAAATAACTATTTTTAGCAAGATTTTGAAAGAATTATATTCATTTACTTTTATTTTTGTCAAGTGAAATGTCAAAAAACTTACATTTAAAAAATATTATAACTTTTCGTACAAATATATTTTTTTTATATATTTTCATCAACACAACTAAAGTAAAGCACAACTTCGAATACTTTCCATACTAACAAACTCTGTAGACATTTGGGTCAAGTTCCGAGAGCAAAGACAATAGACAAAGAGAGAGAAGTGTTAGTCATCAAGTTGTCGGCTGTCACATTTTGGCGAATTTTGAGCAAAGTGTGAGAGAGAGAAAAAGAGAGAGAGATTAAGAGAGAGAGATTAAGAGAGTCTGGGAAACTGGGTGACAACTAATAAGTGTATTAAATGCCGCAACGAAAGTGAAAACTTTGACAACAAAAAAATAAGAGGCACTGAAGATAAGTAATCAAAGCAGAAACCGAAAACTCTATGTCAAAACGAAACAGAAATTGAGACAGAAAACGAGATAAAGAGTGAGAGAGGGGTGAAATCGTAACTGAAATGCTATATGGATATTGAGAGTAGGTTTAGCTGTAAATTGATTGACACATTGATTGATGGTATTGACGAGCTTCACTTTCATTGCCCATACGACACGCATACTACGTCATATGTGCTTCTCCAATTAACACCTCAACAAAGAGAGTCTCCGGCAAACTATTTACAAATCCCAACGAGAAGCATTACCCAATCGTTAGATGATCTCTAACCACTTGGGGTAACTTGTTAATCAACCTTAATGAAGTGCATTTAGTCAAGGTTTCGTCAATTAGCCATGCCTCAGCTGCTAGTTGAAGGCAATGCGGGACGATTGAGGACTTGATGACAGTCCGTCAACAATCTGATCTCAATCCACTTGATCTGATCTCCAAATCAACAACGAGTCGTGGCGAACGTGGGCACCATCAATCAATTTCGCGAACCGCTGATGACCGCTGAGAGGCGGAACGAACCTCATGCCCATCAATTTGGGGCAAATGAAAAGCGAAACCCAAGATGAGGCAGCAACAAAATGGAAAGTAAGTCGACAGAATACTATTCTACTAAACGTGACTTTCGCAAGACTTCTACAACCAATGCAGAAAATATCATCATCTGGTGATCATCATCATCTTCATTGCCACTTTCAAATAGATTAACCCAATTTGGGTCCGGCGATGGGTCCGCATTGGCGGCAGCAACTTGATTTTCGCATTTGTAGCTAATTTCTGGCTCATTAGATGAGATTTATGTGGCAACCAGCAACTAGCTTCAAGAACTGGCCTCAGTACAGTGTGCATTGGGAAAGCGAGGAAACTCAGACTGCAGACTAAACGAAATCAAACCATGCCAATGAAAAGCGCAAATGCGCTTGACCAACTGCCGCATCGAATGTGGCATCAATTTGTGCAGCCGGAGTGTGGAGTGGAGTACAGTTTGATTGGCAAACGCGATATGTTGTATGATATGTACTAGATATGTTGTTTCGTGAAGTGGCACAGCCGGAGTCGGCCACCATTTCAAATGGAATGGAATAGCTGAGCCATTAACTTGCCACATGTCTCAATTAGCTGCGACTTTGCAGTGCAACAAACATATATATATATATATATATATAGTACACAGTGGACAGACAATGCTGCCTCGTTATTGGCAAGATTTCGTCAATCGCTTTTGATTGATTTGCAAAGCACAGAGCTAGAGACAGTTTCAGTGATTGTTCAAATTTTTTCTTTCTATTTATTTATCAATTTATTGGTCTGCCACTTGCCCATACAAAACAAAAGACTTAGGCAACGAACTTGGCGCGCACCCAAAAATAAATGAAGAAAACAATGTGTTAAGAAAGCAATAAAACAAAACAGATAAACAAACTGAAAAACACAAATAAAAAAAAAATAATACAAAATAATAAAAAACATTTTGGGAAATTGAAAAACCATAGAAAAAATAAAAAAACGCAAATAAAATTTTAAATTTCCTTAGCCAATTTTCGCATGACAACATGTTGTATAAATAGTTTCCTGTTTGTTACGTTGTTGTTGGAAGCTTTAGGAAAAAGGCAAGAAAATTCAGAAAATCAAGCAAAAGGGAGGCAGACAAACTTGGACAGCCAACATGAAAATGTTGCATGCACCAGTAGTATGAGGAAAGCCAACGGCGCGTGAAATTTCCGACGTTATTTTAGAGTTTCCTCTTGCCGCCGTCGTTGCTGCTGCTTTTGCTGTTGCTTCTAATGTTGCATGCAACCCATATACAGCATGTAGCAGTAGTATGGCTGCAGTTTTAGGCGGGGGGGTTTTCACAAGAATTTCCACATTGCCACAGTGGCAAACTCATTGTCCATGCAATGCATGCAACTGCCGCCAATCAACAAGTTGCCAAGAAGACAATGCCCCATAAATCAAGCAACAACTGCAACTATATATACATAATACATATATAGGTATATGTAGAAGTCCATATACCTATGTACTTCATATGTGACCCACTTTTTGGGTGACATAGCAAGCAGCAAGTGACAGGCTGCAAGGCATGCCGACCTATTGCCAAAGAAGGCAAAGACAGCTGAGAGAACATCAAGTCAAAAGAAAAAGCAAGATATGCAGGTACTGTGAGCCGAATTAACAAGTGACCCAATTCAGAGAGAGATATAGAGAGAGAGAGAGAGAGAGAGAGAGAGAGAGAGAGAGAGAGAGAGAGAGAGAGATAGAGGGAGAGGGAGAGAGAGAGAGAGATAGAGGGAGAGGGAGAGGGAGAGGGAGAGAGAGTTCACTGAGACAAATGAGAAGAATGAAATGAAAGGATTACTAATTTAGAACAATCAGATAAAGTTAGAGAAAGTCGTCAAGGGAGAAACCAAAGAGAAATATAGAAGTGAGAAAAACAAACATTTAATTTAAGAATAAGAATACGAATATAGATTATTATATATATTGTATCTAACTTCAGAAAATATAACTAATAAGGCAGAAGAACCATTTCCCATAGAGATGAAGTTACCTCAACAATAACAAATAGATGTAATGGGAGATTTAAAGGCAACAGTGGAAGAGTTCTCTCTAAGAGAATATAGAGGAAGAGGGAGAGAGAGAGAGAGAGAGAGGTGTCATTTAATAAGCACCTGAAATTACCGGAAGCGGAGCTGTTGAAGAAAACTGAGAGTAGGTCAAGTGTGACCTCAGTCAAATGCGGGCAAGTGCCCATAGCTGGAGATGGGAAGATGTTAGAGAGATGGAAGGGAGAATGGGAACTTAGAAACTGTTCTCATTTTAGAGAATTATATGAGAAAAGTGGGCATTACAATTGAAAGCAGTTCAAGTGCCAAATAAACTTAATGGAAGAGCTTCTAATAAAAAAAACCACAGAGAGTGGCAGCGAGACAAATAGCGGGAGAGAGACTACAGAGAGAGAAAGATATAGAGGAAGAGATAGAGAGCTAGAGATAGAGAGATAGAGAGACAGAGAGAGAGAGAGAGAGAGAGAGAGAGAGAGAGAGAGAGAGAGAGTGAGAACAAAGCGAGCTGACAACACAAGCAGTTAACAAAGTGTAGGCAGCACATGTCAAGTACCAAATCCAAGCACTTTTAACCAACTTGACCCATTTCTTCACATTGTCAACACACACACACACACTCTCGCACACACACACATAGGCACACACTTGGGCAGTTGAAAAGAGAAGACATGCCAACAAATCATCATTACAGGCAAAGAGCACAACTAACAAATCTACTTTAATCTCTGGCAATTAAATATCTTCTGAGACGAAGACGGAGACGGAGATGAAGTCACGTTTCTTGGCCGCAATTGTTGTAACTCCGTATAACATATAAGTATGTATGTGTATTGCCCAACTCAATAGATAATTCTCGATAAGACTGTGCCACTGGAGCACTGGAGCACTTGCCCCCAATGCGAGAAGCAATACGATATGTATCTATATACATACATATATATATTCCTACATAACTGGCTCACCAAAATAATTGCAAGAATAATTGTGGCTAAATGGAGAATTCAACTCCGATAATTTGTATAATTATAGCTGCCAATGCAAAATCGGTTCAAATCGGCCAATTTAATAAGAGGGCAACGGCCGACTTATGGCACTAATCTCAAGTGTTCTCAATTGATATTAGGTGTCTATAAAAATATATTAATATAGTATTAACTAATAAATTATAGAACCATTACATATATTTATAAAGACTGTAACTAAAGTTCCTTAAGCTCTCAGAACTAGTTATTTGTCTTTAGTTATGAAAGTGCTGTAAAAATCGCTAAAATTTTGGCCAAAACATAAATTATCGCACTGCAAAAGTTAAAAGTAAACAGATTTTATGAAAATACTGTTTTTTTACTTTTCACTTCCAGACACTTTTTTTTGGCTATATCTCGGAAAATATCCATCAAAAACACCTCAAATAAAAAGCAAAATGATATTTAAGAGTCTTAGAATCGATAATAGAAACAAAAATTGGGGTACAATTTTTGTTGGATTTTTTATGATTTTGTCAAGGGGTTAGTATGCAATATAGGTCGAAAAGTCGAAAAACTGATAATGGTGAAATTGTGAAACAACTTTTGATGCAGAATATTTCTGGAATCGAAAACAAATGCGAAACTTCAAATATATCACAATCGAATGATTTTTGACTAAGTTATGGAACTTCAAAGTTAGAAAACGAAAATTGTGATTTGGGATCATTTCCAGCAGCACTTTTGACCATATCACTGGAAATACTTAGCAGAATATCTTGTAATAAATTAGTAAGTTATGAGTCCCAGAAACGATCGAAGTCAATAAATGACTTTTAATTTTTTGCTGAGATTTAAACAAATAGTTATGCAGAATTAAAGTGATTTTAAGAATTTTTTTTAAGAGAAAATTTACAAGTTTAAAATAAAATATAAAAATGATCAGATATCAAAATTTTCCATTAGAAAAGATTGTTTGCATTTTGGATATTTTGTGAGTTTTCGAGTCAAGTTTTCCATTTTGTTGAGCTCAATTGACTGATGGCCTTGCACATGTCAACAGCCATAACAACAACAACAACAACAACAGCAACCACAGCATCAAAATTCATAATAATCATTATAACAACAACAATCATAATGACAGCATATGAGCAAGCTAGTCTCAATCATTGGCCGTTAACTGCAGGTGAATTATGTTAACTCGAAAACGACAATAAAGTGTTTAAATTTAAATTTGTTGTTGTTGTTGTAAATGTTGTTATTGTTGTTGTTGTTGTTGCTTTGTTGCTGCTACTTGTTGTCGCTGTCAGTGCGGCATTGAAGGAATTTATGCACTTTAATTGAAAACAATTTTCGACGCTGAAGATATGTATACCCTGTGCCCGCTTATGCTGCCATTTGGGGTATGCTACACACACACTCCCCACACGCCCATATGTTTATTCGAATGCAATGTCTATTACATGTATGTATGTACATAGTCCGTTGTCAATGCGTTACATCAATTGTAAGCTATGCATTTCAAATTTAAAAGCAAATCGCTGACACTTGCACCTGTGAAATGTGATTTACGAGCTCATTAAGAGCGGCCTCGGAAACAGCATGTATTCGTCAGATACATTTCATGTGATGAAAAGTAGCGAATGTTCTAAACACATACTATACATATATGTATGTGGATTTAATATGCAAGTTCAGTTAATGATAGTAAATGAAAGATGAAAAATTGTATTTCATGTGCTTTCGTGCTGCATGCATTTCTTTCACAGGGTAGCTGCTGGTCGTGCATACCCGCTCAAACAGAGGCAGCAGCTACTAGTTGTTAGCAGCGTTTAGTTTGCACTTTTGTTGATTTAGACTTTACACCATGAATTTGTTTGCTGCTATCAAAATTGGCTGCCTTTTGTTTGGCCTCTCTTTCTCACTCTCTCTCTATCTCTCTGTCTCTTAATCTATCTATCTCTCTCTATATCTCTGTATCTGCAATTCGTGTCAATGTCAGCTTCATTTTTTTCTGCTTCTTTATTTTTGGTTTTTCTTATGATATTTTTCTTGAATATAATTTTTTTTTTCTTTGTATGCACAAAGCAGTGCCAGGGAGAGTGCGAGAGGGGGGAGGAGGAGGAGCATACATACATGCATACATATGTAATTCGCATTCGAACGGGTTTTTGTTTTTTTTTTCTTGGCGCCAGCAGAGCATGCATAATACTTGGCCAAAAGCTCAAGCAATGCAAGTGAATCGAAAATTAGTTGTGCTTTTCTTTTTGGCGACAAACGAACTGCAGTTACCACTACATGTGGTGGGTGCATGGGAACAAGCAGTGCAAGCAGTTCAAAATGAAATGAAAAGACTGAAGCGACAAACTTGATATGCGATGAGAAAACTATGCGGGAGATGTTTAAAGAAACTAAAAAGAAAAGACTGTCGATTGTTGATAAGCGAAACCCGACGATCATGATGTTCACGATTATGTTGTTGGTGATGACAATAACCGTGCTCTACAGCAACAACAACAATAACAACAGCAGCAGCAGCAGCAGAGAAGCGGCTGCTGTAACGTTGACGTTGTTCGGCTTTTGGGGCCCAACTCACAGGTTTCACTTGAGACGCGTGAAAGTTGCGCTTCACCGCAACAAAACCAAAACCAAAACCAAAAAACAAAAAACACTAAACAAATTTAAAAAATCAAAAACAAAACGAAAAAAATTGTAACCAATACAAGCTCATAGCACAACTTCGGCAAAAAGGGCGGGCGGACAAAAATACAATACAGCCGAAAACAAAAAACAAAACAATGCAAAGTCCGCAACGAATGTAAAAATGAGGCATAAACAAAACACTGACTGCAATTAATATACGCACATTTCTTTTTATGGTTGTCAATATTGTGGAAATCTCTTGTTGTTGTTGTCAGATATCAATGCTTGCCACACAAACTTGCCGCATCGTGCAACAAACCAAAAAAAAAAAAAAACATAAAAATAAAAATAAAAAATGCACAAATCACGGCGACAAACGCACGACACAAGAAGCCGACGCGACACGCGACGCCAGCGACAACAGTAAAAAATAACTAATAATAATAATATTATTAATAATAATATAAAAAAAAAATCTCAAAACGAACGGAGAAACAAAAACGGAAAACATAAAAACTTGTGGAGGGAGTGCCACACGCGTTGCCGACAGAGACGAACCGTCAAACGTAGCTGCTGATGATCAACTGAAAGCCACGACGACCGCAAACCGAATTAAAAGTTTGCCTCGGCTACGCGCTTTAGCTTTAACTTCGACTCAGTGCTGCCAATTTAGCGTTTTTATAGCCAGATCATGTAATTTTGAAACTTTAAAAGCAAAACCATTTACTAACATTCTATTAGTTATATTTTATTATAATTTTAAATTTTTTTTTTTTAATATATGCTTTTTTATATGTGTTTTATTTTATTTTTCGAAAGAATTATAAAAATTTTATAATGTTAGTTATTTTGATCTGTGTTCAGTGACTATATTGTTTCTGCGTTCATGTATATTATCTAAAGAGTTGCCAATTAAGGTAGTGCACTTTAATCAATATATTTATAAATTAATACTATCCTTTTTTTATTTATAAAGTTATAAAATTATATATAGATATTTTTATAGTTCGCATACAATTTATTTCGTTTTTTTTTTTTTTAAATATATGTACACGGAGGCAAAAAAAAAATATTTGATTAATTAATATTGGAACATTACTAAATAGCTACGTAAACATGGTTAATTTTCAATGGGACCATCACTATTGACGAAATATAGGTTCGATTATTCAACATATTTTATATTTATGGTTTCATAGTTTTATTATATACGGCAATTAATACGTATACAAAAATTATCAATTTTCTTTTTATCAAATTAATTTTGTTTTATGCTTTTTCTAGCCTTTTTTTGCGTCATTTTAGCTACGTTTTCTCATAAAATGCTGTCAACACTGCTTCGATTTCGGCTTCGGTTTCGGCTGCGAGACTTCGGCTCAGCGACTTCGGGTCTGCAAATCACTGCAGGTGGCAGCGCTGCCAGACTGTCGACTGCCGACGAAATTGTTGTTGCTGCTACTGCTGTTGGTTGTTGTTGGTGTTGTTGGTGTTGTTGGTGTTGTTGGTGTTGTTGTATTTTGGAGCATTGGCAGCGTCGTCACCCATTACCTGTCGCGACACGTACGATTGCCAAAATGCCCACAATAACAACAACAACTACAAATAGAAAATTGCCAAAGCCAAGAGATATGGCAGTACCTCCAATGGGGGGAGTGAAGTGTCAAAAGGGGGGGATATCGACTCAGTTTCGTGCTTGCAACAAGGGCCAATTGAAAATTGCTGCCACCGATGGATACAGAGACGGAGCCGGCAGCCGGCAGCCAAAAGTTCTCAATTGACCCACTTTCGGCAGTTACCAAAATCCAAACACGCTCCACCAGCAGCCCATACCGCTTAATGAAAGTCCCCCAAATCGGGTATACATAACTTAAAGATATTGTATAACAACTACATAAACATACTATCACTGACCATATAACATTCTTACTGAGATACCCCAGTTCGATGCGAGACAAAAAATATTTAACTAAAAATCGGGGATGTATCATAAAATAACTAAAATTATAAATTAAGTACAATGCATTAAATTAACAATTAAATATTTTTAAAATTATATTAACTAAAAATAACATTTAGTTTAAAAGTTCAAAGTGTATATTGTAAATCTGGAGGTAATCATATAAGGGGTAAATTTATCAATTAAACAAAATTAATTAAATAAGGAAAACTGAATAGAAATTAAATATCTATAAACATTGCATTTAGGAAAGAAATAAAATGAAGTTAAATTAAATTACATATTAGTATTTAATGGAAATGATTGTATAATTCTAAATTATAACATTGTCTAAAATTAGAATATAAGTTTAATTAATTAACTTAAGAATCAATATTAAATATATATACAAATTAGAAAAAAGTAACACTTAAATTATGCCAAATTCATTTAACATTAAAATTATAGTATTTAAAAGAAAAAATATTATAAATCTGCGATGAATAAAAAAAGGTGTAAGTTAAGTTAACTTAATTTACAAACAAAAATATGTATATAAATTAAATAATTTTAATAAGAAATCGTTGAGATGAATAAATTGAATGAAATAAAAATGGATAAAATGTATTTTTATTTCACGATTTGGGAGGTCGAAAAATTCGAAATTCCTTTTCCCAAAATCGAGATAAATATGTTACCAGGCGAACAGAAATCATCAGAAAGTAACTTGCTCAAAGCACACCCTTAAAAGTATGCTATAAAAAATTAATTTGCACGTACAGCTTAAAAGTTTGCTACAATAAAATGTATTTATTTATTTAATTTTATTATTTTTTTATTGTAGCATATAAACAATTAAATATTTTGGATGTCTTTGGAAGTAGAAATATAATTTGGCACTCGAGAAGATGCAATATTGCCCATAAATTCTAAACATTGTGCTTCGAAACACAGTTCTAAGACCCTTCTTGCAGTGCATGAGGTCGAAGCTCAAGCAGCAGGGTATAACGAGTGCCAGCATTCCCCACATAAGTATATATCTTGATTGAGAATTCCACATTAATATACAGTTGCCCAACACACCTTCCGGGCAGTACTTCGAAAGCAGTGTTGCCAAAGTCTCTCGGATTTTTGAATGACATTTGAAATGGATCTAAGATATTGTTATCGTAATATCGCGCTGAAATTTATATTCGTTTTCGCTAAGTTCGAAAATACTCCCAAAAATCTCAGAAGAAAAAAAAAAGACAAATCTGAATTAAATCAATTTAACTGTGGCTCGAAAAGAAAGTTTAAAGAAAATATAGTTGAAAAGTGAAACTCTCGTTTGTAGAACAAATCACATGGATGATATCTCGGAATGTCAGAGAAGTTAAGGAATTACTTAAGATAAATAATAGATAAGTCCAATTGAGTAAATTAATACAAGTAAATTTGTTTTTCATATCCAAAATAATTTTATTTAACACTTTACAAGACTTAAAATGAGGAAAAAAACAAGCCAGTTTGCTAATTTCAAGAGTGTTCGACTATAAGATGCCCTGTGTCAAGATCTTAAGACTTGTAAGTTTAAAAGTCGAACAGCAATCAGTAAAATGCTAGAAAACTTGAAAATTACAAGGACGATTCGAATGTCCTTTGGCCAGATGATAGTCCTTGTTGAGGCGCATCGATTGGCACAGGACTCTACAGGATACGATCGAGTTATAAGGAACATTTTGAACGCTGTAAAGTATAAAAATAAAATCGTTGCACCTAATTTACAGGGTATTCGGTGGTCGTAAGCGTTGACGTGTTTTATCGCTTTATTTAACGATTGGAATTTCTTTGCGATAGTTGATAATTAAAATAAGATTTATTACATGTTGCCCAACTTGGATTAATTGGACAACTGGCAATTTGAGTGCTCCAGAAGTGAAGGCAATCGAATGCGGTGGCGCCCACACACACACACACACTTATACAGGCATACACATGGAGTTAGACCTCATCCGAGTGCATTTCAAGTTTCATTTGTAAGTCTTAACATTAAAGAGTATAAAAAATACAGCACAACATCAACAACGACTTCCATTATCCCCCTGGGATTTGTTGGAGCGCCAAGCAGGGATTATCATAGATTGTATATATATATTCATATGTGTGTGTGTGTGTGTGTGTGGGTAACCTGTTTTCCATTACAATTACATAAAATATTGAAATATTTGAACGCAATCATTATCAGCATACGCCATCTTTAACTTTTCGCCAAAAAGCAGAACAGAAATACGTCACATTTATAATAATTAATTATAATAATAATAATAATAAAAAAAATAATTGATTTTTGTTTTGTTTAGAAACTATATATGTTGATATCTGTATTATAAGTAAATCGAACTGTCATTTCGGTCGATTTATGAAATAGGCAACAATTTTCTTTAGCTGTTGGTTGGTGCTGGTGGTCCTGGCGGTGTTGGCATTGTCCTTTCTTAATTTCATTATGTTGGTTTCAATCAATTTTGCAATACATCCTTTTTATTGTGTGCCCACCGGTTTAACCCTCCTGACCAAAGTCCTCTGTGAATTTGCGCAGCTTCTGCAGATCGTCCTCGTTGACAGTCGGTTTCGTCCTTGACAATGACTTCAGCATGTCGCGCTGCAAGGATAAATCAGTCAGAGATGCAGCTGGTTGAAAAGGACATCTGGGGATATAATTACCATTGTTACTGGCGGTTCGAAGAGCTTGTCACTGGGCACATCCATCCAATTCATTTCAACGGCACCCGCATCTCCCGGCGAGCAAGGCACCAGCAGATCATCCACAATCTGCTCCTTGTTGGTCGGACTCGGTCCGCTGACCCGCTTGAAGTGGGTGGCCGTCTGCACCTTGCGCACCGGCTCCATGAGGGCATCGCGCACCACAATCGATATATCCGCGCCAGAGTAACTGCACACCACGAAAGAGACGGCAAACAGCGCATATGAAAGAGATAGAAGAAGTATATTGTTAATAATGGGAATCATTTTGTGATGTTGTTTCGCTGCTCACCCATCCGTTTTGCCAGCCAACTCCTTGAGATCCTGCTCTGTCAGCACGTGCGTCGTATTGCCCAGGTGAATCTTGAACATGACGAGGCGAGCATGGGCTTCCGGTAGCGGAATGTAGATGCGCTTCTCGAAGCGACGACGAATGGCGGAGTCGAGCACCCAGGGTATATTGGTGGCGCCAAGCACAAGGATGCCATCGGTGTCGTTGCCAACGCCCTGCATCTGTACGAGGAACTCGGTCTTGATGCGGCGGACGCTGTCGTTCTCGTTGTCGGAACGGGCGGAGCACATGGAATCGATCTCGTCAATGAATATAATCGATGGCTTGTGCTGGCGCGCCAGCTCGAAGAGATTCTTGACCAGCTTCTCGGATTCACCCAGCCATTTGGACATCAGATCCGAACTGGATACGGAGAAGAATGTGGATCTGTTGGCCTCGGTGGCGACAGCCTTGGCCAGATACGATTTACCGGTACCGGGCGGACCGAACAGCAGGATTCCCTTCCAGGGTATACGTTTGCCGGTGAAGAGTTGTGGGAACTTAATTGGCAGGATGACGGCCTCTTTGAGGGCCTCCTTGGCGGCATCTAGACCGGCCACATCCGACCATTTCACCTCTGGTTTCTCGATGACGATGGCGCCCTCCAGTTTGCTTTGCAATTTCTTCTTCTCGGGATCATCGCCGTCCTCATCGTCGCTATCGCTCTTCTTGTCCTTGTCGTCCTTGGAGCTGTTCTCGCCGCCCTCCTTGATCGGTTTCTTCTTGCCCTTCTTCAGATACTCCTTTAGCTTCTCCGCTCTGTCCAAGTACTGTAAACACTTCGCCCGTATCGAATCCTTGGCCTTCTCTCCCTGCGCCTCATCTGCACAATCCAAGCAAGAATATCACATGCGATAATTACAGAGTGGGAGGAGATGGAGGGGCGTTATTTCTACTCACATTTGATGGTATGCAGAAAATATTCGACGCCGTGCTCGTAGAGACGCAGTGCCTCCTCGTAGTTCTTTTTGCGATCCTCTTCGGTGGCCTTTGTCACCAAATCGATGGCCTTCTGCAGTGTCGTGCCACTTGCCATTGATCTGATTTCCTCTTAACTGCAACACAAGAGAATTCATTTTAAACCGAAGCCTTCATCTCTCTCTTTCTCTATCACACACACACACACACAATTAGTATCAGTTTCAGGAGTGACGTCACGGGCCGAAAACTATACAAGAGAGATAGAAAGAGATGGAGAGAGGCGTGGACCAGTAGTGGTCATGATGCCGCACCGTGTTTATCGATTTTATCGATCAACATGTGATGTCAAAAGTTTTAACAATTTTACAAAAATATCAATTAGTATCCTTCTCACGCACTTCTTCAAAATATTCAATCCGAATTTTTGCCTATGACTAATATACGCAGGCAGCAGCAGCAGAAGTAGCAGCGGCGCCAGCAGCATTGACAAAAACAAAGTGCATGACGAACACCAACACCAACACACTGTCACTCTCACGCACACACAACAAACAGGCGATGGAGAGGCATGTATAGCGCGGGAGTCCGGGACCAAGAAGAAGTGTTTGGGATTCGTGTTGTTGCGCATTACTCACCTGTTTATGGTGCTATTTGTTGCTTAGGCCGTTGTTAATTGTTACAATGTATCGCTGTTAACTTTGAATGTTCAATATACGACACTGTCCAACATCAAAATAAATAAGAAATCGAATAATAATTTCAACGGAATGACGACTTCGTCGACAAACTCTATGGCTATGTTTGTGTGAGTGCGCAATTGTGGCGGTTAGACGATAACATATCGATTGCAAAGCAAGCTCGATAGCAACTGGCAAACAACAGCATATACTTAATTTTTGCGAAGTTAATTTGTTTCACTGTCCCTCAAATATTTGCATAATTTTTCGAAAAGCCTAAATATAAACTTTTAAAGTTATTCTGTAGGGTAATATTTAGTAATATAAACTTAATGTTTGCGAACAGCTAGTTGTCGCTGTTGACGCACTGTTAACGCAAATTTAAGACTTAACAGATAGGTTCGCACTGTTAACGCTCAGCTGTGCCTGTTAATAACATTTATTTGCGCAGCTGGTGCGCCATCTGGCGGCATTGTTGCGAAGTAAGTAAACGCTGTTAGAAACAGAAGATGAAAATTGAATAAAATTGAATGTTCTTTAAATTTGTCTAACCTTCGCTTGTCATATTTTATCTAATGCAATCCGGATATTTGATGAATTCGCAGCAAAAACAAAATCAAGTTGCGCATGCAAATTCCACGTTGTTTTGCTTTTTCATTTTTTTTGTTTTTTTAGTGGAGTAGCATGTCCCGTTTTTGTTGCAGTCCCAAACAGTTAAGCGACCAATACTCTCCCTTCCTTCCTCTCACTCTCGCTCTAACACTCTCGCGCTCTCTCTTTCGCACTGCCATACGCGCCTATGTTCACATGTGCGAGAGTGTGTATGTGTGTGTAGAAAACAATCGTCACACGCATTTCGGGAGAGTTATTTGAAGCGAATGCATGCGTCTCGCTCTCGCATACGCGACGCTGGGCATATAATCGCATGCGAGACATTCTGGGCCACGCCCACGTTTGTGTGCTATGTTTATCCACATATCACCCCTATGAGCACATGAGAGAAGCGAGTGTGTGTGTGTGTGCGTGAGAGAGCACGAATACAGGCAGCCGTATGCCATGTGAGCGAGTAGGTATGCATGTATGTTCGTTTATGTATTGAGTGCGCATATGAGAGACTCTCGCCAGGCGGTTATATACTTGCATGAGAGTATTGTATACATATGTGTATTAGTGTGTGTGAGTGTGTACACACATGTGTGTCCTTTTTCGGGTTTGCCCGTTAATACAACAACAACAACAACTCACAACTGTTAACTAATTACGAAAAGGCAAATGAAAGTTTTCTGTTTCGCGTCAATTACGAACTACAGAAGAGGAAGCTGCGTGGTGGGGTGGATAACAGGGTGGTGGGGGGGGTGGTTGCGTAATGCAGAGTATGGGGTCCGCTATGCTGGAAAGAGGAAGCAGAAGGAAATACGCAGCGTAGTTGTCACCAAATAGTTTGAGGTTAGTTTGCAACATTTGAAAACAATCACGAAAAGAAGTATTGTATATTTTTAAGCAAATTTAAAAATGTTCAAGTTTTAATTTTAAAACGTTGTTTCGTTGTTCATTTCTTCCATTTCTTTACCGCATTATTTTTATTTTTATTCTGTTCCGCTTTCACTTTCACTTCTGTTTTCTGTCTCTGATTTAGAACAATTCCCTCATTTTTATTTCCCAAACACAGCTTCTCTTTCTTCTCTCTTCTACCCTATTTATCTCTCTTCTTTCTCTATTTCTCTTGCTACTAGCATACATACATATGTATGTACATATGAATGTATTTAAACTAAAGTTTCTCCGTGCACAAATCAGTTTTTTAGAAGGGGGGAGGGAATATTGTGGGGGTGGGGGTGGGGGTGGGTAAGTTGTTAAATGTAATAAAAGGCGTGGGAAAGTCACTGTCGGAGTATATAAAAATATGTACATATGTATGTACATACATATGTATATAATAACAACTTGCAGACTACAGCATACTATGCAGGCCAGGTTATTAACAACGTTGCGCAAAATACTTGAGAAATTTGCTTCGCAAAGACAAAGAATTTAACTAATGAAGTAAAAACAAAGACTTTAAAATATCTCTAAATATTGCCGGATATCTCAAAATAAAAAAATCATTTGTTTTTCCCCAAAAAAATGAAAGTTACTTTGAGAAACCAGAAATTTGCCAAATATTTGTCGATTTTCAAATTTTTTTTTCATTTTTCTTAATAATTATAATCTTAGTTTGAATCGGCATCAAAATGTAGCTAAGTGATTGTTAAATGGTAATAAAAGCAATTTCTCCAAAATCTGTACTAGACATTTTCTCAAATTTGAGAAGCCATATCTTTGCCAAAAATTAACCGTATTTCAAAAATTTTGCATTTTCGTAAACGGTTTTGATCCTTTTTAAATCTGCTTCAAAAAATATTATATTTTGCCACTTTTAAATTTTCGCCCATTTTTAGTCATTTTTCAATACTAACCCTTTGATAAAATGTAAAAAAATGAAAATTTCAAAATCGAATTTTTTGCCACCATTCGATTTCTGGCATCAAAATATGTATAAAAAACTTCATCGCAGTCGACTAGGAGCAAGATTTTAGAAAATATGCCCAAAATAGTGAAAAAATGGCAAAAAAAAAACCAGATTTTTGGTAAAAATGATATTCTTCACAGCTTTGAGGCGCCATAACTTTAATAAACCTCAACCGAATTTCAAATTTTGCATTTCTTTTAATGGCTACAATCCTAATTTGAATCGTCATCAAAATGGTTTACATACTTCATAAAATGTGTCTAAATGATTAATAAATAATAATAAAAAATATTTTCAAGTATGTTTTGAAATATATTCCACAACTGTTGAGCAACGTTTTTGGCTATGAACATCATTGCATAAAATTATGAAGAGAGTATTGTAGGCGCTGTAACTAATTGTGTGACAAGTGCTGTATTAAGCTGTGTGCGGAGAGACTTTTTTCTTTAGCAGCTGCAACTGTGTGAGTGTGAAGTGAGGAGCTCTTCGTGCAGCTATCTCACTCTCGCACTCAAAGACTCTCTCTCCCTCTCTCTCTCTTTCTGTCTCTGTCTCTATCTCTCTCTTGCAGGTTAGTTGCTTGTATGAGAGAGCACGGAATAAACTTGGGTGTGAGAAGTCGTCACAGAAAAAAGGAACCAACGAGGGAGAGAGAGAAAGAGCGAGAGAGAGAGAGAGAGAGAGAAACAGAGCGAGAGAAAAAGAGAGAAAGTGAGAGAATGAGAAAAAAGAGAGAAAAATGAGAGCTGGAAAGATTTGCTGCGTGTAAACTTGACTTTGAAATTTGCCTCATTTGCACTTGCTGCAATTGCACCTGCTGTCGTTGCAGCTGCCACTGCCACCGCCTCTGGCGGTGTTGCTGCCACTGCCACTGCCTTAAAAAGCGTCACACAGCCGCCTCCATTCCAAGAATTTTTCTAGTACTTGCCGCATAGCGTTCACTCACTTGAGAATTTTTATTTACTTATTTATTTATATGTTTCGCTTTTATTTTATACGTATTTTCATCATCATTCGTTGGTTGTGTGCAGAAACTGTTGCATTCTTTTCGGCGCCATTGCGGGGCAACTGTTGCAAGTGGCAAGAAAAAACGGAAGCAGAAAGATAATTTGAAAACTGGTTTACCTCAAATCAACTCGATTTCGTTATCATGCAATCAACCAATTTCAATCAACTTGTTAATGCAACTTCCAGGGGCAATCTTGATAAGCCACAACCGGTTAAATGGATTAATTGTAAAAGGATCTGATCCAAGGATGTGGCACATACCTTCTAAATGAGCCTCAACTCGATTCAATTAGACTACCAGATAATTGACAATCCTCTGAATATGTCTTTGATTTCATTTCTTACATTTAAGGTCGTTGCAAGTAGGTCGCTGGCACAACCTTCTTTTTACATAAGAATTTTATATTTTATTATATTACTCACACACATACATACACACATAGTGTGTGTGTGTTTGTTGCACGTGCTTGCACTTTTACTTTGCACTTGCCACATTTTTCTCGGCGTTTTATTTGATATGCAAGCGGCAGGAAAAAAAAATGTTGAAAGACATAAAGGAAAAAGTAAAAGAGAATCCTTGCCACAAAAGCGCCGCTACTTTCTCGCTATATAAAATATACATATATATTTTTCAACACACACACACACTCTTATTATCATAAGTATGTGTGTGTGTGTGTGTGTGGTGTCTGTGGTGTGTCTGCGGCAGTGTGAAGGTTACGAAAATTCATTTTTAACCTAGAATCACCTCTTTGGAGGCCGTCAGATTATCATAACTGCACACGAGGAACACCGACAGCCGTCGGCATTTAAGGACTGTCATTTCAAAAAGGACTCCCCTCCTCGCAATTGCCTCCTGGCATCCCCTAAACGCAATCAACACTGGCATCAATTCAACAGACTGCAGCTTCATCATTTTCAACTATCAATCTTAACTAAGAATATTTCAAAAAATGTTGATATGAAATTTTGAAATTTTGAAATAATATGTTATTAATTAGGAGCATTAAAATAAAAGTGTATATTAAACATACTTTCACTCACTATTGAATTTTCCTGATTATAGCACCATCTTTAATTTTAAATGCAATAAATTGAACATATTTCGATTCCAGGAAAAATGTGCCAAAAATAGTCCTAAATCGTCATTTCTTTCATCTCACTATACTCGTAACTTTAAACTGTAATACCTCAGCCAATTTTCAACCGACTTTGTTGAAATTTGACATTTTGTCAATGGTTTTGATACCAGTTTAATTCTGCATTCAAATTTTGTTAAGATTATTCGTTTTTAACTTTTCGACTTTTTTTTTAACGATTTTTCACAATAACTTGACAGAATCATGAAATATCGAAAAACAAATGTATCCATTTTTTGACTTTTATTGATTCTAGGACTCATAACTAGCATTTTGCTTTTATTTTGAGGTGTTTCTGATAAGTATTTCCTGAGATATGCATAAGAATGTGCCAAAAGGTGACCTGAAGTGGCTTTTTCCTTGATTTCAGCATGCCAGTAACTTTGAACTATCATACCTCAGCCAATTTTCAACCGACTTTGTTGAAATTTGACATTTTGTCAATGGTTTTGATACCAGTTTAATTCTGCATTCAAATTTTGTTGAGATTATTCGTTTTTAATTTTTCGACTTATTTCACCGATTTTTCATAATAACCTCTTTATAAAATCATGAAATATCGAAATGTATCCATTTTTTTACTTTAATTGATTCTAGGACTAATAACTAGCACTTTGCTTTTATTTTGAGGTGTTTCTGATAAATATTTCCTGAGATATGCATAAGAATGTGCCAAAAGGTAACATGAAGCGACTTTTTCCTTGATTTCAGCATGCCTGTAGCTTTGAACTGTCATACCTCAGCCAATTTTCAACCGTTTTTAATTTTTCGACTTATTTCACCGATTTTTCATAATAACCCCTTGATAAAATCTTGAAATATCGAAATGTATCCATTTTTTGACTTTTATTGATTCTAGGACTCATAACTAGCATTTTGCTTTTATTTTAAGGTGTTTCTGATAAGTATTTCCCGAGATAAGGTGAAAACTGCGTCAAAATCGATATTTTTGTAAAATCGACGTTCCTCCTACTTTAAGGTCGCATAAGTTTGTCAAATGTCATCCGATGAGTGGGTCTGAGTGTGATTGGCTTGCGCTATTGCGATTAATCACATACAGTTGCCAGAGCCATAAATCATGGTCGAGGAAATGTTCGTGCAACTCATGCCACATGCGTCGACAGCTAACTGACCCAAAGCCGCACAGATAGCGGTTGCCACATATGAAAACACACGCATACATACACACAACCTAGGTGGGCACGAACTGAACACACGCGTAACCTTTGCCACTGACTCGTTCCACAGTGTGTTGAGGCTCATCCTCGTCCTTGTCGGAATCGCAGTTGTCACATTTCCATTTCCCAACCCGATTTGCAGCTTAACTTAACGATACCACGATTCACAGTGGATCGTCATATATTCATATACATATACATACATATGCATCATACATAAGTATATATAGATACATGTATCCTCCCCATATTTGATATGTATTTTGACCATTTGGAAGGTACGTGGGTAACGGACGAAGGTCCAGTGGCGGACAGGGGTCACTTGCGGTATTAAATATTTTGAAGAGGGTCGCATACCTCATTTCTGAACTTGATTTATGTGAAAGCAGATCGCGCGCGAATATGAATTTATATCCTATGCTCAGGTCGGACCATCTGTGGGTAGCGTGTGTGTTTCACGCCCAGCACTTGAAGCGGTCCGGTCCTCACTGATCAAGGGTTGAACCTCTGCGCAGAGGTTATTTCTCGGTCAACTACTAGCGCAAATAATATTTCGAAAATATATTTCTGAAATTAAATGAAATTGAAAAATTCAATTGAAAGTGAATTTGGAATTGAAATATTACTACGATTATTATAGAAGTGAAATTGAGAGTGGAATTTCGCTGGCAATATTATGATTTTTGTGAAGAAAGGAAACTTGGGGCAACAATGATTTTGATTATCATCTTTATTTTGCATTACATTTTATTATGTTGCTTTGTTTATTGTTGCTGCCAAGGACTCACCTAGATGCCAGGATATCGCAATGCGTAGCGCAGTGAAGAGGAGAGCGGGGGGGGGGATGGGTTGAGGTTTGAGATTGGAGCCAACAACGATAAGTAGAAATAGAAAATTGCGGCAAAAGCATCATCATAATTTTATCGGATCATCGAAGCGCACAATCAATGGCTGCCAGGCATACAGCAAACACAACCCAAGACAATCCCGCTAACAGCGATTCGATACGCGATTCATTCGATATATCTTATCTATTCATATAGAGAAGGCTGCCACAGTTTCCATTTGTGGCACGATGCCGATGCCGATGCCGATGCCTCCCTCTGTCCATACAGACATCCACAGACACTGACGAACGCACATCAATCTGCGCATAATGGCGACGGGATAATAGTGTTTGTTTTCAGTATGCAAAGGTATGCAAAATACACACACACACACACACACACACACACATAGATATGTATATGTATATACAATTTGTGTGTATGTTTATGTGAGTGGGACATACTCTTTTTAGTAGCAGCAAGTCATGCACTTTGACCCCAGTCAAGTCAAGTTCAAGTTTTCAGCTAATTGGAAATTTAATTCAAATAGCATTAGTAATGATTTAAAACCTTAATTTTTCAAGGATGAAAATTAATAAAAAAAAAAAATATATTTTAAAAACACCACAATCTTGAATTTTAAATAATATACTTAGTAAATAATACATATTTTACATTATTAGTTAAGTTATGTTAAGAATTAAATTAGATTTAAATTCTAATTTAAAAAATTACATAAAAATAATAAAAAAATAAAGAATTAAAAAAAATGGTATGAATTGAAAAAATTATATTTATTTTTAATATTAAAAAATTAAAATAAAATAAATTTAATTAAATTACGATTGCAAATTTTAATAAATTATATCTATGTCAAGTAATTAAAATTGTTAAGAAATTTCCAACAAATTTTGTAATTAAAATAAATTAAAATAAAAAAACTTAACAATTTAAATAAGAAATTTTAAATTCATTGTTTTACATATTTTCTGGTTAGTGTGTTAACCTCTTCGTTCTGAGTGGCTTCAGAAAGGGGAATTCAATTGTTGGCGGCCAACGCGGCGTATGCGCGATGTTGGCAATCTGTTATGCTGCCGTCGACGTCGGCGTCGCTGTCGAAGTTGACTTCGGTTGTTGGCGTCAGAGGAATATTCGTATATTTTATGCGGGATTGTTATTGTTTGCAGTCCGCTATTGCTGCTGGGCATGAGTTATCCTGACAGTTATCATCCATCCAATGCGGCTCATGTGCCTCTGCAATCCACAATTTGTAGGCCGCAATTATGGAGTGAGCTCGTATACAAAGCAATGCCTCTCTACCTTGGCCATCAGTTACACACACCTAGACATATATATTTATATATATATTTGTATATAATATACAAATAAATGTATGTATGTATACATATGTATGTATGTACACGCGCATAATGTTAGTTATAAATAAGCGCGCGCCCATCTAATTTGCATAGAATACGAGCCGGAGGCTTGAGGCAGATGTTTTCGCTCACAACCATAGCTCGAATGATGATGATAATCATGATAATCATGATGATGATGATGATGATAACCCATAGCCCATAACCCGATTCTCAAACAGCAGCTCCGAGACCGAGGCACCTATGCATGCCTGAGGAGTAGCCCGACAGCCAAGGAACATGCACAGAAAACTGAATTCATGTCACACAACCTGCCAAATAACATGAGAGAGAAAGAAGAGAGAGAGAGAGAGAGAGAGAGAGAGAGACAGAGAGAAACAGAAAGAGAAAGAAAAGACATTCCAACACACACATATGTGTAGCTGCGAAAATTTGATTGATTCCACAAAGGGTTGTTAGACGCACACCGAAAGTCATTTTAATTACAGGATATGACTTGCCTCAATTTCGTTTCGAAAACTCAGTTTCAATTTCAATTTTAGTCTTCATCACAGTATAAGTGTCAAACGGAACCAGAAATGGGAAATTCTCAGATTGAAAGATGAATTTGAAATTTCTGGGAGTTAATGAGCAGATTTTGATGTAATTGGTTAATGAACTGGAACTAGTTCAATTTGGAAGTGATATAAAAATTATAAAAAAAACTCTTTATTTTTTTTTTTGATTTCAAAAATTGCTTAATGAACCGGAACTAGTTCAATTACACAACTATACGACACTATACGACTTTCATTAATCCATAATTTTATACATTGATGAATAAGCAGTAACTAGTTCACTTAAGAAAGTGTGATAATTATAGATAAATGGTATATTGCTTAATGCTCCGGAACTAGTTCAGTTAGAAAATAAATACGAATAAATTGAACAGTAAAACGGAACTAGTTCACTTAGAAAACTATACAAATAAATTGACCAGTAAAACGGAACTAGTTCACTTGGAAAACTATACAACAGTAATAAAAAAAAGTGTATTCCCTTACATAAGTATGGAATATTGCTTAATGAACCGTCACTAGTTCATTTAACACATTATATATTATTTATATTTATGTTATATTTATATTATTTTAGAAAATTATAATAAAATATTATATATAGTATAATTAAGTTGTAGAAATATATTCAAATGTTAATGATAAAATTTGGATTCCACTTAAAAATTATATAAAATAAATAGAAAAGTGAAAAAAAGTTGAACTAGTTCAGAAATGAACATTAATTAAATTCGGGCCAAAATGGTGGCATAATTCGACAAGTACTGAGCACGTTGTTGCTCCAACTTCAACTCCAACTTAACCAAGTTCCCTTTTGGCTAAATGTTAATATATGATTCTCTCTCCTTCTCTTTCGGAGTGAGCGTGTGTGTGAGTGTGTGTGTGTGTGTGAGTGAGTGTGTCCTTTCTTGTGCTTTCTGCTTTGACTGGCAATGGCAATGGCTGCTGCCCAGGATACACACATACACACACACACGAGAATCGCAAGGATGCAAGGATGAAAATATCATACGTATACATATATGATATGTAGGTATGTATCTGGGCAGGGTTGTCTATATACACATAAGACGCTCATGTGTGAGTCTATGTATGTGTGTGTGTGTGTGTGTGTGTGTATAATTGAGTATCAGTTTAGTGTCTGTGTGGGAGCAAGGGGAGCTCCTGCAGGAGCAGAAGCAGTAGTAAGCTGCGAGTGAAGGCAGTCAAAGTTTTATTAATGTGGGTGGCATTGTCGGTTGGAGAGGGATGGGGATGGGGATGGGGATGGGGAGGTTCGCTCTTTTTGTTGATTTAGCTGACAAAGTGGGTTGCCATCTACAGCTACACTTCAATGTGTGTGTTTGGGTCGCACTGTAGCCAACGGCTCCTTTGTTGGTTCTCCTCGCGCATTGTCTCATTTATCATGTGCACACACACGTCCTGACAGAGAGAGAGAGAGAGAGAGAGAGAGAGAACGATGGAGATGAAGAGAGATGAAGAGTGGGGAGAGTGAGCTAGCAACATATACAATAAGAGTGTGTCAGACAGAGAGATAGAGAGAGAGTGGGAGTTGGTCTCTCTCTCTCTCTTTGTCTAAAACTGAGTAGAACTCGAGGTAAATGTTATCAGTGCCATTTGCAAACCCAACTGGAACCCATGTGTTGCCGTTGGGAGTCGATTGCCAACATCGATATATACATATACATGAATATATATATTCATATACATGTATATGTATGCATATGTGAGAGGGTGGGAAGTGGGTGTGGCAGCAACAGCAATGGCGGCAGCAGAGGCAGCGGCAGCGGCAGGTGAGGTTCGGTTTCCTCAGCCTGAGTTTGGGGTCCGCACAAAGTTTATATTTTCAATTTGCTGTCATTCGTATGTGTGTGTGAGTGTGTATATATGTGTACATGTGTGTGTATGTGTGTGTATGTGTGTGTTGGGCTAATGCATTTGTGTACTAGTTGGATTAGGGTTGCTGCTGCTGCTGCTGAGTACATTTGTTAGCGCTCTGCTGCCGCTGCTGCTACTGCTGCTCTTGTCACAGCTTCAACTTCAGCTTCCACTCGACGTCGCTGCTGCAGTCGCTGCTGCAGTCGCTGTCGCAGTCACAGTCACAGTCGACGTCAACGTCGCTGTACGCTCTTTGGACAGCGTCCATATCAATCATTTGATGGCGTTTTCTTTGCAGCTTTCAAGCTCGCTAAATGTGTGGGCGTGGCATGGAAAATGCAGTGAGTTCGTCATTAGAGAGGAACAGAGAGAGAGAGAGAGAGAGAGAGAGAGAAAGAGCATGAGAGTGAGCGTGAGTGAGAGAGGGACACCGAGAAAGAGAAACTGAAATAGAGAGACATAGACAAAGAATCAAAGCGCAGCAAAAACTGTCAACTTCTGGCAGTTGATTTGTTTTCTAATGGAAATCGATAATTAATCGATAAACTGGCTTGCGTAACGCACATGCTTATCTAAATACTTTAGTAAATATCGATAACTTTATTAATAAAATTTATCGTCGTTAATAATAACTAACAACTGTTTTAAAAAAAATTTAATGAAGTAGATATGTGAACGATTTAAGTTTTTTTTTGTAAGTATCGAAGAAATTAATCGATTTTTTTAAAATATTTTTTTTTAGATTGCAACATTACTTTTGCTGACTCTTTGTTAGCGACAACAAAACACACAATATTACAACGATACTATCGATAATTGTGCGAATTTTTAACCGACTTTTGCCTATCGATGAACACATTGATCTCGTTATGTTATCGATAAGTTAATATCGATAGTTGCAGATTGTTAATTGTTGATACAAATGAATAAATGAATAAATTACTGTTGTTGGTTGCTCCAATTGGACGCCATTATGGCAATACCTTCAACATGTGGCAGCCACCAACACACTCACATATACACACACATGCGTATATACATATATAATAAATGTATGTATATATGTTTCGAAGTATATGCCAATGGAAACTTAAATAACTATTTTATATCCATATAGCTATTGGGGCTCATACAAGTACTTGGATCTTTATGTAGTTGAATAATTTTCCAAATAAATGGCTACTAGTTTTAGGGCGACCAACGGCAGCAAACCATTTATATACATATATGTCTGCGAGTGTGTGTGTGTGTGGGGGGGGGGGGGTGTGTGTGGATTGAGAGTGTAGTTGTGGCGTGAGTGACATGCCCATGGCGCATTCATTAGCGCATGTGGATGTGGCTGCGGATTCGGATGCGGATTTGGCCTCGTTCTCGCTTCGTTGTTTCGCTAAATATCTATTACCACCCAACGAACCAAGAACCCAACCACCCAACCACCCAACCACCCAACCACCCAACCACCCACCCACCTAACCGCCAAAAAAGAAAACATTTCGCTGTACAAGTTTTGGTTCGGCAATTTATGGTTAGAAATTTTGCATATGGGACGCCTCATCCTGAATCCCCCCTGAATCCCCGCTGCTCATGCTGCTCCTGCTCCTGTTCCTTCGCCAGTTGCTTCTCTATCTTGAAACTAACTTGCCTCAAAGCTTCATTCGGGCTCTGCTCACCATTTTTGGTGGCTCTCAAGTATGCTACTGCATGCACACACACAGTCAAACACACACAAACACACACTCGCACACACATACACATTGGGATTCTGAAGATGAAGCTGGAGCCGCGCTAATGCCGCTTTTAATTGGTGCACACAAACAGTGGCCGCCCCCCAACTATGTTGGCTCCACAGTCGCCATAGCGCAAATGGGGGTGGCGGCGGGGAGTGGGGATGTTGTTGGCAAGGGGCGGGGCATGTGTGGTAATTTAACTGTTAGCTGCGTTGCTGGCGACCAAAGTTTATGGCTAAGTACGAATACGAGCACGCACATAGAAAGTCCTGGCAAAGTCCTGTCATAGTCATAGTCATAGTCATAGTCACACAACAAAGACAAGGCAAAAGGGAGTGATAGAGATTGGGTGGAGGAAAGGGAGGTGTTGTTGAAATAACGGAATATTGGAGTACATAGCGGCAAGGCAACGTTTGCCACGCTATATGCCTGCATGGCTTAGGATGTGCACCTCATCCTCATTCTCCTACTCTAGCTCATCTTTGTAGTCATCGTCATCGTCGTAGCTCCTCCTAATTGCAAAGCCGCAACCCGTTCGCTGCCTCCCAATTGTGGCTACCAGACTTTCATCCATCCATGTATGCATACATGTATGTATATGTGTGGTTTTGGGCTGGGGAGGGGAGGGGAGGAGTGTGGAGAGGTGGCAACGTGTCTTACGTGTTCAATAATACGAACTTTTCAGTTAGACACATCACATACAATCACACGATGGGTGTGGCACTTAATCGTGTAATGTGAAATTTGTAGATTACATTTATTTGCTTAAGCAATTTATCGATAATTATGTTACTTATACCATAAGGTATTTCTAACAAACAAGAAGTTTTAGCGAAAGGCGAGGGTTGCATTATGTTATGCCTGAAACCGCAAATTTCACATAAATTGCATAAACATAGTGATTTATCGAAGTTATCGATTTACGATATACTAATAGGTGCTACATTAACCACTTAAATATGCATGACAAGCTATCGAAGTTATCGAATTTCGATATACAATCAGGTGCTAAAATAGCCGGAGAAATATGCATAGCAACTTATCGAAGTTATCGATTTACGATATGCTAAGAGGTGTTACAATGGCAGGTTAAATATGCATACCAACTTATCGAAGCTATCCAATTTTGAAACACAATTAGGTGCTACGATAGGCGGTTAAATATGCATAGCAACTTATCGGAGTTATCGATTTACGATATGCTGTTAGGTGATACATTAGCCAGTAAAAAAGCTTACAATAAATTTAAACTATAACTTTAATATCTTTAATTACTTTGAACTAATTTTTCGCTTTCTTTTGATTTCGATAACTAATCGATAACTTAGCTTTCAAATTATATGCAATGTTCTAAACGCATAACAATTCAGCATTTTTCAATTAATTCAAAGATCAGTTTGCTACTTATGAAAACTAAAAATTTCTTGTTAAAAAATTGATAGGCTAGTTTCGATAATTAATCGATAGTCAGCCAATGTCATGTGAATGTCGTATGGGTAGCTGAGCAACTCATTTGAAAGTGTCTGTTCCGCTTGGATTACGCATCCATGAAACGCATTGAGTTGTCACTTTTTGCACTTTGCGGGTTCACGCTGACTGATAACGCAACGATAACGATAACACCGAGAGAGTATTGCAAATTGTGAATTGGCAATTGACAATTGGCTGAGGAGCTGTTTCAGTGTGAAATTGAAATTTCACAATGCTGACATTTATTGACAAAGCCTTGATTAATGATAAGAATCGCGCTCACACACTCTTTCATTCTATTTTTTGTCATTGTTGTAGGGGAATATCCTTGCGCAAGGATGCGCCGTCTGCCCTTGACTGTGTGTGCGTGTGTGTGTGTGTGTGTGGCCGTTTTAAAATGAGCACTTGCAGAAGACGAAAGAGCTCGTTAGAATTTTGACATAAATCAAATAGCAGCATTTCTCAGCCATCCATCCATCCATCCATTCATCCCATAAACCATGCCCATATCTACATATGCATGCATGTGTGGTGTGTGTGTGTGTGTGAGTGTGTGTGTATGGGTGTACGCAATCAGGCGTGTTCGGATCGCATTCAAATGCGCGTGTGCAACATTATGGAAGGAACCGCGAAATATCTATTGACAGTTGGGTGTCATGTTTATGCCGAGCTTGTTATCCCATTTTGGCAACATTGCGATTTATGGATTTGTTCCCAATCTCATCTCGAACGGGCGTTACGCACCCAAAAATATAAAAAACTGAGCGAATAAATAAAGGATACATCCAGCATAGATAGCTACATAGATAGCTCGAATACACATTGAATAGATACAATACACATTTTGCCAATTTCCTCGTTGCTGTTTTTTTTTTCTCATTTTTTGCTGCCTTATGAGATTTGTGTGTCAAATTTCCATTAGATATTTCACATACACCATTTACCGTTCACCGTTTACCCCGTTACCCCGTTACCTCTTCACCCGTTTTCCTCGTTTGCGTTTTTTTTTTGTGTTGTTTTTCGGTTTGCCACGCCAGGACATGCAAATGTCAGGACCGCTGATTGCACGAAGGGTTACAGCCAGGGTAACACAATCTCTTCACTCTCCTCTCTTCTCTCTCTCTCTCTTTTTTGCAGTTGCAAATTTGTTGCTGTGTCTCTCCGTGCGTTGCGTGCAGCAACCCCGACCCCGTGAGGGTCCTTCGCATACGGCAAAAAAAAAAAAAAAAAACTGAGAATGAAAAAAAAAGGATGCGAGTCTTCTGTGTGTTGGATAATTTATTATTTTGTAAGCATTGAAATGTGATTTTTTTTTATTGTATGTTTGTTGGATTTGAATGCAACAGCAACGCGTTGTTTAAATTCGAACAATGAAAGTTGATTTACATACCGAAACGACTGACAGCACGTTGTTTCTCGCCTTGCCAATCTCGCTGCTTGTTTGTTACCCTTTATTTTTATTTTCACATTTTCATATTCATTTTTTTTTTTATATATATATACACAAATATATTTATTTTTAGTGCAGACTGCGGTAAATTGGGCACCCCCATGGTCTTCCCTTGGCTGCAGCAGGACGACATCGGGACGTGTCGCTGTGTGATGTTTTTACGGTCGTGCCACAAACAGGGTGGGAGGAGGTGAGGGGCAAGGGGGAGCAGTCAACATTTATTAGAGTTCTCGTTGAGATCCTTGTACATAAAGGAGTCAGAGGCAGATGAGCAAATCGATGCGATTTTTATGCGTCACCATTCGCACTTTGATTAGGATTATTGATTGCGTATCGAAATTGCCAGCTATCTATTCACACACACACACACACACACACACACACACACACACACATGCAGCAATTCACACTCAACTATAACATTATAATATTGTGGCAGTTGACTGTTGACAATTTTGCATTTTGCCACAGTCAATACTTCAAAGTCCTCCAGTGAATACCATGATTATGCATAGTGACTACAGGCAGTACTTGAACTTGATGTTGTCTTTGAGATCCTGAATAGAACGGGAATCCTTTTGGCATTCGATCCTAAATCATCTGAAAACTATGTTATTAAATGCTATTGCATATTTGCTAAAAATAAAGTCCCTTCACAGGTACAGCATTACTAGAATATACTCAATATCTTTATTCACACATCAGGACACCTTTGGTTATATCTCGGGAAATATTCATCAGAAACACCTCAAATAAAAAGCAAAATGCATGTTATGAGTCCTAGAATCGATAATAGTCAAAAGATTGGGATAAATTTTGTTTACGATATTTCATGATATTGTCAAGTATGTTAACATAGTATGAAAAATCGGTCAAAAAAGTCGTAAAATTAAAAACGAATAATTTAAACAAATTTGGATTAATCGCATATCAAAACTATTTCCAAAATGCCAAATCTCATTGAAATCGCTTGAAAATTGACTAGGGTATGGTAGTTTAAAGTTGAAGGTATACTGAAATCAAGGAAAGGGTCACTTCAGGTCACTTTTTGGCACATTTTTAGGCATATATCGGAAAATACTTATCAGAACCACCTCAAATAGAAATCAGAATGCATGTTATGAGTCCTAGAATCAAAAAGCAGTCAAAAAATTAGGGTCGAAAAATTTTGGGCTTTCATGATTTTGTCAGGGGTTATTGTGCAAAGTGGGTTAAGAGAAAGTCGAAAAACGGAAAATGGCAAAATTTAAATTTATTTTAATGCAAAGTGGTATTGGTATCAAAAACAATATCCAAAATCACATTGTTTTTTGGTACAGTTATGGCACTTTAAAATTAGGAGACAGCTGCATTCAAGAGAATATTAGAGAATTTTAGTTAGTTTTTGAGCAATTTTTACAGTAATCAGATTTGAATACTCCTCTAACCGAGTTGAATGTCAGTGAGTTGCCGATAATTTGACTGATTTAGGACTATAATAGCTGTGGCTTTGGTTAAGTTGACTAATATAAGTATCAAGTATAACAAACAAGAGCAACAACCGTAACAATAACATTAGGAAGAAGAGCAACCCGCAAAAGAGTTTTCAAATGTAGAGCAAGCAACCAAATTGTATGATGATGCTGATGATGCGCTGTGAAGGAATAATGATAAGAACCCTTTCGACCCTCCGCAATGAACCCTTAACCCCCTTTGTTGTATTGTGTCGCTGACTGATGAGGTACCCCATCCCTATTGCTATCTCTGTCCCTGTCCCTATATATGTATATCCATCTCTGTTCAGTGTTGGTGTGTCTGTGTCAGTCTGCGTTGTTTGCATATGAATGTTGCTGTTGCCGTAAGTATCTGTCAGATACTGCGGATGCAACTGTCGAATTTTGATTGTGAATATGCGGATTATGGTATTTGCGCACGTATAATTAATTGAACCACATGGTGCTACCGTTACGGTTGCTGCCACTGCCACTTCCACTGCCACTTCTGCTGCCGCCGTTGTGTTGTGTTGCATCTACGTGTCTGCTCAAAATTGGTTGCCTTGTCCCCTGTTCTAGCCACTGACTGCAACTGCCTGTTTGTGAGTCGTGTTGTCTGTGCTGCAAATTTTGCGGTTTCGTCCTGCACTGCGGGAGATGTGCATCAATCTGTTCTGCTCCCCTCCCCCTTCCCATCACTCCTGCTTCCCCTCTCTCTATCTCTCAGCTTATTTAGGCAGTTGAGAAATTTGCATGGCAATGCAAATCTGCACATCTGAGCATTAAAACTGCGACACTATGGATTATTAGCTCTTTCCCTCTCTATCTATCACATTCTTTCTCTATCTATCTCATTCTTTCTCTCTCTATCTCTCTCTCTCTCTCTCTCTCTCTCTCTTTGTCTCTCTCATGACACAGCAAAGCCCCGAATCACGAACTATCCTACAAAATCGCACAAATAGAACTGCATTGATTGGTAGCCTGTGCAAGGTTCACAAGGATACAAGAATGTTAGTTGATTTACTCAAGACTCCTTGATCCCGAATTGAACTGAGGGATGATCATTAACTTGCATGATCATGCATATTATGAGGAGTAATACTCAGGAGTTGCGACTCTTGAATCTATCTCTGAGTATCTATGCTCACTAATTTTTATTGGCATATCCGAAATATAGATAACAGTTAATATAAATTTAAAAATTACAATATTCACAAGAATATCAAATTTTTAGAAAATATTCAAAATTTAGTTACAAATAAAAATCTATTAATTCTGACTTGAAAAAGGCTAAATTAACAGCTCTGCTATTCGAGTTTCTCACAACAAAAAAATAAATTTATATAAAATAGAGTTCTAAAGTGCAATAAGCAATATTATATATTCTCATTTTCGAAAATTTAATAAGTTAAATATTTAAATGCTAGTTTAATATTGAAAATACATAAATCAAGACGGAAAAAGGCTAATTTGGCAACACTACTGCTCTACTTATAATTTAGCTTCAATTAAAAACTTTCAATAATTAAAAGAAATGATATTTTTTTTAAATATACCAGAAATGTAATTTTTCTCAAGGCTAATATGACAAAATGTTCAAAAATATCTTGTAATTTAAAAGATAAGTATAGCTAAAAAAAAGCTAAATTGGCAACACTGCTACTCATTATATGTATGTGGAAATAAAAATTGATGAATATTTCTAAATTATAAAAATTTAAAGAATAACATTAGGCTCGAATAATGTAATTAATCTGTATTAAGGCCACAATAAGAAATTTTTAAAAAATATTCTATAATTATAAATAGATAAATACAGCTGAAATAAGGCTATATTGGCAACACTGCCATAGTCTCCCATTGATAGACAACAGTCAGTGAAGTATATAGGATGATCAATGCAGCTGCTGTCGAGTCACGTTGAGATTTATTGCCTATAACGTTTTGGTGAGTTAACAACTTAAGAAAGAAAACAAAGTATTCAAAAAAAAAGTAAATATATATATATATATATATATATATATATATATATATATATATATATATATATATATATATATATATATATATATATATATATATATATATGTATATAACTAAAAACTGAAGACTGCAGCTAAAAAGAAAGGCAGAGAGAAAGGGGAAAAGTTGTGGGGGAAGGCACGTAGAACCGAAGGGTGGCATAGGGGAAAGGGACCGTACAAAGGACTGCATAAATGCTAACGAACTAACTAACTCAGGTAACTCTCACTACAAGTGCAGCCACATGTATGTGTGTGTGTAAGTGTGTATATGTGTGTGAATATGTGTGTGTGTGTGTGGCTGCAAATAGCAGAGTAAACGCCGTCCTCAATCACATGTCGCGGCACACGCCGTTTGCGGTGTTTCATTTTTGTGCGGTTTGCGACGCTTTTGGCTGGCCCCACATGTGAAGTGGATCCCATGTACATGTACTTAATGCAAACACACACACACACATATATGTATGCATGAGTATATAGGTATGTATGTATGTGTGGAGTGTTGACTTATAGCGGAGCAAGTCGAGTCATATGCTGAATAGTATTGCTCTTTTGTCCTATTTGGGATCCTTGCTTACCGCAGCCATTCACCAGACCAGCTGAACAGACAGACAGGCAGACAGATAGCGTATCTACATACATGCATATATACATACATATATATGTATATAGGGGAATGGGGGCCACTCAGGCAGCCCAAAGCCCAGACAACGACGACGGCGACGCCACCTGGACAGCCTTTTTTTCTTTGCCTTGTCGACAGGCAGTCAACGAAAAGAGATAGCGAACGAAAAACGTCAAAAAAGAAGAGAGATAGAATATTAGTGAAAGAAAGAGCAAAATGTAGAAGTAAGCAACTCAGTGAGAGGGAGAGGGAATCAGAGTGTAAGAGAGAGAGAGAGAGAGAGAGACAGCGAGCTGGCAACAAGAGGACAACTCTGGCCAAACGCTCTTTCAGCTGTCCCCGGGCCCCAATACAACCCCAATGCAGTCCCCATCGGCGCACTCACACACACACACACACACACACACATACACATATATGTGTGAGGCAGACGAAGAGAGAAAGAGAGAGACAGAGAGAGGGAGGGAGACAGGGCGGCAAATTGAGTGGGCGAGGAATTAAAATTTCAACATGACTGCTGCCATTGCCGCCAACATGGCGCTCGCTGGGCGATGGCCACACACACACATATGACACACGTATGTATGTGTATACTATGTATGTATTTGTGTGTTTGCTACTCTCATGTGGCAGTTGCATGGACGTAGCTTAACTTGGTGGGTGGTTATGGGTATGAGTTTTGGGTTCGCTTTTGACGGTCGCCGTTGCGGGTGGGTTTTGGTATTTGATGTCACACATACTCACAGACACACACACATACACTTGGTGATTATATGAGCATGTGTGTGTGTGTGAATGGGTCTACTTGCACAGGCAGTATCCAGTGAAGCGTTAGGACGCTGCCTTCTGCTGGCAGCCATGATGTCTTTTGTGGCCATCATCATCATCATCACCAGCAGCAGTAGCAATGCTCGTCCTCTATGGGGATGCTGTCATATGTGTGTATCGGTCTGCGACTATCTCTCTCTCTCTCTCTTACTCTGTTTTCTCTCTCCCTCTCTCCCTCTCTCTCTCTCTTCCGTGTATGTGTGGTGGGAGGAATAACAGGCAATATACTGATACTGGTAGCCTGTGCCCAACTGGGGGCTGCTCCTGATGAGCCTCGTCGATAGGTGAAAGCATACCCTGCAATGAGAAACAATGAGGTATGATGTGTCCACATCACACATAAGACCAAATAAAATTAGTTGGAGTTTATCTATGAACTGATAAGTTTCAAATGAAATACTTGGAATTCGATATAAATTTTTGGCATGTATTTAGAAATTTTACTTTGTTTTGTTGTTGCCTCGCAGAGCTTCATTTTCTCTATTGCCGCCGGCCACTTGCAACACATATTCCAAATGCCACACACAACTCTCCACATGCCAATGGTTAAGGAACTAACGAACAGACGGACAGACACACAGGACGCACAGATGGACGGACGGACGAAGGTTGTTTAACCAAACTATTCGCACGCTTTGTGTTGCTTCAAACACATTCCAAGTGTTCAAATACTTTTTGGATTTACTGTAGCACGAATTCAACAAACACAGCCCTAGGGATAACTTTCGCCGCTCCAAAACTATTTCAAAATCTCAACATTCTCAGCAATAGATGATATAGTAGTATGTGTAGAGCCAAGTGGAATGTGAGGGGGAATTTCAGCTTTTTTCTGATAAAAGAGCAACTTATCAAAGGCCCAGAAATCCTCCGTGTGTATTATATAATATAAAACTCAGTTCGTTAATTTTTGACAGTTTAAAGTTACAAACATTCTGAAAACAAAGAAAAAAGCCAATTCAGGACACTTTTTGGCACATTTTTGGGCATATGTCGAGAAATATTCATAAGAAACACTTCAAATAATAAAACAAATGCTAGTAATGAGTCCTAGAATCGAAAACAGTAAAAAAATTTGGATATTTTTTTTTTCTATTTTTAACAATTATATCAAAAAATGTCGAAAAAATAAAAACCAATAATTTTAACAAATCTTGAAAGCAGAATTAATCTGATATCAAAATCATTAACAGAATATGAAATTTCATCAAAATCGGCTGAAAATCAAGGAAAAAGCTATTTCAGGTCACCTTTTGGCACATTCTTGGGCATATCTCAGGAAATACTTATCAGAAAAACCTCAACGAAAAAGCAAAATGCTAGTTATGAGTCCAAAAATAGAAAACAGTCGCAAACTTGGGATAAATTTTTTTTCTCGATTTTTGATGATTGTGTCAAGTCGAAAAATTAAAAGCGAAAAATTTTAACAAATTTTGAAAGCAGATATAAACTCTGATCAGAACTATTAACAGAATTTCAAATTTGATCAAAATCGGTTAAAAATTGTCTGAGATATAGCAGTTTGAAGTTGAAGGTATACTGAAATCAAAGAAAAGACTATTTCAGGTCAGTTTTTGGCACATTTTTTTCCACATCTTAAAAAATACTCATCAAAAACACCTCAAATAATAAACGAAATGCTAGCTTTGAGTCATAGAATCATTAAATTTCATTAACATCGGATAATTTTAATGGTGTTAAGGCTGTTCAAAGTCTGCAGAGAGCAAAAATTAGAAAAAATAATAATGTTGACCACATTTTCGGACATTTTGATGGTTTACTCAAGGTCTTAGTAGTTAAAAGGAGTTAATATATCTAAACATAAAGTTGAAATCGCTCAAATTTAATGCAATATATAAAAATATTCTAATAATGTAGAAATTTCGAAATTCTCTATTGTTTAATTTGCTGTTCTTCGCTTCTTGACTTATGTGGCATGTCAAAGAGAACTTTTTGAACTTGCCCGCAGTCTCCATGCCTCTTATCGGAGAGTTGCTTAATCCATGCCTTCAAATCAAATGGGGAATAGGAAGGACATTCAACGAAGGCTGAAAGACAGAAACGGGTATGCCATGTTGGGGGATCAGTTTGCCAGTCCACATGGCCGCTTTTGCCAGAAATCAAGAGCTGCTTGGTGCTATCATCATTATGATACTGATGATGTTGAAATTTGCCTGCCAGACGAGATAGTCGAAAGGCAGACCAGAAGTTGGATACCCTTTAATTGGGCATATCAAGCAACTGATAAGATATGAGACACACATAGAGAAATTATGCGGAAAAATAGCTAAAAGATAAATAAATGTATTACATTTTTCAAAAGGGTATTGAGACTTCGTTGTTGTTTGCAATGTGGCTGTTGTTGTCGGTTACTGACTGAAGTTGTTTTGGATGTGCGGTGGTTGGCAAGCTTGAAAGTAAAAACACATCAATTGGCATGTGCATGGATGGAAATGACACCAGAGAATTGTGCAAAAATGTTATCTTTGGCTTCCGCACCAAGTCCCCTGGATTTACAGCGTTTACAGCGTTTGCCCTGACCCACCCTCCACCCACTTAACCCACCCATATGCCACCAACAACAGCATAAATATTGCCAAAAAAAAAAAATAAAAAAAAAAAACGGAACCCATTTTAAATAACGGGGCAAAGAGGGTGTGCAAAATGGGCCGTGGACTGACACGTCGCCCCTCAGCTCAGCAAAATTGCCATAAGATAACTTGTCAGCCATCCAACCACCCAACCACCCACACACACACACACACATAGATACACGCGTGTATATAGCATATAGAAAATTGGCAGTTGGATAAGCGAAAAAACCAATTCACGAATACTTTGCATATATAATATATTCAAAATTTACTGGGGCGTTTGCTGCCCAGGCAACAAATACACTGAGAGAAACAGGGAGATAAGCGAGAGGGTGAGAGATATGAGAGGAAAGCGACCCACTGGCAACCACCAGAAGGTAGCAAAACAGCATTGCCATTTAGCCACTCACACCACCCACAGCCTCTTGCCACTTGCCACTTGCCACTCGCTATTTGCTGCTTGGTCATGTTGCGCCACACGCGCTAAAGGTAAACATCCTTTCAAATGCCAAACACCGGGGGGACGTAGGTCAAATGGGGCTACGAAGGCTTCAGGCTTCAGATTGACAGGAGGCGCAGATTCCGCGCAATTCGCAAATAGCATTAGATCGATAGAAGTGCCAAACAGAAATTCGCTACTTAAGGCTGTCGAATACATAAAAAAATGGAATCAAATGAATAAAAAAAAAGAAAGAAAAAAAAATGAAGAGGACCTCCTGCCGATGAAATTTTGTGCATGGAAGTGAAACGGTCTCTGATATCGAACTGAATACATAACTGAATAACAACTCCAATCGAGGAACATAATAATTTAAAATATAAATAAAACATATAATTTTATAGCATTAAAATAATTGTATTTGTATAGTAAGAGTTATAAATATTATATAGAGAAAAGTTTAAGAGTTATTTGATATCGTTATATTTTTTGATACATGAATTTATAAAAAAAATTGTTGCTCTTTCTTTAGCATGATTTGGCAAAAATTCATATTATCCTAAAATCTTAGAGTTTTTATGTAACATAAACAAAAAAAGATAAAAAAAATAAATAAAAAAAAAAAAATAATAATATATGAATATATATGTAAATATACATTCGATTATTGTAATTTTTAAATTTATCCGTCAAAAAAATTATGATATTTAAAAAAAAATGTTAATCTAGTTTAATCTGATAAATAATTGGTTTATTATAAAAACCTATTTAAATTTAATATATATACAATTTTGAAATGTTTCTTGTATCTTTTGTATTAACTATAATCATCAATTAAGAATTCATCAATATTTCTTATAACTAAAATAAAATATTGATGAATTTTAAATAGAAAATATTAATTTATTATTATTATTTACTACTACTTACTTTTGATACTTTAAATAATTTATGCTAGTATTATATTAGATTTCTTCAATTTTCATCAAAAGATTAAGAAGAGTGTCTTATAAACAACTGAAATAAATATGGAAATCCAATTATTTAAATTTGAAAAATCTGTTTGAAATTTTCAATACATTTCGATACAAGTTGTTTTTTAGGATGTGTCTGAAAATTGGCAACACTGCCAAAGTATCCATTGACAGTCAATCTAAAGCGCCATCTGCTGTGTGCCACAAAAAGTTAAAGAGTAAGTGAGAGAGAGAGAGAGAGAGAGAGAAAGAGAGCTAGATAGCTAGTGTGTGAGATAGAGATAGAAATGTGCTCAAGCAGTAAAGCTGCGAATCTCGTTTCATTCTGGCATACATTTTATTTGATATTGCTGTTGTTGTTGTTTTTATTTTATTTTTTGCACGCTGCCGCAAAATTCGCTTATGATAAAAAATGTTTATATCCTTGACGTCTCTTGTATAGAGCTGAGGGGATGGCAGAGTGGAGGCTGGCTGGGGTGGCACAATGAGGGGCATCAGGCAACTTGACAGTTGATGTGGAAATGGGGTGTGTGTGTGTGGCAAGTGGCAAGTAGCAAGTAGCAAGTGGCTAGTGACTGGGGCATGCTGTTGTTAAATGGCTGATAGCGAAAATAAAAGTAACACACACATATACATATATGTATATATAGAAGGACTCTCTCTCACTCACGCACATGCATATATACATATGTAGGTATGTGAAAGTGCCACAGTTGCCGTGTTTGGATGTCATGCTTCGTCCTCGTCCTCGTCTCCTCATCGTCATCGTCGTTGTTTTCCTTTTTCACATTTGGTTGCCGGAGCTCAACGGAAAATAAAAAATGATGATCCACTCTCACCCAAAAGTCCTTTCCTGCCAGCCTCCCCCAGCCAACATGCCTCACCATGTGTAACGCATCGTTGCGCGCAACATCGCAAAATAACTCCCACTTCCAGTCCAACTGCCAATCCCACTCCCATTCCCTCTCCCATTCCCATTCCCATATCCGTTCCCTTTCCCAATCTCACTCCCATTCCCATTCTCATAGCCATTCCCATTCCCATTCCCATTGGCAAACTCAGACCCCAGCAAACGCAACTGTACTGCCTACCTCTAGGACGTTATTATCCTGCCCAGATATGCCGACTGGGTACTAGTAACGTTCACGCCGTTTATCCTGGGCCCTGTGGAGTCGATGGTGCTATGTCCTCGTCCTGCTCCTGGCCATGAATCCATCGAATAACCGTAGGCCTTTTACCAATTTTGTGAACGGAATCGGAAGTCTTCGTCACTGCCATGTCTGATGAGCAGTACCGTCCTTACAACTTAATGTGTGTGTGTGTCTGTGTGCATGAGTGTATGTGTGTGGACAGAGCAAGGACTCTTCGTAAGCAAGTGAAGTGTAAAGAGCTCTTTCCTTTATTGGTTTTGTATTTTATTATCACATTTCGTTTATTCCTTCACTTTACTCCCATTGCCCATGCCATCTCCATGCATCTATATATAAATATATATATATATATATGTGTGTGTGTGTGGAGTCCATCTATATACTCACATGTATACACACACACATATGTACTTAACTGTGTATATATGGCTGGCATTTTTGATGGCATCCTTGGAGGCGCCCTAGACTTTGATGACACTTTTGCTAACCTCACCCCACACTGCCGCACCCTGTACCCCTGCTTACCCCTGTTTACCCCAGCCCGCACCCTGTTTACGGGCCATATGGGACTTTGATATGACAACGCAAATATCCGTTATGGGCCGACAGGCACGCACCATCGCGAATCCTTAAGACATCCACAGAGACAGATACACACTGAGAGAAAGATAGAGCTAGAAGGGAGAGTGCGAGTGGGAGAGGGAGAGATGTGTGTGGAGTGGGTGAGGTATGTTATGCTCCTGTCATGGGTACCATTGGGCTGATAGATTGAATGCGTGGGTGGTTAGATTGCTGCTCGTTCGGACGCCTGCTCGGTATCTAGAGATGTGTATCCGTTGCCAGGACAATCTCCAGCTCCTCCAACCACATTCCCAAAAAACATTCCCCAAAACTCTTTCGCTTAGCACTGATTGTTCAGTTAATGCGCAGTTATTTGAATATATCGAAGGATATATTCAAATTTATTTTCTCATGTATATATCTATCATATATTTTCAAAACAATCAAGTCTCCCCCTTTCAAGCTGCAATCAGTGCCAAATCATGCATAGCAACTCCTCTGGGCATCATTCGTCAAATAGATGTATCTATATACGTATATATATTTATATATGTGTGTGTGTGTGTGTGTGTGTGTGTGTGTGTGTGTGTGTGTGTGTGTATGGAACCCTGGTAATGAGGGGTTGTGGGGTGATGGAGGGGTAGCTCTGAGACTCACGAATGCAATTCAACATTTTGGCGCTTTTAATTACTCAATTTAGAAACGCAGCACGAGTGTAAATTAAGAATTCTTCCCCAATTCCACAGCAGCAACTCCTCCACCCCCTCCTGCTACCCCTGTATTCTCTATACCCCCGCACAACAAGCTGAAGAAAAGAGAAAAGAAAATAAGAAAATGCGAAAAAGAGAAAAACAAATTCAAGTGAAATACTCAAACATATGTAGTATATACAGACATACTAGATGTATATATATAGCTGTGTGGTAGGGGTGGGGGGGGGGATATATTGTTCTACATAGTTAAATGACTTGTGGACGCTATTGCTGTTGCTGTTGTTGTCTTGCTCTAGCACTTACTGCACCATCTCGCTCGCACAGTCAGAGTTTAATTTACACATATGGCTGCAGAAGCTGCCACGAAATTGTTTGGCCCTCGGCTCGGCATCAACTATTGTACAGTTAACCACCCCCACCCCACACCTTTCTCTCTCTCTCTCTCTCTCACTATCTCACTCTTACATACATACATGCTCACGTTGAACACAACGGGCAACGAAATTAAAACAAATCCTTTCGTTCCATATTAATGGTCGCCATCTTTGTTGCAAATGACATTCGAAAACATTTATTGCGTGACACACACACACACACACACACATACATGTGTGTGAATATACGAATGTAGAACTCTCAGCCGAACAAGAGCTCGTCTCATATGTGACCAACCACCCCAACCCACCCACCCATCAAACTGAGGACAACAGCCCAAAGAGCCCGGCAAATGCCAACCTCATCCCCTAATGCAACTCCTACCGCTACCACTACCACTACCACTACACCTACTCCCAACCCTGCCCTGCCCTCTAGCCAAATGAATGCCGCACAATCCTTTAACTACCACGCCTCCCTGTTCAATTCCCAGCGCCATTATACAACACACATCACAGCATATATGTATTCCATATGTGTGTGCGTGTGTGTGTGGGTGTTCATTTGGTATGTAGTGAACCCTACAGGACACATTCCTCACCGTCGAAAAGGGGTGAGCTTCGGTTTACTTTCCACTTGCCACTTGCCCCATCCCCTACCCCCGCCGTCCATTTCGTACACAGAACAAAGGCAAACACACACTTACACCCATACACATATACACACATCCACACAGATACACATATGAGCTTCGACTTGCGTGCGTGGGGGCTGGGAACTGGGGGTTGGGGGGTAGCTGAAGACCATGTACAGTTATTTCACTTTACATTATTTACCATTTCACGACTGTGCCACACACCCCCCTACCCTCCCACCGTTCTCCCCAACCACCTACAACCACGACCGCCCATTTCACGATGCTGCGTAAAACTTTCATTTAGTTTTCTAATTACTTTTTTAATCAAGCAACCAAAATTTCTGACAACTCTTCTCCATCTGCCCCCCTTCGCGGCGCTCCTCCCCACACTCACTCCCCACACAACACTAATAAGTGCTCTTTAGATTTGCATTGAGTGCGGATTTCCACATATTCCAACCACAGATAAATTTCGATATGTTTAGCTGTTCAAAGAAAATCCGAACACTTCGAAAAAAACAATTTCTTTTTCTAAAAAACTCAAATTTATTATAAATTGTGTAAGTATGTTTGTTTCTGAAAATTATTAACGTAAATTCATAATATTTGAGAGAAGTATTCAAAATAGGAAAACAATTTTTGAAAATATTATACTTGAAAAGTGCAGGATTTTTAAAAACATAGCGTAATATCAAGAAGTGTAGATATAATATGGAAAGTATTTCGAAAATATATATCTTGATTAAGATATACTTTTTATATCTTCTTTATATCCGAGAGTACTAGATTTATAAAATATATTTATTTATTTTTAATATTTTGCCCCAGTGATATATTCAAAAAATGTTGGGAACCTTTTGAAAGTATCCAAAAATCTCTGCTCATAAAATGATTTGAAAGAAAAGAATTTTTGAAAATATTATACTTGAGAAGTGTAGGGTTTTTAAAAATATAGCGTATTATCAAAAAGTGTTTGTAATGTATTTCGAAAATTTATATCTTGATTAATATTAAATATTTGATATTCTTTTTATATCTTCTTTATTTCCGTGAGTGATAGATTTATAAATTATATTTATTTATTTTTAATATTTTCTCCTAGTAATATATTCAAAAAAATGTTGGGAAGCTTTTCAAAGTATTCAAAAATCTCTGCTCATAAAATGATTTAAAAGCAAATCAGAAAATAATTCTATTATTCTTCCAGTTAAAATTACTTTCCTCTATTCGATTCGCTTCGTAATAAAAATTATTTAGATTCCCTTTGTGCTTATATTCTTAATATCTATTTACAATATTCTTAACCCTTTCCAAGGACCTTCCCTGCTTTCGATTTTCTCCCTCTCTGAGCTCATTCTATTTCTAACTTTTGCCAATTCCAATCAAATTTCTATTTAGATGTCCAGGATATTCAGGGTCCAGTTGCTTGCTGTTGTTTGCTTGCTTCTTCCCTTAAATGTCCTTGGAGCGTGAGTCCTTGCCGTGTTTGTCCAGTCACGGCAGCCATTTTGTCTGGCTGTCAGTGTGTGTATATTTGTTGCTGTGTTGGTTCTATTAAGCGTTGGTCTATTCCTGTGAACCCGCCTCCCGCCTTTGCCACTCTTGCCTCGGCGAGTCCTGCTCCCCATTCGGCGCATTCCTGTCTCCTTGTGCAGCTCCCAACTGTGTATGAGACGCGTCTGGCGACCCCCTCTGAAGCACAATTCAGTGAACTTACCATGGCTATGTCCCTGTTAACTTCGTCCCCCACGCTCCTGCCCCCTCGTGCAGGACTCGGCCAGTTCAATTCCCTGGCCGGCTGTCAGTCAAGGAGCGGCTGCCCCGTGGCCAAGATGGGACACAAAGTGGAAGCTGGCAGTGACTGGAGAGGTGGTTGGTGGGTGGTAGAAAGTGGAAGTCGGAGGTGGGGAGCTGGGAGTGAGAGTGGGGCAAGTCCTGGCAAGTTTCGCATTCGATTCGTTGGTGCGCCGTAGACGTTGATAGTTATTGAGTTGCCCGCGGTGTGGTGGGCAGCTGGCGAACGTATTTCCAATTTCGACCACTACCCTGGGACCGGGATTGAGACTGGGAATGGGATTGGGATTGGGAATGGGACTAGACTAGACGCCATGGAGGCGGAACGAAACGGAGTGGAAGGCAGCTGGGCAATGTAATGTCAATTTGTTTAAAATTGAAATGATTCAAGGGCAAATTCGGGCTTCGAGTTCTCCGCGTTATTTCTGGCTAAATGATGAGGTAGATGGAGATGGAGACGGGGGACAGAGACAACTGATGCTTAGCCCAGTGCCGTGTCCTGCGTCCTGTGTATTTATTGTTGCCGCTTTCTGTGGTCGCTTCACGAAACTCAACATGGCAAAGTTTTGGCTGTGCTTGTGTCGGAAGTGTCGGACCCTTCGCCAGGCCAAATGGTGGGTTAATCAGTTGTGAAGGGAGTTGAACGTGGCCGCTAGCGGCTACAGCACGACCAGAACCAGGACCGTGCCTGATCCAGGCCAAGTCGGGCAGCCTGACGTAAAATATTTATTACTTATCCCCTTTCGCATTGAACTCCCACCCAATGTCCATGTCCACGTATACGTCCACGATGCTGAGTTGGCGTCATCGTCGTCGACATCGTCATCGTCATCGTCTTTGTTGTGGACCTGGCAAGGGTATGGAAATATGAAGCTGCCACTTTGCCTCTCAATGCCCCCCCGCTATGTCCAGTCTAGATTGCTGCCCCTTTGGCAACAGCGCAACGTTTATGTGTCTGAGGTTTGTCCATGCTGCTCTAACTGTCCCCCCTCCCGCCCTCTCTCTCTCTCTCTCTCTCTCTCTCTCTCTGTATCTATCTATCTTTCTCTTTCTCGCATGCTTCCGCCATTTTGTTATTTAGATGACCATTGCGAGTTGGGATTGAGGGTGGTACTGGGATCGGGGCAGGTGAGCTGCTCTTGGGTAATTATTGATTTATTGTATACATATACATAAATATATATGTATATGTATACATATACATAAATATACATTTATTTTATATCTGAATAAATTAGAGAAATTTACAATATTTTAAAATTAAAAAATCTCATGAGAATCCAGCTGATTGAAAAGCATCTGTGACTTAAAACTTTTTAAAATATTCCAATTAAATGTCTAAAAATATTATTTATAGTGTATATACATGAAAAATAATTTTTAAATTTCTCGCTTAACTTGACAACTTATATGTTGACTTACAAAAATTTTCAAAATTTCTTAAATTGAAAATTATAAAAATTGTATTAATTAAAAAAAAATTATGGTAAAATTTTTCCTATATAATTAGAATAGTCAATAATTTTAATTACTGCGAACAATATTATATGAATGATTTTCAAAACTTCTATGAATTCTAATTGATGCTGTTACATGACGGACAAAAAACGTTAGAGAAAGCCAGAAAGGGTTAGAGAAAGTGCAAAACTAATGGGGGTGGGTAGGGGTTGGGGTTGGGTGGTGTTTTGGGGAGGATGGGGTTGACATACGTCACATTAAGCCGAAAGCGTGTGTTCAAAATAAACAAAATGAATGTTCAAATGTCGCGGGCAGACCACAAGCTGTCACAAAGCTCTGCTCAGTCACACACACTAACACACTCACCAATATATATGTATATGTATAGATATACATATATTTACAGACAATACATATGTACATATATAGATATATAGAAGTCTGCTTATGTGTATTATACAGCGCTGACAGAAGTTTCTCTGCATTCACACAGACCGACAGACAGACACATACACATACATACATACACACATACATACATACATACATATATGTATGTACATACATACATATGCTATATATGCCTGGCCAACAACAACAACAACAACAACTACAATAACAATAACAAAGCTTTGACGCAAACTTCCAAAAGCAGAAAACGTAAAACGTAATGGAAGCAAGGAGCAGCAGCAGCAGCAGCAGCAGCAAAAGGATGTCAGGCAGTGCCCACATTACGGGGGGAGGTGCTGTAGGAGGGGGGAAAAAGACCATCGAATAGCGTTAGTAACTATGGAGAACGATTTTCTGTCTCTCTTTGGAGCTCCCTCTCTCTGTCTCTGTCTCTCTCTCTCTCTGTTAGCGACTCAAGCCTTTTGTTGTCTGCAGTAAAATTTTCCATGCTCTGCTGTCGCTACGCGTATGTGTGTGTGTGTGAGTGTGTGAGTTTCAAAGTTTAATTCAAATCACAAAAACACACACACACACACACATGCAAATGAAAATTCAGCAAGTGTGTGTGTGTTTATTGGAAGAAGGGTCCCTAAGTGTGTGTGTGTGAAAAGTTTGAAATTCGTGTGGTGGCAAAACCAACTGACGTCCTCCATGTGAAAATAAAGGTCTAAAATCCTTTTTGGTAGCATGTATGTACATATCAACATACATACGTGTGAGTGAGTGTGTGTGTGTGTGTGTGACTTGATTCCCCCCTTCTGCTGCTGTCCGTACGGCCGCCATTTCACTTGACAAAACTTCCTCAGGCTTGCCCTTCTCACTCGCACTCGCTGCAGCACATGCTCGCACCCTTTTCAGCACACACACACACACATCCTCTTTCTATCTCTCTCTCTCTCTCTTTCTCTCTCTCACACTCATAGAATTTTGCCAAAAACTAAAATTAGAGAACAAAATTAAAAATAATATTAAAAAAAAAAATAACACTAACTGCGAATATCTTTCAAGCTCTTCTTCAATCCGCAATCTTTTGCTGAACAAGAAGATATATGTATGTGTATATATGGTTATAGGTTATACTCCATTTGTGAAAGTTCAAGACAAATGAAAGCTCCACTCATCAGAGTTGGGAGGTTTCTTAATGGGAATGGGGGATGTTGGGGGCACTGGTAACAATGTTGCAAGGATATGCGTCGTTGTGGCGACTGTTGTCCTGGCAGCTGCTGATGCCGCAGCCTTTCACTTAAAAACTTCCACTTGTGCCTGACATACGTAGCCAAAGAGATGCCTCCGACTACCATCCTCCACCATCCCCCGCAGCAACCCGCAGCCGAACCCATGCCCAAAAAATCCATGCTCTATTCTGATGCCCAATCCCCAGTCGAAACGATGCTTGATGCTTCGCTATATACAAAGTCAAAGCATGTGTGTGTGAGTATGTGTGTGCGAGTGTGTGTACATGTGTATACATATTTATCGACTTTGTGAGCTCGTGAAAACATGAAGTGAACGGAAGCAAAGTGGAGGAGTGAAGCATTTGAGGAGTAAAGTGGAGCGTAGCCAAGTGGTTTGAGTAGCAGGCAACGGACGGAGCAACGGCAACGATGTCGACATGTAAAGGAAGAGCTTCTGCTTGCCCAGGTGGGTGGGCAGATAGACAGAGAGAGACGGAGCAGGAGGCTGAGGAAGAGTTGCCAATGGTAAAGGGGGTGTGTGGGATGCCTAGCAAAGTCTTTCTGTTGCTCTCATTGTCCTTGTCGTCCTTGTTGATGTTGTTGTTTTTGCTGTTGTTGTTGTTGTTGTTGTTGCTTACCAATGTGTTATGGAAAAATGTTCCATTAGTACTGATGAGACGACAAGGACAAGCACGAGGCGGACACGACTGAGAGCAGACGACAAGCTCGGACGACAAGAGTTGTTTCGGTTTTGCAGCATGCAGCACTTGTATGCCACACACAATGACACACCCAACCGCCCCCCTCTCCTCTCTCCCCTCTAGCCTTCTACCGGGGCACACTTGTGCCACTCGCATCCTTCAGTTGACTGAACTGCCTTGATTTGCCAACGTGAACCAAATAATTGCACTCTTGGACTCTGTTCAGCCATGAAGTTGGGCAACTCCAACATAGATCAACCTGATATATACAAATATATATAAATATATATATTTATATGTATATATCTAGTTTGTTTGAGCTTAGCTCGACTTTTCTTATGTCAACTGTGGATGGATCCTTCAATGCCTCGTCCTTCTAAATACTGCCTGGCATTTTGTCATTGTTTTCCATTCTGTTTAGCTTGGGCGGTTGCCTGATTGGTTGCCAGGCATAGCATTTGAAGGACTTAGTTTTTAGATACCACTAACCCCCCCCCACACACACACACCCTCCAACACCACCCCATCCCCCACAACAATCCCCTTCGAGAAGAGCTTTAGCTGCATCTAAAGTATCCCCAGCAACGCAAGGAGCGACAACTAAGCCAAGTCTCAGTTGACATGTGACAAGTGTGTGCGAGTGTGTGTGTGTCGAACTATGTGTATGTGTGTGTGTATTTGCGTATGTGATTAAGTATCTATTTGTAGGTATACCCTGTTAAGTACAACAGGCAAGAAATATATGCTGATATATTGATAACTAGCCACATATATTTATTTCATTTTCATTTATTTTGTTTTAAGTTTAGTTATTTTTGTTTAATGAATTATTTCAGGTTATTTCAAATAATTTTACTTAATTTATAAACGGCTTATTTCATTATATTTTAGTGAATCTTATTTTTCCATTTTTTTTGTCATTAAACTGTAATAAATAGTTGTTATGTTTTGTACATTTTTCTCAATTATTAATTTTGTTAACGTTTTCGTTTGTTAATTACATGTTTTACTTTTTTTATTACAATCAAAATATTTTTTAATTAATCTGAAATATTTTTTAATTATATATTTTTATACATGCGTTGATAAGTCACAGTTTTCCTTCTGTTTCTTCTCAAGTAAGAAATATTTAATGATTTCGTGATTACATTCCATTAATATATATTTAATTATATTTTTAATTTAATTATTGTAATTTGGTAAAAAGTTTCATAATATTATTTCACATTTCATTGTATTTTTATTTTAATTTATTTTTTATATTAATTCAATCTTCTTCATATGAAATAAACTCAAATTAAAAATTAATTTTAATAATATTTAAATTTTTAAATTATTGATATTGTTATGTGGTTGTTATATTTTAATTTTATTAAACAAAGATGTTTTTGAAATAATTATGAAATTTTGTTTAAATTAAAAAATTAACGTAATTTTTCAAATTATTATTTGTTTTTCATTTCATACAAAATTTGAGCATAAATTCGATTTTGATTGTTTCAATTGGCCAGTATTTGCTAATATGCTTTGGTATTGTAGTGTCCACAACCGCTTTTACGCATACATACACATAGTTACATTGAAACATATTTAGTTACATACATACATATTTACATTTGTACATTCATACATACGTACATCAACAAGTCTGCTCTGGAATACAATTTACTTTACTTTGGGATTACAGTTTCTCTATCTAAGGTGCCTCCTCTTAGGTGCCGTAGTTTGCTGTCATACTCTACCTATCATCATCTCTACTACTCCCTCCTGCTGTCTCTCTCTCTCAATATATGCGTGTCTCTTTCTCAGTGTGTGTCCTTTTCTTGTTCGTCTGCTTCTTCATGCAACGCTTGTTTGCCATTCGCCTTGGTAAATACAAGTCGTTGGGTTCAGCCTGTTTGACTATGAGGGGGCAGTCTACGAGTGTATGTGTGTGTGTGTGTGTGTGTGTGTGTGAAGAAGAAGCAAGTGAAAGAGACAGACAGATGGTAAGAGAGTGAGAGAGATAGGTTGAACCGATTCGTGCCGCAAGCAGTTCAGTTAGCTGAGGCGGAAAGAACTATAAGCTCTGTCAGTGGCATAGTTTCCGTTTTAAGCATCTGGCTGGGGATTATTATTTGCCATATTATAAGAAAACGGTTTTAGTTCAAATGTCAACAGCATTTATCATGCCACACACACACATTATATATGTATATATATATATTATATATAGTAATGTGTATGAATTGCATTATCAAAAGCAAAAGCATAATCTTAGCTAGCTCTTAAGCATACAGGAATTGCCTAAGAAACTGCAAGTTCTACGTAAATGAGAGCAAAGGGATTATTCAGATTATACTATATAGTTGTATAAGAAATTATGTGAAATTTTTTTACATTCGCTTTAAATGCCATGGAATGATGATATATTATAATCCTTGTCTCAATATTTTGTGTGCACAACAAGCCGTAAAATGGCCACAGGAGTGTTGAAAGTTGAGAAATCCCATCGGTCTCTAACTCAATTATTTCTTGCCCTTCTTCTAATTCTCATGGCCAATTCGATAATAATTCATTTAAGGGAATCCATGTAAGCAGTTTGTTAAATATTTTCATGTTTTGATCACGTATGCCCAACCCACTAGGTCAATAGAAACCAAAAAAAACCGAGAGACTGAGTTAGAGAGAGAGAGATAAGTTAGCTTCTTCAATTTGTTGGGTCGTGTCCAGGGGCTGTATTCTCCATTAATTCCATGATTTATGTTCTGTTTAATGTGAAAAATGCAATGTTTTTACCAAAGAGATCACTCCCCATTGCCGAGACGACCTCGTCGACTGGTCACTAATCAAGTTGACCGCTGGTCGACTCATTCACCCCAAAGGGTTGATGCCAAGCGAACCTTAAACCTGAACCTCTATCTGAACCCCTCAACCCCACGAAAGTGGAAACCTGAACTTGTACCGAAATTGCGGAACCGGTACAAATTCATTAAACGGACAACGATCAACGCAACGCAGGCAGCTAAATGTGAAAAAAAGTTTATTTTTAATTTGCATAGCAATTGCTTGAACTGATTTGCTCGGCCAGCAATGACAACAACTCGGCAACGGGAGAGGTAACAAATCAACCCCTAAACGAAGGCATGCAGACAGGGTTGTAACATAACTCAACTCAACTCGACTCGCCTCTGCTCGACCGTTGGTCAGTCCGTGTTGAACCTATGCGTATACCCCCGACAGTGCCTCCTTATAAGCGTGATAATGATGATGGCTGACCTTTCGAGTTTTTTTTTTTTATTTCCTTTCCCATATCCCTGTCCGTTTGTTGCATGTTCTCCGCTCGCAGACTCTCTGCTTGGTTCGAGGCGAGGCGTGCACAAAATGGCGTTGATTTTGTGTGTTCCTTAACTTTTGACCAATGGTCACTCATAGCACGTGTCTGCAGTGCTGGACCCTCGAGACGTTCGTTCGCTTCTGGTTAAGATGTTTGCCGGGCAATCGCATTAGGCAGAGCTCATTGACACTGCAGGCAGGGGGTCGTTAGGGTCCTCTTAAGGTCCTCGCTCAGTCTTTGCTCCCATGGGGTGGCATGGTGGTGGTCAGCGCTTGTCAACATTATTTCTCAATTAATTTTTCATTTTTCATAAAATTAACCCAGAATTTCGTGCCCAGTGACCTTCGCACTTTTGCATGTTGTCGACATTTTTGGACTTTGGCACTCTGCTGTGTGCATGTTTGAGAGTGTGTGTGTGTGTTGTGTGTGTGTATGTGTGTGTGGTGTGCTTCTGGCACGTGTTGGTCATTTAGTCCTTTGCTCCTTTGGTCATTTGGTTAATTTTTTAGCGTGATTTGGTATTTGGCTTTGGGCAGCTAGCCGAACTCAAGTCAATTGAATTATGGGAACTGGTTCTGCTTCTTGACTTTGCAATTCTGATTTCTTTTTCTTATTCCCTCTTCAGTTTTTCCTTCTTTTTTGAGAATATGACGGTTGTCGATAAGAACGTAATTGTATATCATTTTTTATTACATGCATCCCCACTACGTAAATATGTAACTAACTGTAACTATCTGTGTATGTGGGGCTGTCTATGGGCTCGTCCTGTGCCCTGTCTAAGCCGCAGCCGCGGCGAGTCCTTAAATTAAATTAAGTCCGTGCCGGCATGCGCTGCTGCTCCGCGCAGGAAGTGATAGAATAAATGGCTGCCATTGCAGTGCGACCTCAACCTCCGCTGGCCGGCAGACCCCTCCCTGCTGTAGCTCCTACTGTATAGTCACAAAAAAACAAAAATATTATAAAAAAAAACACGGCATAAAAATAAAAAGAGAGAGAATTGCAAAAAACAAATTCACAGACAGACTTCCTGTGGATTTTCCGGAATTTAATTTATTAAAACAACGAGCGACAACTGCTTCAACTGCATCAGGGCACACAAGGAGCAACAGAGTTGCCATATATCTCAATAAAATAATAACCCTGTCTTTAAGTCTGATCATAACTTTTACTTAATATTTTGTCAATTTTGCAACTTTGGTCTCTGAATAACCTGCAACGATTATTATATTTCATTTCAAGCATATATAAAAATGAACGGAATTCTTGAATTTATACTCTCAGCTTTTAAATTCCCATTACCTTTATAAAAGTTCTATTAATTTTAAGCATACATATTTGAGGACTAATATTATTTTCATAAATTAAAACAATTCAACAGCAGGGAACACAGTCCTCGGAACGAGAAACTCAAACCTTTTTGTTGAGGATCGCAACGGGATCCAGTTCGCAGAGCGCTTGCCATTCACTGTCCTCAACTGACCCGGATACGTAACGTGGAGATCAGGAATCGTGAATTGTGGAACTCTCAGACTATACCGCTGTGGACTGTCAAAGTGTCAATCAAGCGTCGTGACGCTCATTAATTCAGTACGCGTCCTCATTCTGGATGTCCTTGACGCTACACAACAATTTACCACAGAGTCGCTAACCGTGCACCCCTTCACTTCTCATATGGTAGGGGTATGCCCCGTAGTAACCCAGACTAACCCTTCATATTTGTGCGCTATTGGAGCTTGAAGACGTCCGTCCGTCAGGAATCGCGGTTCCCTCGATCAGCGCACTCATATGCCTCTGATTCGCCCTATGACGTCTCCTCTCCTCTCGTCTCGCTCAACATTTTGCGAGTCCTATGCGACACAAATGACAAGTATTGTGATATGTGATATGTGTGCATAATTCATATAGCCTTTTTTTTTGAGGATATTCCCGAAAATCGTAGTTAGTCAAGTTTAATTCCTACACTTTCCACAATTATAATTCTTGAAGTTCTTATGAGGACTCCCAGAGTATAATATATTTATGAATCAAATTATATTCAAATTTGTTTACTATAATTTTTATAAATGCCTTTTTATGAATCAAATCATTCACTAATTTTTATTTATTTTCTAAATTGTGAAAATTATAATTTTATAATTTTCTTCTCATTTTTTATATTTAAGTAAATATCAAATAATATTAATTTTGTTAATTTTTTATATTCAAATTTGTATAACATAATTTTGAATCGTATAATTTACAAATTTTTATTTATTTCCCAAATATGGAAATTATATTTTTATAAATTTTTTTAATTTTGTGTATTTAAGTAAATATAAAAAAAAAACATTTATTTGTTAATTTTTTATATTCAAATTTGATTAATATAATTTTCATAAATTTATTTTTTATGCATCAAATCATTTACCATTTTTTATTTATTTTTTAAATTATAAAAACTATTTTTTAAATAATTTTTTTTTAATATTTTATATTTAAGTAAATATTAATAAATACATTTACATGTTTATTTTTTATATTCAAATTTGTATAATATAATTTTTATAAATTTATTTTTTATGAAGCAAATCATTTACCATTTATTATTTATTTTTTTAAATATAAAACTAAATTTTAAATTTTTCTTATAATTTTGTATATTTAAGTAAATATCAAAAAATATATTTACTTGTTATTTTTAATAAAATTTTGTATATGAGTATATAACTTATACCTTCTATATTTTAATGATTTCATCACTTACCTATCTCCAATTAAAAAATTGGTAGTCCTTTCGATTTCCGCTGAAATTTTTGAACATCCTTGATTCACAGTTCTGTGGCAACTACGTTGACAATCTGCGATCCATGCACTCGTTTCCACGTCGCTCTCATTCCCTCGCAGTTCGGTTGGGACATCTGTTATTCAGTTTTTAGTTTTATACATAATTTATTTTTTATTCCTTCGATAACTCATCTCGACGAGCACGCAAAACTTATGCAAATTTCAAATTGTTTTCCTCTGCGCTCACATTGTTGTTCGGGGATTAAAAATATAACAGCAACAGCAACGAGAAGAGAAGTTCGTTGATTTTATAATGTTTCAGTTTCGGTCACAACCCTGACATAAAAAAATCCATATATATATCAAATAGTTACCAGGCTGAGAGCTGAAGGAATAAAAGATTATAATGATGCAGTAGGCGCGCTAGGCAAGTAAACCTAGATTCAGGAGCAGAAGAAGAAGCATCAGATCGAGCGTATTATAATTTAAATTTGCTGCGTAGAACGGGACAGCGAATAAGTGAAAGAGATGGGTAGCAAAACACCACAAAAAAAAAAAAAATGAAAAAATGAAAAAAGGAAAACTGTATGGCATACATTTCGATAGGTAAATGAAATGGAAATGCGCTGTCATTAAACCCACCTCATTCCCCTTCAATCCCCTTTCCCATTCAAATCAATAAATATGCAAATGCGAATTATACTCGTTGTTGTTGTTATTGTTGTTGTTGTAGTTGTTGCTGTTATCCTTTTTGGCAACATGCGTTACGGTTTCGGGGTGCTTGCAACACATCATTTCACATTGCATCGCATTGCATTTCGCAGTTGTAATTTTCATCATTTTCGCAAATAATTGATTTGGACCTCAATTGAAATTGAAATTCGAATATTCAAATTACGGGCAACGCATTGATGTTAGATGTTTGCACATCCGGTCCATTTGCCGAACCCACTTTGCATATGGCAAATCAACCTCTGTACCTCCCTCCCTCCATCCACGCACGGTCGTAACCCAATCTGAAACCCTAACCCATTTCGTGCAGATCGTTCAATTTTGTATTTCTATATCGGATTTGGGCTGTGCCCAGCTCCAGTTTAATAGTTGGAAACTGGAAGCTGGAAAATTGAACATTTCCGCTTTGACATTTTTCAGTTTCCCAGTTTGAGTTTCGAAAGGTGTGAAGGTACAGCTCTCTATCTCTAACTCTCCATCTATCTTGATAGAGCTCAAAAATGCAAATTAAAGTCACAATTCAAGTGAGGTACATTCTAAGTCAGGAAATTAATTGATTTAAATTGTCTTGCATATATTCATTAAAATATTTGACAATTTTTAATGATTTACATTTTAACAATTTCAAAGCTTTACGAAAAATATGTTGAAATGTTGAACACAAAATGAGTCAATTAAAAAAAAACAACTTTTTATAAATATAAAAAATATCTACCATGAATTTCTTTTAAGGTTCTTGAATATTTGTGTAAAAACATGTTTCTAATAAAAACCACTACACTATTGTCAACCTTATCAAAAACATGATTTACATTATAAAAATTTAAAAATATCTGAAAAATCAAAATAGTCATACTATGATTCAATTTATATATAAACTGTAAAGTTGTCAATTAATGTAGTGAAATGGTTTTCAATTCTTAAAAATTTCAAATATTTGATATTTCGAAAAAAATAAGAAATATTTCAATGTTGTATTCATAAAAATATGTTTTACTATTTTGATAAATTTGTAAACTAGCTTAATTTGCCGACAATTGCATAAAATATTCAATTGAATATTTTTGAAACTGAGACAAGTTTTCGAAATTTCTTGGAAAATTTCTGATGTCTGTCAAATCAGTCAGACAATATGTGTTATGTGGAATCATAAATCATGGCAGACTTCATCTGCCATGATTATTATAATTGAAATGATTTGCATATCGAAGAGAACTTATGTAACCGAAAAAGCTGCGAAGCACAAGCGACTGAGAAGTAGAAGAAGAAGAAGAGCAGACCAGGCAACAGCATTGTATGTGTATGTGTGTTGGGAGAAAGCATGGCATAAAGAAAGTAGCGGCACAAGCGAAAGGGGAAAGGGGAAAGGGGAAAGAGGAAAGGGATCAACGGCAAGGAGGGAAGACCTTTTGAGCGAGCCGTCATGAAAAATCGAATATGAAAGTTGTGCCACATGTGCCACACACGCAAACACACACACACACACATACACACACACACATACACACACGTTGGAATACATGCACATATACTCCAAATTATACATACATGAAGGTATACTCAAAATGGTGAGCATGTGTGTGTTTGAGTGTGTTTGTATGTGTGTGTGTGTGTGTGTGTGTGTTGTGGCACATAAATATCCTGCATTGTGTATGTATTGGCTTACATAAGCTTTTCGCTGGCCTCTCCATGTGAGTTTCGACCGTGCTATCTCTCTCTCTCTCTCTCTCTCTCTCTCGTTTTATATATGCCTCTTTCTCTCTCTTACTGTCTCGCTCTCTCTCTCTCTCTCTCTCTGTCTTTTAGTCTGTACAGTTTGTCTCGCTCTCTCGCACTGCCATACACTTAATGCCACTCAGCAAGTCGCTGTCTCTGTCACACTCTCTTCGCTACTCACACTTTCTCTACTCTCTCTCTCTTTCTCTTTTTCATACTCTCTCTCTCTCTCTCTCTCTCTCTCTCTCTCTCTCTCTCTCTCTCTCTCTCTCTCTCCATTGCACTCATGTGGCCGTCGCTGATAGCACGAAATGTGCATATGTTTAAAAGTGCTCCCACATACACACACACGCAAACACACACACATATGAGTGTGCGTGTGTGTGAGTGTATAGGTGTGGTGTAATGGCGGTGAAGGGGGGGGGGGAGCAGGGTGAGGTAAGAGCAGCCGCAGGACATACATAACAGCTAGCAAACTGAGGGAGGAGCTGCTGGCGGGGATTCAGCCAGACAACATGAAGTGGGCACGAGCTTCAGCTTCAGCTTCAGCCTGTGACTGAATTGTGGAGCAGCATGTTGAGTGAGGGAGGGATGAGAAAGGTTGGAGATGTGTAGAGTGGACGTGGGCGTGGGACGTCTGCACAGTTGTCAAAGGGCTACTCAGCAGTGGCTGCGCTGCTGGCAGCGACTGCAGCAGCTCTGCTATCATGGCTGTATGGCTTTTGTTTCGAATGGCAGCTACCTCAAATCTGCCCCAACTACGCCCACAACTCCGCTTCTGGAAGGAGTAGGAGCAGCAGCAGCAGGAGCAGCAGCTGTAGCTCGGCCCGGGCAATGCCCATTATAACCATGAGATATTCATTTGCTCTCCATTCTCTTCATTCTTTACATAGCCACTGCCATAGACCATGCCATGAAGTTGCAGCAACAGAGCGAGAGCTCGAATGAGTTAGTCAGCAGCAATGGGGGCTACACACATGTCACACACACACACATATATAGAGGACTATCTATCTATATATATGTGTGTGTGTGTGTATGTGGAAGCTGCGCAAAGTCCTTCAATTAAAGATGCGGCGATATGGCGAGCGAGATGGAGCAAACGAAAGTTCACAATGTGCGAAGCAACCAAATGGGTATCTCACACACACACACACACACACACACACGAATACATACACATATGTGAGTTTCAAGTTTTCGGCTGCTGCTCCTGAGTATGTATGTCTGTATGTATGTGTCAGTGAGTGTGTGAGGGACCTTCGCATTCGAATAGTACGCAGGTCGAGTAATAAAACACGAAGCGCCATATGAGACAACATCATGTGTGGCCCACACACACACACTCACACACAGACAAGCACACGCACACTCGCGCAAAACAAAATGGACAACGACAACGCAACATGTTCGGCCAGCATTGTTAAGCGACAACAACAACAACAACAACTACAGCAACAACATGCCCAGTAACAATAAGCAATAGCGACGGCAACGGCAGCAGCATCGTCATCGGCAAAAACACGAAGCCAAACGAAGTCAACGACACGATGCCGAATACGACAACGACAACGACGATGACGACCACATACATTCGATAGCCTTCGATGAGCAATACATTTTGCTTCCCTTAAATGCGATGGGGGTAGCTAACACACATACACCTACATATGTACATACATATATAAAAACACACACGTAAGCATACACACATCTCCCACACACGCATGCATGCATATGTGTATGAGCAGGACATGCATATAGGCAGCAAACACACCCTCACAGACACAGACACAGTCACCCATGTATCTGTATATGAATCTGCCATTGCTGTCACTTCATCCTCTGTATATATGCATGTGTGTGTGTGTATATGTAGAGTGTGCATGTGTGCGTGTGTGTTGTGCTCGGGCTCTGCCCACCGCCGTCCAACCACTCAATGACTTGACCAAACCCCTAACCAACGTGACGCCCGCACCACCAAATTCAGCTCTGAAAAGGGTGCAGTTGATGTCGACTTCGACGTCGCTGTCACTGTCGCAGTCGCAGTCGCTGTCGCTGTTGACGTCCGTTTCATGCTGCTGCTGCTGTTGTGCTTTGTGGGGTGGTTATGCCTGGACCACTCGACCAGTCAGCCCACCCATGCCACTCCAGATGCGACGGTGGTGCGCACAAATTTCCCATCGACTTAAATTGATGGCGACCACACATATGACATGGCTGCTGCTGCTGCTGCTGCTACTGCTGCTGCTGTTGCTGCGGTGGCCTCTGCCACTGCAACTCGCGCTGCCAGTGGTGGAGGTGGCTGTGGCTGTCGGGCTAGCTGATTAGGCTCCCCACTATGCCATGTTGCGCACCGCCCGCATATCATGCGCATAAATTAGTTTTGTTGCTGGCAAATGAGAAGCATGCGGCGCGCTTTGCGGCCATCTTGCCCGCACACACACACACTCACTCACACACACACACATATACTCACATGTGAGAGTGGGTGTGTGGCATGACCAAAAAGGATGTGCTCCAAGGGCTGTACGCATATACGAGTTAGAGCATAAACATAAATACGTATTATGTACAGTAGCGTTTGCTTATAAGCAATTCATTTATCGATACTTGTCTGTGTATCGAAAATTGCACTTAAGCAGAAATATTTCTCATGGGCTATAGTTGCTTACAAACAAGTGCTTGCCTATATGAAAGTCAAGTGAAGGCACAAGTTTCATTAATAACTTATGTTTTCACTTTGAAGACGATACATTGGCATATAAGCAAGCGATAGTTTTGTATGAAAACTAATTGATTTTCGTAAATATATGCATATGTATAGGATAAGGAGCAAATTTCAATTAAATTTGATTTAATATGCAAATTTCATTATTTTCATGTCCCAAAAGACGATAGATTTAAATTTGCAATATATGCGCAAGAAATAGTTTATAGGAAAAGTAATAAATAGGCTAAATTATTATTATTTAAAAATATTTAAATGTATGCAAGCCATTTTGTTGCACTTAGTTTGGATTTAAGTTCTTTCAAGAGTTGATAAATTTCATATAAACAAGCAGTTGCTTATATGAGAGCCATTCAATTACTGATTTCATTTTTATAGAAAACCAATGCAGTTAAAATTGAAAATTTAAACAAGAAATTATGTGCAATTAACTTCAATCGATATCGTAAAATTGCATATAAGTTATTTCGATTTATCGATAAACATTTTATTATTTGCTTGACGAACTTCTGGAATATTTGGCAATTGAGTGGAATATATTTGAGTATATTTGGCGATTTCTACTATATATGTTTATTTATGTAGAATGTGAGTCGGTTCCTAATTAAGTTCACACACACACACACACACACATACACACAGCATACACACACACACACACACACACACACACACACTCTTACACGTCTCAGTATACAAATCGATTTCAATATGTTAATGGCTGCCAACTCTCTCAACAAATGAAGTGAAATTCGCTGGCTCAACAACTCATGCGTGCAAAACACACATACCCACAGACATACACATACACACATGCCAATGTATTGGTGTCTGCAAATACATATACATATGTGTGTGTGTGTGTGTGTGTGTGTGTGTGTGTATGTGGACATTCTCGCGAGACACGAGCCGCTGCCATTTCCATTTGGGCCAATACTCTATACGTATGTATGTATACGTATATGCCAAACTTGGAGCCCGATGGGCGGGTAAGCCTGGACCCTGTTCCGGACCGTGGCAACTCCTCTCCATCCCCGCACACCCCTTTCCTTTATTTTCCACTTGCCTCCAGATGACTGCCTTGCTCCCTCTGCTCCATCAGCATTGGCTCTCTATCACATTTAACATTCGCTGCTCGTTTATCTTTTGCTGCGCTTCGCTTCCAACAACAACAACAACAACAACAACTGGCATTAAGCTGTGGGCGTTTCATGCTGCCGTTGCGTATTGGGGCAGGAGGTGGTGACTGCGATGAACGGGTATGGGAGGGGGGTTGTGCTTCGAGGTGGGTGTGTGGCAGCATGACAGCATGGAAGGGGTTGCCAAGTTAAAAGTCAATACATTTTGCTGACGTGTGGCTGTATATGTATACGTCTATGTGTATATGTGTGTGTGTGTCAGTGTGTGAGTGTGTGTGTGTGTGTGGCAAGGTACAGTTTTCAATTACGGCAGCAGTTCACAACTTTTGACAGCGCCCAATTTTTTGGTGGAAAGCATTTTCGCACACCGTTTCTCTCCTTTGCCGCATGTCTTTTGTTTTTCCACAATTTGTTGGAAAAGCGTAAAGAAACTAGTTGGTATGATATATGTAGAGTTTGTATATATATAATATATGAGAATATATACTTATGTGAAAATGTAGTAAATATATACAAACTCAACTTGCCACACAAAATGCGTAGAGATTTCCTTTAGCGATTCAATAGTTTAGAGCGAAACATTCTTTTTTTCTATGCATTAAATTTGTAGTAAAAATAATAATGGATGGAATTTTTGATGGAACATAACTTGATTATATAAAACAAATATTTTTAAAATTTTTAGAAAATATAAAATGCTGAATAGAAGTACTTATAATATCCTATTTCTCCTTAATCACTATCTTCAATAATATTATACAACGAAAGATACAGTAGGTCCTCTAAGTTCTTGACCTTTAATTTACAATCTATAGAAATTCAAATTCAAGGTTTATCATATATTCGCAATTGTTGAATTATAAACTCACATCAATCACGATTGTATGTCTACCTAAGTTCTCAAATATTAATCTCCTACTTTTCTCAATTTGCAATTTCCCAGCGAATTTTCTATTATCGTCTGGAACGTTAATGCAAATCTCGTGCGAATTTTCTTTAAGTGAAGAACTCATCCAATGAAGTTTTGGGCAGAACACCCCTTTTCTTTTTTTTTTTTGTTTTTGCTGAGGTTGCATGCAAAGGATATGCCTTGCAGGATGCAGCATGTAGGAAGTCGGCGACTGATGACTGATGCCGAATGTAGGCTGCAAGTTGAGCCTGGGAAAGGGCTGTAGGGTTGCCAGGTTAACCTGCCTTTTTTGCATTTCCCATTTTACATTTCACATTTGGCATTTCAGATTTTGCATTTTGGGTTCGTTAGCATTGTCGAATCTGTCGAATGTCTTGTGCGGCTCGCTCAGCGTCTTTTTCGTCGTAATCAAATTACAAGCTCAATGCACAAACCGCAGGACAAGAGAGAGGGTTGGACTTGGCCTGAGGTTCCCTTTTGCTTTATTCTGTTTAGTAGGGTCGGGGGATCGTGACGGGTCTGGTTCCTAGGTCTCGAGTTGAGTCTCAAAAGGTCTGCAGTATGCCAGTTGTGGTGGTGGGGGGTGGGATAGGAAGAGAGGGGTAGGGGAAGGGGGTTGAAATTGGGGTTGAGAGTGCATGTAAATTTTTCTCAAAATCGGCACCCGACTTCAATTATCTCGGTCTGTGATGGATATGCAAACTGAAGACCAATCCCTCAATGCATCAAAAATAAAAAAGAGTATTACAACCAAGACATTTTCCTATAAGCGTGTGTGTGTGTGTGTGTGGAAAACCCTTCGTTACATGTGCGCCGCAATTAGAGAGAAAAGGCGCAGTTCGCATTCATCGCCGTCCCTCGAGTCGAAGTCAGGGAAGAAAAAAAAAATTGCAATATGCAAACAGGCGACAGACGACGATAGACGACAGGCTACAGATCGACAGACTGTCAGACGATGCCATTTAATTAAAATTCGAAAAAAGGTATAAATTTCCCTTTGGCAGACGCGCAATGTAACGGTTTACTGTGACCCGATGATGCCTATGTTGCATCCAACAGAATTATTACCCATGCAAATTGGGCAGCGGCAGTTGAGAGCTTCTCTTTGGCCTTCCACAAGGGGGTAGCAGGAGTATCACACACATATAGATGTGCATGTATATGAGTAGTTGTTAGAGCGAGATAGCGAATCATGTAACATGACACACGTTGCATAAACACCGTGAAAATTATTACTTTTGCCGTAACGCATAGCCCGTATCACATAGCCCTCAGAATGGAACCCATAGCCCATAACCCGTAGCCCATTTCCCATCTCGGGTCCCTGGTCCCATATCGACGTCACGTCTCATCTAATTTATGCCATTTGCCATCATCCTTAACCTTATAGTAGGTCGCTTAGGAATCGAAAATACATTTTAAACTCATTTGAACACATGTCTTGCAACTAATCAAATTCGGAAGATCTGATAGATTAATTGGTATAAAAGATAATGCTCGTTCCTTAAAATAAAATTTAATTAAAAAAAAAAAATATTTGCAAATTTTTTAAGTAGTTATATTCTTCCAATTTTTGTTTTTTATATTTTTTATGAATTTTGAAATATAACAGAGCTATATTCTAATTGCATTATTTTTGTATTTTATCAACATTAGCATTTGGCTAGTTTATACACATATATATTTTTATTTTAGTAAAAAATTTATTCTTTTAAAAATTGAAATTGTATTGAAAAATTGAGAATTTTATATATAATTTGTGTCATGCTCAAATTTAATTACGATTTAATTTGAATTTAAACAAAAATTTATAGATAAAGTAAATATCATTTTTTTTTTTTAGAAAATTGAGAATAATTTCAAATGAAACTGTAATCAAAGTCAATTTCTATTTCAATTTTCTACACACTTCAGACAATGAATAACTGCAGTCACCTTTATAAAGAAATGTGCCGAACTGATTCGGGAAAGTGTTGCTTATCGCGATGTGCTGATGAGATGTTGATGATGGGATGATGTGATGGGCTGATGAGGTGGTGTGATGTTGCATGGAGTACGGAAGTTGGCTGAGGATCTCGACACACAGCGTGGCCGAAAGTGAAGAGCGACATTCGAGTACTTGCTCACACAACAGCGCCTGCCAGGATCGATAAGGATGAGTCATAAAAAAATGAAAAACGAAAAACGAGAAAAAAATGGAGTGACAAAAAGAGGAAAGGAAACAGCTGGCTAAATACTTGAGCTGCCCGCTGGGCTATGTTAGATATCCCAATCACCACCACTATCGGGAGGCAGAATTGAGAGAATTGAGAAACCTATCGAGCTTCCTTCAAATGTAAATTATTCAAGTGGTGTCCTTTCACGCCATTGCAACAATAAGGAGTAATGCCCAAAAATGTATATAAAATTATAAAACTATTTGGAATATTATTAACCAACCCCGCCTGTTGCGACTCTCGAGTGTCCTTCAGGAAGCACTTGGCACTTGCCACTTGCCACTTGGTGCTTGGCATAAATTACGAGGGAAATTATTGAATTCAACTGGCATTTGGCTTGGTCATGGTCATGGCTCTGTTGGGTAGGCGTGGCCAGTCATACGCAGCAATTGAAGGTCACTTAAAGCTCTTACCCCCCCCCCCCTCACCCCACTCTACCACTCCACTGACAGCATCACCAGCAACAGTTGCCGTTGCTGCCAGCAACAGTTGGTGTGACTTTAGTATTTAAAATAAGAAAAAAAAATGAATACGACCTGAAAAACTGCGCCATAAAAATATAACAAGAAAAGCAGAAATGAACAAAAAAAAAAATGGGAGAATGGAAAGAATTTTGTATAAAAGAAAAACGAAATGCAAATAGAAAAGTGCTGGCAGCGTTGCCTGCTGCCGGGTCTATTGCCCTTTTGTGTGGCTCGACTGCGGGGCTTCTTGTCTGCTGAGGAGGGGGGAGGGGGAAAGGGGCAGAGGAGGAACAGTGCTGGCTGCCTGACTGGCTGGCACGTCCTTGCCAGCTCAAGTCTCAATTTGAATTTTAATTTTAAATGCCACAATTTTCCATCTATTTACAGGCAGAAGCATAGAGCGTGGCATGCACAGTGGTGCTCAACTGTCGATAAATGTTGATGAAAGTTCACTTCAATCAAGTTCATTATCTTTCATGTTTTTTACCTTTAATTTAATTAAGTTAACTTCATATTGTTAAGGGAAACTAATATTATTAAGCTGCAGATTTTGTTGTATAAGCTTATAAAAAAAATTAATTAATTAGAAAATCAAAAAGAAAATAAATTTAAAACTAAGATTATATACTAAAATATTTATATAAAAAATTTAATTCATTAAACAGTAATTGAAATTATTTAATTTATATACAAATACAATTTATTACAGTTGGTTTGATAAGAATATTGAATGGATGCAAGCATATGTTAGTTTAAAGTAAATTTTTAGTTTGATAAGAATTAAATCGAATTAAATTCAGAAATATTGCAAAGACAAAAAAAAATTTATATATATATAATGATATGTTAAAATGTTATTAAAAAATAAACAAAGTCTAATTAATAAATACAACAATAAATAACGTTTGATATATGTTAGCTGGCTTGATAAGAATACGAAATTGATTAATAAAATAAAATATTCAGTTGGAGGAGAATTATTTAAGTAGTTTAACTTAAAGGACCTTCTAGTGTCAGTGTGCAACACCATTTTTTCTTTATGGACTTCACTATAAACTCTTGGAGCCGGGGATGTTAGTTACTGGGCTGGCAGGATGGCAAACCCGCCCCAAACACCAGAAAGTTGCCCAACTTCATCTCACACTTCTTGAGCTACGCTTTTCGTGAATGAATTTCTCCTCAGAACACAAAACAAAGCAAAACAACAACAGCAAAAAAAAATTGTATGAAAAAAGCACAACAAAACGAGACGGCAGCAGAGAAGAAACAATAAAAGAATGCAGGGCCAAGCACCAAGGACGAATGACAGGCCAAAGCGTAACAAGAAGAGCGCAAAAAAAAATGAGAAAAGCATGAGAAATATACATATATGTATATGCATGTAAAGTGAAAAATATAAAAGTCTGTAAGTATATTTATAATATGAAGTCTGCCCGCCGTCTGCAATGGGAGCGTAATGAGTCTCTAATTGACGACATTGAGCCGACACCGCCGGCATCACCCCTCCCCTGCCCCCCCCCCCTGGGCTCGTCGTCGTATTTCCGCAGCATTTTAATTTTTTTTTCTTTCTTCTTCTGCTTTTTTCTTCATATTTTTTTTCCTACACATATATTTTTCTCTCTCTCTTGGCGCGCAACGGTTTGTTGTTAGAAATGACGCTATGGATAATGTAAGCGGTGTTGCAGAGAGCTCCTCCCTCCTCCACCTCCATTTCCACCTACTCTCAGACACTCAGAGACACACTCTTTGCTTGGCTCAGCATTTTGCTGTGACCTTTAGAGGGCGGGGCCAGAGTGGGAATGAGAGCATCTCTTGCACACTTTCTCCGTCTCTGAATCAGCAGCTGTCTGACTTTGTATGCCTGTAGACTGTAGACTGATTTATTTTCAGGCACTCTCTGCCATTTTTTATTATTATTATGATTATTTCTTCAGTTCGTCTCATATTTTTGTTGTTGTTCCTCTTCTTTCGCATTTTATTTTATTATTTTTTTCTCTATATACATATATATGTATATATATTTTTTTTTTTTTTTGCTTTCCTTGTCAAGGTCGTCGCGTCGCGAGCTCTTTATAATGCGGAAATGGGAAATGTAATGAAAAAGTTTTTATTTTTCTTGTCGCGTGCGGCACGGACGGGTCGCGGGGAGCAGGAAGCGTGATTGGGAGAGGGGATGTCTAAAAAAAAGGCGCGAGACGCCATTTATTTCCGACGTTTTGTTTTGCCCGCTTTGTTTTGCCTTTCGCTCTCTCTCTCTCTTTCTTACTGTCTGTCTCTCACACTCTTTCCATATTTTTTCGCCGTCTGTGTGTTGCCATTAAAGCAAATAATTTCAAATAAGATAAGAAGGCAAAGAGGACCAAAAAAATATAAGAAAAAATGAAGGCAAAAAACAAATTGACTGTGCAACAAGTTGCAAGTTTGCTGCCAAGCCAAAGTGAAAGTGGCGCCTTCATTGAGGGAGGCAGCCACAACACATTTGGAGGATAGGGTAGAAGGGAAGGGAACTAGGATCTGCTCTTGGCTGTAAAATGAAGTCATGAAATTGCACAGTTGCTCGGCTACTGCATAATTTATTAGCTGCTTTTGCTCTCAGTTGACTGTGTGGAAATTCTTTTGGCTGTGCCGCCTGATTGTCTGTCTATCAAAGTGGCGGCATGTGGCAAGTGCCAACTGCCAACTGCCAAGTGGTAAGTGGTAAGTGGCAAACGACGACACTCTTTGTGAATGGCCTAAACAAGCGGAAACAATGTTCAAAACGAGCCACTTAAAGTGTCACTAATTAGCCAAGTTAAGTGATCGAATTGCCAACTGACAACTCCAAGGATATGCCAAATATCGAAATTCAATTCAATTTCATTGAATTAACTTTAATTTGTTTAGCTGCATTAAGCGTTTCACTTTCGATTCGCCTTGATAAACTGACCTATTAAATTCAGCTGAAATGTATGCTATACTTTTTGTGGCATTTTCACTTCTCTTTAATGCTCTTAAATTTAATACAATATATTTTACTACAAAATAATTGAATTAATAGTGTGCCTATGACAAATGCTTTTAATGTTATATATATATATATATTTATTATACATGATTACATACTACTTAATGAATGGATTTATTTATAAATATTTTTTTTGTTAATTTGGTAGTCAAATTAAAGGACTTTCAACTACTTCATAGTTGTCTCTAAACAGACGCCATTGCCCATAAACACCACTTTGCACATTGGTCAAAACCAATCACACACACGATGACTCAGCACTCACTCACTCACACACACACACACACAATTCAAACAAAAAAAAAAAAAAAAGAAAAACAACCCACATGGCATAGGGAAATAGGCTCGTGTCCTTGCGTACTTTACAAGCATGTTCAGCCTGTCGGCATAGCAAATCTTGGACAGAAGGACAGCCTGAGGTTGGGCAACGAGGGAGGGAGTGAGTGAGTGGAAGAGCTGTACCTCTGCTGAGGATCACAGAGGGAGGGTGTGGTCAATGGCAAATTGCATTCTCTGAAAACGCAGCGTTTTTCGCTTTTGTCAACATTTTCGGGGTGGAATTTTGAGGGAATTCGATACGAATTTCAACGCAATTGGCATATTACACATTCTGTATCCCGCCCAGCACATTTAATAAATTGCGCTAATTACAAAATGGTGGCCATCACACTGCTATTGAAAAACGCAAACTGTACCTATCAAAGGCAAAAAGGATGTACAGTATTTCACTATTTGGACAATATTTTTAAAAATAACGCTCCAAATCAAGTGCACCAAAATTTTTATACATATTTTGTTGCCAGAAATCGAATGGTGGCAAAAAATTATGATTTTGTTATTTTCACTTTTTTGACATTTTATCAAGGGGTTAGTATGGAAAATGACAAAATTTGGGCAAAAATTTAAAGTGACAAAATATAAAATTTTTTTAAGCACATTTAAAACAGGATCCAAACTATTTACAGAAATGCTAAAATTTTGAAATTCGGTTAATATTTGGAAAAGTTATTGCTTCTCAAAATTGAGAATTTCTCTACTGGAAATAGGTTTTATTACCATTTATTCAGCCATATTTTATGAAATGGGTATACTATTTTGATGCTGATAAAAAAAAGGATTGTAACCAATGACAAAAATGAAAAAAATTTTGTAAATCGGATGAGGTTTGCCTTAGAGATGACTTATCAAAGTTTACAAAAATATCAGATTTCAAACAAAAAAACACTTTTTTACCATTTTTTTTCACAATTTCGGCCATATTTTTTATAATAATGCTCTAAATCTAGTGCTCTAAAGTTTCTTGATGCCAGAATTCGAACAGTAGCAAAAAATTTAGATTTTGAAATTTTTACATTTTTGACATTTTATCAAGGGGTTAGTATGGAAAAATGACAAAATATGGGCAAAAATTTAAAAATGACAAAATATACAATTTTTTGATGCATATTTAAAATATGATAAAAACCATTTACGGAAATGCTAAAATTTTTAAATTCCGTTGATTTTTGGCAAATTTAGATAATTTCCCTTATTCTACTTATTATCCATAGTATTACAATTTAATATTTTGTTGGCTTTCTATTCGAAAATGTAAGATATTATGTATGCAAATTCAACACGAGATCAGAGCCATTGAAGGAAATGCAAAAATTTTAAATTTCACATTTGTTTAGAAAAGTTATCGCTTCCAATTTGAGAAGAATTCTTTTTTAGCCAAATTCCGGCTTTTTCACTATTTTGGTCATATTTTCTAAAATATTGCTCCAAATCAACTGCGGTAAAGTTTTTAATATCTATTTAAATGCCAGAAATCAATTAGAGTTAAAAATTCAGATTAAAAATTTGTATAATATTTGAAAAAATTACCAAACGCTTAAGATATTGGATATTGATCACCATCTTGCTGTTGTTCATCTTCGTGTGATTTTGCTGTTGTTTTTTTTTTCCATTTGTTGAACAGGACAATTTCTTCGGCAATTTCTTCGCTGTTACCCACATCCACACGTCGTCTCGTTCTGCCACCCATACATGCACACACACACACACACACACACACACATACAGGTACTCACAGGATGACAATATATTCATGTATTATTCTGCTTCTTTTTCGGTATCTCAAATATGTGTGAAGTGTGTGTGTGTGTGTGGGTGTGCGCATGTACCACATTCAATGGCCATATACATATGAGTTGCTCTCTCTCTCTCTCTCTCTCTATTTCTCCATCTATCTATCTATATATCTCTATGTATGTGTGTGTGTATTGTGTGTGAGTGTGTGTTGTGTGTATACTACAAAAATGCCATTTTCATACTCAACTGTACTGCTTCGGAATTCGAATGCTAAACCGAAAACATTCGAGCAAAAAGTGTTCAATCTGCCACTAACTGTGGCTGCCACTCAGCTGCCTCTCCACTGCCCCCCTCATAGCATTCGCTGCCCTCATCCCTTGCCAGCCAGAGTTCTGGGCACTGCCACATCTGCCACAGCGCGGTGTGGGTGGGTGAGTGGTTGGTTGGTTGGTTTGCTTACTTTCCATGGCCAACAAAATAATCGCAAAAAAAACAAAAAAATGAAGAAGAATACAAACACAAGAAAAAGAAGAGAAAAGTTTGCGGATTCCGAGAAATGCGGACTTCAGACCAAGTGCTTGGCTCCGAGCTCCGAGCTTCTTCAACTGCGACTCCAACTGTGATTGTGGCTGCGAGACTGTGGTTGATGCCTCTTCTGCCTGCCTTGACTTGGTCTATGAAATCAGTTGGAACGAGCTGTCGAATTCAAAATAAAACGCTCTCAAATACATGCAGAGAGTCAGAAGGAGAAAAAAAGACAGAAAGATAGAGACACAGAGAAAGAAAGCGAAGCTAAAAAGAAAGAAAGAAAAAAACAAGAAATTGCAAATCGAAACGATACGAAACGAGTGCAAAAGCAGAGGACATCCATCCAAGTATTCATATAGCCTCAGGTCCATTGACGGCAGCTGAGGATATACCAAGGCTATGTATGTGTGAGGGGGTGGAGTGGGGGAGGGGAGTGTGGTGAGTTGGTTCGGCAAGTGGGGGGTCGATTGTGCGCTGGTCTTACGCCAAGTGATTTATATTTTTGATATGCAAAACATCTCGTACACATCGTCTCAGGGGCGTGGACAAGACCATCGCATTTGCATACAAACACACACACACACACATTCACAGTATAAAAGTGTATGTGTGTGTGTGTATGTATTTGCCACACACTCACACACATACAGTAGCCACTGTTCAATATGCAACACACTTGAAGATACACAAAATGTGAAATAATTGCTTATCGATAACAAATTTGCCTATAGGCGATCAAATTGCGCATTTGCATTTATCGATAACAAATTTGCTTTAATTGTAATCGTTTATTTGGATTTGAATATATGGCTTTTATTTGTTTGACAGCAACTTATCGATAACAAAATTGCATATAAGCGATCAAATATAAGTTTTACAGTACCAGACTTCCCTCTTAGGCGATGCTCACTGTACCTGACACGATGGTTGGGGATCTGTGCAAAAATCGGGAATTTGCAAATGTTCCGACTTCGCCATCGCCATCGCCAAATGACAAATATGCAAAGGACATAAGCATAAGCAAGGATATGAGCGCCAACCACAGGCAGAAGCCGAGGCAGAAGCAGAGCCACTGCCACTGCCACAAGCCACAAGCATATCCAAAGTCACAGCAAAGAGCCATGCCATCTAATGGCAACTGATGGTGTGGCGCATGAGGCATGGGGCATGGGGTGTCATGGGGTATGCGGGGGCACGGGACGCAAAGCTTTTGTGTGCCGGATGTGGTCGTTAGATTAATGCGCTTTGGAAGCTTGCCAGTACATAAAATCTATGTATGAATGATCCATATATATATATAAATATGTATATATATATACATATGTGTGTGTGTATTTCGTGTGTATGTGTGTGGCTTGGAATACACACACACACACACATGTCAAACACAGTTGCCACTTTTTGCGGCACGACAAATGAACGCTCGGCCAACGGCAACAGCAGCCGCCACTTGTCTCCCAGGTGAGTGTGTGTAATTATGTGTGTGTGTGTCTGTCAGTGTGTGTGTGTGAATGAGACTGTATAGGTGTGACTGAAGATTGAGTATATTAAGGCCAATGAATGCTGTTGGCAAAAAGTCATCGCTTTTCTTTTCTAAACATTGATATTTTTTAGAGCGACCTTTCTCTAACTCTCTCTTCTTGCACTCGCTATGCCTTTTTCTATCTCACTGTTCCTCTTCTTCTCTTTCTCTCTCTTTCTTTCACTTTGCATATTCATCACCTGTTCTCTGACTCACTCTATATCTTTCTCAGTCTCACTCTCTACCTTTCTCAGTCTGTCTCTCAATCTCTTTCTTCATCTCTCTATATCCATCTTAGTGTCTTTCCGTGTATACCTGTATCTCTCCTTCTCTTCTCTTCTCTTCTCTTCTCTTCTCTTCTCTTCTCTTCTCTTCTCTTCTCTTCTCTTCTCTTCTCTTCTCTTCTCTTCTCTTCTCTTCTCTTCTCTTCTCTTCTCTTCTCTTCTCTTCTCTTCTCTTCTCTTCTCTTCTCTTCTCTTCTCTTCTCTTCTCTTCTCTTCTCTTCTCTTCTCTTCTCTTCTCTTCTCTTCTCTTCTCTTCTCTTCTCTTCTCTTCTCTTCTCTTCTCTTCTCTTCTCTTCTCTTCTCTTCTCTTCTCTTCTCTTCTCTTCTCTTCTCTTCTCTTCTCTTCTCTTCTCTTCTCTTCTCTTCTCTTCTCTTCTCTTCTCTTCTCTTCTCTTCTCTTCTCTTCTCTTCTCTTCTCTTCTCTTCTCTTCTCTTCTCTTCTCTTCTCTTCTCTTCTCTTCTCTTCTCTTCTCTTCTCTTCTCTTCTCTTCTCTTCTCTTCTCTTCTCTTCTCTTCTCTTCTCTTCTCTTCTCTTCTCTTCTCTTCTCTTCTCTTCTCTTCTCTTCTCTTCTCTTCTCTTCTCTTCTCTTCTCTTCTCTTCTCTTCTCTTCTCTTCTCTTCTCTTCTCTTCTCTTCTCTTCTCTTCTCTTCTCTTCTCTTCTCTTCTCTTCTCTTCTCTTCTCTTCTCTTCTCTTCTCTTCTCTTCTCTTCTCTTCTCTTCTCTTCTCTTCTCTTCTCTTCTCTTCTCTTCTCTTCTCTTCTCTTCTCTTCTCTTCTCTTCTCTTCTCTTCTCTTCTCTTCTCTTCTCTTCTCTTCTCTTCTCTTCTCTTCTCTTCTCTTCTCTTCTCTTCTCTTCTCTCCCATCTGCTTGCATGTTTGATTGATAATCTGTCTCTCCAAGGAACGTTTGTCTTCATTTGGCACCGATAACTTTTCTTTTTTCTTTTTTTTTTTGGTTGGCGTCATTATGAAAATAAAAAATGAAAAACAGCTTAAAAAAAATATATGAGTAGAAAAGAAAGGCAACCCTCTAGCTGGGCAGTTATCGTTCAATATCCTGAGCGTGCACAGGACATTATTGGATTTGAATGCGAAATTCGCCCAAACTACAGTGTAGTATGTTTATGTGGATGTGTCTGTGTCTGTGTATGTATGTGTGTGTGTATGTGTATTGATGGGATTCGCGAAAAATTCGCAGCTCGAGGCTCATTTGCATATGCCATTCGTGCTGTGCTTCAACATCGACATCAGCGGCTGCTTTGAGGGTGGACAAACACACACAAATACACACACAAATACACACACATACACATACAGATTTAGGAAAAGAAAATATACTGGTTGGAAAAGAGAGGGAAGGGGGGGGTGGCGAGGACATAACGAGCGATAATGCTAATGCCTTTATGGCGCACATATAAAAAGTCCTTTTTGCCAACATTGTTGCGCTGCTGATGATGCAGCCGGAAGAGTCTCAGCAGGCGGAGTGCTACATGCCAAGGGGGGTGATGGTGATGGGGGAGGTGGAGAAGTTGGTGATGGTGGTGGTGGTGGTGGCGGTGCTGGGGCAGCTGCCAAAGGTAGCCAGGACAGCAGCCGTATAGCCACACACCCACACGCAATCATAATAAAGGGGGTTGCTGCTCTGCTCTCTCCCTCCCTCTCTCCCTCTGCCACTTTCTCCCATTCTTTGTCTTTTTCTCTGCATATATATGAGTGTGTGTTGAATGTTGGCTCCTGCCATTCCATGGCCATAACATGCAACAAAAAGAATCTTCTATTATGGAGCTGGGAGTGGGTGGCAGTGTCTGGTCTGCAATGTTTGCTTTTTTATTTTCATTTTTTTTTTATACTCCACATACATATACATATATATATATTTGTATATATGTATTTTGTGTGAATCGAGGCAAACATTTTGCGAAATGAATATGAAATCCACCACTGGCCGTGGCCCGTGTGACCAGTGTGGCCACCACCAACAAAACGCCGCCAACACTTGCAAAATATTCACACACACACACATGCTGGCGAGGGTGTGTGTGTGTGTGTGAGGGAGCCGCCATGTGTCACCGAAGCAGCAGCAGCAGCAGCAGGACACCCTTTCCAATGCAATCCACTCCATGCCAGTCCATGCCATTATACATTATGCTTAGCCTTTGCTTTATCCTTAGCCTCCGCCTCCACTTACCCTTACCGAAGGATTGGCGAAAAATCCACCCGGGCACGTCCTGCGCTTTATCACGGACCTCAACTTTTGGCCATATGTAAACGGCGAGGGTGGCTTCAAGCTTGTACATGATGTGTATGTGTGCCTTTTACATACATATGTATCATACGTATGCATGGCGACCAGCAGCATCAACGGCAGCCAGGATAAGATGCGGACCGCAGAGCATCCCAACTCTGTATGTATTCCCATACACAGAGAGAGAGAGAGAGAGAGAGACACACATGGCACGTATGTGGCAGCTTATATACTTGCCTATATGTACACACACATACTGGCGACGTTTAGGGGATGGACGAGGCCATTGAACCACCTTCACCCCCATCATCATGGTCCCACCGCTGAGATGCCAATCGATTCACCTAAACTCGAAAGATTTCTCAGCCTCTGTTCATTTCTATGCTGACCCATTAAATTGATCTCCACAGCATGCTATTCTCTTCTAACTCTCATTCGCGTTTTGCTGGTTCGTGTCCCTACTAATTATTATGGCACCTAATTTATAGCAAATGATCGCGCATTGCATACTTTTCAGCGCAGCTCACATGCATCTGCTCATTGAACAATTTAAATATGAAAAATATTTTATAAAATTCTTTTCAACTTTTCCAAGTGATATATGAATATATATACATTAAATGATGTACAAAATATTATAATAATGTCCAGTTAATGGGCTACTTTAGCTGCTTTTAGTCTTTGGCACCAACACGCCACCTGTTGGCCGCCAGAGCTTCAGGGCTCGGCCAACAGATGGCGCCAGCAACTGATTGGACACGCGCACACGTAAATGCCAATTGGAAGCCTCGAATTGGTCCACTTTGGGGTGGATTTTCCAAACTTACATGCCCATATGTGTGCAAACACAAACACACACAAACACATAAAAGGTCAGCCTACTCCACATACACAAATCGACTTGAAGAACAAGCAGGGAGCCATTATTTAAAAATAAAACGCATTTCGGGTTATTTCTTGACACATTTTCGTCCATATCTCGGGAAATGCTCATCAGAATATCCTCAAATAAAAATCAAAGTGCTAGTTAAGAGTCCCAGAATCAAAAACAATCAAGAAATTGGGTCGATCTTTTTTTTTAATTTTGATGATATTCTCAAATGGTTAGTATGGAAAATAGGTCCAAAAAATATCAGAAAAATTTAAAAACGAAAAATGTTGACAAATTTTGAATGCAGAATTAAACTGCTATCAAAACCATTAAAAAAATGTCAAAAAATTTTGAAAATTTGCTGAAATATGACAGTTCAAAGTTATGGGTATACTGAAATCAAGGAATAGGCCACTTCAGGTCACTTTTTGGCACATATTTGGACATATATCGGATAATATTTATCAGAAACACCTCAAACAATAAGCAAAATACTAGTTATGAGTCCCAGAATCGAAAACAACCAATACATTGGGATAAATTTTTTTCTTGGTTTTTGATGATTTTGACAAGGGGTTACTATGAAAAATAGGTCAAAAAAGTCGAAAAATTAAAAACTAATAATTATAACAAACTTTGAATGCACAATTGAATTGGTATCAAAAGCATTAACTAAAAGCATTAACATTTTTGGCAAAGTTATGAGACTTTAAAAATTTGAAAAGTCAATATTCCAAAAATGAGGACTTTTGACTCATTTTCAAACATATTATGGACACATCTTGGATGATAATCGTCAAAACTAGCTAAAACTTTCAACTTAAATATATTTTTAAATCAGTGTATACTCAATAAATATAAATTAAAATAAAGCAATATTAAATTTTCGCAGCAGAAATTCACATAAAAATTAAAGACAGGCCAGGATCACAGGTTAGCCAAGGACATTGATCCAAGTACAACTATATATGTGTGTGTGTGTGTGTTTGTATCCAACATAACTGTACAGTTCTATTTGGGATCTTGACGCGGACAGCAAACAAAAAACAAGAACGATGAAGAGATGAGGATGGGGAAGAGGGAAAAGAAAGTCGATGAGGCTGATGAATGAATGCGGTCGCTGTTGTTCCTGTTGCCGGGCTGTACCTTGAAGGCTGCTCTTGGATGCCTCAACACAGACACGAACAAAACGTATAACGGTGCCACTAGTGAGGCAGCCGAGTGGCAAGTAGAGATCCAAATGTGCCCCTGACGCCATAAATAAAATGCTCGAGTTTGCGGCATTTGTTTTGGAGTTCGAGCAACACAATTAACGAGATGAATACATGCTTCACAATGGACTGTATATACATACACATATATATATATTTGTATGGATATATGTTGTATAGACAGCAGTTTTATGCGTTTGTGTGTGTTTTTCACCCCCGCGAACAGTGGACGCTGAGATGCAATGAGAATCAGAGACAACTTGAGATTCAAGTGACAATGATAAACATCCTGCAGTTGGTCATGTCCATCAACGACGCCGGCGCTTCAACACGGTTCCAAATTCACAACATTCGAATATTGTGAACATTCAAAACATTCAAAACATTCAAAACATTCGAACATTACAAAATCCCGAGGAGATGGAAAAGGATACCGCAACCAGCAATTGCCTCCTTCTCAAGTGTCTTTAGTAGCAAACAAAAATATGTATATACATATAAACTCATGTGTTGTGAAATCTACATTGGGTTGTCAATTGAACATATAAAATATAAATAATAAAAAAAAAACATAAATAAAACAATCATAAATCACTGAATTAAACAAAAATCTGACCTTACACTGCTGGTCTTGGGTTAGACGCATTAATGCTAATTTTTTTTATTAAATAAAATGAGATATTTATAACATTGCTACTTATTGAAAATTTCTTTGCTTTAAGAGCTCGAATATTGTACAAAAAAAATATATGTGCTGGCAGCTGATTAGATTGCGAAAAAACAACTGTCAATTTGAAGATATCAGAAATTTCAATTTTAATCATGTGGATTATCGTTTGGTATCGTTTCTTTATCTGTTCGTAAAAAAGTGCAGTTTTTTATATTGCTAAAATAATTCAAATTTTATATTTTTACCATTTTTAATGCTTTCAACAAAATTTCCCTTTTCTCAATCATTTAATATTTGTCTAAGTCAGCAAAAAGTAAAGTTAAACAACCCTCCACAAAGAATGAGGTTCATTCTATTATTCGTATTTCGTTAATTATACTTTAATGTATTTATTTTAAAACTAAATGAATATTATTTTAAAAGGAAAAAAATATGTGAATTAAACCTGCAATTTGAATAATAATATTTTTAAATTAATAAAAATCTTGACAACATTATTGTTAATCAAATGAATTGTGTATAAAATGGGGATAACTTTATTAAATTGTCTTTTAAAAAATCTATTTTATAATTACTCTATTTTTCATATTATTTTGCTATTGGAAACAATATATTTGTCTTCTACTATTATAATAATAATTTTTATAATATATTTTTTTAAATTTATCAATTTCATCAATATCCATCATTTAAACAACATTTGATTTTTTCATTTTAATTTAACTATTTGAAACGAATTATTATTAATATTATTTTTAATGTCATTATTCTTTTTTTTAATTTCGATCTATTAAATATATTTTCTAAATATATTTCATAAATATAATTTTCTTTATTTTCTTTCTATATTCTATATGAAAATAATTTCTAAATATATTTCATAATTATAATTTTATTTATTTTCTATTTACACACGATATAAAAATAATTTCTGAATATTTTTAATTATTTAAACCAACTCACATAAATAGAGATTCTTATATATTACAATCACTCCTTGATCCACATATTGAGTGTTTGTTGCATCAGCTGTCTTCAATGAGATCACTTCATAACCCATTCTATTGAGACATCCATTTGTTGATGGGTGGCCTGGTCTGCAGATTTCAGATTTTAGATTTCAGATCCCTCACAGGACCAGATGAGAGCAGAGCAGAGACGAGCTGTTCCTTTTGTCCAGGGCGCAGTGTACGTGCTGGTATCCTTAATATCCTTATAGACATGTCCAAATGCATGCTGGCTGCCACACTCCTCACTCTCTCTCTCTCTCTCTCTCTCGCTCACTGTGTATTTGTTTTTCATTCTCGTATAGTTCATATGTTTTTTACGAGTATTTGCGTCAGGACAATGGCCAAAGTCCAAAGGTCAGCATGCCCTTATGCATGTTGTGCCCGATTCTCTTGTTATTTGGCTTTTGTTTCGCATACTTTGCGGTTTTTTATGTGATCTCACGTTTGACGTATTGGTTTCAATATACATGCATGTGTATGTATGCATGTTGCATGCCTCAATCCCCCTCCCCCTCCGAGCACGATTGACTCGACCGAAGCTGTCGAGCTGTCAAAAAAAAAGCAGAGAAAAAAATCAGCGGAAAAAAATGAAAAGAAAAAAGAAATGTGGCTGCATTGGGTGGTCCAAGGCATGGCTGCCACTTGGAGGATGTGTTGCATGTGGCACGTTTCCCTTATGCAACTGCAACGAGACAGCATCATCAAAATCAATCAGCTGAGGGTTTCTCTACTCACATTCGATGCGGTTGCAGCGCTGCTAATTGGCATACACCACCAACACCACCGCCCCCTTGATACGCATGACATTCACACGCATATCGACACATAGAGAGAAAGAGAGAGATAGAGAGAGAGAGAGAGATAGATGGTGGCACAATCAGCGCCTTCTATTGTCTTTGTCGCCTCGTATGCAAATTGGCCAGCATTGAAGCATCTAATCAGCGTCATTCCAACAATAACACTTGTCAAGCGATTCGTTCCATTACCATTCCCATGCCCATGTTCATGCCCATTCCCATTCACGTCCAGCCACCATCCGTCCAGCATAGCGGTTCATCAAATGGATCAAATCGAATCCCATCGCGTCAAATCAAAGTGCAGCGATTGCATCAATCTGTGATGGGAACTTCAAGTTTGTGGAAAACTGAAAAGAGAATGCCGTGAATTGAATACTTTGAGTATTTAGAGTGTATGCCAAAACAGCTGTCTCTCTCTCTCTCTCTCTCTCTCTCTCTCTCTCTCTCTCTCTCTCTCTCTCTCTCTCTTTACATTCTGACAACATTTTGAAATATTTGCACAAATTGTGCAACTGCAACTGGAACTGGAACTGCAACACAAAAATATGTTGCAAATTTTTTGCAATTCAATAAAAATAAATCTGAACCGCAAACAAATGTGGCATTCAAAACGGACTCGACTCGACTCGACTTGAGGGTTTTTGCGGACTCCGCACTCCTGAGTGTCCTTACATGTCTGCAGCGGACGGTGGAGGGGGAGGGGGAGGGGGAGGGGGTAGGGCAATGATGCGTCGGGGTTGCATTGTCCGAAATTTGAATATGGATTAGATAAATTGTGCATGCGTATGGCGTAAGGCAACAATTTGCACAATCTCCTCATTTTTTTTTGTTTTTCCTGCTCAGAAGTATGCAAAATATCCCTCACGCCTCAGCGATGCCGCTTGCCACACGAATGCCAGACAGAGACAGATACAGCGAGTTAAAGTGAGATAGATAGGGGGGCAGTTGAACGGGCAGTAAATTGATTTTATCGCCGCAACCAAATGCGGCAAACTGCCAATAAAACAATTTGCCGGCCCGTTTTGTTTGTCCTTTGTTATGCCAAACACAAACACACACACACTCACACACACACAGGCATACACTCACATATACACAGAGAGAGAGAAAAACACAACCATTAGGAGTTTTCTATTGATTTTTATGAGTATTTTCAGCCACAAAAGGCAACTTCAGTCGCGAGCTCAAAGTCAAATTCATTGATCCTGCAGGTCCTTGTTTCCACTGCCAAATGGCACAGATTAGTGGGCCTCGTCCAGCCTGTATTGTGTGCTGAAGAACTTCGCACAGCTGGACACTTTTTTCATACCTATGAATATAACATTCTTTCGAAATACAAACCCAAGTTAGATCATCTTAAATACACACTACGGTTGCTTAGAATAAATTCATCTAATTTGACATGCCTTTGAAAATGCAGTGTTTAATTTGTAAGTTGTAATACTTAAATAAAAAAGAAAAAAAAAACATAAAAAAAAATACTTATTTTCATTTATATATAATGCAATGTTTTGGAAAATACTCATCAGATACACATCAAATGAAAAGCAAAATGCCAGTTATGAGTCCTAGAATCGATAATAGTCAAAAAAAAAAATGGGACTACAAAATTTTTCGATTTTTCATGATATTGTCAAGGGGTCACTGTGCAAAACAGATCAAAAAAATAAAAAACTCGAAAAGTAAAAACGAATAATTTTAACAAATTTTGAATGCATGATTAAACTTTTTCGAAAATGTCAAATTGGCTGAGATATGACAGTTCAAAGTTACAGGCACTTTTTGGCACATTTTTGGACATATCTCGGATAATATTTATCAGAAACACCTCAAGCAAATAGCAAAATACTAAAATACTATACGAAATACAAAATACTACACTGAATCCTAGAATCGATAATAGTCAAAAAAAATGGGATTACAACATTTTTAGATTTTCCATGATATTGTCAAGGGGTCACTATGCGAAATGGGTCAAAAAAAAAAACTCGAAAAATTAAAAACGAATAATTTTAACAAATTTTGAATGCAGAATTAATCTGATATCAAAATCATTCACTGAATTGCAAATTTCATCAAAATCGGTTGATTTTTAACAAAGTTATAACAGTAAAAAGTTCAGATAGAGCTCATATTATGAATTCAAAGATTTATCGACCTATCTTGTGTATTTTTATCATAATCTTTGGTGTTTAAATGGAAATCGTACAGTATTTTCAAGTAAACTCTAATTAGGAATAACGGCACAATAAAAAATCCAAATATTCATAAAAGTCGATGGAAATTAAAAAATGTTATGGCATTAAAAATGTATAATAAAGATTATATTGTAAATAAATAAAATTGAAAAAACGATTTTTAGAGATCAGAAAAGAGTATTAAACTGTCATATGATAATATGAACTCTCTTCCGGTATAAAGCAACTATAAAAATAACAAATCGCATCTATATTTATTCGATATGCGGTAAAAGATACAAAAGTATCTGATCTCTGTGCAAATGGTAGCGGAAACGTCACCATTTCCCTTTTAGAGATACAAAAACAAAAATTAATTCAAATGTTTGTCAAAATTCAATTGAAACACTTTTCAATGATGATTCTGTGTGTTTGGAGTGCCCCACGACTTGTTCGTTGATCTGCTGAACTTGACTTTGACTTTGGATGCTGGCAGCGGGGGGAACAGAGGAGGGAAAGGGAATTGGTGAACTCACAGAAATATTGGACGAAAATAGAAGATGCATTTGTATGTATCCTATATCTATGGGAGTAGGAGAGTACGGCATAGATACAGCGGGGGTGCGGTGGCAACAGACACAGCAAAGGGATGGGCGGGGGAAAGGGGATTGCTGCCGTGCATAACCGTTGCAGCAGGAGTGTGTGATGGAGGGGGGGAGTAAGAGAGGGGAGTGAGAGGAGAGGAGCTATGCGAGTGACGAAAATAAACATGCGCATCCGTTGGATACAAAATCTATAGGTTGCCTGCGTGCAGTTGCGTGGACGGTGACCGTGAGGATGCCACAGCAGCGACACTTACAACATGCCCGCGTAACACACACACACACACACACACGCACGCACACAGAGAGGAGAGTTTATTGCGCGTCCTGCTTTTGGTGTCCAAAAAAAAAAAAGATAAAAAAACATATATATATACAAGAAAAGTATTTTCAATAAGATTTTCCGTTACATGCTCGCACACATGTGGCACACACAGCATTACGATGGGTGTGCGTGTGTGTGCGCGTGTGTGTGTGTGTCAGACTCCAGCTAGTGCTGGCAGAAGAAGAAGAAGAAGAAGATGCTGCTGCGATCCATTGCGCCCATGTGGCGAGTGCGTTTGACATTGACATGGTTGCTAGTCTGTTTACTTAATGTCACTTCGAATGTATGTCTGTGTTTGTGACTGTGACTGTGACTGTGTATGTTTCATTTATTGAAGCGAGTCGCGAGTCCAGTCACAGTCACAGTCACAGCCATCCCCTCTCTGCCCCCTCCCTGCTACAGATACAGGGATACAGGGAGTGAGATACACATGGCGCATTGATGCGCCCCAGCCGTGGTCCTCATCATCCTCAAACTGGCAAAAAGGGGCATGGGAATGGAAAGGGAAACGGGAGTGAGACTGGGACTGGGACTGGAACTGGGAATGGGACTGGGAAGGGTGGCTATTTTTAGTGTCCGTTTCAATTTGTGCTACTGTACTTTGTGTCCGCATCACATCACGTTTACCCACTCCACCCACAGCCACCTTCTGCCACCTAACAGATACAGATACAATTTCCCGCACAGCTACAGATATCAGTCCGAATTGGATACCCTTAGTTTGCCATAGTCTAACTACTAGTTAAACTCATCTTAGACTCTTCTTCTTGCCTTCTCCCCTTTTCAGCTCCTCAAAGAAGATACAAGATACAATTGAACTGCAGCGGAGGCAACAGACAGGATGCAAAGCATCCCCTGGTTGGACGCTGATCATGGCAGCTGGGGGTTGCTGCTGTTGCTGTCATGTGACACAACTGTAAGAGTGTGTGTCCATTTGGTGGATACACTGCATCTGCTTCCCCTCGGGGCACGTATCTGGAGTGGAGTGGAGTGTAATGAAGTTGAGGCCTGCATCCGCTCGCTAATGATGCTGCAATGCTCCAAGTCGCCAGTCGATAGTTGAGCCATAACCTCATAAGTATCTGTATCGGTATCTGTATCTCTTGCTGTGCATGTAGCTGTATCTTTAGTTGCAGTTGTAGCTGTAGCTGTATCTGTATCTGTAGCTGCTGTCGCTGCACTTTGATTTATTTGGTCGCCTTTCAATTCCCACGACACATGCATATTCACATACATATATACACTGCAAGATATATCCTCCATATATTCAGACTTGTGTGTATATATGTATGTAGATATATAAATATAATATGCACTTCCTGTGGGCACAAACTTCGCTACCCGCGAATATTGAATAACCAAGAAGTGTCCGGACGGGGACAATGCAACTTCCTCGCTCAACTCCTTCTCCTGCTATATAGTTGTTGTTGTTGTTTTTTTTTTATATATATTTTTATTTAAATATGCATAAACATTGCCTTGTCCGAAATGGTGCCGTCGCAAGGGCTGCGCAAAAATACGAATATACAAAAAAAGTAAGAGAAATGGAAAAGGAAAAAGATATTTGAAGAGACGTATAGGAAAAACACATTTACCCCTAATAAACCGGAACTAATAGAAATACAAAAAAAAATAAAAATGTAAAAAAAAACTATGCGTCTCTGTCACTCACATACTCTATCTGTATCTATGCAAAGGTCGTAGTCAATTTTTTATAGGCATTTGACATGGATCACGATCACACGGACATCCCTTTATGTATACATAGATATATATATATATACATATGCACATCCATTTTTTTTTTCATTTTTCATTTTTCTGTTGTCTTCCTGTTGTGTTTTTTTTTATGTGTGCTCATCGTCCCGTTTCTCTTTTCATTAGTTGACTATAATTTATTAATTTACATGCGTTGCGTCCTTTTGCATATGCGAATGCCACTGAGGGTTAAGGGTTACCGGGTGATGGGTGATGGGTGATGGGTTATGGGTTACATTTATATCGTCATATCGCGCCACCATCATGTTGCCGCATCTTCAGGGTAACTTCATTGGCAGACCTCGATGACCCGTGCGCTCGAGATTCCCTAAAAATACCGCGACATTCTCAACCAATTTCGCACCCCCCTCTCTCTCTCATTCAATCCGCTCTTTCCCACTTACATACTCTTTGTCACTGTGATTTCTGATCAATTTTAAAGCAGCCCACCGCCAGCTCATCTAGGTAGAAATTTCTATATACCATTCAGAAGCAAAATAAAAAAACATATTTCAAATAAAATGAAATGCAGATTCATCCAGCCTCATTCCCATTCCCTCATTGAATCTCCTCGATTCGATTTGAAGGGGTTGTTGTTCACTGTGATTTTCAACGCATCCTCAAATGAAATTCTGTATCTATTTTTATTAATTTTTTTATTTTCTAGTTTCAATTATGCTGGCAGCGAAATTTGTTGACCACACTCTTTCTAATATTCGAAAAAAAAATAAACATTTGATATCGATGGGAATAAGTTTTCAATTGTAAAACTTTTCAGAAAGCACCCTTGGTATCTCAAAATTAGAATCGAGAGTATTAAATACTGAAAATTACATTACTTTTATTATACAATATATAAAAATTCTTAATAATAATAAAAATTATAATAGTCATAATAATAATAATACATAAATGGCTGTTAAAAATGATTTTTTCGATTTTTTTGCCATATTATTCAAAAGTTATTGATTTAAACTCATTTGTCATAAACTGGTCTTAAAATAAAGTAATAGATATAGATTTTCAACTCTTAAAAATATCAAAAAATAATAAATAAATAAGATTATATTAGCTGCTTAGATATTTTTTTTTAGAATTTTTAATGTTGTAAATATATTAGTTTTCATCTATCTCTGGAATCGAAAATATCAAATTCGATTTTAATTGCCATCAGTTGTAATCCGCTTTAATGCTGTTTCTTGTTATGCGAACAATTAATTTTTAATACGTATATTTTTTGTTGTATCCTTTTTCTCGACAATTGCAGAAAATTGTTTTTGTTGCAGTATATACCATTAACTGGCTGCTGTTGTCCACTTTGAGTCCGCACTTCCTTCAATCGCAATTAAGGTGTAGATCCGCATCATGGAGGATCTGAGAGTTGTGGTTATTTGATTTCACCGGCAAATAATTAGAACCGAATACCGACAAAGGACGTTGCTAAGCAATTTGGCTCATCAACGATCTCTCTCTCTCTCTGAGTCCTTCAATTCAATTCAATTCCATTTCATTTCATTCAATTCATTTGGATGCTCGTATTAGTGACGGGCAATGTGGTCGATGCTCGGTATGGCAGGACTCATGCAGGAAGTCCACTGACCGCAGTCACGACACGGAAATGAATCGGCTGCCAAGTGCAACAGACGATGACCCTCAGTTGAACCTCCCGCTGTGACCTTTGCTGGAAGGTCTCTTAACGGTACCACAGGGCACCCTCTTACTCTCGTTCTCAATCTCATTCTCATTCGCAGTGCCCTTCGCATTGTGATTCTCAAAGTTATGTCCTGCAGCAGGTAGAACCTCTGTTATCCCGGCGCTGCCTCAACCAGGACGAGCTGTAGCTGTGATGTGTTTGTAAACACGCTGAAAATGGAATAATAGATCAAAGCCAGATACGAACGCGATCAGCATACTAAGTCGCTAGAGAATGCGAGAGAGAGAAATGAAAAGAGAGGGGAAGATACAGAGAGTTACACTTGCTGCCGTTATGGAAAGCGGGACAAACCGACATGCCGTCCTGCGTTGACCCTTACCACTGACCCTGACCCTGTTTAACATTGGACTAAACTGGTCCTCGACTGTGAGAATAGCCGGAAATCGTTGCTCTTCTGCGGCTGCTGCTGTTGCTGCCAAAGGGAAATTTGTAACACACATGTTGCAGGTCGTTGTTGCCCCGTCTGGCGTTTCCTTTCAATCAATGCACAAGGTGCACACACCCACACCCCAACACGATACCATCGGCAATCTCGTCTAGATTGTGAATACGAGTAGAGAGTGTTTGAGTTTTCAAAATTATCCCACGCCTTCAATCCACAGCCAAATCAATTGTTATGCCCTTTAAGCATATTCATAATTTAACACCTGTAATTACCTTAGGGATCTTTTCTGCACATCACATATTTTGACGAGGGAAGTGGAGGACATAGAGGACCACAGAGAGGGATAAATCCCCATTGAAGAGCAGTTGTGACAATTTGATTCTATTTTTTTTTTTTTTTTTTTTTTTTGTCTATTGTTTTCCAGAAGTGGAAAAGTCGGCAATAGACTTTATCGCTAATAATCCTCAGATATGTGTGCTATTTTTAAGAGGAATAAAATTCTAGAAATTTTCAAATCTCAAGCAAGTCTCTCTCTCGCTCTCTCTCTCCATCTTGCCGTCTCTTTTCCGCAATAGAGCTTGTTTGTTTTTTTAGCTATTTAGCTGAGGGTTTCTTCAGCTAGTGGGTTGGTAGTGAAGGGAGGTCGGGGTATACACCTATGAGATTGAGGACGGCATTCATCTACGGTATCTGCTTTCTAATTTTTTTGGTTGGCCGTGCGTATTTTCTAGTTGCAGGACAAAAGCGAAAAGAAATGAGATTGAAGCTGATCAGAATGAAAGGACCGAGGACAAAAGAAATGTGAAAGGAAACTTAAGACGCTTCGCATCGATCGTTTTTATAGCGGTACCAACATCCTGCCCCATCACCATCATCCTCTCGCCATCCTCCACTCAGTACAAAATAGCAAAATGGACCCACGCCGGACGACGCAGAAAGGACAAGAGCCGCAGCCAACCAGGACACAAAAATAATAAAAAAAAAGAGAAGAAGAAAAACAGGACGAGACTGCAGCACCGAACGTGGGATCATCATCACATACACTTCAAGGAGGAGACTACAAAAAACAACACAAAACAACCTAGCGGTTTTCTTCTTTTACAAAACAACATACAATACATTGTGGTTCTGCTTGAGCCTCTATCACACCCCCTCTCCAATTCTCTGTCTCTCTCTCTCACTCTCTCTCTCTCTCTCGTTCTCTCTTTCTACTCTCTGTGTTTTTACTGACGCAATACAACTTCAACGGGACTCTATTCATTTTCGCACGCCGTTTAGTTCCTTAAAAAACGATGAACAGAAATGGAGAGTGGAGGGGGCATAGAATGTGGTGGAGAGTGAAGAGGACGATCGTCATAATGATGATGATGATGATAATCATGATCAATTCCCTGTAGCTTATCTGCTTAGAGTGTCTGCTCGCATCGTTGCTCATTCGAAATGTGATTGATTTTAATTGGACGCAGGACGAAATCGAGCAGCTCCTATTTGGCAGCTCAAAGGATCACGACGAAGATGAAGAACATAAGGGGCAAGATGAGATAGAAAACAGCGTAGCCATTGAGATCCTTTTTGCCACTTCAAACATACCGTACAATATTGGATAACATCGAGAGACATTTAAAGTAAAAATAAAGAGAAAAACACCACCTCAATGTCCTTGTTCCTCTTCCTGCCTCCGTCTCCTCCTCACTGCTTAAGATGCGCACATCTGTTTTGAGCCTGTTGTCCTGCAAAATTGCAAGAGTTTCTGTAATGTGTGCAAAATCCATTAGATATGTGAGATCTACTCGATAGGATTATGCAGCAGAGATGCAGAGAGAGGGAAAGAGAGAGAGAGAGAGTGGGAGCGAGAGTGCCGCAGAAAGAGAGAGAGATATGCCGTAGAGATATATGCCTTTTGTTGGGCCCAGATAGCAGCGGCATGTGTAACCATCACCCATTGTCATGTTGCCACATGCAACTGTCAACTTGCAACTCATTAGGACTCAACGTAGAACAATTTAAATGAAAATTGAATATATACGATACATACATACATATATATATATATATATTTATAAATTAATTAAAAATATGGTAAACAACTTTTTAAAATTTATTAAATAATTAATACGCTATTATAATTTATTAAATAAGTTTATCAAAAAAGAATGTATATAAACTTTGACAAAGTTTGTCTATTTATTTATAATTAATTAATTATTAATTATTACATTCCTATCCATGTCAATTTATTCATTTAAATTTTCTATTCACAATTATGAAATAAAATACAAATAAAATCAAACTCAATTACTCAATTATGAGTAATAATTGAAAATTTTTTTTAAATTGGGAAATTATATAGAAAAAAATCTGTAATTAATATGTGAAATAGATTCTCCAACAAGTTTATAAAGTTTAATTATATAAGAAGATTGTACAATTGTTTTTAATGTATTTAGTTAAAATTAAAATTGTTTTAATTAGTTATGTATTATTTTTTTATAAATTTTCTTTCATAACTTATTGATTTACTTATATTTATTTATAAAAATTTATTAAATTTAAACTTTAAAAAAATTTAAAAAAAAAAAACAAACATTAGCGAATATTAAAAAAATTAATTAAATTGGGGATATCAGACGTGTTCTCAATTCCGAATCCGAACGAAACTTGCGTTTTTGACATTGCAGAGCCACAATTTTTTTTTCGGATTCGAAATTCAAAAGAGTCCTTTAAACCAAAATATACATTGACTAGAATGAATATAATATACGAGAGAGTGAGTGAGAGAGAGAGAGAGAGAGACAGCATTCCTCTCTTGCCCTCTCATTATAATTATTGATCATGGAATTAGAAATCGTTTTATGGCAAAAAAAAAGAAATGTTGCTTGTGTTTTTGTGGCCCTAGAACTCGTAGTGTAATGTGACTGCTGTGAAAAGCACGATTTCAATGCTGCCGCTTAGCAGTTGCCAGTTGCCACTTGCCACATGCCGCTTGCCGCATGCAGCAGCTTAGCCGCTGGCCGTGACCATTGAGAAAAAAGAAATGCATGATGAAAAAAATAAGTTCAAATTGCTTGAACTCTATGGTGTTCCAAATAGACCAGACCAGTCCAGTCCAAGCCAGAGCTGATCTGGCCAGGCTTAGACTAAACTGGAGATCAGTTGTGAGACAGGACTGGACTGCAGGTTGTCCCTTGTTTTGGGGCAGCTGTTGGGATGTGGATTGGGTTGCCCAGCTACGGTTCTCACTTTGTGTCCGGATGGAGGTGACCAAGGGCCAGACGAGATAATGATGATGATGATGATGATGATGATGATGATGATGATGATGATGATGATGATGATGATGATGATGATGATGATGATGATGATGATGATGATGATGATGATGATGATGATGATGATGATGATGATGATGCAGCGATGATGTTTTGGGGCACAGTTCTGTTGGTGAGCTTCTCCTTCGCAGTCCTGCTAATCAAAAGTCAAAATCTTTGCCTTTTGCTGGCCACGTGAAGAAAACGTGATGCAGTAGGAAATGCCGACAATGACTTGTTGTGCCTCTGTTGGTGCCACTGCAACTGCCACATGCTGCCCGCGCCACATCATGCCATTTAGGTGAATGCAAAAGCTTGGACAATCAACAACCTCACTCACTGAGAGACTGACTGACTAAGAGACTGACTGGAGATGGAGGTGGAGACGGAGACGGAGTCTGACTTGGCAGAGGAGCGTCTAGTCTCAACATGGACCTTAGCCATTAGCCAAATGGCACAATTGCTTTTATTGGCACAGCAGAAGCTGCTTCATTGTGGCCGCTCCCGTTGACAACTTGAGAATTATGAACATTTATTTGGGCTTGCCTGCTGCACCTCCTCCTCCACCTTCTCGTGCCTCCTCCACATCCCATAGACCACACTGCACAGCATATGGTATGCCCGGGCCCATGGCTCTGCCCCAATGCCCCGCCAGCTTCTATGACTCTTTAGATCATTCACAAAACAAGTTGGCAATCGCCGCCTTTGGCCAGATGACTCTTTATTCTTCATCGCCATCGCCATCGCCATCGTGGTCTTCGTCGTTGTCTTCATCTTTGTCGCTGGTGCGAGATCTCGCACAACGTGCCACAGTGGCAAGCCAAAGACTCCCAATGCTGCTGCAACTCAAGAAATCCACTCCAATGAAGTCATTAGCTGCCTGCACAATAATCGAATATGATGCCTTCTCCAATATTTCATTTGATTTGAATTTTATTTATATATTTATAAAAATTTCTATTAATTGTGAATATTAAACATATAAAAATTTATATAAAAAAAGTTATATAAATATGAAACTTATAATATTTCAATTACTTTGAGTTACTTAATAAATATAACGCAATATAATTAAATATAAAATAATAAAAAACAAATTAGCAAAGGAATAATTTTGAGCATTTTACTAAATTTTTTGCATTATTATCTGTCACTTATACAATCTCAATAAATGCAATTAAATTTAAATTTTTACATTTGAAAAAAATTTAGAAAAAAATTTAATAAAAATAATATTATCAATATAGCTATAATAAAAGTTATGTATCAATTTTGTCATTATATTTTTATTTGATTTGTAGCTCGATAAATTTTCAATTTTCCCATTTTTCTTTTCTCAAATAATGTATCCAATCATAAAATAAAATAAACTACTTTATAAATAATTATTCATATGATAGTTTCTGTAGCTAGATCCCAATTGAGCTCGTCATGTGACTTTTCTTGCCGATTCTCAATTTCGTTTCAATTGCCATTCAACGCTTGGTGTCTTCAAGTTGATCATACAACTTCAACTGCCACAATTATGATTTGTTTACTCTGTTATTTCGGACCAAAGTGGGTCAAAGCTTCAGATGACATTCTATGTGAATTTCCACAACAAGCTTCCACACACAGACACACACACTCACACACCTGTTTGCCACAGTTGTTGGAATCTTCAGTTGGGTTCAATGCCGAATGCCGAATGCCACATGCCGCATGCCGCATGCCACATGCCGCACGCCACATGCAAATGTGTCAATAGCTTCAAACTGGACATTTATTGCATTTTGTTTGCCATTTAGCCAAGTTGAGTATCGAGCATAGAGTATCGAGTACATCGAGTACATTTAAGCATTCTGCCAGCTATCCCCATCAACATCGCCATCCTCATCCTCATCCTCGTTTTCGTCTTCGTCGTCGTCATCATCATCATCCGTCTCTTGTTCATGCCTCATTTCATTTAGTTTGGCTTTTGCTTGACTTTGGCCGCTCACTCTCCAAGTTTCTGTTTTGGTTGGTGTTTTTTTTTTTTGGCTGGCATGGCCCATGACCGGGCTTCAATGCTGGGAAAAACTGTGGAAAACGGGCAACGGGCAACTTGCAACTCGTGAGTGAATCTGGCATACAATATTTTGACAATTCAAAGGATTCTTTAGGCAGCGCTCACCTTTTGCTTTGAAGGCAACTCGCTCCACTGACATGCAGCTGCAGATCACCGCCCCCGCTGGCACCACCATCAGCCACTGCCAACAGCAACAGCAACAGCACCACCAACAGCAGCAGAAGCAGCCACTGCCACAATATCTCGCCTGCCTGCAACCTCTTCATCGTGCGCTATGAGTTGTGAAACCGATTTGTGTGCCTGACCACCCCTCTGCTCCAACATCGAATCCAACTCCGACTCCGATTCCGTCTCCTAGTCCAACTCCAACTCCAACAGCTCCGACTATGACTATGACTGTGACTATGACTGTGGCGAGAGGTTGTCGATTTGTTGCACAGATTTGCGCACTCGTCGCGGTGACTGGCAAAAAAAATCCTTTGAGCTGCCTTTTTCTATTTTTATTTCTATTTATTTATTTTTTTTTTCTGTTTCTCACTATTTTTTCTATTTTATTTGAAGAATTTGAATTTGAAAATTATTTGGCAACAGAATCAAAAACAAAAACAAAAACAAAAACAAACAACCAGCAACAAACCGTCTCTTACCTTGGCACAATAATGTCGAACCACAAGCAACAGGCATCAAACAGTATCATCATCATCACCATCATCATCATTATCATACTGTCATCGTGATTATTATATGTATGTACATACTTGCATTCATAAAAAAAAAACGACAAACACACAGTGAGTGCCATTTTTATTGAACACTTGCCGTATAACTACAAAGAATATACAAATTTGATCTGAAATTAATTATACTCGTTATTAATTTCTATATTTTTTTTATATTATGCGATATTTTCGAAATATTTAAATATATATATTTTATATATATATATTATTTAATTTTAAGTAAAAAAACAAATAAAAAAAAAGTAATTTAATTCTTCAATTATTCATAAACAATGATGAAAAATTAATTAAAATATGTATAATATTAAATATTAATTATTTAATTTAATAAATGAATAACACAAATAAGTAGATAATAAGAAAAAAAGTTTAAAAAATATACATTTTATTAATATAAATAATAAAAAATAATAATATTCTTTAAAGTTAATAAAGGGAAGTACATATAGAAGGAAAATATAAATAAAACAATAAATTTCAGAAAATAATAGACAACTCTCGAATTCAGTTGGCAAAGTCAACTCAGTTGTGCATTCATTGGTTCGCTTAGCGTGCGTTCACTGTAGCCAACATGCAACATTCGACAGCTTTTAACAGTTTTGCTCATTTACATGTGGCGCGCTCTTGAATCTCTCTGGCGGCGGCTCAAGACTCAGATCATTCGCAGCTTAAAACTTCGGCAACATCTTGGGCAGTCATGATTATATCGTTGTCGTTTGTTGTTGTTGTTGCAACAACCGCCTAAAACACTCATCATCATGTCGGACAAACAACCTTGTTGCCGTTTTGCCATTCGCCGTGGACGATGCCTGTTGCACTGTTGCCTTTTTCGTTGTTGTTGTTGTTGCTGTTGTTGCCCGCAACCCGAGGCTGTCATTGCTTCCTTGTGGCGCTAATGTGACCGTTGTAGCTGCCGCTGCTGCTGCTCCATTAATGCTTGGCGCGGCTGCTGCTGCAGCAGCTTATGACAGCAGATGCACGCTCGCCCCGAACATGCCACATAGCCCCAACAACAATGCCACACAAACAAACCAGTCGCCTTAGTGCCGAACCTCTCATGCCCTTATATGCACACTTGTTAACATTCTCCACAATGTTAACATAACATTTAAGTCCAACATTTTTATCGTTAAGTGCTATAAAAGCGCCAAGATTTCGTCTGCTAAATCGGCGGTTGTACTCTAACTGTTAAGCCATAAGTTACATTATCGAATATTAACAGAGTATTAACAGACTGTTAAGAATTTCTTAGCTTTATATATTTACGATATGACTGCTGCAGTCGTAGTTAATAGACAACTGTTAAGCAATTGCCAGTTGTATTACCTATTCTTGACAAGGAAGGGCAAGTGTTAACAGTGTCACACTGTTAAACTTAGCGTACAGGACTGTTATCACACTGTTAACTCATTTCTTAGCTTTATGAAAAATAAACTTTATAAAATGCTGCTCTTCGCAAATTTTTAAATAACGGTATAGGATCACTTACATAAATGTTAAACATATTTATAATGTTGACACCGTTAACATGTCAATTTAATAACATATTTGTTATAAGTAACTGTTATGATTAACATACCTACAATGTTACCACTTTTAAAATGTAAAATTAAAGACATATTTGGTGCACCCAACTGTTATGTTAACTAACAGAAATGTTAAACATTAGCTTAAAACTCTAAACATGTAAATTTAATAACAAATTTAGTTGCTCAAATATACTTTCTTAACTTCATAGATATGAGCTTTTTGCACGTAATAATTTAGGTAAAACTTTCTATACTAGTTTCTTATATTATATAAAAAAAAAAATTGAATTTTAAGGAATTATATTATATTGTGAATATTATCTTTGCATGTTGCAGGGTATGCCAGATCTATGTTATATATGTATGTAAATACAGTAGAAAGGAATTGTTAAAATATGTCGACATGAATAGAATCTTTTAATGATCGTGTGTAATTTCCAAGCATGTTTTGTGGCAGCGGCACGCCGCGGTTACAGTTGCAGTTGCAGTTGCAGTTGCAGTAGAAGTGGCAGTTGCAGTTGCAGTTAGCCAAGTCCGTCACCTGACCCTAACTCAACTTTAGTTTGGCGCTGGCAATCACTCATTGCGAGCCAGTTGAAAACAGCTGAGGAACTGCAGCAGAGGCTGCTGCTGCTGTGGCACAGCCAGACAGAGACAAACAAGTGGGTGGCATGAGAGAGCGACAGAGATGGAGAGATAAGGCGTTGCTGGTGCCCTGACTGACAGACTGATGGACTGTGGCAGACTTTCGGTTGTATTGCACCTTGAATTTTTTTTTAGTTTTTCTCTCTGTCTCTCTCTCTGGTTGCAGCGCCACCGCATCATTCACCCACTAACTGAATAGACCTCGTAGAGACCCAATGTGCAGCGCATCGCATCGCATTGCATCGTCGTGCTCTGGTCGCATTTCGCAACAACTAAAACAACAACAATAAGAATAACAACAAATAACAATTCGCAATAGTAAATGTTGTTGCTGGTTCACATGCCACTCAACTGAAGTCGTGGCACTGAATTTCAGCAGCAGCAGCGGCAACATTACGAGTATGTTAGATAGATAGATACGTGGCAAGCGAGCCGCATGCCCCACGTAGGCCAGCTTCTTCTGCTTCCTCTTCTGCATCACTTTCGGCTGCAACAAGGGCCACATTCAACATTCAACATGATTTTGAACGTTTTCGGCAATTAGAATACCTCAATTTGTTTGCCACCGTGAACTGCCACCAGTTCCTCAACGGTCACCACAGATGATTATGATGTTAAATGTTTATTTACCATTTTCATGATTTTCCATTTATAAAAATAATTTTAATTTTTTGATATTTCTTTTTGGCTGAGCGAAAATCAAAAAATTTGCTAAATAATAAAAAAAAATATATTAAGACTACTTATTATATATGTAAATTAAAATGAAATTAATTTACAAAATAATTTAACTGCAAATATATAAAAATGTTTTTTTTTTCTTATTAATCGTATTTATTTGATATATTGATTACAGCTGAATAGTATTCTATTACCTTTGTGGCAACTTAAGCTAATGAGAAACTTATAATTAAAAGTGAAACTATGTCTAGATAAACTCTGGTTGGAAATTTATAATATTTACAATTAAGACAATCTTGATTAGGAATTGGGGTCTATGATGATTTCTATCCGAACGATGCTCTGGGAGTTCACTACGTCAAGATTCAAATATATAAAAAGCAAACAAAATTAAAAAGGCGATTTTCTATATTCAATTAAATGGCAATCTATTAAATATATACATTTTTATTATATATATAATTATATTTAAAAGAATAACAATATATGTAAATTAAAAAGAGATCATAATAATTTTAATAATCATAATAATTTTATTTTTAAAAACTACTTTTTATATATGTACATTAAAATGATATTAATTAACATAATAAAAAAATTATATAAAAATTAAAAGAACTAAAAAGGCGATTTTTTTATTTAACAAAATTGAAAATAATTCAAATTAATTCTATTTTTTTCGAATATATATATATATTAAATTTAATTGATTTTATATCAAATTTTATTGTCTTAAAATTAATTTCTGTCGACTGAAATTAGATGACATCAAATAAAATAAATAAATAATTAAGTGGCAAATACGATTGAAAGAAATAATCAAAAATACTGTTCAAGAGTTTATTCATGTTATATTATTTACATTTGTTTTAAATAATATTTATTTATGAATATTCTTAACTAAAATATATTGGAATGCTTTACTAAAATATAACGATTATTTATTATTTATTTTTCTCTAGCAGACTTTAATAATAGAAAAAATACGATCAAAATTAATTTGTTTTGTAACTTGTAACTTATCTTTATTATCATAAATAAAACAAATATTGTTAACAAAGTACTTAGTATTTGATTAATTTTAATATTTTTTTTTTTTTTATAATAATTCTTTTACAATAATATTCAACAATCATAGTCCTAGTGCAGATTTCACAATAGCGAACTGAAGTCATCTCTATGTGTGCATGGTTTGTTGAGCTCTTATTTGTATGTTGAACTGTATCTGTATCTGCATTTTGTTGCCGTATCCGTATCCGAATCTGTATCTGTATCTGTTTTGGTATATCGTTTAATGTCTGGTGTTTAGCATTTTCAATTTACATATTACACGGCAGTCGAAACAAGATTTGTGGCCAGGGCGCATCTTCTGGGAGAAAAGCGGAGAAAAAAAAAACAAAAAACAAAAACAATTTATTGTGACACGAGGTAATTGCCTTGGGCAGCGGCACAACAGTAAAACAGGCAACTGTTGCTCTGCTTTTGGCCACAGAGTGAAAGAGAGAGATATAGTATGAAAAAAGAGAGACACAGACAGAGAGAGAGAGAGAGAAAGAGTGAGAGAGTGCAACTGCTGCTGCTGACGGTCAGTCAAAGGCAAAGATGAGAGTCAAACAAAGCTAACAACAACTAACAATTGATCGATCAGATATTGCAGTATATATTTATATATATATATGTATATGTGTGTATATGTATTGTGGTTGTAGTGGCAGCATGCAGCACGAAGCTGCCACAAATGTCTGGCCAGAAGCAGTAGAAGCCGAAGAAGAAGAGCTGAACCAACTTATTTGGTGTAACAATTATTTCGTGATTTAATTTCGACCTTTAGCGACCAATTTAATCGATCCACACACACAGACATATACACTCACATACACACACATACTTATATACGTATATATACATATATATATACACACATACATACATATACCCTCAAACTTAAGCTAGAGCTTCTCCTCTATTGTTGCCACAGTTGCCTCTCGGACAGCGCTCGAGCTTTGGGAGTGGGCAGCAGTCGGCAACAGAAGAGAGTAAGCGAGGCATAAGAGGAAGAGGAAGACATATAGAGAGAGAAGAGATGGAGCGAGAGAGAGAGAGAAGCTAGCCCAAGTCCAGGTGATTTGGTGGCTGTATTGTTTCTGTGGCCTCCGCAATCGTGCGCGATATTCCGCCAAGCCTACAGCCCCCAAGGCACAGCAAGAGCAACTGCCACAAAAGCAAGTTGCATGCCACAAAAGAGCAGCGCACAGTCGACGGCAGCCGACAATCGGCAGCGATTGCCCAGCGTTTTGTGCCATGGGGCAGCTACCTAGACACAAAGTTCCCACGTCCAGTCGCAAGTGCGGCGTGCGGCATGTGGCATCCACGCTGGACCAGTTGTTGCAACTTGCAGCAGCAGCAGCAGCAACGGCAGCAGCGACAATGTCCCCAGAAGCGTTTCGAGCGAAAATTTAAATTTCGCACCGCGCCAAACATCATTATCAAGCTGCTCATCATGATGAACATAGTCAACATAATCATGTTGTTGTTTGTAGTTGCTTGTTGCATGTTATTGTTGTTTGTTGTTGCTTGTTGTTGTTGTTGTTTGTGGTTTGGAATCATCGCCGTTTTGTCGTCTCTTTGTTTATGCGGCCTGCTCCTGTTGCTGCTTCTGCATCTCCTCTTGACCAACACTGAGTCACTGCCTTTGTTGTTGTTCTTCTTCTTCTTCTTTTCGTTTCGGGCAGGTCAGGTTGGTCTCCCTTCTTCTCTTTCACTCTCTTTCTTTTTTTTCTCTCTCTCTCTCTCTCTCTCTCTCTCTCTCTCTCTCTCTCTTTACTTTGCCTTGGTCAGCCTCGATACGATTATTGCCCGCTAATAATTGCCATTGATTTGGATCGAGAGAGACAGAGAGAGAGAGAGAGAGCGAGAAAAGAGGGAGAGAGAGAAAGAGAGATAAGAGAGTGTTAGAACGTTAGTTTGTGAGAAAGAGATAGAGTGCTTACATAAATCAGCTTTTATTTATTTATACATTTGTTGAAGTTACAGCTTCTTAGATACATATATAAGGTATAGAGTATAGGATATAGGGTTCAGTATCGTATCGTATCGTATCGTATCGCATCGTATCGTGTCTCCACTCTCTCCACTTATTGCACGCTTTTGCTCTCCACTCTCCACTCTTCATTGATTACGAATTTTCTCAATATAAATACAAATTGTATGCACTGTAAATTGCTTTGCAACAAAAAAAAAAAAAAATAAATAAATAAATAAATAAATAAAAAAAAACTTTTTCGATTTTTCTACAGCTACTGTTTTATGGTTTTTTATTGTTTTGTTTCTTGCGGTTGTCGAAGGGACATGATCATGAGCGATAGTCTCGATATTACCCTCAATTGATTTCAGCATAAGTAGACTGACCTTAAAAAGACAGAGAGAGAAGAGAGAGACAGAAAGAGAGAGAAAAAGAGAAAGATATATATATAGTTGTATTTGCTGCATTTCTATGCGCAATTATTGAAATCGCTGGGAAAATGCGTTAAGCAAATGTCAGACCAACCAGCTAAAAGAAAAGGCTATACACAGAGCGAAAGAGACGGGTACATTGGAAAACAGAGAGAGAGAGAGAGAGAGAGAGAGTGATAGAGAGGGGAGTAGAGATGCATTGCGATTTATGAACTTGTAGTCGGAAGTGATTAGAGTCCGTTTGACGTCCACCCCCGTCACGGTGAACATATTTCGCTGAACCGCATAGTCTCTATCAGCTAAGTTTGTGTGTGTGTGTGTGTGTGTGTGTGTGTGTGTGTGTGTGCGATTGACACGTAGCATGTGCCCGATTTCGGGCTGGAAAGTTCAAATGATTGGTGGAGTAGACGCCAAAATTCATTCATTCATGCGGCAAAGTTGCAAACACACACACACACAGAAGGTAAATCCCCAATGTCAGTGGAGCTGTGCACCGCCAGCACCACCGCCAACCACACACTACCCACACTTAGACGGTGCTGTCCATTTAGGAGTCGTGTCTGCCATGGAAATTGAATGAGTTGTGCGCGTGAGCCACGATCCCGCCAAAGACTTGCGTAGACTTCCACATCGACATCGACTTGGAATTGGAATTGGACTTCGACATCGACTTCGACTTCGACTTGGACTTGGACTGAAGCTTGCCTGCTCTTGGCACAGGTGCAGACAGGAGGGGGGAGGGTTGGGCAACTAAGAGAGCGCGATAGTGAGTGAGGCAGGGAGTGAGGGGGAAAGTTGCCTTTAGGGGCAAGTTGCAGAGGTCTGACTATGCGCTCTGCTTTTCGGGTAATGAAGAATTATTGTGGCTCATTGTAAATGTCTCTAATTATGGTACATTAATCAATAAAAATTGTTGAAGTTACCCAAACCCCCACCCCCGCACCTTCAGTTGACTCCTCTACTCCACCAACTCCAGCAGTGACTGTCTGAGTATCTTTCGTGGTTGTGAAAATTATGTTCAAAGTTGAGCACGCCGCAAAAGTGGGCATATATGTATATATAGTATATATGTATATCGACATACATACATGTGGCATGTAAGATATGTTGTCATGTATTGCCGAATCGTGATATTTGTAGTGGACACACGTCTGTCTTGAACTCCAACTCCAACTCCAGCTTCGACTCCAACTACAACTCCAACTACAACTACAACTACAAGTAAAACTACAACTAAAACTAAACTAAGCCTGAAATTGCGCGCTTCAGTTCCGCTCTCAACTTTCTTATCGCTCTTTCATTGGCCTAATATGTTTGTACTATGAGTTCTCGTTTCTGTCTCTTACACACTCTAAGTGTCGTTAAAAAAAAAGGTTAAAAAAAAACTAAAAACTGAAAAAAGTATATATATATATATATATATATATATATTACACACATCAGAAGATTGACAATAGCTGCGACCAGCGACGCTTTTGATAATGTGGCCAAAGTCGGAGAGTCGCGTCCATTCGCGCTCCACTGACTGAATGAAAGTGGCCGAGACGAGACGAGACGAGACGCGGCACTTGCCGGTGGTTCCAGTGGTTAAAGACGGCCAAAAAGATCAGCGCATCTACATACATACATACCTACATCCATCTATAAGTACAGTGCGCATTGCCTAAATGAGACGAGACGCACTCAATTTGCTTTGCAGTGTCATTTAGCGGCTATTCACTGTACATGTGTGTCCAAAAGTGTACGTTATGCACATTTAGCTATTATAGTAACCCATAACACACACAGATACCTCTCCCACACACACTTACATATGGATAGTTAGAGATACTTGTAGTCTTGGCCAAGGTAGATGACACAAGAAAACCGAACCTTCTCAATGATGTTGTTGCCTTTGGGGTTGCAACGCTCTTGGCGCTTTACCGGCGTGAAATTGGTTTAACCCACTGGTCACAATTCCACACACACGCACACACACACATATATAGTGATGTGTATGATGAAGTAGTGGTGTGTAGGCACAAATAGTTTGGAGCACATTAACATTAACATTAACTGAGCCGCAAAACGCGACAAGGGCAACCGTCCGACCAACTGTCCCCTTGGAAACCCCCACACCCATAGATGGATGCACATAGTTGAAGACCAGAGCAGAGCTGCGTCTTCATGTCGAGACCCATTAAACAGACCGGGAATGGGACCCATGCCAACTGACTGAGGGAACTATGAAACTACATAGTAGACCCCATCTGCGGTACACCGTGAGGTCCGCTGTCCTTAGCTGGCTCTTATCTACGTTGTGTCTCTCTCTATCTCTGTATGTTTATCTAAGTCTATATATATATATATATATATATACCCTCATATATGTGGGTATATATGTGTTGACAATGGCAATGTCCAAGCTCACTCACTTACAAGTTAATTTCAGTAATGTCATTGCACTTGGCACGACAATAATTCCAATGCATAATTATGAGCCGGCATCAAAAAGATTATCAGGCATGTTCTCATTTCCGAATCCGAGCGAAACGAGCGCTTTTAAAATATTGCATTTAGATGCGGAATTTGGAACAGGCTTATATTTTAGCAGATTTTATACGAATTATAATATTTTACAGCCGCATCCGTACGAAACATGTGGTTTTGGAACTTTTCGTTTGGATTCGGTTTTGAGCACACCCCTGTATAATATTTTAAAAAGTTGAAAATTAAAAAAAAAAAAATTTTACAAATACTTTTTTCATTGAATAAAGTTTTTTGATTATTTAAGCAAACATACATAAAACATAAATTAAATTAATAAAATAAAAAAGATAAAGGATACCAAAAAAATACATTACTAAATATGTTTTTAATTAAAGCCAACAAAATCTTTACTTTTTAATAATTATAATTTTTTGTATCTTGTTGTACAGAATGTCAAGCAATCAAGAAGTTATGTAACCAATTAAATAAAAAACATTTTAAGAAAAAATAAGTTTTTTGTAGTTCTGTTATTAAAAGCAAATTCATTTCGTTGGAGAATAAAATGTACATAAATTATATTAATATTAAAAGTAATTTTTGTAATTTTTTGATATCTGATTTGCTTATTATTACATATTTGTTTAATACATTATATTTATTTTTTTTTTAAATAGAGATCAAAAATATATTTATAAAAATAAATAAATTGATCAAATATTAAAATATTGGATCGCAATTAAAAATTTTTTAGACATATTTATGGTTTCAATTTTCTTTACCCAAATAGCCATTATTTGCAATTTCGTATAAAAATGGAGTTTAAACAAATATTGCATAAACTTAAAATAGTAAATAACTAAAAAAATATGTTTATTTTATTAAATTTAGTATATTGCACATATTTAAAATATAAAATAACTAAATAAATATTTTTTAAATAATATTAATTTTTTTCATTGCATATATTTAAAATATTAAATAACTAAACATATAATTTTTTTAATAACATTAATATCGTTTATTGCATATATTTCATATTTTAAATTACTAAAAAAAATAATTTTTCAATAATATTAATTTTTTATTTTTTTTTAAATTTTTTTATATAATATTTATATTTTTAAGACTGCTTTATTAACTTAATGTTGCACAGAATAGAAAATTTCAGGAAGTGATTGAGGGATGTGAACACGCAGATACTGCGATTTCGGGGATAGGAGACTCTCAAGCACACAATATGCTGCTCCCAGTTTCCTCTAACATCCACACACACCCCCACCCCCCGCTCCACCATCCAACTATATGTGATGAGAGGTGGGAGGGGCTGTGTCCGCTGGGTAGCGGTTAGATGCGCCTGGCCGCCGTTTAATTTCATTCGCCTGCCTGCGTCTTAAAGAAGATTTCGAGTGATTTTTAATAATCGTTGTCGCCCTCATTGCAATGGTTGTTATTGTTGTTGTTGTTGTTATTGTTGTTGTTGTTGTTGTTGCTGTTGTCATCATCATCAGCAGGCGATTAAACGAAGCAGCAGCAACAAAACTGTAGCAGCAACACACACGAATAACTATGAATAATCACAATGGGATGGAGGCAAAAGTAGCGGCAACATCACCCGCAACAACAACAGCAACAGCAACAGCAACAATAGTAAGAGTCATAATAATAATAGTAATAATAATAATAAATATTTCTAAACAGTTAGTTACATTAAGAGCCGCAATGAAAACAGTAACTCACTTGTAAAGAAATAATTTGACTCGCACTTGGACTTTAATTTGCCACGAAAATGCTTTGCTTGCCGCATGCCGCATGCCACCGCCACTTGAGTTGAGTGCCGCTTGTTGCACTCGTTTTCAGTCTCAATCTATCTGTGTGTAAGTGTGTTTGTCTCTGTGTGTGTCTGTGTGTGTCTATAGGGCATAACGCGTTGCTTTTCACTAACAACAACAACAACAACAACAACAACGACGACGACAACAATTGCCAAAGCCAAGAGTCTCCAACTTGGAGGCAGCCACATAGGAGTCGCCTCCTCTTCGTTTGTCTCTATTGCGAGTTCCGATTTTTTGATGATAATCAGCAGCGGCAGCAGCTTCGACTGTCCCCGTCGTCGTTGTTGTTGTTGTAGCTTAACTTATTTTTCTTTCTATTTTTTTTATTTTATTTTGTTTTTTTTTTTTTGTGGGCAGCGAGCGTGGAAACAGTTTGGGAAATCACATGCGACATTTGCTCAGCAACAACAGCAACAGCAACAAGAGTCGGCAACCTGGCGGATTGTCCCATTGTCCAACCGACCAACCAGGGAGGTGGTAATCTGCAGCAGTTGCAGCTACTGCACATTGCCATGGGCACGATCGTCAAGCACCCCATGCCACACACCACATACACTGTGATCGCCACCAGATCCCATTGCTATCGGCTCCGGCCGCGCACCTTCCACACGGCTCCCCATTGATCCCCGACATGGCAACCATTTGGCGACAGCAGCTCCACACTGGCGACAATTTGCTTAAAAAATAAATCACGAGAGCCACCAAAACAAATAATATTAATAATGCCCGGCAAAAGGACCGAAGCACAAGACAGCGAAAATCGAAGAGCCAGCGATCGATACAAAGCGAGGATTAGAGAGGATCATCTGGGAAGATTTCGCTTGTGGACAGTTTTGCACAGTGTCTACTCTGAAAACGATGATAATCTATAAACAGTATAATAAAAATCGATAAATTTCCATTTATCCACTAAATATCGATAGTGATCGATCAATATTATTAGATATCAATGGGTTATCGATAAATTGATTGCATATCAGTAAATATCAACAGATATCGATTAAATATCAATCGATTTGAGCCGCCTTTCTGATTTATCGATAACAGAAGTGATACAGGACATATATCGAAAAGTGTAGAGTTTTAAAGTCTGATAATATAATCAATCGATAGTGAAAAATATCGATTAACAGATATTTGAATTTCAATAATCTTCTCTTAACTGTAGCCAAAAATCTTTAGAGCTGTTTAATATTAATGATATTTTTTATATCGATATGTTATCGATTAATGTGTTGCCTCGATCACATATTTGACAAACAGTTGGAAATGCAATTTTTCCACTGTGCCACTGCCACCCACAACCAGTCAACATGGTATACAGCTTCTACAGAAGCCATGAGTCCATTGACTATATGAACATGCTGAGGATTGAAAATTGTTGAACGGTCTGCCAACTGACAGAATGGCTAGGGGTGGTGGGGAGGGGGATTGGTTGGGTGGTGGGGAAGGGGAATTTGTTATGAGGCAGCGCACGGCTTTCAGCGAAATTGTCAAATGATTTACATCCAACATATGTATGCTAAACTCACGAATCTAACTGTGGCACGATTAGGACACAAGCGCGAAATTTGCCACGCGGTACAACGTGCTCGTGTTTGTTCAACCAACACACACACAGACACACACACACACACACACACAGACACACACACACACATACATATGAAGAATGTCAGACATTCAGAGGAGTAAATTCATTCACCACATTGGGCATCATATGTACAATTACCCGAGGTAATCGTAATCGTGGTTATGACAAATTTCGACTGTTGCAAGGGTTGAAGGGAAGGATGCGGTTGGTTTCATATCGGTTGGCGTATGTGGGTGCCCAGTGATCCTCATACCCAAAATTGCTCTGCTTAGGCGTCGCATCACATCACATCCACATCCACATCGCTTTGCCATCAAAGTAATTGGAACTTTTCTCACTTTCACGCGCACAAATTATACGAACGACGAGAGTCTGCCCGAAATAATCTACGAACTTTCTTATTTTCGTATTATTATTTTATTTTTATTTTTTAAGCTTTTGTGATTTTCATTTGCATACCCTGTAGTCTTCTGGGTATAAAGAAAATAGGTAAAATAGGTAAAAAGCTTCGAAAAAAATGTTGTATTATCAAAAGTGTTCTCAATTCTTAATTCGTTGGAAACTTGCGATTTTTGAAAAGCAACAAACGATAAAACTGCTCGTATTCGCAAAGGAGAACAGGCCTAAATAGTTTTGAAATTATTTTGCGAACTGGCAGCAAATTCTAACGGATATTTTTATGAAATACAAATCAAAAGTAAAGCAACTTTTTTGTCATGTATTTAATTAAATGTGAATGTCTTAAAAATTAAAGGGGGTTTTAATTGTATGTATTATGTTGATAGAAGATTTAAAAACAATCAGTCCTATCCTCAAAACCATTATATAAATGATTCTTAGAAAATATTCATTTAAATGGTCTTACTTATATTAATTTTTATTATGGGTTAGATTCTCTTTAAGTTTCCTTTCACTGAATCATAAAATTATATTTAAAAATGATCACTAGTCTTAAAATAGCTTCACATTTAAGTTCGTTATATAAATGATACTTAAAAAATATATTTAAATATTTATTGATTTTTTTAAACTATATTATTTTTAATTCTGATTTAATTTCTCGTTAGTTTTTTATTTATTAAATCAAAAAATTATTTTTAAAAATGATCACTGGACCTAAAATACCTTCAGATTTAAGTTCATTATATAAAACATACTAAGAAAATATATTTATATATTTATTGATTTTTTTTTAATTATTTTATTTATTATTCTGGGTTAGTTTCTCCTTGCTTGTTGAATTATTGAAATCACTTTTCACAGTTACCATTATTATACAGGGCATTTACTAATCGAGTCAAAACACTTCAACACACTTAAGTTTATTTATTTATTTTTTTTAATTTTTTTTTTTTTTTGTTTAGTTTCTTTGTTTTTATTTTGCGGTTGCAGTTGTTGTTAGTGTGATTGCCTTCTGTGACACGGCAGCTCATCTCATCGCATCGTGTTTGGCTAGTCATGACTTCCGCTCTATATACGTATGTATATCTGTATATGTATGTATATACATATGTATGCATGTGTCTATCTCGCTTTCTCATTGGCACTGTCTTCCTCTTTGGAGCTGTTGCAATTGCAGTTGCCCCAAATGCAGTTGGCAACGTACCACGTTCAACAATTATGTGGCATGTGTGGCTCACATTCGGCGGCAATGTTCAGCTGCCCACACAAACAGCAACCGTTGAGCCACCAAAACCAAAACCACCAAATGATCCAAACAAACACTCCCCCCAAAAGCCATCCCCTCTTAGCTAGAAGTGTCCGCGAAGAGTATCGATTGATCTCTTCCTCTCTCTCTCTTTCTTTCTCTCTCTCTTTCTTTCTTTCTTTCTCTCTCTCTCTCTCTCTCTCTCTCTCTCTCTCTGTCTCTCTCTCTGTCTCTCTTTTTCTCCATTGAGTCATCGATATCCGTCGATCCATGGATACAGAGCATAAGGAGCAACCGGGATTTGTGAATATGATGATTAGTCTCGGCTTAGTTAGAAATATTGATTCAATATTATTATTCAATATTATTGTTTCAATATTTCTGAATATATATGTATATATTTCTCAATTCCGTATTCAAACGAATTCGCATTCCGTATTCGCATAGAAAGCTATTGTAAAATCGCACGTTTTTCTCTGATTAGGAATTGAGAACAGAACACATAATTCAAATTTCATTAATCATTTCTTTAAGATAAACTGCGTATTAGATTAATCTTTTTATTTTATATTTTAATTTTATTAGATTTTTAAGTTTCCTTCCAAATTTTGAGGCCTAGTTCCAGCTAGATGTATATTGAGAGCATCTTTCTCATCTGAATTTCTGAAATTCATAACAATCTTTCTATATTAAATTGTGATGTATGAAATAATTTAGAGAAGTCAAAATTTCATTTTTTTCCTTTTTTGTTGAGCAAAATTAACTTATAAATTTATTAATTGAATAATATATATTGATTTTCTAAAAAAAAAAAAAATTTAAAATAAAGAAAATATATTTTTCTAGTGGTTTTCGCAATTTTCGCTTACTTCAAAAATAGTTTTCTCTCTTTAATCCCAATTCTCGTCACTCCCCAAGACTCTGTGATTATCAAGTCCTCTACCGTTATCATTTACACAACTTGGCAAGCAAGGACTTTCCTCAGCTTACGCAACTGTCCGTCATAAATATTTGATGGTGTATGTCAAGCACTCTCGCCCCCCCCCCCCTTCCCTCTCTTCCACCCACCACCCCCATGTCCTTTTCACCTTTGAAAGTGGACAAACTGAAAGTTGTTTGAATCTATGGTATGTGAGGTCCTTCAATGTGTTTTATTGCTGCTGCTGTTGGCCAACTAATTCAGGCAAAATAAAAACTCTAACATGGCCTATACACGCGTTTGTTGTGTTGTGGTTTTCAGTTACTACCCACCCCCTGCCACCCACCCGCACACACCCTCTCAGCCGCCCAACCCCCATTGCCATTCAATTTGCTTACGTTTTAGCAAAACTTTTAAATTTTTTGTTTTGTTTTTTTTTTTTGTTTTTGTTTTGACATAAGTGGAAGTCCGTCCAAACAGGAAGTGCTGGAGGGAGGTTGTGTTGAGGCATTCAGACCCAAACTCAAATCCAAGCTCAATCTCAGAGACAGGGTCGTGGTTGTGGACGAGTGAAAAGAATGCATGAAGGCTTATCAGTTGGACTTGCTGTATTTTAATTGCGGGCACTCGAGTGTGAACCCCCGGACAGCAACCGGAGACAACAACTTGACTTCTGCAGGCCTCACATACATACCAAAAAAAAAGAAAACAGCAATATAAAAAAAGTTGCTTTTAAGATGGTCCAAGTGGTGTGGGAGTGGAGGTGGGAATGGGTCTGGCCGTCAGGTACATATCCGGCATACCCGCACAAATGGCCAGCCGGTATCTGTAGAATGTATGTCCCCATTTGCTGGGCCAAAGTTTTGCTTTTCCAATTTTTTGGTTATCGCCATCGTGTGTAGTCCTGATAAGGATCACTCGGCACTGGCACCAGCACGCATTTTTCAAACAACAATCAAAAGAATTTGCCTCACTTTAAGGGTAGAGGGTGGAGGGTGAGGGTAGAGGGTGTAGAGTGGAGGGTGCACTGTGGTGGCGAAGACATGTCAAAGTAAAGTTTGCCATAATTGGGCTTTTGTGCCGACCCCAAAGACAAGTATGTGATGCTCCCCCCACTGTACTTTCACTTTCAAGCTGTATCCTGTAAGCGATGTCCTTTTAAATTCAACACAAAAGTAAGTTCAATTGAGAGCGACGTGTGTGGTGAACCCAAGTGGGTCAGCAAACGGGATTAACTCTCAATTTGTGGTAATCTTTCCATCGACACTGCAACCTCAGGTAACCTCGATATATATTCCCCTTTCAAAGAGCAGCTAAAGACAGTAGACAAAATTTTTTAATAATGTTTTTTTTTTATTTAAATTTGGTTTGTTTATAATAAAAGATTTTTATTCTTTTTCTAATCGTTTTGTAATCATTTGTTTTGTTTTTTTTTTATTTGTTTTATAGCTGAAAGTCTTATTAACAAAGTTGCTATACAACTTATTTTATTTCTAAATTATTCCAAAAATTATTATTATTATTTATTATTAAAAATAAAAAAATATTTTTTTATTAGTCTCTACCCTATTACTACTTCCGTTTGTCAACTTCTATAATTTTGACAGAATATGTATGCATTTAAAATTCATATATTATAATTGATATTTTTTATTAATAATTTAATGATTTGATAAAAATACAACAAAAAATCATTTCAAATGATAATTTACTTTTTTAATACTATTTTAGTGTAGATAATAATCATATCACATTTTGTAAAAATTTAATGAAAATTTTTAATAAATGTAGACATATTTATTAAAATATATATTTTAAAGATTTTATATTATATAAATTTAATTTTATTTTATAAAACAAATTTAAGAACATTTCAAATTATTATCATTATTATTATTTTCTTGTAATTTATAATTTTTGTGATGGTAGTATTTTTCAAATATATGCAACAACTATACCCCGTTAACTTGTCATTATTTATTATTATTTTTTTTTAATATATCATTAAATTAATGGAAATTAAATTGCAAATTTTTATAAATTCAATTATTTTCATTCAATTATATTATTTACAGATGATGTATTATTAAAGTAATATATAAATAAAGTATTAAAAAATTCTTGCAATTTATTTAATTTTTCATAACTTTCCTTTTTTAATAACACGTTACCCAGAAGTGATATTGGACTGCTACAAAGTTGTGGGAAAAGAGTATCTGCTAGTCGAGCAAACCCATCAATATAAGCAGAAACAGAGAGAGAGAGAACTTAATTTGCCATCAACTGTTGCTGCCGTCATATGTGTATTCTTGCAACACAAGATTAACCCGTTGACGCCACCCCGCAGCATGCAGCGTAGAGAAGTAGCCCTTGTCACAGATTCCCATCTCTATATATATATATGTATATATGGTATATAGTAGTATCTGTCGATGTGAGCATACTGGGAAATCAGGCAGCTCAATCAGTGACTGTTGCTGCTGCTGTTGGAGCTGCTCCCCAAAAGTCAAATGCGGCTCATCATTTTGGGGGAGCGTCCAATAATACAACCAAGTCGCAATGTAGCAACGTTGCAACGCTGCTGCGCCACCCACTCACATTTGCATGTGGCAGCAATTGCCAAGCCCCGTCGCTGGTCAGCATATCCATATCCCCAGCCACCGCATGCATCCGTCGGAGCGGATCAACTGCGGCTAGCCCATACTTTTCGTTTTATTGATGGCTTTTAACAGCCAAGCCAGCGTCGTTTAAATAATGAGCCATGGACTGAAGATGGTGGCATGAAGACGAGATGCAGCCACACAGACACCTCCGCAACGCAATCTCAGTCTCTGTCGCAGATCGATACAGAGACGGAGACGGAGCATTGCCTGTCACAGCAAGTCATCGATGGCTGGAGATGATGGAGATGAGCGGTGGCCCAGTTCATCGTCATCCGCGATCGATTGTCTGTCTATAACTTCGACTGTGATCTATGCCAGCTGGCAGAGTTTAGTTCTCTTTGGTTTGGTTTGGTTTGGATTGGTTGGGCAATGGCCATTGGGCATTACCTAATGATGTGGCACTGCCAGCGGCATGACTAATTAGAAATCATTGCCACAATGCAAAGTGCCAAGTCACTGGTCTCAACTCCCTCGCGATCTCTCTGCTCATTCTCATTTCCCAATCCCATTCCCAGTCCCTGTCCCAGTCCCATTGCCAGTTCCATTCTCACTTTCAATTTCTCTTCGAATTATATGCGATTTCGCGCACTTTGACCTCAGCATGTGCTCTATGAATGCAAACTCTGCCAGACAAACAGACCGACGGACAGACGAACAGACGGATGGACAGACGAACAGACGGATGGACAGACGTGTTGCTGTTGTCATCGTTGCTCAAGCGAGAAATTGCAAAGGCAGCTGCTTACACACACACACACACACACGTACACACACACGTCCACATACACTGATAGACTGTCACACTGACATGCAAAAGTCTTTGCACTTGAAATTGACCGGCCAAAGATGCGGACGGTGATCGTCAAATGCCAACTTCAAGTCTCTGACATTTGTTGTTTTGCCGCTGACGATGATGATCTCCGGGTGACGTTAACAGGCGAGAATGCAACTGTAGCTGATAGACTAGCAAATACCAAGTACTTGGAACTAACTTCGAAAAAAAAAATAAAAATAAAAATATAAAAAATAATGCAGATAAAAGTTAGATCTGCACAATATATCATATATCATATATGAAATTAAAAAATAACATAATTAAATCTAATACATCAAAAAAAGAAATTAAATAAATTGAAAATTAAAATTAAAACTAAAATATTATAAAATATTTATATGCACGTATATATGTACATGTTGTAAAATATATACATTCATAATTTTTATTTATGCCTTCATGATCACATTCTTATTATTTAAATCTTTTAATATTAAATAAAATTAAATAAAAAAATAAAATTATATATTTTATTAAGCATGGAATCTTTTTAAATTGCATATATTTTAATATTATGCATACTACACTTAATAGTAAATTATTTTATTTTAGTTATATATTTATTAATACTTAATGAATAAATATTTGAGTAAATTTATTTTTACTTTCCTTTTCATCATTATTTTATAAAAAGGAATATTTTATATATACTTCTTTTATTTTATTATGCAATCCGCATTTAAGAACAAATTATTTTATTTAGACTTTTATTAGCATAACTTTTCAATTTTTTCTTAATTTTGTTGTTATTATACATTTATATTATGGAATATTTTTACATGTTCCGATATTTTCTTTTTAAATATATTTTACTTAATATAATATAATTTATAGTTTTAAAAAATATTTAAAATTTTTTAATTTATAGAATCAATTATTTTTCTCAGCACTAGCATATTCCGTGAATGATTGACAGTTACTGTGACAGCTTCTGCCTACCCCTTGTTGCTCTGCAATTACAGGGTATTCACCATATTTGTATATGCTCGACGCTGTCCATGAGCTGAATATTTTCGAGATCTCTCTGCTCGTCTTGGGTCGCTTCAGTTGCTCGATTATAGGATTATGGGCACTCGGAGGGTCCATTCTGGCGCACGCATATTGGTGCCATATGATTAGTTCGACGTTGTCGATGCATGACAACCCAACTGGAAATAGTTCAGCGCCAGTTCCAACAAATCCACCATACAAATCTTGTCTCCAGGTACCCCTCCCCAACCCCTTACCAAACTAAACGTCTTTCGTTTGCAACGTCTCTGAATATGTTTTTTTTTTTTTTTTTTTTTTTTTTTTTTTTTATTTTGTCGGGCTTGCCAGGCAACATTATAATGACGTTGATGGTGATGATTATGATGTTGATCATGTGTACTGTGCCTGTGGTGCCATTGATGACCACAAAATAAAATGGAAAAGAAAAAAATATATCAACTGGGCGTGGCTGGCAATACACCCAACATGGGCATGGGCGTGCGCACACCCAAAAACATACACATATACACTGAGAGAAACGCAGAATCAAAGTCTTAGCCCCATACATCCCCCTCCTTGCCCGATTTGATCTAAGTAATCCCTGCTCCAAGTGCGATCACTTACAAGTACAAAATTGTCCCAACCTACGCTCAGTTGCACTCTCCACTATTGTTGTTGTTATTATTACTGTTTGTTTGTTTGTTTGTTTGTTTTTTGTGGCCCCCCCCCCACCCCTCAAAAGAAAAAAAAAAAATAAAACACAGTGTTATCTGGGCGCTGATTTCCCATCCGTTGGCGTGTGCGTGCCGCAAGTCGCAGCAAGGCAACAGTTTTGGGGCAGAGATACTGATGGCGATGCCGATGCCGATGACGATGACGACGATGACGATGTGGAGAGCAAGATATCGCTGCGAATGGGAGCAAGACATATCGCAGGTACGCCTTATTGTACCTCATTTGATATTCATTGATGTGGAGCAGCCCAGAGCTTCAGTCCGTCTCTGACTCTGCCTCTGCTTAGCCAGGGGCACGGCCACGTTGCACATTGCCCGATATCTGCGATTGCGTGTGCGTGCCCATGCCCATGCCCATGCCCATGCCGATGTTGATGCCGATGTTGATGCCGAAGCGTGTGCGTGCGCGCGCGCGCGCAAGTGCGATCCGCGGAGGACTCGCTCGCAATTACAATTACCTCACCCACTAAATGCCCACCTCTAATGCGCACAGGAAATGACATCGCAACCGATACTTTGTTGATACAAGACACACTCTTAAAACATATTCGCCAGCTGAAGACTATTGTGATTTGTTGAAGGCACTTATCCTCGTAGGTTCACATGCTCAGAGGGAACCCCTCTTCAGGTTTATGCTACCCAAAATCACAATTTTCCCAAAATCGGGCTTCACTAAACTTTCAACTGGCATAACTTGGCCAAAATTGATCCGATTTTAATGAAATTTGGCATTTTGGAAATGGTTTTGATATTCGATTCATCCTGCATCAAAAGCTTTGTAATATGCGTCTTTTCAATTTTTCGGATTTTTTGCATAACCCCATGACAAAATCATCAAAAATAGATCATTTTTCAACCCCAATTTTTAGACAGTTTTTGATTCTAGGACTCATAATTATCAAATTACATTTTATTTAAATGGTTTCGACTTGAATATTTCCCGAGATATGATTACAATTTTCCAAAATCGGGCTCCAGCAAAATTTAAACTACCATAACTTGGCTAAAATTGATCCGATTTTAATGAATTTTGCCATTTAGGAAATGGTTTTGATATCAGATTAATTCTGCATCAAACGTATTAAATTTTTGGGAATTTTTGACCGATTTTGCATTCCCTTGACAAAATCAACAGAAATAAAAAAAAAATTAAGACCCCAATATTTCGATTCAAGATCTCATAACTAGCATTTTACGTTTTATTTGAGGTGTTTCTGATGAGTATTTCCAGAGATGTGGCCAAAAACGTAAAACAACAATGTTGTATCAACAGATTTTGATGAAATTTTGCGTTTTGTAAATAGTTTTGATATCAGATTAAAACTGCATTTAAGTTTTGTTAAATTTCGCAGTTTTTTAAGTTATCGACGTTTTTTGACGCATTTTGCATACTAACCCCATGACAAAATTTACAAATATAAAAAAAAAAATGCACATCAATTTCATAACTAGCATTTTGCTTTTTTTGAGGTGATTCTGATGAGTATTTCCCGAGATATTGCGAAATATATCCGAAAATGAGTTTTTTTTTTTGATATTTATCTAGAATTTGTTTAGCTGGTGTTTGTCGATAATTCCGATTACGATAGCTATTCGCCTTGAATTAAGTTGGGTTAAGAGTCTGAGATGGGTAAGCAAACCGTTAATAGGGGACTGCAGGCATCGCTTTTAGGCCTGGCCAAAAGCAGCGTTGGGCTTGACTAAATGTTGTGGCCTGCAGTAGTAATTGTTGTTTGTCTTCTCAAAGTTACTTGAGATTGTTGCTGATGTTGTTTTTTGGTGTCATGCGCCACCTTAACAACATTTTTGCCAGTCCCATTTGTCATTTAGCCAGCCATACAGCCAAACAGCCATACAGCCATACAGCCATACAGCCATACAGACAGACGGGCAGAGAGACAGATAGTGAGTTAGTCAGTCAGTGAGTCCGTCAGCCAGATAGCAATTCATTCATTATGGCCAAGATATGTTGGCCAGGCGAGTCATTGGATTCATAGACGACAGACTGCGTGGGCTGTCGTCGCTGCTTAAGCTAAAGAGCAAACAAAACAAAAGAGACTCAATCAAATAATATGAAGAAAACCGTTGAGCGAAACTTTGCAACGACTATAAGATACCCTAGGCAAAATTTAGCATGGAATTTCAGGGTTTTCAAATTATATTTTTACAAATACTTTTGGCTAGTTGGAGAGATGAATAACAGAAAGTTCTTCGCTCGAAAAGTCGTTTCAAAATTATTATAATTAAAATTAATGAATTAAATTAATTAGTTTGCAGGGCATTCAAGTTGAGAATAATCGCAATTGTTTTCAAGTCTCCGCCTTATTGTGAACAATTTTTGCTTTTCTTTTTCAACCTTTTCTTTTTTTTTTGTTGTTGTTGGTTTTCTTAACTTGATCGCAATGCACTTGGGAGAGCCACACACACACACACTCACAAAGAGACACACAGATACACACGCACACCAAGGTAGTCGTAAATCGCATGCCCAGCCATAAGATAAGTGAACTCACTTTGTGCTCTATGATGCACCTCAGATTGCAATCAAGAGATATCCAGAGATATTGCAATTAAGATAAACCCACAGAACGTCGTATGTATGCGAGCGAGTATTTAGCCAAATCTCTTAACCAACAACAAAAAAAAAAAAAACCCCTCTCCCAAAGTATACCCACTTCGCCCCACGACAAACTTCTTCTGCACTCCAGCGATCTCTCAGTTTGCTATAGTTCCCTCTAGTTAACCCCTAACCATTCTATTATTTGGCATCGTTGGCATCATCGTGACTCTACTTGTGGCTGCCACACAGTCACAGTTACAGTCACAATACTAATACCTCTGCCCATCCACTCCGTCCAGCTGTCTTCCTTTACCCCCCCTGTCACTCTCTCTCCCTCTGTCACATGCCCAGCAATTGTCATGCAAGGAAAGGCCAGCCAAAGATTTCTAAATACCAAATAAAATACCAAAAAATACCTAAGAAAAAAAAACCAAGCTGCCGAAAAGTCAAACGTCAATTCACTTTGACTCCAGCCTCTCTATCTACACAGGCACCAGCTGGGACACTAGTGGTAGTGGCTCCACTTCCAGGTCAGGATCTACCAACATGGAGAAGTTGTGGGAAGATGTGGGAAGATGCCTGATGCACATATCCGCCAACTGTTGAAATTCGAAATACTAGATTAAATTTAAACAATTTTTAGCAGTTTCTATATTGATCTTTCCTCTTGTTAAAAGTACATATTTTTTATATATTATTATATGTTTTTAAAATTTGGACTTTTTTACTCTTGTTAAATATTATTTTTTTTTCATTTTTTTTACTTCTCTTTTTTTACTTTCTTCTTGTTAAAAATACATATTTGTTAAAAATTATTTTTTTATTGTTTTATTAATTAAGTGCTGGACCTATACAAACATATTTGTATCATAACAATACAGTTAGAGATATTTTGTGATTAGAACTCCACCTCGGGCATCACACCCAAGGAGCGCGCTGCGGTGCTCCACAAGTCGATTTTTGTATCGACTGCTGTGCCTTTGTATCTGGTCCACAACAGTGTACATGTTTAGGTCCCGATGCAGGGTGGATCCACGGACATACCTTGGACAATTCGTCTTTGCTCGTAAGGCTCGGTTTTGTATAACCTGGATACGCTTGTAGTTGGACTTCGCTGCGATACCCCAGATCTGCACCCCATAAAGCCAAATCGGCATAATACAGTGGACATAGACCTTCCTTTTACAGCACAGAGACAAGGTGCTCCTACTGTTAACTAGCGAGGTCCAAAAGTTAGCCTCTTGTCCAGCGTTACATCAAGGTATTTGGCTTGCAATGGTTGCTCGAGGGAAATGACCTCTAAATGAGTGCCGTTTGAGAGTGGAACATGGGTTCGAGCTCTTAGAGGGGTTGACCTTCATATTCCATTGCCGATAGTGCGTCCAGGTACCTCTGCAGGCCATCTGCAGCTTCAATATTCCTGTATTGGTTCTATAGAGAACCGCAATGTCGTCAGCGTAGGTCGCAATAAGAGCCTTCGAAGGGCGCTGCATGTGCTCGAAACTGGGACTCGGTATATCTGGCGTGTATAGAGAGTAGAGCAACGGACCAAGTACAGTGCCTTGAGGGACTCCAGCTTTCATTTCAGCAGAGTCAGAGAAAGTATTCCTAAAGCTGACCTTGAATTCCCGATGTTCCAGATATGACCTTAGAAGTCCAAAGTATGGAGCTGTCAGCAGATTTTTAATCTTTGATAGGAGGCCTACATGCCACACTCTATCAAACGCTTGCTGCATGTCAATGAAGACTGCATTACAATATTCCATATCATCGAAGGCCTGCAGAATGTGTCTCACCATTCTGTGGACTTGCTCCACTGCAACATGGCCCTCACGAAAGCCAAACTGATGATCAGGCAGTATACTGTTTTCATTTACGAAGGCATATATGCGATTGACAATGAGACGCTCCCAAATCTTTGAAATACTAGGGAGGAGGCTTATTGGACGATATGACTCTGGGTCCTTTCTGGTATGGCTGCCACCTTCCACTGTTTTGAAAAAAACTGCACCCGTAGCATAGCATTAAATATGACAGCTATATATACAATTGCTCTGAAAGGGAGAGCCTTTAGTGTAGCATGACATGATATGCTAAATAATAATATATATTTTTTTAATTTTTTTAACTTCATTTTTAAATGTGAGAATATAGACTATATCGCTATTAAACAACATTCTCATTATGTAATGATTTTATTTTTGTGTATATATAATTAATTTGAAACAATGTAAATATTTTTTTATAATGATTTTATTATTTTTTTTTTTAATTATAGTTTATATAGATTTTAATTTTCTTGTAATAATAATTTCAAATAAATATTTATTGAAAGAATGCATTGTAGTTTTTATATGTTGTAAATCTATTTTATTTTTAATATAATTTGAGAATGTTATCGAAAATAGTATTTACAAATTATAACTCTTTTCTTTTTATCCAATATTTTGTAATTTTTTTAACGTGTTCTTTTTATAAATAAGAGTACTGATAAAATTATTGAATATATTATTTCTGTTTAGCTATGATTAATTTTTATTAAAGTTTAAATACAACTTATTAATTCTCTAAAATTAAATTAGCAAAACTGAAATATTTAAATATTATATATCTTTTTCTACGACTCAAATATTTTTTTGTATTTTCTTAATATTATTTTTGAATATCGTCCAATACATTATTTCTTTTTATCTATGATTCAATTGAATCTTATTTCGTTCTCCTGATTTTTTTCTGTTATTATAAAAACTGCTGGGAAATCATGGATATTTATTTTGTGGACTTCGTCCTGCTTCCATTCCGAGTTATTTAAAATGTATTTATATCTCGCACTTAATGTTCAACATTTTCAAGTTCACCCCCCACTAAGAGATGTGTTCTTTTGGGGCTCCGTTTTCCTCTTGTCTGGTCAGATGGGACTCAGTCTCTCTCTCTCCCTCCATCACTCTCCCTCCCTCACTTACTATCTCTCTCTCTCTCTCTCTCCCTCTCTCTGTGTCTATTAATCTCTGTCTCTGTTGCGTCTGCTTGCAACCGAATCCGTTGTTGTCACTGTCAAACGATCTGTGATCTGGGATACACAGAAATGTGGCCAAAGACGCTTGCCCTCTGCCACCCCCACCCCGCCATGCTTAAAAATAACATGACGACCCCGTTCCCCGCCCCCATTCCACTCCCTAGATCTCGCCGGGCTGGGAGCGAACCGTAATATGCCGGGATCGGAATCGGGATCCGGACTCTGTGCTCACCACAAAGCTGGGCGGTCGGTAACACATCTGTCTGCCACATGTTTGTCCATGAGGCGACGCCAGCCAGCGGAACCGACGAGCCACAGTCTGTGCCACTGCCACTGCCACTGCCACCGTCACTGGCCATGGGGCTGCTCTGGATGGTGACACTACTGCCTCTGCTGCTGCTGCTGCTGCTGCTACTGCTGCTGGCGACTTTGACATTGTCTGTGCCACGATGGACAAAAAAATAGATACATATATACATCTTTATGTAAAAAAAAAAAAGTATTCCCTTTTTTTTCAAGTTGGTCCGCTGCCTCCATCGATCAGCCAAGCGACCCCATTTGCCACTCGAGGCAACAACAACGCATCCGTCCAACGATGCCTTGGTGGCATGCAACGCGCTGAGTCTGATTGTCAATGTTCCATTTGTGGACACACTTGAGATTCCATTAATTCAAAAATATTTATTTTATTTCCACTCCCGAAAGTTGTCCTCATTCCCTCAGCTGTGTTTTATGCCACAAATGCTACTGTCTCCCATTCTCACTCTCCCTCCCTCTCTCTCTTTCTCTCTCTCTCTCTCTCTCTCTTTGTTCTCAAAATGTTGTCACTTGGACACTGTCGCCTCTTAATGCGATCTCATGTGGGGGAGAACTAATGTGTATCTGTACTTGAGCATAGACCTACAAATTCCAATATTTCATTCTCAAGGCACATTTCATCTGATTTCGTTTTTGGTTTCATTTTTTATAGTTTTTAAAGCGATTTTTGAACAGCAAAATATTAATATGGATTTTATTAATTTTATTTAAATTATTTTTTTGAATTGCTTAATTTTTGTTTAATTTATTTGTCTTTTATTTTACCACATTTCATTGTATTAAATTGATTTTCTAATGTTTAAATTTACATTAATATTTTATATAATATTTTTTTAATAAAATCTACTTAACTTAAATTGTATAATATTTACTTATATTATTTAATTTTCTAATATTTTTTTAAATAAAATTTCTTTTTTAAAAAAATCAATTTTATTTCAGTGCTATTTTAAATATATTCTCAGAGTATTCAGAATATTTTATGTTTTATTTTTTATTCAGTCTTATGTTTTGTAATTTGAATTTTTTAATTATATCAAATAATATTTTTTTAAAACGAAAACATTTTTTCAAAAAATCCATTTCATTTCATTTAATATAAGAGTCTCTTTTAATTGCTCTTCCTCTAAGTACTTATATATAGCATTTTTTTTCTTGTAAATATATTTTATCTAAATTAATTTAAATTATTTACTTTTATAATATTTTATTTTATTGTAAACAATACTTTATTTAACTTTAAAATCAAGAATTTAAGACAAAATTAAAGACACTTTCGATTTCATATATTTTCTCAAATAATACTTTATTTTTCATTCTATGTTGACTTTATTTTATTTATAAATACACTTTTGTTTCATAAAGAAAATAACTTAAAATTAAAGGAGACTCTCTTTCAACTTGACAGATATCCTCGGAGAAGATATCTTTTATGTTTTCCATTGAGATCTCTAGAGTTGCCCACAAAATGTAACAACACGCAGTAGGAGAGCGGCGCCTACAACTGTAAGTGGAGATGGGCCTGGACCGCAGGACATGCGGATCATCATCACAGCATGGGATCAAGTGGCCAAAGTAACCACTTGACATTTCTCAAGTGTGCCACTTGTGGCATTTGAAAACTCAATTAAGTGCGTTGAGAATTATGCGGACATACATACACATAGTTTTTATCTTTTTTGAAGTGCCGCTCGCAATAGGGTTAAAGGACCTCAGAGGCGGACCCTTTCGTGCACATGTGCTAGTCAGAGCAGAGTTACATATCCTGATATATACCGATGAGTATATATTTCTAAATGAATTAAAATTACTTCAAGATCAAGCAAAAGTCATGCCCAATGGCAGGTGTATCTATGGCTGCATTGCATGGCATGGCGTAAGGACATTGAGGACACACGGTGCGGTGTGTTGATGGTAGCTATCATAGTTGTTAGCCTTCATGGCCATCGAATGTATAATCGATCAGTGGCTGGGTGGGTTGGCAGTGCCCAGCCAACGGGCCGAGTTGCGAGTTTGTTGGGTCATCTAAACAAAAGCCAAAACCGCCAACCTATCGGAGGGGAACGGAGTGAGAGGTTGGTGGTGAGTTCGGGTGGTAACCTCTCCTCCCGCCAAATGAACCCATGCAGTGTGCTCTTGGCCCGTTGCAGGCCGTGGCTGGAGCCAAATGTGGCACTCTTTGGCTCAATGAATTTTTGTTAAATCGATAAACTTTGTTTAGCCCACGGAAACAACAAGAAGCAGCCGCCGTTGGCCCCTAAGAGCACCACCACCATCATCACTACCCTGAAACAACTGGTTTGTAGAGTTAGCGGTACCACCACCATCGCGGAACGTCATCGTCATCATCGTCGTCATCATCCTTGGCATGGGCATGGCCAATAGCCTAACCACATGATGCCATGGCTACGCTGAGTTCTGGCCAAAAAGGGATTGCGTCAATCAACAATTTGTCAACGTGCTACGAAACGATACGAAACGAAACGAAACGACCCGAAATGGAATGGAACAGTATATGAAATGGAATGGAAGTGGCACAATCTAAATTCGTTTAATCGATCAGCGGCCAGCGGTGTTGGCATTGAGACCTCTTCACGGTGTCGGTGTCGGAGTCGGTGGGTCGATGGGTCGCTTTCAGGTTATGTGTGCGGTGGTGGGTCCGTTAGTCGGTCGTTTGGTCGGTGAGCGGTTGACACACCGCAGCTATCGAAACTGTGACCCGCAATCGATCCAACAAAAAATGCCAGTTCACGCGACAATTAATAGCTGGGCAACGCCGTGGCGACGCCTGGCACGGCTCCTGCCCAGGTTGGTTCTCCAAAGGGAGCTTGGGGGGGATGACATTACAAAGTGCTCATCGGCACAGTTTTGGGGAAAGGGGAAAAGTGACGGTGAATTGTTGCCACACAACGGTAGCCCGCGATAATGGCCAGCTTAGGCAGCCCTTGGCCAATTCCAAATTGGCATCACATTGAACGGCCGCCACTTAAAGCGCAATCATGTGGCCACTGTGATGCAAGACAGACACTCCGTTGGGGCAAGCACGCAAGCGGCAGCAACAGCTTAATGCTAATGCAGCAGCCCCAGCTGCCCCATGGCCAGATGCGGACGAAGCTGCAACAGATCAAGTTGCAGTTCGCTGCATCGATGAATCGATCGATGGTTGCACAGATCGTTGCCTGCAACATTGCTTGGCCAATTTGTCGACACTTCTAATGCCGGACATGGACAATGCGCCCGCAAGGATCCCAGCTATAATGAGATTTGTGGCACGTTGCATGCGGCGTTGCTAGAATTGCAGACTCTTTAAAAAAAAATAAAAAAATACACAAAAAAAAAAAAAAAAAAAAAAGGAAAACAATTTGAAAAGCGCACTCAACTCAAGCAGCGATTTGTGGCAGTGTGGCATATGTCACACTGGCAGCTATCATACACCCCTGTTGCCGTGCCACACACTCCTCTTATTATGCACCACACCCCCTCCATTGGCAGTGGTAATTGTCGGCAATGCTGCAATTTGCAAGCGTTGCAAGCTTTGTTGCAACTTATTTGCAGCGTCTCTCACATCTCGCCGACATCGAGTATATAGTACTATATATATATATATATATATATATATATATATATATATACTACCTTTGATATTCATTCATAACCCACCTCTGCCACAAACACATACACACACATATACCCCCCTCCCTCAACACGCCCCTTATATACTTGTTGAGTTGCCGCCACGAAGGGTAATTATTACGAGAGCTCCTTTTTGGCTCCGTTTGATCTCACCGCATTCCGTCACTTCAGCTGAGAATTATAATCAACAATAATGAAAAACAATAACACAAATATTTTCAGTATAAGAAATATTACAGAAATCTTGCAATCGTTACTCTCAAAAATTGCAGTTACCTCTTCGGGCAAACCCTAAAATGTTAACGAGCCGATCAACATTTTGATCATGATTTGATATTCAATACGAAATATTTCAAAAATACCAAAAAAATTATGCGATCTTCGAAAATCAAAACCAGTTTCGACTTAATATGTTAAAATGCAGAAATCTTGCTAATTTTACTGATACATTAAAATTTTCTAAAATATTGCTCCAAATCAAGTGCGCTAGAGTTTATTATACATATTTTGAGCCAGAAATCGAATAGTGGCCAAAAATTTCAATTTTACAACTTTCACTTTTTTAACATTTTAACAAGGGGTTAGTACGAAAAAATTACCAAAAAATCGGCGAAAATTTAAAAAAAATAGACAAAATAAACAAATTTATGATGCAGATTTAAAAACGGATCAAGACCATTTACGAAAATGCAAAAGTTTTGAAGTTCGGTTGATTTTTGGAAAGTTATGGATTCTCAAAGTTGTGAATATCTCTACAAGAAACAAGTTTTATTACCATTTATCAATCATTCACCCACATTTTATGAAAATGGTAAGTCATTTTAATGCGGATTCAAAAAAGGATTGTAGTCAATGACAAAAATGAAAAAATTTTGAAAATCGGTTGAGATTTGCCATAGTTATGGCTTGTCAAAGTCTGCGCAAATTTCAAATTTGGTCGAAAAAGCTTTTAATTACAATTTTTGCACTATATCGGCCATATTTTCTAAAATAAAGATCCAAATCAAGTGCGCTAAAGTTTTTTATACATTTTTTGATTCCAGAAATCGAATGGTGGCAAAAATTTCAATTTTACAACTTTCACTTTTTTGACATTTTATCAAGGGGTTAGTATGGAAAAATTGCCAAATAATGGGAGAAAATTTAAAAAAATAAGACAAAATAAACAAATTTATGATGCAGATTTAAAAACGGATCAAAACCATTTACGAAAATGCAAAATTTTTGAAATTCGGTTGATTTTTTTGGAAATGTTATGGATTCTCGAAGTTGTGAAAATCTCTACTAAAAATTGATTTTATTATAATATTTCAATCATTCAGCCACATTTTATGAAATATGTGAGCCATTTTGATGCCGATTCCAGAAAAGAATTGTAACCATTGACAAAAATGAAAAAATTTCAAAAATCGATTAAGGTTTGCCATAGTTGTGGCTTGTCAAAGTTTATAAAAATATCAAATTTTGGACAGAAAGCTCCTTTTCACCACTTTTTCACTATTTTGAACATGTTTTTTAAACTAAAGGTCCGAATTAATTGCGCTAAAGTTTTTTATACATATTTTGATGCCAGAAATCGAATGGGAGCAAAAAAATTCGATTTTGAAATATTCACCATTTTGGCATATTATCAAAGCATTTTAAAATGGGTAAAAATTTAAAAGTGACAAAAAATAAAAAATTGTTTGATGCAGACTTAAAATAGGTTCAAAACTAATGACAGAAATGCAAAAATTTTGAAAATCGGTTAATTTTTGGAAAAGTTATGGCTTTTCAAAGATAGATAATGTTCCATTTTCCACTCAAAATCCTTTTAAGTACGAGTTGTAAATTTACTAGATGTATTTTCTAATATTTCAACTATTTTGGAGGCAAATTCAAACTAAGCTTATTGCCGTATATGGCAATGTAATAATTAAATTAAAAATTAAAAAAAAAATACGTATATAAATCTAAATTTCTAAAAAAAAAATTAAATTATATTTTGTAAATTCAAAATTTATTTAAAAATTTGCTTCTTTATTTCTAATAATAAGATATAATTTGCTGATCAATGTTTCGAGAACATATGACTTTTGGCGCCCCATCGCATGCGAGCTGCTCTGCCGGGTCTGCCGGCGCTGTCAACGCTGGCGCGGCGACTGATAAGCGCTCGTCAGAAGCTGAAGCTGCCTCCACATACATACATATATATGTACCTACATATGTATGTATATTCACACACATAAACCCCATCCGAATTTGTTGTGTTCGTATATACCGCTTTTCTCCCGTTCTGCTTGTGTGTCGCTCTCTCTCACTTTCAGTTCATCTCACACAAACTTTTGTGTTTCTCAGCACACACATGTGCGTGTAACTCTCTTGCTCTGCCGGTAAGGGTAGCTGCATAGCAACGATGACGATGACGACGACGACGGCAGCAGAGGCAGCAGAGGCCGCAGCAGCAAGAGCAGCAGCAGCAAACGTTACTCTCAAGTTCTCTCTTCGCGCTCTCACGAATGCTACCTGTACGCGAGAGCGCGAGTAACGGCATTAGCACTCAGCAGGTTGAGCGTAAGCACACCGAAAGGGGTATAGGTAGCTGCTCAATGAATGTTACTACTGTAAGGAAAGGAATTGATGGTGGGTGGATGGCTGGGAGAGGGGGGGGGGGCGCACACAACAGTAAACAAGTGTGAAGGAGGAGGAGAAGCAAACGGAATTTAGTGAGAGCAACGATGGCCAATCGATGAGAGAAGAGCGCGTGTGCGACGCTCGTCCACATATGAGTAGATGAGTGTCTCTCTCTATCTCTATCTCTCTCTCTCTCTCTCTCTCTCTCTTTCCCTCTCTCTCTGTGTGTGTGACTGAATGTGTGTCAGTGTGCGTGTATGTGTATCTTCACATACATAAGCAAATGCGCCGATACATATGCTATGGCCATGGGGTCTTCCTCTGTGGACACTTCGCTCCATTCGCATATATGAGGCATGCGTGTGTGATTATTCGGAAGGGACACGACTGCAGGCATGTAGGGGAAGCAGGCGCGTCTTCAAGGGGGGTGGGAGGGTTGTAGGTTACCGTTGAATAATGGGTTAAGCTTGAGGTTGCTCTGTGCGAAACTCTCATATGATTCACACACGCTCATTCGTTTGTCTACGCACTTGCACTTCTTTAGGGGGTGGTGAGGGGTAGGAGTTCTCACACAGTGGGTGTTGCTGAGGGGTGTTGGGGTTTGGGGGGTAACTACTGTGCTGTGTCTCAATGGACACTCAACTGCTCTCTGTTCGCATGGGTGCCGCTAATGAGATCTCTAGCTATCTCGGTTTCTCTCACACACACACACACACACACACACACACACACACACACACACACACACACACACACACACACACACATATGAACACAATTAACAATAAACACACACACGCACACACTATCATGTGTGGCTTGCTGGGCAGCGCTGTTGACGTCGACGCTGGCAGCAGCAGCATTGGTTCGATGCTGTCGCGTCCAGTTGATGGTCCGCCTCGCAACTTGCAACATGCAACATGCTGCATGCGGCCAACAGTCAACAGTCCACAGCCAACCAAAGTGGCAAACCAACCCCTTGCCACCCACCCAAGCAACGACGCCAGTGTCTCTGCCGGCGTCGCTGCCGCTGCTGTTGCCGCTTCTGTTGCAATAGTTAATGAATATTAGCCGATATGTTGACCATAAGTCCGAATATTCAGATACTCAAAAAATGTATTCAAAATAGAAATAAATATTTCTAGTGAATTTACTTGAAATGCGAAGTTTTGAAACAGTCACGAATATCGAAAATATGTTGCAAAATGTATGTCCACTATATGGATATTCATGTGCATAATGTGCATTCACCGACATACTCACGAATATATTGATGAATATACTCACGAATATTCGTTCACGAATAAATACGGGCATTCACTTTGAAATGAATATGCCACAAAAAGCAAAACAACGAAAACGAGTACTCATTTGTAACTCACATGCACAGTGGGTGCACTCCAATAACACCCACAACCACCTGAACTTCAACCCAAAGAGAAAGACAACAACATAGAGAGAGAGACAGAGAGAGAGAGAGAGAGGGAGAGAGAGTGAGCGAGAGGTTGGGGGAGAGAGAGAGAATACCCATTGACTAACTATGGCAAATGTGGCAAGCTCAAAGGTTCGTCGGGCCACTCGCTGCGGTCGCAACATCCCAACAACAACAACAACACAACAACAACAACAACAACAACAACAGGAGCAACAGCAGCACACGCGACGCCAACGCCAACGTCGCTGCGCTGTGACGTCGGCCAGTTTGCGACGCTGGCAGCGCGTTGACGTTGCGAGTGGTTTGGTCGGTTGGGCTTTTGTGGCAGTGGCTGTGGCAGTGGCAGTGGCAGCATGGCCTCTTGTTGAATGGAAGATGGGCATAAACTAAGTTTAGTTTATTAGATGCACACGAGCAGCCGCGTTGTGAGGACGTGCCACACAAAAGCTCTACGGCTCCAACGGTTCAAGCGGTTAACGGGAAACGCGCGCGCTCCTCAAAGAAAAAAAGAATTCAAAGAGAAAACTAAAAACAGAACATGAAAATACGTAACTGACCGTTTGGTCAGCAATTCGAATCGATTAACGATAACTAGTTATCGATAACGATTAATCGATAACAGCTCGTCGATAACAACGGTGCGATAAATGTGCGCGAAACTGTGAAAAAAACCGTGTTGAAATAAATTAAAGAAAAAAAATTAAAAATATTAAATAAAAATAAATTGAATAAAAAATAATATATACAAAATAAAAAAAAAAAAATTTTTTTCAATATATAAATAAAATAATTGTTTAACCGACAAAAATTTGCAATTTGGGGTAAATCGCAATGAAGAACAAAATTGTTTATTTGATTTGTTTATAACAAATATAATAAGCATTTTTAAATGCCGCTAATTGTTGTTGTTGTTGCTGTTGTTGCAAATTGCGCGGCAAATGTTGCACACAATGTTGTCCTTGCTTAAGTTGCGCGCGCATTGTTTTTGTTATCGTTGTTTTTTGTTTGTTTGTTGTTATTGTTGTTGTTGTTGTTGATGTTGTTGTTGTGTTTCATTCATTTGGCTGACGCCGGCTGTTTGCGAGGGTTGCACGAACGCACGAATGGACAATGAAACGGCAGCTGAGCTTTAAATGCCTCTCTTCACTCACCGCTCTCTCCCTCTCTCTCTCTCTCTCTCACAATCTGTGTGAGTGTGTGTTTGGTATTCTCTGCGTCGCACTCGCCTCCCACAATGCTTATCACAAGCACACACATATGCAACGCAAGCGTAGCAGTTGACGTCGACGTTAACGTTGACTGCGACGCCAGTCACATTGAACTTTTTTTTTTGGCTATTTTCATTTGTTTCAACTGCCACTATTGCCGGCTCGCTCGCACCGCCCAAAGCAGTTAACGCTCTCCCAGTCATATGTGTGTCTCTTCATATATTGTCCACCCCCACATATGTATGTACATATGTATGTATGTATGTTTGTATGTGTGCGGCCAATGGACCAACGAGTGCCAGCAAACCAAATAAACAAACTGAGCAGCGACGGCGACGGTGACGGTGACGGCGACGCTGACAGCAGACCACCATCAACGTAGTCCAGCGGCCCACCAGCCCTCCGACCCACCACCATAGCCACCATCACTAACACCACCACCATCAACAAAGCAGCAGTAACAACAACGACAACAACAAACCACCACCAAAAGCAAAAGGGCTGCAGCTTTACTTTAACGGCGACGTCTAAGCTGGCGTTGGCGTTGACGTCGGCGGTGGCGGTGGCGCTGGCAGCGGCATCGTTTAGCCAAAATCAAATTGTTGAGATTGGCATTAAAGTGCAGAATGGCTTAAAATAAAATTGAATTATCAGAACGTGTGCGTCCACAGTCGTACGCAGGACATTGTCGTGTTCGGACATGCAATCGTGTTTGTCGCTGCCACAGCCTCAGCCACTGCCACTGCCACTGCCAACGTCGCCGACATTGACGCTCTGTATGGTGTTTGACTTTGCCTACGCTTCATACCTAGACAACAATAATAAAGCTTAGACTGCTGCCGCTGCTGCTGCTGCTGCTTGCTCTGTCGCAGTCGCAGCCGCAGCCGCTGCCTCTCATCACATACAAGCATATATTCATATAAGCAAGCCTAAGCACACACACACACACACACACATGCATGAATGTTCAATCATGCACATGTATGTACAGAGAGACACAACTCGCACACACATACGCTGTTCGCTCTCACGCACTCTGTGTTCGTCCACTCGTCAAGCTTTCGTTCGTGTCGCTTAGCCGACGACGACCACGACAACGACAACGACTACGATTCCGATTCCGAAGAAGTTTTGCGCTCTCTCTCTCTCTCGTTTTCAATGTGTGTGACTGACTGACTGGCTGCTGGTCGCTCTCAGTCTGTCGCCCATGCCCGTTGCCCATTCACTCACTGGCCGCGTATTAGTGTTGGTGTTGGTTGGAGTTGTGTTGGTGTGTTTGTTGTTACGGCGCTTTGTGCTTTGTTGGTTGGACAGCGACGCCGACGACGCTGGCCGCCTCAGAGCAGAGCAGAGACCAGAGCACAGAGCCAGCGAAGACGCGCTCGCCGCTCGACGCCTCGCAGTAGTCGCGTACTTCCGCCGTTACCGTTAACACCAGAAACACACACAGCATTAGTGACGAGGCTGCCACCGCCGTCGCGTTGCACGTACGCAGCATAACTCCAAACGCAACTGCAACAATTAACAGTTACAGTTAGTTAGCCGCTGTCACAGGACAACAACAAAACATCAATTCGCGTTCGCTTCAAACGAAAATAAATAACTGAAAAAAAAAACGAAAAAACCACAAGTAAAAAAAAGTAAACACACATCAAGTGAATGCATTTATTTGAAATGAACGCTCCTCCCAGCACGTTCATTCACACACACACACACACATATATATACGCGGAGTGTGAATTGAGATTGAAAGTTATTTAGTTACCATATTTTTTTTCGAGTGTTTCTTGTGTTCAATGAATTTATCGAGAATGCCAATTGGAAGGCGCATCGGTTTCCAATTGGAAAAGAACCGCTAAAACGAAACATGAAGCGTGAAGCGGCGTGAGACACAAAACAAAAGCGAATGCACGATAAAGTTGTGGAAACACAACAGAAAGCGCAAAAAGCGCAAGGAAAATGAGGGACGCGCTAAAAACAATTTCGTCAGCTGCTCAGACAACACCAACACCAACAACAACTTCATAGCAAAAGGCAAATAAGAATTATAACAACAACAACAACAACAACAACAACGTCGGCAGGCAGTGCAAAAGAAAATTAAAGAGAAGCTCAAGAAGAAACAGAAGCTGTAGAAACAGTTGAGCGTGACAGAGATAGCATGAGTGTGTGTGTTGTCGTCTTGATGTTGTTGTTGTTTATTTTTTTGATTTGTTTGTTTTGTTCAATGGCATAAAATGTAAATGAAATGAAAATATAATGAAATATATTTATTTATACAGTATCAAATCAAAATGACAACAGCAACCATAACTAAATATAAATATACGAAACTGAAGTTGAAGCTGCTAATTGCAGTCTCGAGCAACATTTAAAGAGAATATCGCATGCGATAAATGCCGCATTTTCTACGCCCCGCCCCACCCCCTTCAAAGAAAACAAATGAAAAGTGCAATATTTATAATAATAATAGTAAAAAATAATAATAAAAATTTTGTCAAAATCAAAACAACAACAAAACACTTAACAAGTGTCTGAAGTAGGCAAAGGAATTTCAAGTCGGAGCGCTCAAAATAAAAAAAAAAAAACAAAACAGCAGCATTTTTGAAAACAAACCACAAAATTTAAATAAAAACAACGACAACAACAACAGAAACTGTGCTATCCTCAGCTGGAGGAGTAGTAGGAGTTGCCCGCCCATCTGCCACTGCTGCGGGGGCGTGTGCTCGGCAAAGTTTTGAAATACCTGCGGAACTTGCAACAAAAATGAGAATTAAAATGCCCGCGGTTCGAATTGCACAAGGTAAGTGAATTAACATATAACTAATAAAAAATATACATAAAAATTAAAACAAAAATAAATTAGTTTTAGATTTTTTACAAAATTCTCATATCAATTCAACACTGTTTTCCTAGCATATCTGAAGGGTTTTCGAAATCAAGTTTTTTTAATATGTTTCTTTAATAACCACAACACAAAATAGTGAAAATATTAATATAATAATCGTTTTGAAAAATCTCAAACAAATAGACAAACAATTTAAATGTTTTTGAAATAATCGAAGCAAAGCATTTATTCTTCGATTATTATACAATTTTTCCAAAAAAATTCCAATTTTTTTTATATTTTTCGCTAAAATTTTATCGAAACCAATAAAACCCCTATTTCCACTTTAATTTGTTATTTTTGACAATACTACAAATTTTCAAATTAGTCATTACCGCTTTTCTTTAAAAAATTTCTAAAAGTTTTGAAAATAAATTTTAAAATTTTGTCTAATAATTAGCTAATAATCCCACTGAGAACCACAAGCAACGTATATCCTCTTTATTTTTTTAACTAAGACAGTGCTAAACATTCTCAAATCAAAATCAATAATAAGTTTGAGCTTGAATATATGCCAAGTTTTTGAACTCGATCAGTTTTGAAAATAGCCTCATAGTGCGGTTATAATAGCAGGATATTGAGTTCATAAAGTATCGGTTTGAATATATAGAAACTACTTTACTTTTAACTCTGACAAACTGCAATTGTTTATGCAAATTATCGTTTAACGATTTCCATATAACGATGATTTGGATAAATTATCGACTCGATCCCCTCCCCTCTATCTTCAAAAGCTATCCGATTAATTAATTGGAATGAATGAACGACGATTTGAAGACCTCCGTTAAAACGCCTTTGTCCATTGTTAATGCGTTTAATATTTGCTTAGAGTGCGTGTCTGTGTGTGTGTGGGGGGTAGGGAAGGGTGGTACCCACTACCCAGTACCTGGTACTCATATCATAGCACGTAATTTGAACGGTTATCGCTGCGATATCGCAGAACGGCGAAAACGAAGCGAAAAGAAATCAGAGCCCGCCCGTATATACATATGTATATATATATATATATATGGTAGTAGGTGTGTTTGCCATGATTTCTCAGATATTATTTTTTTGCCCATTATTTGCTGTTTTTGTATTTTTGTGTGTTTGTGATTTTTTTTTTATACAGTTTCGTTTCATTTTTGTGATTTTTTGTTGCGTTGGCGGTTGTAAAGTTAACGTCCCACCGGCGACGATGGCCGCAATTTAGTTGGGTTATTACTTATTACTATTACTAATACTATTATTTTTGATAATATTGTTCTTATTATTATTATTCTTAACGTTTTTCTGCCCGATTTAACGCTGTTGTCCGCGCAATTAACATGACAAATACTATATCATATACTATATGCTATATAGCGCCTGGTCACGGCTAGTTCAAAGCAAAAATCAGAGCTGTATAACCATAAAAAATGAGGCCTGCACAAACACAGACACACACATACATATGTACATACATACAAACATACAGTCGTAACTGAATTTGCACTGATATATTCTTAACTTTTTGTTTTTTTGGGGCATTTCCGTATCATGATCATAAAACGTTTTTCTGACGCTGTTTTCTCCTTGAATTGTGTTAATCTATATATATATATATATATATTTTTTTTTTTTTTTTGGCAGAGATTGTTTTTTTTTATACCTATGTGTATATATTTTTTTTTGTCCAGCTGCCCCCTCACGCCACTTGCCACGCCTGTTAACCCAACAAACTGTTATCTCCACGTACAATATCTAGATAAGGTGATTGTCGTCCAGCCCTGAACTGCCCAATGACGCACTTGCCTCCACTCCATGCCACTGGCCATTTATCAGTGCCTCAGCTGACCCCGTGATCCACCGTACCGCCACAGCTGCCATAAACTAAACCAACCACCCACCCAACCACTCAACCACCCATCCCAAGTAGAGTTCTTGATGTCGTCAAACAGTTTTAATTGCTCGCAAAGTTGTTTGCCTTGTTATTGTTATTGTTGTTAAGATACCTTTTCTCCACTTTTCGTTTCGATTCATGTTGTTCCGTTTTTCTAATTTCTTTTTTTTTTTTTTTTTTGGTTTATTTGTTTTACAAATCAAAATAGAGATAGATGGAGAGAGAGAGAGATAGAGAGAGAGGGAGGCGGGTTGGGGGTATTGGGGTGCTAATAATTTTCTCATTCAATTTGATAAGAAGACTTCAACTAATTGCTTCAAGACAAACCGCTTCAAGTCTTTCTCTGCTTCTACTTGTTTTTTTTTCTTTTTGATACCCAAAAAAAAAAAAAAAAAATAGTATTGCTTGTATTCCCCGAAAATATCAGTTATCGATAAACGTATTGTTGTTGTGCCCAAAATTGATGTTGTTCAATTTCAAATCTTGACAACCCCATTTCCCCCACCAACCCCCCCTCACACCAACCCGTCTTGTATGTCCGTCCCGCTAATTGTCTCGATTGTGGGTCCATCAGCGGTTACCCCATTTTTTATTGGGAGGTTCCTTTCGGTTGATATCACAATTAATTGCTACAATTTCATTATTTTCACGACACACAACTCCCCTCAGAATCTTTTTGATCTTCGAATTTACAAGTTTTCGTCATGTGTCTTCTTCTACCTCTTTTGCAATGTCCGCTCCATCTCTTTCTATCTCTCACTATCTGTCTCGCTCTTTCTATCTAAATTTCAATTGACATCCGTTATCATCATCATTTAATGGGTAATTTCCGAGAACAAGTCGCATTGCTAAATACCAACAATGAATTGAATGAAGTGTAGGTCTCGAGGTTTTATCAGTGTGACCGTAGAGGATAACAAACCCTAAATACTTCACTTTCGAAAATATGAGTATTCGAAGAAGTGTTCAGAGTTGTTGTAATTGAAAGCTCAACAATATATCAACTTTGGCATTCACCTGTCCTCCACCTCCGTTCAGTCGGCAACCCTTCGGTGGTTCCGCTTGAAGGTCCGCGCGGCGGTCAAAAGGTTAATCGAGCGGCACGCGGTCAGGGCACAGGTTAGGACAGTGGCATGTGGACATAGAAGCAGCTGGTGTCCTCGAGAATCGATACTGATGCCACTGGACATGGATACGGGTACGGATACGGTCACGTGGCAGGGGCAGCAGAAGAAAGGCAGGGGCACCTGTTTAGGTCGTGCCACCTTTCCGCACCTCAACCGTTGTTAGTATTTCCATAACAGTTATCCTTTTCGTGAGTATGCTTGGTAGCTTTTAATTTGATTATCGACCAAACAGTGTCCATTAAATGAGCGACCGACCGCGGCCACGTCCGCTGGCATTGTTATCCAGGGCTACTGGGCCATGTTCGTCATGGCAACGTCTCGGCTCAGTTCGCTCCCAGCACTTGTTATAACAAATAACAGCAGCAGCCCACTCCTGCCCCTCGTCCTGCTCCTGCTCCTCGTCCTGGTCTTTAACCAACCCGCTTGTGTCGTCATGTGGATGTCTAAGTTTTGTCCAGCTGCGGCTTAAACGGCACAGCTGCCAATTGTCGTTGGGTGGTGGTGATGGTGGTGGTGGTTGATAGTGGAATGCGTTTGGAGCCTGCAGGACATCCACCCCCACCACCACCGCCAGCAGCTCCCCAAATAAATTGCTACTCTGGGCGGACAACTGCCACAGCGGGTGCATGTCGTGGCAAGTGACTGCCCCGACTGCCTCTAACATACGAGTTGTCCTGCTCATCGTTGTCGTTGTCGTTGTGCTCATCCCTGTGGCTCTGCTCGTCATGGAGCGCTGCTGGAGTGAAAAGTTGCTGCCTCCAAACTCTCTGCCACTGGCAGCATAATCAGCCACAACAGCGCGCAGCAAGTTGCTTCCGCTGCGGCGTCTCCAGCTTCATGTTGCCACACGACCCCCCTGACATGGGAATGGGTGTGGGTATGGGGGCATGGGTGCATGGGGGCATTCGGTATGTCTCGGTTACAATTGAGACAGAGAGAGACGGCTCCTCACTAGGTGCATCCGCAGTCCGTCGCATCCGTGTCCATGTCCGTGTCCGTTTTTTATTCGACACTGCGAGGACAGCGGGCGGTCGCAGACACTCCGACGGCTCCCAAAGAACCAACCCCATCCTGCCCACAGTACTATAGTGCACACATACAATCCGGATGCGAATTCACATTCACAGTCACAGTCACAGTAACAGTCACAGCCACAGTCACCATCACAGTCACCATCACAGTCACATTCAGAGTCACATTCGCATTCACATACGTATCCTTCACAAGAATCACATTCAGAGATTCCGTCCAGGCGCATGAATTGTTTTGCACTTTCTTTTGTCTTAAATACGCTTTTGGCTTTTGTTTTTATCCCCTATCTCGCTCTTCCTCACTCTCTTTCACTCAATAACTCTATCTCGCTCACTCGCTGCTTTTAATTTTTCGTAAAAATAGAAGTAAAAATAAAAAGACGAAAAATATAAAACTGAAAACTGCAAACAAAAACAAAATGTTGAGACAAAACAAAGCAAAGCGCAGTTTGAAATAAAAATAATAATAATATATATATATGTATATATATTTAAAAAAAAGCCCCCTCTTCGAAAATTCGCTTTCCTCCCTTTCAGTCACTCTCTGTCTCTCTATCTCTCTGTCGCTCTCTTTGTCGCTTTCACGCTGTTTCTGTGTTTGGCAATTTCCCAAAATAAACAATAAACCTCTGCCTGCAACTGTAGCTGCAAGTCCTTAAACAGGATGCACATATTTCGGAATTATTTTTATGCATTTTGACAGTACATAAAGTACTTCTATGTTATATTAAATATATATTAAATATATTTTTTAGTGTCACATTTATTTTTTTACATACATATTTTCATTATTTCATTTCTTTTTATCGTTTATTATTATACACAATAAAGTTCAGATTTTATTTTAAAAAAATTATTTTCTTTCATTTTCATTTAAGAACAAAATTTTTAAAAGATAACCTGAACATTATTTTATAATAATTATTTTAATTATAAATAATTCTTATATTTTTTATTTTAAATTAAATTAAAATTAAACAAAAATGAATTTATAGATATGCAAAAATCTTAAAAAAAAAACACTATTTTAAACTGGCTTGATAAAAAAAAACAGATGTATTGCTACAGGACTATAAAAATGTTAAAAATTGTACATTAAATATTAAATATATCTTTTTTCTTATGAAATTTCATTTTTATTTCATAGAAGATTTTATTGTTAATAACAAATAAGTTAATAACTGGCAGCATATAACATTTTTTCTGAAATACTTTTAAAATATTTTATTTATTGTATTTATCTCATTTTGTTAATAATTTTTAAATAATTTTTAATAATTTAAAAACGAATAACAGCAAAGTGATTTTTTAACACACTTTTCAAATAATTCATATTTAAGTATGATTTAATTTTTTATAATAATTAATTGTCAGTTTAAGAATAATATACTTATGCAGTCGATAATCTTCGTTTTTTTTTCTTTACACACTTTCAAAAGTTTTATATTAAATTTTGATCTCAATTCTTTTGCTCAATATACTCATAAATGAAATAAAATATAATATTATATAAAATGTATATTCAATATAATTTAATATAATGAGTGAAAAAATCAAGTTAATCCCATATTTTATGATTTTAAGTTTGTTTTTTATAAATAAAGAAAGTATTATCCAAAATATTTAACTAAACTTTTAAATTGAATATGATTGAGTATTTATTGCAATATTTTATAGTTATCTAAAAATATATATGTTTATTATTTTGAATAAATATTTGCAAAACATGCGAAAAATCTCAATTGAATGGTTAAATTTTTGTAAATAAATTTCTAAAACTAAGAATACAATTTTTGGCTGGTCAAACATTGCGTATACTTAATATGCTGACCATGTCAGCTGGCGACTGTTGCTCTGTGTTTTGCCGGCTGCTTATAGCGAAAATGCGTAAAAGAGAGAGAGAGAGAGATAAAATGAGAGAATGGGAGAAAGATTAAAAGCAAAGAAATCAGGCGAGAAGCGAAGAACCTAATGAATCTTTTACTAGGTTTTGTTTTGACGCGCATATTTTTATGACGTTGTCTTCGTCGTCATCGTCATCGTCGCGACTTCGCACTTTGGCAAACTTTTCACTTTCAATGGCGACAAAAGAGCCCGAGATAAAAGTCAACAAGGGAGAAGAGAGAGAGGGAGAGTAGAGTAGAGTAGAGAGAGAGAGAGAGAGAGAGAGCCACCCGTATGCTGCCACAGTTTAAAGAGCACTTGGCACCTTTTGTGCGCTGCTTTCAGGCATGACAAGGGCGGTTGCCACATGCCTTGTGCCACATGCCGCATGCCCCCCCCCACCCCTTTGCACCACCCTTGTTGCCGCTAGCAGCTGGCACAGCTGTGCAGCTGACTGAAAATTTGCGTAGCAAAACAAACCGCGAAATTTATTGCGAGAGGCCCGCAACATTTGAGTGATTTGCAGGACTCGCCTTGGTCCTGCCCAGCCCCACCCAGGATATGCCTCTATTCACCTACTTTGCACCTACTTGCTCAGCGCACGCGCCTCAAATCACTTTTCGTTGCCCTTTCTTTGATTTCCTACATTTTTCTATACCATCTTCTACTCTCTGTTTTCATTTGTAGTTTCTTATTATCATTTTGTTTTCGAGTTTCTTTTTTTTTTTGAGTTATTTTTTGGGTATTTTTCTTTGGCTTTGGCTTTGTTGGGTCGAGGAGGGCGCAGGATGCGGCAGCACGTGCCACAAGTTGCAAAACTAAGCGTGCAACATGAGACTAGACCGGCTGCTGTCACTTCCGGCCAGGAAATGCGCTAAAAAAAATCAACAGCGAAAAAAATACATATACAGATATCCCTTTTTTGAATAACGCAAAAAGGAGGAATTTATTTTCGTGATTTTAGTTTCTCATTTTAAACGCAGATTTTGTTGTGGTTGTTGTTGTTGTTGTTGCATAAATTAGTCAAGGCAACTACAAAATTGTTGCCTCACCCCGCTTATGTTTTAAGGTCTAGTTGAGGTCCGCATCAGCATCGGCAACAGCATCAGGGCCATGGCCAAGAGTCATTCATTAAAACCGTCCAAAAGGCTTGGCCGCCAACGCAATGTCAAAATCTGAGCCAAGTTAGCTCACTTGGAAGAGGGGTGAGAAGGTGGGGGGGGAGTTAGGGGAAACCAAACTGAAGATGAAACCATAAAGTGGACGAGACTTTTTTCTTTGTCTCTTGCCCTTTTTTTTTGTTGATGATCATCAGTTTCATACATCCCTCTTTCCTCGCCTCTGATTTTAATTGAGCAGCGCAATTATTATTGCTGCCTCTCTGTCTGCCCATCCATTCAACCATCCAGCCATCAATTCATTCATTCACTCACTCATTCATTCATTCAATCAACGATTCATTCATTCAATCATTCGCTGGGCTTTTTGCTGTTTATAAATAGCGCACGAAGCGCAGATTGAAAACGCTGCCCACGCATCGCAATGCCAACAGGGCGCACCCAACATGAGTTGGGCTTCAATCATGGTGGGAAGGGGGGGGATACATGGGGCACGGTCAGCGGCATTTGGCTGCGAATCTTGGGTTACTGCGGATGGATAGATGATTGCCCAGCTGCAACTGGAGCTCAACCTACGAATCAATCTCTCTCACTCTCTAGCTGTATCTCTGTCTCTGTCTGTGTCTCTGTCTTACTCTGGCTGGTTGCATGTGGGTGTCGACGGTTGAGATGAATTCAATAAAAACTTCACAGCCAATGAACAGTTTTTGGCATGTGACCAACCGAATGACAACAACAACAATCAACAATAACAACAACAGCGAAGAGGACGCGTGCCGCAATCTGTAGATTGTGGCACATTGTCTCTGCCACCACATATGTATGTATGTATGTATGTAGGTGTGGGTGCGGCAATTGCCCAGCCCCGGATGGATAAATGCCTTTGGAGGGATTGACTTGCCGAGATCAGATCATCATCATCATCATCATCATCATCATCATCATCATCATCATCATCATCATCATCATCATCATCATCATCATCATGATTGTGATGCCATAATGATGCCTTGCTTTTTGGGTTGGCATAATTGAATTCAATCGTTACCAATTTTAAAACGCAACCAATGCCCACAACAACAATTGCAGCAACAACATCAACTACAACAACAAGTAAATGAAGTAGAAGAAGAAGAAGTAGAAGAAGAAGCAGCTCAAATAAATAAATCAATCATGGCAATCGTGTTGCAAGCACGAAGACACCCCAACCTCAAGCAACCTGGACGACAATCACACAGACCTACCTCGAATTTGTCGTCGTGTGTATGTGTGTGTGTGTGTGTGTGTGTGTGTGTGTGTGGGAGGGGCACTCCCCATTTCCGCTTTTGCCTTGACGATAAACATCAAGAGATGCCCCAAACAACAGACGCTGCTTCATCTTCGTCTTCCTCAACTCTGCAGTTCTTTAGCATGCTCCTTTCCTCCCTCTCTCTCTCTCTCTCTCTCTCTCTGTCTCTCTGTCTTTGTTGCTATCTCCCTCTTGCCATGCAGCAGATAATTATGTTTATTAAAATGCCATTGTCACCATGTCACACCTTAAATGAAGCCACAAGGCGAAGGATTCCTCCCGTTTGTTGCCTCCCTGATTGACAGACTGCCAACATTCCTCAATGATTGAGGCAATTGAGTGTATTCGACTGTATTCAAAGTTTCGACTGTGAATATAATATACTCAATATTCACAGTATTTAATTTTTAAAGTTCCCCACATTTGCAGTTAAAGTTAAATTGTTTTAATTTTTATAAAATAAAATAATTTTTAATTTAAGAATATTTTTTTTTTTAATAATTAGTTAATTTGTTGAGCTACTGACCTAATTTGAATTAAATTTTGAGTTGCATTATTTAACTTTTATTTTAATAATAATTTATATATTTTCTAATTAAATTTTCTATATTATTTAATTAGTTACTTCTTAATTATTATAAATTTTATATAAATTTTACGCTCAATAAAATTTAACTTAAATATATTCTTTATTCATATACAATTCATGCCCAATAAAGCAAAAATCTAAATATGTTATTAATTATATTTAAATATATGTATGTATGTATGTATATTTTTTTATATTTCTTTCTATATATAGTCTCATTTATATTTAAGGCCAAATAAATGGTAATTTAAATAAATTGTTTTGCTATTTAATGTATATGTTTATATTTTATATATAATTCTTTCCGAAGACCTTTTTAATTTTAATACATTATTTTTTTTAATTATTTTTATTTTATTTCTAAAATTCTTTTAAACACCTTCAATATTATAGAAATTCACAGTTAAATTGTTTTTTTTTTTTTTTTTTTTTTTATATTTTAATGTGATATTAGCATAGGATTTATTAAGATAGATTATGTTTTTGGAATTATTAACATGAAGTGTGCCCCGTTATTTTTTTTTTACATATTTGTGTCAGCTGCATTCAAGCCAAAAGCAAATAAAAGCTACAAGAGGGCAGATAAAGATTCAAAGAAAAATAAAAAGACAAATAAATAAATTGAACGCATTCAGATTTCAATGGGCACGCGTGACTTTAAAAAAAATGAAAAAAAATAAATAAAAAAAACATCGCTTGCTCGCTATTCGTTGTGAGATTCACACACATACTCACAGATGCACGCATAAGCTGTGTGTGTGTGTGTGAGTGTGTGTGAGTGTGTGTGTGTGTGCCCAGTCTCCAAGACGCGCTCTGATCTTTGTCAACGTCGACGTCGTCATCGTCATCTTCTCATTGTTATGCCCCATTGTTGCTGTTGTTGACGCCTCCCCTTTTATATATCTATATATGTACATACATACATATACATTTATTCATTCATTTTATTTCATTTATATGGCAATATATATATAGATATACATATATAAATGTATAGCAATGTATGTTTGTATGTATAATTGCCATAGTGAGTCGAGAAAGAAAGAAAGAAAGAAAGAGAGAGAGCGTGTAGAGTTTCCAGTTACAATTCAAACTGATAACTTATTTACTTTGCGAGGGGGCTTTGGCTTTGGACGTCGCCGTCACCGTCGCCGTCGTTGTCGTTTGCCGCCGTTGGCTGCCTTATAGCGTTGGTCTGGCCCTGGCCCGGCCCCAGCCCCAGTTGCCTGGCTGGCTGGTTGGCTGTTAACTCTCCAATGCTTATTGTTGTTGTCGCATTCGTGCGCGAGAGCGACCGACCAAATGAGCGCGAGAGCGCAGAGCCGAGGCCGATGCCGAAGCCAAACGACAGACGAACGTTGCCGAGCGCTGGCCAAGCGCATTGAACGAATATTATCAGCATTGAGAGTGCGCCACACACTCAACACACATACATACAAGTATAAGCTGAGCAGGTTTTGTTTTGTCTTTTCTTTCTGTCTCTTTTCTTTTTTTTTTTTTGGCTTGTCCAGAGCATATGCCAAAGGCTTGGCAGTGGAAGAATGACGAGGGGGAGACGAGGGCTGGCGCTCATCGAAACTGCGAACTGTGTGTGTTTGCTTATCTGACGACCGTATTACGTGTTACGGTCTCTCTGTCTGTTATTGCTGAAGCTTCACACCTGTTCGACGTCGTCGTCGTCGTCGATCGGCTCTCAATGTGTGTGCCCGCATCAACGAAATGTTTCGGTGTGGCCGTATGTGTGTGTGTGTGTGCGTTTGGCTTTTTGATTGGCCAGACCTTGATATCTGGAGAGTATATAAGAGCGAGGCCGAGGCAGGCCAAGCCCCGACAGCGTCCAATTCCAAGCAGTCATCGGACTAGCCCACCACTCACACACTCACACTCAGCTTCTTGCTGGGCTCGGCCAAGGTATCGTCATCATCATCGTCATCGTCATCATTTGCAGCACTAACATCATCATGATGTTGTTCGATGGCATCGAGTGATGAACATAAATTGGGCCCGGCAACAGCATCCAGCGCCTGCGCAGCATGCCCACATCCAACAAATTCATTTGCATAGCCAAATACAAATACAGATCTATACATGTATGCATGTACATACATACATATGTATATGTAAATATGTACATATGTATATATAGCTGTCCGATTTATATACTACGTGCAGCAATTTGCTCGCCATTTTGTGTATGCAAGCATAGTGAGAGAAAGAGTTAAAAAGACAGAAAAAGAGACAGAGAGACAGAGAGAGAAAGAGAAAGAGAGAGTGCGAGACTTTCTTGCAACAAAAGCTTGGGCAGTTGCAAAGTTGCCGCTGTGCGCGCTCAGCTTGAGCTGCCACATTTATTGGCTGCCCCGTCTTCACAAACAACAACGAGGGTTCAGTAGGTGCCACTTAAGGGTAACTCCAGCAATTCAAATATGGGTACATATTTTTGAAAAAATAAAATCTATAAAATTGCACAAACCCTTATGTGCATATAGTAGACATACATACATGAACACGATCCACATCAGATCTGCGCATTAACAAAATAAATTTAAATAAAAATAATTCTTGAAAATAAATAAATAGAAATTAAAAAATTACATAGTTAAATAATTAAATATATAATTTTTATTTTGTTTGCAAAATAAAACAAAAAATATTTAATATTAAAATAGTATTTATAATATTACTAAAGCATTTATAAAAGTCTAAATTATATGTTTAAAAACTTCTTAAATTTACTTAAATAATTTATTAAGAATTTTCATGCATATGTATAAAAAAAAACTTAGAAAATATATATAAAAATCCAAATACTTCATAAATTGATAAATTTTTTTTAGAAATAATTATCAAAAAATAAATACTTACAAAATGCCTAATACCTAAAAAAAATACAATTCCAATTAAATGGCAAATTTTAAAAAATCACACTTTTTTTACTTAAATAAATAAAAATTTAAAAATATATTAAATTCAATTTTGAATAATCAAAAATTATGCATATATAATTATTCAATGCCTTCGTCATGCATTTAGTTGCAAAGTTTCTCATGGATGTGGCAAGTTTTTGATTTTTTTTTGCCTTAAAACGAAAAAAAAAACATTTTCCATTATTCAAATGGCGGGTGTCCTGGCTGAAAAGGACTTTTGCTGGCGATGCGCCAACGGTTTAAAGTTGAAAGGCCTCGCTGAGGCTACTCGACGAGGTACACCTTGCCACCATTTGTGGCAAGCAAATAAACGACACACTCACACACTAGCTCCAACTATGCGTGTGTCAATGTGGCATATGTTGAAGGAATTTATGAAGACTGAATGAGAGAGTGAGAGAGAGAGAGACTGGGATTGGGTTGCAAAGTAAGGGTGGTGAGGGGGGGTGGGTGCATCCCATTTGGTGGCAGGGCCAAGTCACTTTGCATCATCATTTAGAGCAGCAAAAGCGTCGCCATTGTTGGGCACAAGTTGCGCATAATTGAAACATAAAACGCTTGGACACCAATTCACAAAAGCCAAGCCCAGTCAGCAGCTGCCTGCCCCAAAGCAGGAGGAGCAAAACACTCACACACACACAGACACACACACAAACACACGAACACCACTAGGGAAACTGGGAGCCTGGAAACTGGGAGAGTTTCTGCATTGTGCGATGCCAAAAGAAAAGAGACAATTGTGTGTAAGAAATATGCAAGCACACACTATGTATGTGTGAGTATATACATATACATATATACATATATATATATATATATGTATGTGTGTGTTTGTGTGTATCTGTGTGTGATTTATATATGTTGCTAGCTTTACTCTATGTTTGGGTTTGAGTCTCTCGAACAATTTGTTGTAAATTGAAGAGTGCCAAACCGCATATTTGAATATGCTGCCAGAGACGAGTGTGTGTGTGTGTGTGTGTGTGTGTGTATGGGTATGCATAGTTATAGACATGCATATATGTATGTATGTATATCTGTCTAGGTTGGTCTGGGAGTGCCATTTGCTAATAAGCCACAATGGCAGCCACAATTCTGTAAATTTAACAATTTCTTACGACTTGACATAACTTTAAATATATATTTTTTTTAATTTTTTCTAATTTTTAATATATGCATTACTTTTTTTTAGGTAAAAAAGAATTTTAAATTTTAAAAAAGAATTTTACAAACAGCATTGACTGTCATTAGTTTATAAATGTTATGATATTACATATGTTTTTTAATAAAAATTAGAGTTAAAATATATTCATTTTATGTTTGAATAGTTTATAAAATTTGTGTAATTATACATTTTTTTTTTATTAAAAATTATACTTAAAATATATTAATTTTATATTTGAATAGTTTATAAAAATTATGTAATTATATATTTTTTTTATTAAAAATTATACTTAAGATATATTCATTTTATATATGAAAAATTTTTTAAAATTATATAATTAAATATTTTTTTTATTAAAAATTATAGTTAAAATTCATTTTATATTTGAATAGTTTATAAAATTTGTGTAATTATACATTTTTTTATATTAAAAATTATACTTAAAATATATATATTGAATATTTGAATAGTTTATAAAAATTATTTAATTATATATATTTTTTTAATAAAAATTATAGAATTAATATATTCACTTTATATTTAAATAATTTATAAAAATTATGTAATTAAATATTTTTTTATAAAAAATTATAGTTAAAATTTATTCATTTTATATTTAGATGAAGACTATATTTTCCGCACAATAAATAAGTATTTATTTATTTACTCTATTTTTAACAATAATAATAAATATTAATGTATTACGCAATTTTGAATAATGTCTTTGATTTTTAATCAGTTTTTTAAAATGATTTTTGTTAGTTATTTCGTTATTTTTAATTATTTATTCTTCATTTCATTATTTATTTTTTTACATTATTTATTGTTAACTATTATTTTTCATGTGATTTTTTTTTAAGTTTAGTTTTGTGAAGATAAAGTTTTCCATATATTTTTATAGTCGTTTAAAAATTTACATAATTTTTTTGAGAAATCTGTTTATGAAGAATACTAATTTTTTACTTCTTCATTAAATAATATTGATTTGATCATATTATTTTTCATATAGTTTATAATTATTTTTTGTCAAATATTTCCAAAAAAAAGGGAGAATTTCCCAATTCCTGCAGCTGCCATGACAAGCCCTTAGTTTCATGTCTCCACACTTGGGGGCATGTTGCCATGTTGCAACACTGCGCTGAATAGTGTATCCTTTTTGTGTCTGTCCTCGCCGACCAATGCCCCAAAATTATTTTCGCCCATAAACTTTGCCCGCTTTTCAATTATTTCAACTGGCGTATTTTATTTGCCTGCTTTTTGTCCGCGTCTCCTTCGTTCTTGCTCTCTCTCTCTCTCTCCTTCATATCCTCGTCCTGCGGTTAAAAACTCAGTTAGGAGGGTATAGAGTTGGAAGTCAGCCTCCCACACAGGCAGCACAATGACCAGCAGCCAGTTGAGGCAACTCCAGTTTCTCATCAAGACAGAGAGGAGGTAGAGTGAGAGAGAGACAGAGTGAGAGAGAGAGTGACAGAGAGAGAAAGAGAGAGGGAGTGGGAGAGAGAGGGGAGACAGTGAAACAAGTGCGCAGGGAGTGCATTGTAAGCGGATGTGGATGTGGATGCGGATGCGTCAGCATTTGTGGCTTCAGATGCATTGCGATTCTTTTGACCTGAAGTTAAACTGCCGAAAAAAGGCAACAGACGCGAATCGTGGCGAAAACAAAAAGCCGAACGAGTGTCATGGACTCGATGGGACAGTCAGCATGGGACAGCTCTACAGACCGGCAGACCTACAGACGGACTAACCTAAAGGCAGTCCAACGGGCGGACTAACCTACAGACAGACCTACAGAAGGACCTACAGACAGAGAGAGAGAAAGAGAGAGAGTTTTTGGGCAAGAAGTACACATGTACAACACTTTGGCTCGAAGATGGAGCTAAAATTGCAATTGTCGAGCGGGGACTGAAGTGTGGGGGATGAGGTTTGGGGCAAGCTGGAAACATTCTCGCTACTTTCATTTGTTCACAATTTGTGCGCTGCCCTGCGGTGGCAGCTATTGCTGCTCCTCCTGCTCCTGCTCCTGCTCCTGATGCGGTTAAGTTCTCCAAATTGCAGTCATCGTCTGCTACAGACACACACACACACACACACACACCACATATATACAACATATACATACATATGTATGTATATATGTGTATGGTATGTCTGCTGTGGATTGAGCTTAGCTGGAAGGACACAGCCCAAGAAGTGGCGCGTGCTTCTTGGCCCCATGAAGGATACTCCACTCTCCTGCACTTCAACCCCAACCCAGCTCAACAACTGTGTTTTGCAACTGACTGTGGCAACTCTGCGCTGACAGCGTCCAAGGTCCACTCTCGTACATATGTATGTATATACAACATTTTGAAGTTGACGCCATTCAACGGAGTCACAGCTCGGTTTTTTTGGCTGGCACAGTAGACATTCGCTAAGCGCAACAAACGCACAGTTGATGTTCAATTGCTGGCAGTATTCACTGTAGTTGCAGTCAGTTTGGCATTGGCAGCAACAACAGTTGCTCAGGAATCACTGAGGCACAGCCGCATAAAGTTCATGTTCATGTTGCGAAACAGTTGCCAGAGTCGTCCTCTCAGCTGAGCAGCTGTGCAGCAAAATACCATCGACAGGACCTCAACTTTTTTATTGTGAACCCCAGGCGAAAAATGGCAGCAACCGTTGCAAGTTGTCAGACCACCTCCTCTCTGTTGTTTGTCGGCCATCGATTCTTTACTCGCTGCAACAGCATCTATGTAGTTGTCTGTATAGCTTTGTGTGTGTGTGTGTATGTGAGAGAGAGAGAGAGAGAGCCAGAGAAAGAGAGAGAGAGAGAGAGTGTGCGAGAGAGAGTATCGTACGTGTACTATCAGCGTCATCAAGCCGCACTTCGTCTTGCAACTTCGATACCGATTGCCACACTCTCCCTCTCTGTCTACCTCTCTTTCTTTCTATTGCTCTCCCTTTCGCACTATGTTTCTCTCTCGCTCGCACAAAGTCGTCGCACTCCGTTGGCTCGGCTTCAGCGTTTAAGTGGCGCATCCGGTTGAAAACCCTCGCCTCGCAACATTTTGCAGACAGTGTCCACACACACACCACCCCCTCCTACACACACCCCAACATTGGGGCGCTATTGATTTTGGCTGTGTGTGTGTATGCCAACTGGGGTTGAACTGTATGAGGTTTGCCTTTTGGGGATCACACTGGACAACTGGACAAAGGGGCGTATGTTGTGGTCAGTTAACTTGGCGTATGCGTAATATTTCCACAAATAAGGGTACTCCACCCCAACAGCCACAGCTACAGCTACAGCTACAGCTACAGTTAGAAGTATAGTTCGTTTTGATTGGAAATTGGGGCTCATTCGAATAGAGGGTTGAATTGCAGCTGAGGTTACTGCCAACCACATTTCTCGCTATAAATAGCTGCCCAGAAATATCTGTATCTGTATCTTTTTTTTTCTTTTAGCTGTTATTAGGTGAAGCATTTGTATCCGTGATCTGTCACCTGTGTGCTGTGGCGAAGCCATTTCATAGCCATGCTGATAGATGGTCCATTTGAGAGATGCAGTTAGAGTTGCCTGGGGGATCATGTAACCCAACGATGTAACCGAGACTACTCCCGAGCTCAGGCCACGGGCCATTGCAGTGCGGACATGTTATGACTTATTGCAGCGACAGATACAATTACCGGGACAGGGAAGGAGAAAGGGACATGGACAGGGACCGGGTCCGGGGCAGGGGCCGGGCTCTGCGGATATGGGTTTGTCTTCTGCGGTCACCCAATGAATACATGAATGGGTGTGCGAGTGAATGAATGAATGAACGAATGAATGGAGTAGGCAGGCAGAAGGAGGTGCAGATAGGGAGATGGTAGGAGCTTTCTCACCTTTGTCGCGTATCGGAAACGTTTGCCAATCTCGATTTGTTATCATGGCTAACGATGATGGTGACGACGATGACGACGACGATGTGGACTCCGAGGCAGGCAGGCAATGGAGCCGTTGCATGCCACTGGTACATTGCCCAGTTGAACGGAAACCATATCCGACTATGCAGCTCACTATGGTCTATAGGAGCATCGAACTCTTTGCGGCATGCCTCGTTGCAGTGGCAGTGGCAGTCACATTGATGCATTGTCTGCAGTGCGATGCGATGCGATGTGAAACGATGCTCTGGCTTATTGCGGTTAACCGAAAGCTGTCTATAAATTATTAAAATTGTCTCATTATTCATATAGAATACAATAGATTTCATTTACGTTTCATTTTATTGCAACAAGAACAATAACAAGACGCTCAACTCCAGACTAACCCACATCGTAATGATCAACATCGTCATCATCATCATGAAAAATAAGCAAAGTCAGATGTGGAAGAAGAAGAAGAAAAAGTGGTGGAAGTGGTGGTGGTGGTGGTGGTGGTGGTGGTGGAACAGGAACCGGTCACACTACGTTTCAAATAACCTTTGTTTACTTAGTTCTCCAAGTCTTAGTCTCATTCTCAGTCTCAGTCTGAGTCTCATTCACTGTATTCTGGGCAGGCTTAGGTCAGCTGGCAGCTCCACTTGCGTGGGAGACTTTTAATGAAAATTGCCAGACAGTTACACACAAATGTATATGCACACCTACTATATATATATGTATATGAACCCAACCCAAGTCAATGCTAAATATGACAGTATTTATAGATCCACTTGATAACTAATTTCAACAATTTAATAATCGTTTTTCTTTTTCCATTGCAGGTGAGTTGCTTCATCAGAGATGACATTTATCGATATTTATCGGCTGCTGGTAATTTTTGTATAACAATTGGGATTTCTATTAAAGTACTTTTTTCAGCTTTTTCAAAGTAAACTTTGACTAAAGCTTATAAAAATTCCCAGAATTTCTTCGGCATATATAACTTGAAAATTATCGATAGTTATCGGTAACATTTAGTTGAGGTTTTCTAGATTTTTTTGTTGCTGACAATAGCGGGAATTCTCCAAATTTAGGGGCAATTTTTTTTTTTCGTCAATTATATAATGGGGCTCCATTTGAAGCTGGCGTAGGAGAAGAGAACAAGTCGCTCTCTTTCTCTCATTCTCTATATCTCTTTCTTTGTCTGTTGTTGTTGTTGGTTTTTTTTTTTTTGTTTTTGTGGAACTTTTTCCCAGGCATATAAAGCATACGGTGCAACATCGTGCTCTGATTTCCCATACTGTGCAGCAAGTTGCAAGTTGCAAGTTGGAAGCGCGCAGCGTCTAGACACACAAGCTGCCATTTCAATCTGATGGCAGCAACTGCAGACCCCGGCAACAAGTTAAGTACATGCCCCATTACATGGCCAGCGCGTGTAATCGCAACTTGTTGCCAGCATTTTGGCCTTTTAATTATGCCAAGAGCAGCATATTCAAAGGACCTCCCCCTCCGCCTGCCCATCCCTCTTCGGTCACTGCAACAGCAAACAGCAACCGCAGCTCGTTAGGCATGGACAGGTCTGTTTGATGATGCTGCAGAGGTGAGGAGCGGAGCAGATGCTCATGGTGATGCTCATGCCCACTCAAGTGGCCCCATGATCTCTAGCTCAGTTCACATAGCGACCGCGATGACATCTCAATAGTTTGCCGCATTTTGTTTCAGTTTCCTTTTTTTTTGTGGCCAAAACATGTCAAGGCACTGAGGGAACACTGTCAAAGTCCAAGCCGGGCATGTCAATTGTTTCAGTTCCAATTCCAAATCCAATTCCAGTTCAACTTTATCGTCAGCTTGGAAAGAAGAGGACTTGAAGACTGCTGATGGGACTGCTGCAATGGAACGCAGAATATTCTCATTTCGTGTCGTCTCCGAACTCGACAAGTTCTTGCAACATTTGATGCACTGTCGCTTAATTAGCATCATGTGGTCCAAGCTGCATTTGCGTAATTAGTTAACCCGAGTCTCCATTCCTTGATCCTCCTCCGTCTCTTTGTTCTTCTCCTTCTCTTTGGCTGACTGATGTATGGGGACAGTTGACTTGATGCATGCCACAGCCACAAACTCGGACTATGTCAGTGTATGTGGCAAGTGACTGCTACTTCGAATGCCCCACTCTCTGCCCCTCTACCTCGCCAGCAGATTTGTCATCGTTGGTAATGTTGCGTGCATGTCTACACAATTCACAATTCAAATCCCAATGACGCTCCGCGCAAATTTTCCAACGATGCCGACGACGACGACGACGACGACGACATCATCGACTAAGTGAAACAAATCGCAGTTACAGCTCCGTGGCATGCCACACCTCCCTCCCACCCACACACACACACACACACACACATATATACACTCATTCAGCAGAAGGGATCGTGTTTAAAATTATTGCTAGGTGTCAATGCGTGGCCAAGTAAACTGCCTCCATTATCCTCCACCTTATTCGTGCTTAGAGTCCTTCCGTTTGCCAACCACCATGGGCATTAAATGCATATTTTTAGCCAAAAAATGCCAAAAGTACTGTGGAAGTATCGCAAAAGCAAAAAAAAATACATGATTTACAAAAATATTTTTGATTTATAGTAAAGCTTCTATTTGAAAATAATTATCAAAAATTATTAATAATTTCTAAATTTTTAAATTTAAAAAATTATTAAAAATATTAATTATTTTAAACATATTTTTGTAACTTAAATTATTTTGCATATATTATAAAATACATTTAAAAACATTTATTTTTTTTAATATATTTTTGATATGCTATCAAATATTTTCTTTATTATTTCAATTATTTTAAAAATATATTTCTATTAAAAACAGAGTAGCTGAAATGATTTAAATCTTAAATAGAAAATTTATTTGTGTTTTTATATAAAATATTTAAAATATATTTTTTTTATTTGTATAATATTTATTAATCAAATACTTTAGTGAAATTTTTTACATTTTCTTTGAATTGATATTTATTTTATTCATATAACATTTTTGAAATTGCTGAAATTTGATTTTTCATATAATAATAGAGTTTGCTAAAATTTTAATAAGTTTAAAAAAAAAAAAATCATGAAAACCAGAATTTTAAATTTAGTTAAAGTTAGCAACAAATGAATTAAGTTATGTTCAATTAAAGTTAAAAGAAACATTTTTCGTCTTTTGCTGACCCAAAATTTAATAAATATTTTTCACTTAATTACATTATTGAAATTTAAACAATTTCATTACTTTTCTGCCCACTGTGCGCTTTTCTAATACCGCAATCCAATTGATATTGAGACACGAGTGAGCTCTATAGCAATAGAAAGAGATAGTGAGATAGTCAGAGGGAGATAGAGATAGCTGTTGGTTGGATTAAGTGTGGTCCGAAGGATGATGGCAACAGCGAGCTGCGGCATGTTCAACCTGTGGCAAGTGCGTGTAAATGCAAATGTTGTCAATGTGCAGCCGAAAATTGAATTGCAATTGAATGCCCAAGCCCAGTTGGTGAGAGGGGGTGGTGGTGTAAAAGGGGTGTGTGTGTGTGTGTGTGTATGTGTGAATGGGACTTTAGTTAAATGCGCGTTGTTTTTGGGGACCGACACCGAACCGCAGTTGCCGCAACCGAATGGACCGAAGTTGAAATCCTTAATACAAATTGCAAAGTAACCGCGGCCAGGGTTGCCATGTATCTCGATGTTGTATCTCCACTCGTCAATGTATCTGTTGTTGTTGTCGTTTTTGTAGTTGTAGTTGTAGTTGTAGTTGTTGCGGTCGACTAAGCCAAAAAGCAAATCAACTCAACTGTCTAGCCAGCGTGGAGCAGAGAGGGAGCTGAGGCAGAGACGAGGAAAGTGCCATTGAATGAATTGAATTGCCGACCGCAGACAGAGGCAGAGACTGTGGCAGGGGCAGAGACTGTGGCAGAGACTGAGGGCCAAAACTAACACGATGCTGCTTGTTGTTGACGTTGTTGCACTTTCAATGTTATGTGTGTGCGTCGTCGTCGTCGTTGTTGTTGTTGTTGTTGTTGTTGCAATTCGATTTATGCATACCCTGTAGGATGCTTGCAACGCGGGGTAGTTGCATGAAATTCGTTGAGATTCCTCATTATGCTGCTCCGAACGAAGTCAATGTATCTTTGACTTAAGTTGGGTCAGTTTTATGCAGATGCGGAGTTGTAGGTGCGATGTTGTGGCGACGCATCAACATGTGGCAGTTGCAGCGTTGCATCGCCAGTGTTAATCGTGCCTCGCGTAGACGTCACATTTTATTTTGGCCACATTGATATGCAAGTGGCGACTGCTTGATGGTGTTGCTGTTAACCAAATGCTTCTGCCGCCAGAGGCCTGGGGGTGGCTGTGGCTGTGGCAGTGGCACCATCTCTAGCTGTGGCTGTGGCTGTTGCTGTGGCAGTGTTGCAGGTGCCCGCAGATATGCAGATACTTTAACTTTTAGTATCTGCAACATGACTTTCAAACGTAATACAAACAGTTCATACATATGGATGGATGCCCCAACTGTCTGTATGTCTGTCTGTTTGTTGTTGCAGTTGCAACTTCGACAGTCGGTCGATCACGCAGAGCAGCGCAGAGGGAGAGACAGACAGAGAGAATGACTTTGCCTGAGAGATTTGGTTTGCGCTTCGTCTACGAATTTAGATTTTGAATGTTGTATTTTTTTTTTTTTTTGGGCATGGGTTTTGGGGCATGCAACAACTGGCCGTTACAAGCGCATCTGCTCAAGTACTATGTGGCAGATACTTTTGGCGCTGACTCGACGACACTCAGCCTCAACTTTCAACTTTAGTTTTAGCGCTAAGTTTTGTTGGCTTCATTTGGGTTAGTTGCAAGTACCAGAGCTGTGTTGCACGAATGTACAGTTAGGCAGCGCCGCCAATGCCTGCCGCTGTCGCCTGTTGCACATCACTTGTCATCATTATTATACATGTTTACCTTTTGTTTTGTTTCGTTTTGTTTTGTTATGTTTGTTTGCGCATTTTTCAACGGCTGCCGTTCAACAATGAAATGATGAAATTGAATTCATGTGCCCAACATTGAAGGCTTCGAGTGCCTGGTCCCATTTGCAGGAGCTATGCAAACACTACACTACACTACACAACACTACACTGCACTACACGGCAACCAGAAATCTCCACTATCTCTCTCTCTCTCTGTCTCTCTCTTTCTCTCTCTGCCACTGCCACTCTCAGCTGAAGCCGAGTCTAAGTCGGACTGAGGCATTGGCAGCTTCTCTTACTTCAATCATAGGCAACAATTATGATGAAGTTCATGACGATAATGACGATGATTGTGCCACCATATCAAGTGTGTTGATCTCCAACTCCAATTCCAACACCAACTGCATCTTCGATCCTAGACAGCCCTGACCAAGTTTATCTGCTGAACTTTTGCACCAGAAACTTCACACTGATTGAGGCAGTTTCGATGCACTTTTCGGCAGCTTCTGATTGAGCATCGTGTTTGTGGCAGCTTCCACTCAATCACTCACTTTTAGAAAGGCAACATTTTTTCAACTGGATCAAGGATATTTTGACAGTCGATACTTTTGCCCTTATCTCTATTATATGATTTGCAAGAACCCCTAGTGATTGTCGAACTGCCTACTTACCTTAAAGTGCCAACTGCTAAACAGGAACCCTGCAGGTTCTATTGTTCTCTTTACATCAGGGCTTGTGGAGAGACGCAAAGTTAAGGTCTGAATTTGAATGCAGTTTTGTTGAGTGTATCAAAACATGAAAAAATTGCCATCAATCTTTAAAATCGGTTCAGATTTGACCAAATTATGGCAGATCAAAGTTTTGGTACTCTTGCAAGTCCCAATTTAACAATTGGACCAGGGCTTATGGGGGGTCGCAAAATGAAGGTCTGAATTTGAACAATCTTTGAATGCAGTTTTGTTGAGTATATCGAAACATGTTCTGGGACCCTTGTTACACCCTTTTCTCTTCTTAGTTTTTCTCTCTTCTTCTTTGATACATTGCTGATCTCCTTTGGCGACCTTCAGTAGCTGGTGTTGCTGTCAGTTGTTGCCTCAAAGCGGCAGCAGCAGCTGAGTTAAGTGTGTGACCGCGACCCATTTGATGTAGTTCCCATGACACCTGCTCCTCCCACTCTCTTGCCTCTCCATATCTCTCTCGTTTTCTCTCTCTGTCGCTCTCTATCTATCTCTTGCTTGCCGTTAGCGCGGTGACCGTGGGCCTGTAACCTGACATTCATCAATCAGCACTAAGGCTGAGCGTCGTCATGTTCATGTTCACACAGTTTAACTGGTTCGGCTTTGGGTTCAGATTGGGGTCTGGGTTTAGGTTTGGGTTTGGGTTTGGGTTTGGACTTGGATATGTCAGGTGAGTGAGTATGAGTGCTGGGAGTGGGTGTATGGGTATGGGTATAGCTCATTCATTTTCTTCATATCTCAGTCACAGGCTTAGTCTAAGTTGGTGCACAATGGGCACTGCTGACGCCGCTGCCTCCGTCGCTGCCGTTACCTCTGCTGCTGTGGCAACTGCAGTGTCCGTCGTGTTAGTGTGGGAATCTGTTACCCTTTCTCTCGCCCAACACAGATACAAAATAACTATTGTGGCAAACTATGCTGATAGCAAAATCTCCAAAGAGCCACGATGAACACAATGCCACCAGAGCTGGTGACGACGACCAACCACAGCGGCAAGTTGCAACTTTTGGACTTGCACCATTGCCAAAACACTTTCCAGTTGCTCTCTCACTCTATCTGTCTCTATCTCTCTCTGTCTCTCTCTCGTGCCCGCTCTGTCTCAGCTCAAAAGTCAGGTGCATTTGGTAGCTAGGCATTGTTTTTAGGAGCGCCCCCGCAGCAGAGGCAGCAGTGGCCCAAAAGGGTGAGAGCCGCAAGCCAAAGTGGCAAGAGGGGGCAGGCAGGCTGGGGGAGACTGGCGGAGGCAGTGGAACGTGTTGTTCGGATTATCCGTGAGATAATTTCTTTTGCAACGTTCTCTCCGCTCTTTTTGCTGCTGCTCTTGCTGCATTTCTTTTATTCTGCATTTCTTTTTCGTCATTTATTCTCTATCTCTCTCTCATTATCTTGTCTTCTCCTTCATGCATTTGCTCTCTCTCTCTCGCTCTCTTTCTGTTTCTCTCTCTCTATCCCTCTCTTTCTTTGCTAAGTACAAAACTGTCTTGTACCCATTTGCCGCCTGTCAACGCTTGGATCCGCTGCTCTCCTCTGCTTTGCTCTGCTCTGCTCCTCTGCCCACCCACTCCAAGACATGTGTGTATTTCTCTTTGTGTGTGTATGTGTGTGTGCTTGTGTGTCATGTGCAGGCCATTGCCATTATTCCTAATTTCGTTTTAAATCAGATCTCCCAGCGAGCGTCCGCTGTCGCTGTCGCAGTCGCAGTCGCCGTCGACGTCGCTGTCAGCGTTAACGCCAACGCCGCCTACTGAGACGCTTGACATTCCTACTGGAAGCTGCTGCCCTCCCGCTCACCACCTCACCCACATCTCCCCCCGCTACCCGTTCTTAATGTCTGGCTGCAATCGTTATCGTTTCAGGCCAAGCTTCAGTTTCGGTTGAAATGGTCTAAGACCCAAAGGCTGCTGCTGCTGTTGCTGCCAGAGATCAGGCCCAGAGGGCAGGTTAGGGCCCATTGTTGTTGCGGCCATTTGCAACAACAACAACAACAACAACAACAAGAGTAACAACAACAACGAGAACAACAATTGCCTCCGTTTGTGCAGTTGCTGCCGTTTTATTTTCTATTTGTTATGGCTTTTCTCTTAATTTGAGGTCGTGAGAATCATGGCTAATTAATTGACTCGCTGACTGACACAAACATACTCACACCAATACTAACACACCCATACACACACACACACACACACACACACACACATGTGCATACAAGCGCCTGTCACATAGCTGGACAATTAAAGTCTAAAATAAAAACAAGCTCTTCACGCTGTTGCCAATTGCTGCCTAGGCAAAAAACTATATATTTCTATATAATAACAAAAAAAAAAAATTATAATAAAAAATATAAAATAACGTTGAACAATAAGCATAATATAATCGAGCAAATTATACATATCATTATAGTACAAGAAACCATATTTAAAAAAATAGAAAATGAATTAATTATAAATTAATATTTGCTGGCAAATATAAAGACAAGTAATAAATAAGAACAATAAAATCTAATAAAAATATATATCAAAATAAATATCTAAAATAGTTGAAATTGTTAATCAAATAAAACAATGTTAATAAGTATAGAAAAATAAATACGAGAAAAAATTGAAAAATGTGAAAGGCATTAAAACATTATAAAAAAGTTAGATGAATATTAATTAAAATTAATGAAGATATTGAAAAGTATTACATTAAACAAATATTTACATATATTTTAGATACAATTTGTTTTTTAATATATATACATATAGGGGTAGGGTTTCAAAAAGTTAAAAAAGAAACTTAATAAAAATTATCATTTAGAATAATGAAAACAATATTATGAAAATGAGAACATTTAAAAATATTTAAGTATTTGAAATCGATCTAAAAAACATTTAAAAATATTTTCACCGATTTTTTCGAATACATTTAGTTGTGACATATATACATATATATGTTTCTTGTCATCGAGAGATTTTCTTGAAATTTTTTTTCTATTTTGTAATTAAGTATTTTTAATGATGAGTATTAATTTGAAGGCTCGTGTGGCAAGTTGCTGCTGCTGTTGCATGTGCGTCAATTTATGTTAATATCAAAAGAAAATCAAATGCAAATGCAACAAAACAATTGGCCAAAAGCTGCATTCTCAGCTCCCTAGCTGTTGTTGCAACTGTCGTAGTTGTTGTTGTTGTTGGCGAAGAAAGCGGCAAATTGTTGTTGTTGGTGTTGCCCTTTCGTGTTGCTGCTTCCGCATCGATTTTCACATTGGCCACTGCTGTTGTTGTTACCACTGCTGCTGTTGCTGTTGTTGTCTCTTCCTTAAGTTCATTACAATTTATTTTTATGTGTAATGCAATTATTGTTGTTGCCGCTACATTTTCAGCTTGTTGTTGTTGTTGTTGTTGTTGTTGTTGTGTTTAATGTTTATTCGCGCTACTTGGCGGGGGCGTTTGCAACAGCAACAGCACCAGCAACAATAACAGCAGCAGTGGCAACCCAAAAGGGGGGCAACAACATTGCAGCTCAGACTGGTGGGAATGGCGGAGCAGAAGAGGCACAGATGGGTATGCAGTGGGAGGCTGAGGAAGGGGGTTGCCAGAGAGAGGTGTGTTGGCAAGGAGGGGGGGGAGAGTGCTAGGGAGCGAGGTCTTTGTTACACTCTCGGACATGACAACGGAGGCACGACCACGGCACGTTGCGAATTTGCCACGAACAGCAGCAGCAACAGCAGCGGTTTTGCTGGCGGGCCAGTGGGCGGTGGGTGGTGGGAGGTGGAAGGTGGGCGGTGGGTTTTGACCTGCCGTTGCACCAAATACAAATACCCATACCCATACCCATACCCATACACAGATACAGTTACACATACAGTCACACATCTGGCGCTGAAGATCGCGCGATTTCTTAATATGAGAATATTCCCACCATTGTCTTCAGATTCAAACTCAAACAGAAACTCAGTCGCTGTTTGAACCTCAGCTTGAAGCTGTGCCTCTTTGGCTCTCGGGTCTTGGGACTGGACTGGACTAGACTAGACCAGACTGGGCTAGAGCTGTGCCAGCCCTGGCGCTGGGGTGACTGACTCGATGAGAAGTGACGGCAACAAACGGACGACGACGACGATGACGACGACTACGACGACGACGACGACGTCAATGTCCACTCCAGTGCCATCTTCAGGCTGAACAGTTGCTGTTGCTCCCACTGCCCAGCGGTTTCGATTGCATGTGAGCTGGCCATGCCACCGCACCGTGCCCCATTTTAGCACCACTCGCGCTACCCACGAGCGCCGCTTTTCAATGTTCCAGTTGCTGTTGTGTTTGTGTTTGTGTTTTGGCGCTGCTTTAATTCCAGTTATGTGAACTTCCACTTCTTTTGTTTTTGTTGCTCGTAAACAGTGCAAATTCCCGAGCGCATTCACATGCTTGCAACTGCCACAAGCAGCAACAATTGCAATTGCAACTGCAACTGCAACTGCAACGGTGGCCCTTTTGCTTAGGGGTCATTACTGGTCACTGGCAGCTGGCACCTGGTGAACGGTTCACATTTATTACGCCTCCCCAATCCACACCCACACACACATACATACTGGCATGCCAAGACAATCGGTTCGCGTGCAACACGTGGCAGCAACACAGCGACTGTTCTCACCATTTGCTCTTGTCTTAAGCTAATTTATTTGCATTTGCCGTCGCCGTTAATTATTAATTTATGCTCTCTCTCTCTCTCTCTCTCTCTCTCTCTCTCTCTCTCTCTTACTTTATGTATCTCTTACTGATGATTATACTCTCTATCTCTCTCTCTCTTTTTGTTATGTTGCAGGTGAGTCTAACGGTTAACTGTAAACTTATGTGCGTTTTGGGAGCGAGCATTAAGAGTCCGCGATCTGCAATCTTCCAACAATTGCAATTATCCCACTGATCACAGGCTGAGTATGAAATTAGAAACAAGATCGGAGATGACTTCGAATATTTTCTTGAAATTGATTGTATTTCATTTAGAAAATACTTGAAACACAAAAAGATTTGCAAAAGCTTTTGAAACTTGGTTTTCGAATTTGAATATTTTCTTAATATTGAATATATTTTATGTAGAAAATACTTGAAACACAAAAAGATTTGCAAAAGCTTTTGAAACTTGATTTTCGAAATTGAAATGCAACCCTTTTTAAAATTTCTCAGAAATTTTCAATATAAATAAAAGTTATTGGGAAATTTTGGCTATGTTTAAAGTGAAAATAAAATTTTCATATTATGTAATATTTTGATTTTGTATAATATTGAGAAACCAAATTATATTATTTTTTGGGGAAATCGAACTTTATTAATTACAATTTAAATGACATTTAATTAGTGGATTTGAGACTATATTCGACTAAAATGTACAGCAAAATTTTCGAATTTCTAGAAAATCTCAAAAATAAATTCAACTGTATATTCGACAATATTTAGATTACTGTACGATAATGGGGGATCAAGTTGTATTATGGAAAAAACGATTTGAGTCGAAAAACGGATCTAATCTAGATAGCAAGATTTTCGAAATTTGAATGAAATTTCCAAAGAATTTGTAATAATAAATACAAAATTTTCGGGAAAATTTTATAATGATAAAAAAATAAATTTAATTTTAAGCAATATATAGATGATTATATAATATTGATAATTCTAAATACAATTATTTTTTTTCCTTATTTGTACCAATTTGAGAGAATCTACAGATAATGTAGACAACAAGAATTTTAAAATTCTTTATGGATTAGGCCTTGAATTTGAATTTAATAATTTCAGAAGAAGAAGCTGTTTTTTTTATCACTTAGTTTGTAAATTTCAAAATTATTTATACTTTACGGCATTTTCTTCTTCAATTTTAAACTCCCTAACTTCACTTGATTTCTTTCAAAAAGATTTCTATAACTTGCTCCAACTCCAATTTTGTTCTTTCGCAATTCTCGCTCTTCTTATCTCTGCTTGATATATATATATATAATTCAAACTCACACATGCATATATATGTACAGAAAGAGAAGGAGAGATAAAGAAAGAGAGAGAGAGAGACAGACACATAGCAGGCACCTGCAAATCGATCAAACAATTGATCAGACCGGGATTAACATAGATTTTCCCACAATTTTTAAACAAAGTGCCCAAAACAAGAGATGTTGTTGCGTTTTTTGCCGGAACAAGTCTGAAATTTCATTATCATGGCATTGTGTGTGTGTGTGTGTGTGTGTGTGCCCCCCCTCTGTTCAGTTTTGGATCGGCAATTGCTTATCCCATTACAGTAAGTCCGCTAAGACTGCAAGAGATGGATATAGGGAGAGGGAAAGGAGGCGAGTTCTCGAGGGGAAACTTGGCCACTTTGGTCGCTTCATGTTTCAGCGCATCGTGATCGACAGGACAATGTCCTGTTGAAATGCTGCTACTCGAGAGTCCTGCTGGCACAGGTGCCGTTGGCCAACTACTCTAGCGAAATAATCAATCGACAAAAAGAGAGAAAGAAAGAGTGGGAGAGTGAGAAAAAGAGAGAGAAATCTGTAGTTATAATGATGATGATGATGATAATAATAATATAGATTATTATATGGAATACATGGTATATATTTGTCATGGGAAATGCGAGCAGGTGCTGCTCCTTCTCCTTCTCCTTGTCCGAGTCCTTCTCCTACTTCGGCTCCAGTTGCAGCTCGGCGAATAATTGAATTGATCATCATTTGGCATTGTTGCCACTGCGCCCCGCATCATTGCTGCGGGGATGAGGATGCAGATGTAGATGCAGTTGGTGTTGATGATGCTACCTGGAGTTGGCGAAATCGCCGCATTGCCAGGACAATGACGGTGCGCATATTCGTCGCATATTCGCATTTCGGAATATTTGCAACGTGTCCTGTGTGTCTGTCACCCGTTGCAAGGATGCTTGAGAACATTTCGTTACCGTTTTTTTCATTCTCTCCCTCTCTTGCCCTTCCTTTTGCTTGCATTCTTTATGGTTCTGGTCGCTGCTCCCCCTGCGTGCCCTTTGGCTGGCCAGGACTTTGCTTTTCTTTTGCCTTGCCATTTTTTTTCCTTTCATATATTTTTATTGTCAGCGAATGTTTTTTGGTGCGTGAGAAAAAGGATTAAGGATTGTCGCCAATGTTGATCGAACAATAATGCATCGGAAAGAGGTGTGCAAGGATATATATGTGTGTGTGTGTGTGTGTGTGTGTGTGTGTGTGTGTGTGTGTGTGTGTGTAGCAGAGAAGCAGCTGAATCTGTTGCTCCTGTCAAATGTGTGAAATGAGCGATTAAATTGAAGCAGTCGATGGGAAAAAGTATCCTTCGCCAGCGAATCCGTTTTCTATGATTGGGCATTTCCAGAAAATTCATTTTATTTGTTTAAAATAATGTAAGTCAACAAATGAATATGATTATATATGATATATTTATGGAAAGTTGATCTTCATTTCATTTAATATTTTTAAAGTCAAGAAATCAATAATTATTATTTGAGTGGAAATAACTATAATTAAGATGTTTTTAATCGATATATTTAATAGTTTTTAAAATTTCATCAAAATTGAAATTGACAATTGACATTTAAGGGAAAAAATTCATTAAAATGAATTTCTTTTTCGAAAAGTTAAAAAGGCCATGCATATTGAAGCGCATAATATGAGAATTAAATATAAAAATATATTTATATTTATTACCATAAAATTTTATTAAAGTTTTAAAATATTTATAATATATATAATATGTTTAATATTAAATATATATTTTAAATTTAGATTATTTATATTATTATTATTTATATTATTATTATTTGTAACTTTTAAACAATTTATAGCTTTAAGGTCTGTTTAATCTGGGCATAGTTACCCTTCTCTCTCACTGTCTCTGTCTCTGTCTTCGCTTTCCCCTCTCTTTTTGTCTTATCGATCTCTCTCTCTCTGTTGCTCTGCGTGGCATACGATTGTTAATCAAAGTAAATCAATTGGCAAATGTCAACAGTATTGTCTGTGCCTCGCTGCCAATGCAACTGCCTCCGTTTGCTGCACCGCAGATGTAGCTGCAGCATTTTGTTGCAAGTTGCAGACGCTGCCGCTGCCCACTCAGAGTCTAGGGCAAAGCGTTGCCAGTGGAGCCTGTTGAGCCTGCGGAGCCTCCGATAAGCATCAAGTTCTCACGAACTTTTATTGTCGTCTCCAGTTGAGACTCAGACTGGGACTGGCACTGAGACTGGAACTTGCACTGAGACAGGGACGGAGACAGAGACTCGGACTAAATCTCAGCTTTGTCTTGGGCTTGGACATGGGCATGGGCATGGGCATGGGTATGGGTATGGAACATGAGACATGGGCCTGGTCATGAAGTTGGAAGTGGTAGTGGATCTGCTTTATTTGGGCGCCACAGTCACGTGAGTTACGTGGGCAATTCCGATGGAGATTGAGAGCAGAAGAGGGGCAGCAGCTGGAGAAGCAATTAATGGAAGCTCCATGCCATGTTGGCGACGTTTCGATTTCCAGTTTCTTTGATCGCCAAATTCACCAATCGAGCGTGAAATATGAGCAACTGGCACGCCCAGCAACCAAATGTGGCAAGCAGTTGACAGAAGCCAACAGCTATTGCCCGGAAGCGGTTCAGTTCAGACCGTCCGACAGTCAGTCAGTCAGTCAGTCAGTCAGTCAATCAGTCAGTCAATCAGTTTGTCAATCTTGTCAGTCAGTTCTGAGACAGTTGCCACCTTCGATATACCAAATATAGTTACAGTTGTGACCCAATTACGCAACTGTTGTTGTGGCAGATAACATAGACAGAGATAGAGACATACCAGAAAGAGTTGGGTATAGCCTGAAGTTAGGGAGAGGTAGTGGGTGGGGAAGTGGGGCAGGGGGAGTTGCCAGCAGACGGTTGCTGGTTGGGTGGTTTCATTTCACATTCAAATTCAACTTCAACTTCAATTCAAATTCAAGGCGCATGTGCAGCCCGTGGATAAGAAGTGTGTGGCAAGGGGACAAGTATGCGGGACATGTGAAAATCCAAAAACCTAATTAAATTGTAAAATTAAATTAGCTACCAAATACCCCATCTCTCTCCCTTTCTCTTTCTCTCTCTCTCTTAACCCTTTTGGCGGCTTTTGCCTTTTGTTAACCCGCATAGTTCCGAAGACCCGTGACATAATCATGCATTCGGAATGTGTTGCAATTCGTTGCGCAGATGCAATTTGATAAGTTCTCAGTACCCCCCTCCCCCCTCTTTCTCTCTCTCTCTCTCTCTCTCTCTCTCTCTCTCTCTCTCTCTCTCTCTCTCTCTGAACATTTCACCCCCTCTCAGCCTTTCAAATACATATATTTATTTATACTGCATATATGTATGTGCCTTTCAAAATGATCCTCAAATCATTTCACTTGATCGATATCAATTCGATTCGATAGCACATGTTTATCGATAACTTTGTGGCATATACTGGCAGCTGTTTGCATTGCCTGCCACGCCCACCACTTGCGGCAATCTGCGGCAGCTGTGACCACTTGTTACCACATGCAACTCAAAGGCTGCGACATCAATTCGAGTGCAATTTTTATATACATATATTTATGATCAAAACAGAAGAGTCTGGGAGTGAGAGTGTGTGTGTGTGTGTGTGCGTGTGTGTGTGTTGTGACTAGTCACAGTTAGACTCATGCTGACCCTAGGCTAGGGACGCTGGACTCGCCCTCGCCCTCTACCTCATCCTCACCCTCACCCTCATCCTCCTCATCCTCATCCTTGCCCATGTCCGAGTTTTGTGTGAAGGCAGCGGCATCGTTGCTACTGTTGTGGGCGTTGTTATTGTTTACTGGCATGTCCTTAATGTCAGCGCCCGTTGTCCTGCGCAGCGCAACAATGCGACTAACTGCCTGTCCTGCCATTTGTAACATACATACCTACATACGTATTTATTTATTTATTTGTTTTGGTTCTGTTGTTTGTTTTTATTGCGTGTAAATCACAGTTGGCAGCTCTCTGAAACAAGGACGAACTAAGGCTATTTGTTGGCTATTAGAACAGGTAAAGGACACTGAAAGCCGTTAACACTGACAGGATTGAAGTGGCAGAGTGAGAAAACGTGGAAGAGTTCGCATTTCAAGCGCATGAAATTTAATTAACTGGCAAATTATATTAAACTAATAAAATTCCTTATAAAAAATTAAAAAAATAAAAAAAAAAATAAAAATAATGTATATTTATATATATAAAATAATTATATAAATCATATATTTTTACACAGATTCAATCAATGTTTACTCTATAAGAGTTTACAATTTTGGCTGTAAATTAATATAATTTCATAAAATGAAAAAAAAATAGTATTAAAATTTCAGTATTACAATAAAATATAATATAAATTTTAAAATATGTGTATATTACACTTTAAAAAATGTAATAACTCTGATTCAGTCAGTGTTTCATTCCATATGTTCCCAAATTGTTCTATTTCCTTCAAAATCTTTATATACGAATATTCTTTGTTAATGCTTTTTCACACTTTATCAACATATTTGTTAATAAATCAAAATATAAAATATATAATATCTAATTTATTACTAATATTTCTGCCCATTCAGTCAATGCTTCTTTCCATTTCTCTCCAAGCGTTTCATTCCCTTTGAAATCGAAATTTTCAAATATATATATTCTACACTATATAAATTTATTTCTGGTGCTCTTTCAAAACTATATTGCCGCTACAAAAAAAAAAAAATCCCTAAACTAATAAACAATAAATATTTTTGAACAGTTAGTTCCATTCCACACGTTTCAGAGGCTCCTCTTGCCCTTAACGATAACTAATCGAAAATGCAGCTCACGTAGAGCAGCAATGAAGCTGCGCCCCAAAACTAAAAACAAAATTTAAAATAATAAAAAAAAAAAATGAAAAGAAATCCAAATAAATATGAGAAAAGTAAAAAAGTTGTAGTTTAACATTGGACCACGTCCACACACACACACATGCCACAGATGTAAATGAAGATGTGTCACTTGAGTAATTGTTGTAGCTGTTGCCTCTGAGGGGGGTTCAGGGGTGACAGTCTAGGGCCGGAGGAGCATCGGTTGCCTTATTTTCCCTCATTTTCATTTTCATTCTGGCGAGTGGACAACAAAAGGCGGCGAATGCTGAAGAAAGTTTGTGCAACTGGCGGATGGGGCGAGGGCGTGGCGGGGCAGGTCAGGGCAGGGGTATCGGCTTGGACATGTGCAGCTTGTGGCATTGTGGCGATGCTGCCACGCAATGTTGCCAGTTGCACAATCTGCGCGTCAATGCGTCTTTTGATCCCATCACGGCGACAAACGACGCTCCCAAGAGAGACCCAAAACAGTTGTCTATATATATGATATATATATATATATATATATATATATATATATGTATGTGTGTCTGTGTGTGTGTGTGCGGGTGTACGGGTGTGTGTTTGTGTGTGTTTGGCATGTCCAAAACGCTGGACGTTGCTCAACGTGCAGCTATTTAGGCACTTTGTCAGCGTCGCTTCGTATCTCGGCTTGCATCTTTGTATCTCCTCAGTGTTTGTATCTGTATCTGTATCTTCAGTTTCACTCTGGATGTGTGTGAGTGTGTAATGTTTTGTATCTGATTGTTTGCGATGACTACGTTTCGCTTCCCATACGTGATCTACAGTTGTCCAGACTAAAGAGACCTGTGTCCACGTCCAATGACAACATTTCATCATCGTCATCATGAGCAGCGCATGATCATCATCATCATTATTATCATCATCATCATCATCAGCTTGAAAGAAGTAGAAAAGAAAGATGAAAACAGAAAATAAGGAGCACCTTAACAATAATTGTCAAAAACTCATTTGACGAGCTCTGAATGGGCCTCTCCCTGTCCACATCAGACAGAGACTCCCTCACCTCTGCTTATTATGCATAACAGAGTGAGATAGTAATACTATTGAAAAGAGACAGCGATACAGTTACGACTATGACACGTTTCTTTCAATGGTCTTGGTGGGAATTAGCAAAGAGAGTCTCTGAAAGTACTATGGAGTGATGAATAGAAGACCTCTGATTGATACGCATGATTATGACAGCGACAAACTCTTGTCCTGATTCCCGTTCTCAATTCTTGTTTTTGTTTTCTGGGTCAAGCAGGTTGTTCTCCTATAGTACTCCTACTCCTACTCCTAGTTTAGGTGACCCCGTCGAAACTGATCATCTTTGATCAGTTGAACAATGAACTCACATACGACTACGGTGCGTATAATAGGCTAAAGGTTTCCTAGCTCTAAAAATGAAAATCCTAATATCATTCAGGAATAATGTTTGGATATGATTTAAAGGAGAAGTAAAGAAAATCCTCATGTGAGATATTAGATTATTTATTATACTATCTGATCTACTTATGGCTATTTTAAACTATTAAATATTGATTAACATCCATATCTGATCAATTAAATATAAACTATAAATATAATAAATTTAAAAAATTGACATTCCAATATTTATAACATATAAAACTTAAACAAAAAATCTTATAAAAATTCTGATATTTATAAAAATTCTTAATTAAAATACTGCTATATATAAATCATCAAAAATTAAATTTATGAAATATTTGTAAAAATAAAATTGAATTAATTATTAATTATGCTTCAATAAATAATTATGCTGAAATTTAAATATTAGCCATGATATTTAATGATTAAATATTTAAATATTTATAATTTTTATAGCTGATATATGTATCTATGCTAACTTGATATAATACTTCAGAAAACCATTTAGTTAAAAATATAAAACACTTATAAATGCTTCAATGAAAATATATAAATTTTGTTATTAATATATAAAAAAGAATTAAACCAAAAATGAGTTGAAAAATTAAATAAATTATTTAAAAATGAATATTAGAATAAGAAAATACAATAATTAAATAAACTATTAATAATACTTATATATGATCTTCACATGTATCTATTCTATGATCATCTTCACTTCGAATGATTTCCAAGTTTTTTTTTTTTTTTTGTTTTTGTTTGAAGGAACCGTTACATTTGCATGCATCATTTTAATGAAGGACACTTCACTCCTCTGGTTAGATAACCTTTTTTATTCTCATAACGATCGAATTTCCAAAAAAAAAAGAGAAAACTTTTTGTTTGTTGTTTTTTTGGCTCTAGAATGCAACATTAAAGTGCGCAGTTTTTTAAGGGATTTCTATCTTAAACACGCAACGGTAAACCAGAAATTATGCAAAAAAGTCCCAAAAAAAAAACGTCTTAAGAAAATAGAATTAGAAACTGTTGGCACCCTAAAGTATGAAAAAAATTATAAAAATACATTTAATATAAAATTGTCTAACCAGAGTTTGAGGGTACAACCCGTTCTCTGGCGCATAAATTTTCCGTTAAAAACGAATGCATTTTTCCTCCCCTCCCATGATATTTGCTCATTTAAACGAAAACTTCTGGATTCGAATTGAAAATTTTCAACGCGACCTCAAGAAAAAGTACAAAACATCTGAGACGACAATTGCCTGTCTTAATGCTAGCTGACATTATGCTTCTTGTTCTCCGTCCTAAGGTCCTCTCCCAGGATATCTGGTGTGTATGTGTGTGTGTTTTTTTTCCCTCTGTCAAATGTACATACTGTTTTTTTTTTTTATATCGGGATTTGCACCCAGGTTGTAATTTTTTTCTCTTCTTTGTATGTATGTATATATCATTGTTGAATTGAATTAAAAAAGCGACGGTAATCAATGCGCAAAGGACGAGGCACAGTCGGCGAGGGTCCTTCTCCATCTCCATCTCCGGCTGATGCTGATGCTGCCTAAATCAAATGCAAAACCTTGTCTACCTCACATGTGACAACAGGACTACTACCCCAACCCTGCCTCACAGCCACCCATCGCACACCTCATCCCCTTGCATATTTCATATCTTGGGAAAATCTTGGCCACCACCACCCAACGAACCCAGCGACTGACAAGGCAACAAACAAAAAAAAAGGAACTCTGAATAGTAAAAAAAAAAATAACAAGAAGACAATAAGAAGCCGCTCACGAAGCGATTCAAGAAAAAAAAACAAGGACACATATACACGTATACAGGGGCGCAGCACGAACAGGACACGCACGAGGGGCATAAAAAATTAATATAAAAAAAATTTGCATAGAAAAAAAATGCCGTTACACACAGACTCGCACAGACAGACTCGCACACACACACACACACCAAAGCAATTCGACTTAGGATAGTAAGGAGGGGAGGCTACGGTTACGGCGACGGTCCTACCTGGGCAAGGACACAGCCAGAAGCAGGACAAGGAAACGAAGCAAAAGAAAAAGAAGAAGAAAAACATATATCGACGATCCAGCAGCATCACCCTCAGGGCCTAAGGACACACAAATTCGCAGGGTTGCAAAAAAAAATCATCCCAATTGAAATCATTTTCCTCATCCTTAAAGAAGGTCGCAAAAAACGAAAACTAAAAAAAAAAATTATGAGAAAAAGGGCAAAGGCGAAAAGAAACAGCGAAGCAGGCGTCGATCGGCAAATTGCATAAAACAAAAATTGCAATCCATGGCAGGCGAAGTGTCCCCCCCCTTCCTCCTTCCAACCCGTATCCTGTTTGCATTCGCATCCCTAGTGGTGTCCTGTCGCCGCGCCACAGTCCAATCGCATTTCCATTCCGCATTCCGATGTTCTTCAATGGCATTTGATTAAGCGCACAATGTCGACACACACATACATATACATATTTTTTGTTGTTGCAACTCTCCCCTCGGTTTTTTATGGCATTGTTGCCGTGGCAGGCAGGACATTAGCAGCATCCTTTTACAGTCGAAGACGTTGTCCCTGCAAGCGCAAGGCGCCTGCGCAGCCGTCATCAGGGGTAAGATGTTGTCAAGGAAAACAAAAAGAAAACGCGCGCAAAAAAAATGTGTGTGTGCCAGAAAAAATTGAATACGTTTACCCCCCGAAAAGGATTAAAAAAATCCACACACACATAGACAGAACGATAGAGAGAGAGAGAAAGAAAGAGAGAGAGAGAGAACGAGAGACAGAGACACACAGAAGAGAGTTGGAAATATTACAGCATCCGTTGTCCGCTCAACTCGCTCGCTCCTCGTACACAATCATCTATTATTAGAGCCATCTTGCAGCTGAAAGGAGTCGCAGCAGCAGCAGCAGCAATGGCATTAAGGACAAAGGACTGGGAGTAGCGACAGGAGCAGGACAAGGACCTAGAAGAGGGGCACATGAGAAATACATAGAGAACAGAAATGATGCTGCCCGCCACGCTTATTGCGCAGCTTCCATATGGATCACAGTCTCTCTCTCTCTCTTACTCTCTCTCTCTCTCTCTCTCTCTCTCTCTCGCTCTCTCACTCCATCTCCATTTCTATCTTTAGACATCCTTTAGCTACTTTACTCTCAATCTATTGCGCTCTGAGAGTTTGCTAGCTGCGCACATGCGCAGAGGGCAACAAACTCACGCTGAAAAGGATGCGCAATGCAAGGATTTGATCCTCTTAACTAATGGCAAGCCAAGTGGAACAACAGAAAGAGACAAGCATAAAAGAGTGAAATAGAGAGAGAGAGAGAGAGAGAGAGAGAGAGAGAGAGAGAGAGAGAGAGAGAGAGAGAGAGAGAGAGAAAGAGAGAGATAGCAGCAGTAGCAACTAAAATAGCTACAATTTCAAATGAATCTCATACAGCTGCTGCTGCGACTACAATATTTTGGAGCCAGGAGAAACTCTTAAAAAATAGACTGTAATATTTTTTTAAATATAAAAATAAAACAAATAAATTACCGATTTTAAAGGGAAAATATAAAAATATTCAAATATAGAATATTTGCAATCACAAAATATTAATAACTATATAACTATATATTATTATGAAATAGTAAAAGAAAAGTTTTAAAATTGAAGTATACATTAGTTGCAAAATATGAAATATGTGCGTAAATTATAATTAAAGAAATATTTAACAAAAAATATATATATATTAAAAAAATATGTAATATTTATTGTTTCAATTATATTTCGGTTTACAAAACAAACAAAAAATTTGTTTAGAAGTCCCTTAGTATAGAAAATACTTGTAGCAGCTTAAAAAATTTTTTCTAAAAATAATATATGAATTTCCTTGAGGCAGGAATTGTTTAAAATATAGACTCTAAATTATATTTTTAATATTAAATTGTTTAAATATGAAATTAGATTTGAAGATGACTTACTGGGTTCATTGTTATATTTACTATCTACTCCCCCAGAGCCCTCTTATTCTCGATCTCCCCCCCCTGTCTTTCCCTCTCCATCTATCTGCATTTCCTTATTTGAAACTCAATTCAATTGCGAACCCAATCTCAGCTATACTATCCAATAATTTCTTCTCCCCCCCTTGAGTCGAACATCGCCTGTTGCCAACAGTTCTCTAGTTGTATAATTATGTGCTGCATTTAGTTATTGTTGCGGCATGCAACAACTCAATTTGTTGTAGCTACATGCGTCAGGGGCACGCATGTGCAACACACAGCCAACAGAGATGGAGTTGGGGGAGAGAAAGGAAGACAGAGAGAGAGAAAGAGAGAGAGATGGCATGTCAGCAAGGGGCAATGGATAACGGGAGCGTGGTATGTGGTACATGTGGCATGGGAGCGTGAGCGGCAGTGAGAAGCGCCAACGGCAGCGTCGACGCTAACAGCAGCTGAGACGCAGGCAGCAGCAGAGTTGCCCAAAAGGGAGCAAGGGCCTCCTCGGTTGATATTCCCATTCTCAGTCCCGGTTCAAAGATGTGTTTCATCCCCCTTTTTCTTAGCGACGTCCACTCTCCACACACACACACACACACACACACACACACACACACACACACACACACACACACACACACACACACACACACACACACACACACACACACACACACACACTTATATAGTGTGACAGTCGAGACATGTGTGTAGTGTGCGAGTGAGAAGCAAACGATGTGGCAGCAACTACCCTGACTCTGTTTCTGTGTGTGCTCTCAAACACACACACAGATACACAGTTTTTTTTTTGTTGCCTCTACGATGTCCCGCACACGGACCGAGGGCGACCGTCGTCCGCAGCGCACACATTGAGAGCGTTGCGGCGACCGAGGGCAGCGCAGTCAACGCTGGCGTCAACAGCGGCAGCACAGCCTCACGCAGTGAGATACACGGCAAGAGAGTGACTGAGAGAGTGAGAGAGAGTGTGAGTGAGAGTATGAGTGTGAGTGAGTGTGAAGACAGGACCATAGAGCGACCGACCGACCGACCGACCGACGACTGACGAGCGACGACCGTCAACCGTCGACCATAGAGACCGGCGACGACGGTCACAGGAAGACTTTCGATTGTCAGTCCACGTGAAGCCTCTGTGGGGTCAACAACATACGCGCTCTGCCCTAACACAGAAATGCAACAATAATACAAGGACTACGTTTCGTAAATCACAACATCAACATCATCATCATAACATAACCGATTCAACCGCTTAACCGATACGCGCCTTCATCTATATTTAGAAATATATGTAGTATTTTTTTTTTTTTTTTTTTGGAAATTAATTCGTTTCTGTTTTGGGCCGAGCACACAACGCAGGACAATTGGATTACCTACGATCGTGTGTGTGCCCCGGTGCCTTGATCAATCATAGATACTATATTCGCACACTATATATTCAATGTGTGATAACAAATATCGGAACGATTAATATTTTTTTTATTCGGGATTGCATTGAATTGAACAACTTTTTGTAATGTGTTGAAGTGCAATCGAAAAACAACAACAAAACAATTCTTGAACAAGTGAAAGACGAATAAGCAAACAATTATTTTATATGCTAAATGCTACAGTGAATACTCGCTACCACCGACAACAATACGCCGACAAAATGTATAACAAAATGCTGTCGATCAGTGAGGATCATGGATTCCGTTCGCTGAGCCGTAAGTGTTGCCCCAACAAATCTGAACCAAAAAATTGAAAATCAATATAGTTTTGGCAAATCCCAATGAAATTAAAGTCGGATCTGAGTGTGAACATGAATATATATGTATATCAACCTAAAGAAGAAGTAGAACAAGCTGAGGAGTCTTAAGTTTGTCTTTTGGCAAATCTCAATCAGATTAAAGTTGATGTTGGATCTGAGTGTGAATATGAATATAGATGTGTATATGTGAAAAAAAGACAAGTTTTAAGTTCCTTTGTTGCTGTCATAAGTTAGGAGCGCCGATACAGAGATATGTTAGATAGAACATCTTCAGAGATAGTTACAAAATTTCTGGGAATTATTTCCACCTTTTTCCGGTTGACGTTTGTTGCTGCTTTAATCATTTGCCGTGCACCACTTGCACCCCACCTCCCTTCCCGCACCTAGCATTTTGGAAACAATAAAGTGAAATTGTTGTGCTCTTTGGGGAGCTACCCCCACCTAGGTGCTCTCTTTGCCCCTCCTCGATTCTCACTCTCTCTCTCTCACACGGTCATGTTCTGGAGTTCTGGCTATTTTTGATAAGCGCGTTCTACCGAGAAATCCACAAACAACAACAACAATGAGAGACAACACCCGCACCTACACACACACACACACACACACACACACACACACACACACACACACACACACACACACACACACACACACACACACACACATTCATATAGATATCTATACACCTTCATGCATATCGAGAGACTTTTATGATATATGTATACATATGTATGTTTGTAGGCAGTATCTGTGGCTGCGTTTATATAGATCGCCACTATTTACATATGGCATGTCCATATGACTTCTCTTCCACCTAGTACCCCATCCCCCCCCTCCACCTCCTCTCGATTCTGCTAGGTTGTTGTAGTTGACATTTTGGGAGGAGGATGGAGGAATAAAACAAACCACAAAATGCAAACACAATCACAACAACAACAACAACCGACAAATGCGACCTGAATAAAAAAACAGACTTGAAACAGAAAAAAAATTTAAAAATTTGTACAGAAAGTAAAAATATAGGAAATTCAAAAATGAAGATTCGGAAGTGCTGTAGTTTCAGCTTAGTGTTAGTGTTATCGATCAGCAAAGCTGGAAAATGTATCGATAAGCAAGCGAAAGCAACTCTCAGTTGCCAACAAATAAAGCTTTCCTTTTCATTTTTATTGTTTGAATTTTAATTGTATTTAAATATTAATTATTGTTTGTTTTAAGGAGGTTTTTGTTTTAATAATTTTATTTTTTATTTTTGAATAAGTTTACAATTTTTTTTTATTGATCAACTAAGCTGCAATACTTATCGATAGCTTTCATAAACTTGCTTTTTTATAACAATCGTTTATTATTTAGTTGCTATCTAAGAAACTTATTTTATTTTTAATTCTTGTTGTTTTAAGGGGGCTTGACTTTTCTTTTAATCTTTCTTTATTTGTTAATCTTAGTATTATAATATATCGATCAGTTAGGTTGCAAAACATAGCGATAGCTAAGCGAATGCAACTCTCAGTTGCCAAAAAATTAAGCATTATTTTTATTGCATAGGTTTTAATTATTTTGTTATTAATTATAATTATTTATTTATATATTAATTAACTTGCTCTTTTACGCTATGAGGTTTTTGTTAACTTATTCAATTTAATTTTTTTTTGTTTTTATAATTTGTTTTTAGCATACTTCATTTACAATCCATACTAAGCATAATAAGTAAATTGTATGTGCAGTATTCCCAGAGTTTAGAGAGGATGTAGTTCAGCATTCAGTGGGTGTCCTGCAAAGCAGGTCATGATTTTAAGCTATTTTTGGGTTTATTTATTAATTTTGTAGTAATTTTTTTTTTATATTTTTTATTTATTTTGTTTTTGTTGTTTTCGCCTTGTGCTCATTACGAAAAAAAGCCAGCAAAAAATAAAGAGAAAGAACGTATTATCAGCAATGTGTATAGTTGTTGGCGGCATTGTTAATCGTCAAAGCGTCAACCCATTGCCAGTACCTCCCCCCTTTCCCACCACACACACACACACACATACATACATATATACACCAACTTTATGTAGTTGTATGTGTGTGTGTGTCCAGCTTTTGGCTTGACACGGCGGCAATTTGCAGCAGGCATACATACATACATACATACATACATATAGGCAAACATTGCTTACTTGGTTGTGATACATACATACTCATATACATACATATACCAATGTGTGTAGTAGTGTATGTGTGTGTGAGAGAGTGTGTGTGTGTGTTGAATGCTCGCTGCCAGGCCGCCTCTATTTGCATATGGCTCATTCACTCAACCTGGCGGACTGTTTGTTTGTCCAGATACAAGCACACACACACATACACTCCTACACACACACACACATACTCTTGGCAACATATGCGGGTGTTATCAGCAGTCAACGTTTGGCGAGTGAAACTAGTTGGCGTCTCTGTGCGCGTCCCCCCTCTGCCGCTAGCTGCACTGCTGCACGATATGCGGCAACATGGGGCACCTGGCCACCAGCAGGAGGCAGCAGTGTGTTAGATAGAAAGAGAGAGAGTTAGAGAGAGAGGGAAGCAACTTGGGCAAATAAAACCAAATTTGTATGCTAAAACACTTTGCGACGACGACGATGACGATGAGGACGCGTTGCTGGCCGCCAGTTGCTGATAAGGCGACACCCACAACCGCGCAGCGTATGCCCCACATACATACATATGTATATACCTATATATGTACATGTGTGAGTGAGGGGAGTTGGGGGTGCATACATATGTACATACTGTACATATAACTGTTGTCATTTCAGCTGCGTGAATATATATGTATATACATATATTTAAAAAATGAAAAGAAAACACCTTTAGCGGCCTGTTGCTGAACAGCAACTGTTGCTGTTGGTTATCCACGTAATTTGTTTAAACAAATTAGGGCGGCCATTTGACGACTTCTTTGGCTGGCTAGTCAACCCCTACCGCCCCACGCAACCTCCCTGTCAACTGTCAGTGCGGTGCCCCCCCGTCCAAAGCAGCTGCCTAACGTCGCTTTGTCACTGTCAAGCTGAGTGTGTGTGTGTGTGTGTGTGTGTGTGTGTGTGTGTGTGTGTGGGGGGGCGGGTGTGTCCACTACACACACTATATATGTATGTGCTTATGTGTTATCGCGGCAGCAACAAAAATTTCGAATTTGTTTAACCTTTTTTTTTCACTGTGTTCAACATTGTCAGCATTTTTCTTTCATTTTTTTTTTATTATTTCTTAGTTAACTTTTAAATGAGCTCAACAAAAAAAAGAAGAAAAAAAGGAAAACAGAATGGAAAAAAAAATAAAGGCAGCCGTTGGCCAAAAAGACAACAACAAACAAAATGTGGCTCAGCATTTTTAAATATTTACACAGCATTTCTTTCCTTTCAACCAAAACAACAACCACAACAACAAACACCACGATTGAAGATAAATGCCTTGTTTTTTAGTACATAATTTATTTGTCAATAGACAACGAAATGGAGCACTTGGTGTCATAATAATATACTCAACTTTGCTCTACACCGCACCCCGCACCCCCACTCCCACTCCCTCTCTCACTCACTATCCCTATCTCTTCCCTCACTCACTCTCTCTTTCTCTTTGTCGCTCCACATTTAAATTTAATTTGTTTTCGCGCCTCCAGCTGAGAATATTTCAAAGAATTCAATTAGTTTTTACTTCAAGCTGCGAAATAGAAAATAAGCACAGCTAAGTAAATAATTTATTAATTTTTTGTAATTTTTGTGTATGTTTTTCTAATTGTTATACAAATAATTTCTTATTTTATATAATTTTTTATTTAATGAAAAAATATTTCACAATTTTTTAAATCTCAAAAAAAGAAAAATAATACCAAAGCAACTCCGATGCAAGTTTCAATTGAGCTAAAGTGCTTTAAGGCACATATTGTATAGGGTTGTCAACTACATCTTTAACATTTAATAAACTAGTTGTATATAGTTTTCCATTTGTTAAACAATTTATTATTTATATATTTTAACATTTGAAAATTTTTATAAATCTCACTAAAGAAAAGCAACTCTTGTTTCGATAGTGTTGAAGAACTTTAAAGCCCATACTATTGGGCAGGGTTGCCAACTCTGCTGGCAAATTCATATGTGAGTGTATATATATATGTGTGTGTGTGTGTGAGCTGACCTTCCGCTGGCCGCACATCAAAAACTTTGCTCCACAGTTTTTCCGCGACTTTTCCACAAATTTTACGTTGTCTGCCTGCCGCCATTTTTCATTTGTTGTATATATATATGTGTGTGTGTGTGTGTGTTTTTGTGTGTGTGTGTGTGTGTGTGTGTGTGTGTGTGTGTGTGTGTGTGTGTATGGCACCTAAAAACAGTCGACCGTGTGGCGCTTTGCCTGGTTTTTATGGCCAGCCTTGGTCTAAGCCAGGCATTCAATCGGCCAGCCCTTCACCCCTCTTCCTCCACCCTCACATGCTGCCCCATAACCTTTTTGGCCATAAAGCGTGTCCTTTTCCATGTGTATATATGTATATGTATGGGTGAGTGTGTGTGTCTTTGAGTGGGGGAAGGGGGGAGTAGGGTGGTGTGGGGTGGGTGGCATAAATTAGCACAATCAACGTATTGTTTTCTGTTCGTGCCACGCCTTCAACAGCAGCCACATAACTGAAGTAGCTGCCAGGTTGACAGAAAGAGACAGCCACATACGTACATATACGATAAGAAAGAGATGGCCGAAGAGTGAGCTGAGGTTGTGGATGATACGGTGGGGGTGGGAGGAGGGGGGTGTGGTAGTGGCAGCTGCCGCAACGTGCAGTCAATAACATGAAAATGTTATAAATAACAAAAATACGAGCTGAACAGACAGCAATGTGGAGAGAGGAGAGGAGAGAGAGAGATAGAGTGAGAGAGAGAGAGGGAGTGAGCATCTTTATCTGAATCTTGAAGTAGGTTTTAGTCGGACTCTTGTATGTGAATGCTTATGCAAGGGAAGTCTTCAGCTTGAATTTCATATTGATAATTTGCGCAAAAGTCCTATTAATATGTTAATTCTTAATTGTGCTACTTTGTTCAACCACACACACACACACACACACATACACAGATATATATATATATATATGTATGTATGTGTGTGTGGAAGTGGGAGTTATGCGCATATTAATAGCCGCAGGATAGTGCCAGCATCGTAAATATCCTTAAGCTGCGCGCTTCACAAATCGACGCACTTCAATTTATTTATGCCAACTTCAAGTGAATCTATCTATGTGTGTGTCTGAATAGGGGGTGAATAGCAGGGAGAGGGGAGAGGGTAGTCAAATTGTGTGTGTGTGTGTGTGGGAAGGGGGAGGGGGTGGTAAAATTAATTGCATTGCTCCAACTACAGTCGCGATGACATCACAAATTGTCGGCCATTTTAGCACAGAATTAATCGCGATTAATTTTTGCTATAAATAAATTTCATTTACTTTAATTTTTTTTTGTTTCGACTGGTAATAGTTCTAGAGGGGTTGGGGGGCATGCAGCATAGTTAATTTGTGGCAGAGTGTCAGCTTTGCTCGTCTGACAATTCAATTCATTGCAGGACCCCTTCAGGTCCTGGCACCCCTTTCTGTCTGTCTATGTGTGTGTCCTTTTTGCCCTTTTTGCGCACATAATAATTCAATTTATGAGCTGACTTTATGAAATGTTCGCCAAATACACACACACTCACACACGCACACCTAGGTGAAAACCTTCTGTTGACACTTGTCAAGGCGACTGTCAGCGTCTGTCTGACATTTGACAGTTTCGGGCACTTTGAACACCCTTTCAATGCTCCGAGTTCAGTTTTGACTTTACCTTTATGGTGGCCAGCAGCTGCCACTGCCACAGCTACTTACCCCCCCCTCCCATGCCACTGGCCATTTGTTGTTGCATGCAACCCTCTCGCAATATTGCCGCACACTTTGTGGAGCTGTCAATAAGTTTTTCATATTATTTATATTTACTTTAGTTTTTGCGCTAATCTCTCTTTGTCTCCCTCCCTCTCTCAACTCCTCAAAAGAGACCTAGAGAGAGGGGGAGAGATGGAGTGGAAGGGAGAGAGATCTAATCTAATCGCTTAGTCAAATACCAAATACCATTCCCGCCTCTTTCCCTGCATGCCTCTCACTCTCGCTTTTGCCATCGTTGGTCGCATTATGGCCATAAAAAAAAAAAAGAATAGGATACGCCTACTCACGGGCACAGGTAAAAACTCGGATACCTGCCACTTGCCACATGCCGCATGCCACACAAAACTGGCCAATAGCAGGCCCAAACACTTACTATGTGGGTGTGTGTGCGTGTGTGGCACGAACACATGTTTAATTCATGGCGGCAAACAGGCGGCTAATTGCGTCCTGCGTCGATTTCACGCCAATGATTGTCAATCAATAAATAAAATGCCCAAAACAATAATACAAAAATAACACAAAATGCGCTTCATTTTTTTATCTTCTGGGTAAAAAGTCAATAGGGCAACAAGGGGTGGCGATATGTGGCCAGCGGGGAGGGTGTAGAAAGCTAAAAAAAATAGAGAAAACATATTTTATTTTATTGTTATTGAAACTGAAACCAAAACGAAGCGAGAAATGAGACTCTGCCCCACCCCAACAATCAACAACAAAAAAAAGGCAAAAAAAACAAAAAATTGGGAGAGAATATATGTATAATAATCATATGAGATAAATAAATTCACTGTGCGAAGACCTCGTTGTCACCCTGTCGCAGGACAATCAATTGATAAAAAAAACGAAAAAAAAATATAACAGAAAAAAAGGAAGCAGGGGGCGGATGATTGAATGGACAAAGGACGTGCAACTTTGCCTCAGGGCGCATTAGTTGTTGATCTCTGCCTATATGTGTGTGTGTGTGTGTGTGGTGGGTGGTGTGGTGAGGGATGAGGAGGAGGTGTGTGTGTGTATGTGGGCAACCGCAAATTGTTTGAAACTGGACAACAACAACAGCAACAACGAGAGCAGCAACAGCCCAAATGGGATACAATAATGTTTGCTTCTTTTTTCTCGGCTTCGTTTTTTTTTCTTTCATTTTTTGGGTCTATTTTTTATGGTTGTTACGACAGCTAATTGACAAGCAGACAACACAAGCAGCAGGAGTGTGGGAGGGGGTATAGGGAAGGGGAGTAGTGGTGGGCAAGGGAAATTAGAGTGAACATTGGAAATTAGCCAAATTAATATATGAACACAGAATTGGCTAGTTGAGTGTGAGCGAAAGTCACTTTAATTATACAGAATAAAATAATAGAATTTAGTAAAATTAAATAAATAGTATATATAGTATATAGTATATATGGAATACATTTAATTAATATTCTAATTTAAGTTAAAATTAAAGAAAATGAATTTAATAATATGGAAAATAAAAATGAAATAAAATAAAATAGATTAAAATTGAAATTAAATAAAATCCAATTGAATCAACTCAAAGAAAATAAATTATAATAAAATAAAATCTATTGAAAGAAATTAATTAAAAACAAAATAAAATTAAAGGAAATCGATTGAAAAAAATTGAAAAAAATAATAAAATAATTATATAAATACACTATTCAATATAAAATAAAATAGTGAACAAATAAATAGCAACACACAAAAATTCCCTTCATTTTAACTTATGGAATAAAATAAGGCAAATCAAATTAAATGTTGAAAAATAATTAAGGGCTCGGAAATTACCCACATTTTAACTTCAAAAATATATACCATTTGAAAACTATAAGTAGTAATGTAAAGCAAAATAATAGAAAAATAAAAAAAAAAAATGTTAGTTTTTCTTAGTTTATTTAACATAGTTTAATTTGATTGAATTCGTTCAATTTCTGCAACAAATAATGTAACTTAAAAAAATATATATATATGAAAATGAATACAAAAAACTTGAAATATATTTAGTTTTGCTTTGAATAAAGTTTACGGTCAATTTTGATTGACCAATTTGCCAGCATTTCCAGCAGATTGATTGAAACCCCAAGAAAACTTATATTTATTTATTTTTTTTTTGTTGCTGACTTTTGTGTGTCCCCTGGGCGTGTATGGGAGTGTGAGTGTGGGCGTGGCGGGGCACCCTTAGGCCTAGTTGTTTGTTGCTGTGTTATTCATATTTATATATACATATATATAAATATATTTTTTTCTTTTTTCTGGTCAATCAAAATTCAACGATAAATTGAGAAAAGTTGGCAAAGTTGCCTGCGGCCCAAAAGCAGCTAGTTATATAGACACATGTCTCTAAATATATGTATTGTATATGTATATTTGTATGTTAGTCAGATAACCAACAACAACAACAACAACAGCAAAAATAGTAGCAGCAACAACAACAACCACTTTGGCAGTGAGTTCATTGCGTTTGGAATTAATTGCAGACAAAAATTTGCTGCGATTTAATGCGAGGGGCTACTGGAATTTGTTCTCTACTCTCTCTCTCTCTCTCTCTCTCTCTCTACTGCTCTCTCTATCTCTCTGTCTCTGTCCATGTAGTCATGCAAATAGATTACACCATACTGACACTCTGTGCTGTGCGGTTTATTGTTTCATTGTTGCTGTTGCTTTGGTTTTTGGGTTTTTGGGTTTTTCGGGGCGCGCGCAAAAATACATAAATTAAAGTGCAGGCAAAATTGACACCACTCACAACCACCCAACCCACCCACTCCATGCCACTGTGTTATCAAAAGACCTCTGTCCATATGTAAATAGTAAGTGGGTTGCCAGCCAGGGTTGTCATAGCTGCCATAGACTCATGTGGCTACGAGTTGCCAACAAATCCGATTGTTGTCCGTAAAAACCCAACGCATAATAATGCCAATTGTTAATGTTGCTGTTGTTGTTGTTGCATATCAATTGTGACACATCAGTTTCAGTTGGCGGCGCTTAATGAATGCCTCCATTGGAATACTTGCTGTTGATTATGCTATCGATATCGTTTATCGATAAAAATTCCACGCCGGTTTCATTTTGCCCCAAACAAAATTATTCATGGCTGTCAAGAGCCGCCAATTGCCTGCCATAAAACCAAGACAGACAGAGAGAGAGAGAGAGAGGGAGGGAGGGAGTGAGAGAAAGAGAATTGCAACCACTCCATCTCTGAGGGTGAGGATATCCATGCGGTTAACTCCGGCCCAAAATTGATGGCCCATAAAAGCGACAAGAAGTCTCGCAAGCAAAAATTTATGAACTGCTAGTGCAAATGTTGCCCCCAATCCCTTCCAGCTGCCATTAATATCGTTACTAAATGCGTTTGCCTGTGTTTTTGGGTCCATTGCAGATTCCGACTCCACAGAGAATGATGCGGTTGCCGCACAGGACATCCTCACGTGCGGCGCCTGCCAGAAGACATTTGCCCTGTCGGACATTGTCAGATTCATTCAGCACAAGGTGCTGCAGTGCAACAAGGAGAACTATGGCCAGTGCACCACACAGGCGCCCAGCATGGATCGGGATGCCGACGAGGGTCGTCCGCTGAGTCTCGTCAATCGCCGGCCATCGATATCGGCGCCCATCACTGGCCGCAAATCGGCCCCAGTTGTCGTTGCCAACGTTGGTGCCTCTGCCTCTGCCACCGCCAGTGCCGCCACAGCAGCTGCTGCCGCTGCTGCTGCTGCTGCCAATAGTGCGGCAAGTGGCTCCCGTATTCACACACCACCACCAAGTCCGGCAGATCTGCTGGCGGATGGTGCGAGCAGCACCCCCAAACGTCTGGTTGATGGTAAGTGTGCCCCCTTCCAATAAGGATGTAAAGAAACTGCAACTCATGATGTGATCTTCTGCAGAGAACGACAATACAACGCCGAAGGCTGATGGTAGTGATGACCTCACCACAGCCACAGCGCAGAGTCCTCGCACCCAAATCACGGGTACAGAGGATGAACCTCATATCGGTCGTGGGCAGGGTGAGGATTGTGAGCTGGACGATGAGTTGGACAAGCCAAAGGTGAAGCAGGAGCCGTATGCGGAGGATGAACTGCCACAGGATGTGGACCAGCCAACCGAACTGGACTCTGATCTAATCCAGCCTCGATCCCGATCCCAATCCCAAACCCCATCTCAGACACAGCCCGCCGACGATTGCCAACAGCCGCTGGCCAAGCGACCCAAAATGGAGCTGGTGGATGCCGAGGCGAATACAGTGCATACAGGTGAGATTGGAATTTAATAATGCAAATTAAAAATCATCATCAGCCATCAAATGATGCAACCCTGATATCCTTCCAAACCTCAAACCCCTTGAAACCGATGCTGGCATCAAAGAGCAAAAATATCGAACAAAAAATTAGAGTTATGTCCAAAAAAATGTGTTTGATGTGCGTGTTGTGTGTGTGTGTGTGCTTGTGTGTGTAATGATATGCAGCTGGCAAGGATATTCATAAATCGCAGCTGATCAGGCCGCAGGGCAAAACAGCACGATAAGCTGCAGCTGCGGCTGCGGCTGCTGCATTGACACCCACTGCCCACATATCTAAGGATATGTATGTATGTAAGGATACAAGGATGTTTGTATGCTGACCAATGGATGATGCTATGAAAAAGCTGGTAGAAAAAAGCGAAGGCGAAAAGGAGTAGAGAGCGCAGGACATGCAGCTGAGTTGACAACATGTTTGGGGCAACATCAAAGCGGTGTCAGCAACTGCTGACAAAAAAAGAATGCTCAATTGCAGCACAGTTGGTGGAAGGAAGCCAAAAAGGACACTCGGACATGCAGAAAGAGAGAGGGAGAGACTGAGAGAGAGAGAGAGTGAGGTAGAGATAGCAGGCAGCTTCGATTGTTATGCGGCTGCTGCCCTTTGACTTTGACATTTTTCAATGCAAATGATGAGCTGATGAAAGCCAAACGACGACAACAATAAAAAACAATGAGCGAGTAGCAAAGAGAGAGAAAGAGAGAGAGGGAGAGAGAGAGAGAGAGAAAGAGATAAATAGAGAAAATGAGAGAGCAGAGTGACAAGCACATAGAACAAAAGCAAAAGTCGAGCTGCCCTCCAGGGTAATCGTGTGAGGAGCAAAGGAGAGGCAAAGGAATGCGCTGGACAGCGAAACAGGAAAACAGGAGAACGGGCAAAAGATATAGCATACATTACGGGGCAACAAGAGACTGGACCCGAAGCATAGACTGCGAAAGAGAGTAAGGGGGGAAGGAACACAGAGGGGAATGGGTTGAGCAGCACTTGAGTGGACAAAGGCAGCATGTAAATGCTGCAGCTACAAAACTGGACTTGACATACGCACAAAGGCAACAAAAAATAATAAAAAGTAAGAGAGAAAAAATAAGCAGAGAGTGAAACATCTTGTGAATGCGTAGCAGCTAAATGCAGATAGGGGGTTGTAAGGTAGCAAGGGCAAGAGGGGGGGCCAAGCAGGAAGTGACAAGAAAAAGGGGTTAAAGTTCAGAGGGCAGCGAACAGAATTGAAGACGAAGGAAGTGATTGAGGCGGTCAGTTTTGGTCACTTGACCAAACAACAGCTGGACACGTGCCAACGCAGCGGGAAGAGGTCGGAGGTAGAGGGACTGTTGATTGATTGACTGCACTGATTGACTGCGCTGATTGAACAAATGCAATATAAACACTTACTGCTGAGTGCAGGCAACTAACTGAGTGGCAAATCAAGCAAATATAACTCTATCTATAAGTAGGTACTATATATATATATATATATATATATATATATATATATATATATATATATATATATATATATATATATATATATATATATATATATATATATATATATATATATATATATATATATATATATATATATATATATATATATATATATATATATATATGTATACCGTTAGATATTGTTGACAGTTTAACCCTTGAACTTTGAACGCTGTTGACAGGCAACAAAGTTGTTTGACTTCTGACAATGCAGAGCCGTGATGACAGCAGGAGAAGCTTTTGCTTTTACTTGCAGATACATTTGTATCTGTAACTGTTACAGTTACTGTATCTGCATGTGTATCTGCAGCTGTCACGTTAATTACGCATTGTTTTTCTTTTTTTTTCATTTTTCCAAACGCATTTGAAAATACTTGTGGCAGTTGTTCGCTGGCAATTGTTGTCCATTTGGTAATTATAAATATGGAGCGACTGCTGCCATGGCAGCGAACTCTTCTCCTCTCTTCTCCTCTAACACCCCCACCCCCCAAAAGCCTCACCTGACCTTTGGCCCTGCTCAGCTGTAACTGTAAATGTAACTGTGGCTGTGACTGTGAGAAGCTGTCAACAAAATGGAAATATTTGTTGCGTTTTCCTTGTCGCATTTTTTACACACTTTATTTTTGTCGGTTTTTTTTTTGTATTTTGTTATACGTTGTTGCCTGTCAACACACACACACACACACATGTTAATTATCAAATTTTTGCTGGCTCTTTTACACCTCTTACCCCTTCATGCCCATGCACAGCATGTCGCGACCGCAACGACAATGAAACACCATCAGCCAAGAGATAGTAGTGTGAGAGAGAGGGGAGAGAGAGTGAGAGAGGAGGAGGGGAAGAAAGTTACAGGGGCAAATTGTAGAGGGGGGGGGGGTAAGGTAGAGTGAGGTCAGCAAAGGACAACGCCGCTTGAACCCATTTAGCCATTCAATAATATTATATCGTGTGTATTCAATATATTCAGTTAGTATATATTCAGTATAAATTCAGTATATATTCAGTATATATTTGGTATATATTGAGTATTCACCGCACTCGCATTCAATTATTGACTCATGCTGGCACTAAGCCAACGCATTATCCCCCTAACCTCCCACCAATCAGAACCACCCGCAACCCTTGCCAACCCTTGACCCTTTACCCCTACTCTTTTCTTCTTCTGATTCTTCAACTGCTGCTTCTTCTTCATTTTTTAGTATTTCTTTTTTTTTTTTTGGGCTAACATTTCAATATCGAAATCAATGGCTAATGCGCTCGCCTCATGCAATTTCACGTGCGTTGAGGCTGAGCGGGCCCACAAAAGGATTATGCGCGCCTTTCGCCTTTTGTCCTGCCACAGCAGACGACAGACAGCAACAGCAACAAAAAAAGGATATACGAGTGAACAGACTGAAAGCGAGTGAGAAACGTAGAGAGAGAGAGAGAGAGAGAGGGAAGGAAAATAGATAGCTAGCTAGCACTGCGGCTCGTAAAGCCGGAGTGCAAAAGGATATGCCAAAGGCTTAAGCCAAAGGTCGAGCCATGCAAATCGCCGCAGGAGCCCACAGGACACTCAACGGCAACTCCAACTCTGCTGCTGCTACTTCGTTGGCAACATGCGGCAAAAGCTGCAACAATTATCCCATTACTGTGCAACCCTTTTTTCTTTTTACTCTTTTTTTTTTTTGCTGTGGCAGCGTAGCTCTCCTCGTCGTCCTTGTTGTTATCCCTTGAGTTGTTTGCTGTTGTTGCTCATACGCAGCATTGTCCTGGCGCACTTCCTGGCTCCACTTTTCGTTTTTTTTTTTCATTTTGCAGCAGGCGGTCAATTTGCCATTTCCTACCGGGTACAAGTCCAAGTCCTGCTCCGACTCCGAGTCCAACTTCAATTGCGAGTCCTGCACAGTTTTGTGCTCGCTTCCGTCTGAGCTGAGCTGCGACTCACTTGAGATTTGCCCCTGAGTTGGATCAGCAAAAAAGGAGTAGGACTTGCAGTTGGAGAAGGATATGGCACTGAAGTGAGTGGTGACTTCTCCCGCTGAAAACACACAATACCAGCAACGGGAACAACAAACAAGGACAACAAGGACAGTTGTCGCTGTGCTGAAAGAGCAGCTGTTGAAGCTGCCAAAATCAGAACGTGCCAGGCTCAGGCCAAACAGATAGGCAGACGGGCAAACAGACGGATGGACAGGTAGACAGACAGACAGACAGACAGACGAGTCGAGGATATTCTGCATGGCGCGTGCGCAACTCGCGTCCTTTATCCTTTATTTTCCTCCTTTTTTTGTATATTGTTGATGGGTTGTTTGTGTTTTTTAAGCAGTTGGCAAATGCGGCACGTTTTTCGACAAGTTTTGCCTCGTTTTTTAGTGAAATGATATTTGAATGCGCGCATTATGATAATGATGATGATGAACCCCTAAAGCAACCCTTAACCTTAGCTTCACCTACGAGACGCAGATGAGCGGAGGGAAGATCCCTTCGGTTGCCCAACCCTTTTTTTTATAGACGCTCAATGCATATCCTTTCGTATCGCATCGCATCGTATCTGTCAGATTCATTTGCATTTCCTGTCGTCTCGTTTTGCCCGCATGCCAAACGATTTTAATAAGTTCGATCCTCCTCCTTCTCCGCCTTCTCAACTACCCCCGGTTGCTCGTTGCGACCGATCAACCGTGTTGTCCTTGCGCTCGGGTCGCGACCGAATCATGTTCAGCACGCTCTCACCTTTGACAGGAAACCCACAAAAAAGAAGAACCGAGAAATCCAAATGGAAAGGGGAGAACTGCAAGGGTAAGGGCATGGAAAAGGGAAAGGGAAAAGGGAAAGGAAGCTGCAGCCGCGCGTAACGTCATAAAAATGACAACAAAAAAGTAAAATAGGGAAAATGAAATAAAAATGAAAATTCAATGACACAAAAAAAAAAAGCAGGCACAATTTAAGCCAAAATGAAAAGCAAAAGTGCCTTCGATTTTCCAATATCCACAATTTGTTTAAGGCATCATTTAAATGCAGCTTGCGTTGCCACCTCTCTCTCTCTCCCTCTCTATCTGTCTCTTTTTAGTGTCACTCTCCTTTTCTAATGGGGGGGTAGTTGCCAACAATTTCCATGGCTATTGTTGTAGTTTGTAATAGTTGCGCATTAACACCTTGTTGCCCGCATCATGGTGACATGTGGCGACCTCACAGGACTCAGGACGAACTGGGCGCGAGATCCTGTGCTCACTTCGATTAGTCCTAGACCGCAACTTGCTGAGGGGTTGGGAGATGCTATATAGATATATGTAGAGGCCGCTTTTCATTTATTTTTTTTATTTTTATATTTTTTATTTTGTGACCGTAGCAAATTTTCGCACATTTTCACATTTTTCATTTTGAAAATCGCATCTGTTGCGTTGTCTGAGACCTCTCTCTTTCTATAGTGTTCTCTCTCTCTTTCCCTTTCACTGTATGGCTGTTTGTACCCTCTAGTTATGGACACATGTGTGCACGCCTTGTAATTTCCGCCGCAGGACATGTTTGTGGGTGGATTTTCAGTTTTCGATTTTTGATTTTTGGTTTCCGTGGCAAATTAACAAACGTCGCGACAAACCACAAAAAAAAGAAGCACAAGTGACATAAAAAAAGGCAAACTATTAAACAGGACGTGTGTATGTGTGTGTGGGTGTGTGGGTGTGTGGCGCCAGTTTGTGGCACCTGCTGCTGTTGTTGCCGCTGTGTTGCTGCCCATTTGTATGCAACACACGACGGCAACAGCAGCATCACCATCAGCAGCAACTGGCGTAGATATATCCATATGGGTGTGTGTTCTTGCCGAAAATCAATAAATAAATAAATTCGCCGCCAAAAACTCTGCCACACCCCCCAACCTCCCACTTCCACTCCTCCCACCTCGTTCTACTGTCTTTCTGCTTAGCTTGTCGCATCCTCCGTTCTGACAGATTTATTAATTATTAATAAGCCAAATTGCTGGCAGTCTCATATCCTGCCAATGCCAACATATTTCACATAACTAACAAACCATCTCCGCTCTTCTCTTCTCTGCTCTCCCCTTTAGAGCCCAGCAACTATACGTGCTCCACATGCAAGACCCGTTATACGTCGGCGTGGCGCCTCATTCAGCACGTGCAACACTCGCATGGCGTCAAGATCTATGTGGAGTCGGGCAGTGGCGCCACCTTGACTGTGGCAACGCCCGCCGCTCTCAATGCTGCCGCCGTCGCTGCCGCCGCCAATGCCAGCAACAGCAGCAGCAGCAGCAACAGCAACAGCAGCAACAGCAACAACAGCATCATCAACACCAGCAACAACAGCAACAGCAACAGCAGCATCAGTCCCAATCGTAGTCTCAGCCCGACATCGGCAGCAGCAGCAACAGCAGCAACAGCAGCAGCAGCAGCCGCAGCAGCAGCAGCTGCTGGCGTGCCGTTGCCGTTGCATGCGTTGATGGCGCAGGCAGTCGCTTCGCAGTCTGCGTCGCCGGTGCCGAAGCGCAGCAGCAGCAACAGCAGCGCAGCTGCCGCAGCAGCAGCAGCAACGAATACGAGTGGTAGTGGCAGTGGCAGCAATACGAGTGGCAGCAGCACCAGCAGTTCGCCAACACATCAACTGTTGCAGCAACAGCAACGTGTGCAGCAACAGCAGCAGCAGCAGCAACAGCAACAGAATATGGCCACAGCAATGGCTGCAGGCATGCGGCATCATCCGCTGCTGGCGCCGCCAGAGGCAATCCACGCCAATCCCTTCCAGCTGCTGCGGATGCCGCTGCCACCTGCCCTGGCCCAGAGCAATGTAGTTCCTAGCGTGTCGCCGCTCTTCGGTCGCCCCACGCCCGCCGATCACTATCGCATGGAGCAGCTGGTGAGCGAACAGTTCCGGCATCATGGCTTCAATCTGGCAGCTGCTGCCGCCGCTGCCCAAGCTCAGTTCAATGCCAGCGCACAGCAGCAACAACAGCAGCAGCAGCAGCAGCAGCAACCTGCCCAGAATGTTGCTGGCAATGTTCCTAATGTTGTGGAGCAGCGACCGCCCTCTAGCAACAGCAGTCAGCGTGGATCGGTGCCACCTGCCTCGTTGCCACCACCATCGCTCAGCTCCCAGCAGCAACAGCAGCAGCAGCAACAACAGTCGCAGCAACAGTCGCAGCAGCAACAATCACAGCAGCAATCATCTCAGCAACAGCAGTCGCAGCAGCAGCAGCAGCAGCAACAGGTTGGCGCTGTGAGTCCTGCATCGGTGAGTTTGGAACCGCAACAGATGGATTTTTACTCGCAGCGATTGCGTCAGCTTGCGGGCACAACAAGCCCTGGAGCTGGCAACATTGTTAACTCGAGCTCGCCGAGTCCACGACAGAAGCAATCGCCGCGCTTTGCGAGCCCATCGCCCAGCAGTTCGGCGCCAACGCCAACACCCCTGGCGACCGTAACCGCAACCCTAACCTCAAACGCAACCGCAACGCCCATGTCCATGTCCATGTCACGCCCCCATTCGCTAACACCGCCCGAACGGGCAGCCGAGAATGGCAGCCATCTAACGTTGCCGACCACGCCCCGATCCGCCAGCACACCGCCCACGAAGGCAACAAGCGGCAGCGGCAGCGATGCGGACCGCGACCGTATTGCCGTCATGGACCTTGAGTCGAATTGCTTCGCGTGCAGCTACTGCGATAAGAAGTTCCGCTTCGAGAACAACCTGATTATCCACCAGCGCACCCACACCGGCGAGAAGCCCTACAAGTGCACCGCCTGCGACTTTGAGTGCTCCCATATCCAGAAGCTGATGAAGCACATGCGCGTGCACCGCAGTCCGGCTGGCGAGGGTCAAGATGGCAGCAGCAGCAATGGCGGCGCTGGGGGCGGTGGTGCCGGTGGTGACAACAATCAGGATGGTCACGATGGCGGCAGCAATGCCGATTCGCTGGAGACGAACGAGGCCGAGCATGACGAGGATCCCAATCCCGAGGACTCGGATGATGAGCTCAACGACGACGATGCTGAGGTCGAAGCCGATGCCGATGTCGACGCCGAGGTTGAGGGCGATGAGGATGACGACGATGAGCTCGACGATTGCGAGGATGTGGACTACGAGGCCGAGGATCTCAGCGTCAATAACCGCATCGATGGCAAGAGCCAAAGTCCCAAGACGACCAGCTCGGGTGCCACCTCCCTGGTGGGTGAACTGATGGATAAATTCGGGCTCTCCAACATCGCCCAGTACTCGGAGGCCTACAAGCAGGCGCTGCAGGAGTCCGGGCGCAAGGAGGCCGCCGCTGTCGCTGCCGCGGCCGCTGCTGCCGCCGCCGTCGACAACAACAATCGCGGCGCAGCGGGAGTGGGCGTCGGTGGTGCCGGTGGAGGCGCCTCCCAGCCACTGTCCGACAAGCTAAATGGACTGCCGGTGGCGGCTCTGAGGTTACGCGATGAGTTCGCCAAGAACTGCAACATGTTCCAGCCGCAACCGCAGGACGGTCCCGCCCAGGTGCCGCTCTTCAATCCCTTTCCCAATCCCTTCGAGCTGTCCAAGCGCATCAAGATGGACGGCGGCGACTGGTGGGGCATGTCCGCCCTGCACCGCAACGAGGCGCTTTTCGAGAACCTCAAGCTGAAACCACTGGGCTTGGGCGGCGCCAACTCGCTGCTGCAAGGACCTCTGCTCAAGAAGGAGAGTCGGCAGCGCAACGATACCTGCGAGTTCTGCGGCAAGGTCTTCAAGAACTGCTCCAACCTGACCGTGCACCGACGCAGTCACACCGGCGAGAAGCCGTACAAGTGCGAGCTGTGCTCCTATGCCTGCGCCCAGAGCTCCAAGCTGACGCGCCACATGAAGACCCACGGTCGCACCGGCAAGGATGTGTACCGCTGTCGCTTCTGCGACATGCCCTTCAGTGTGCCCTCCACCCTCGAGAAGCACATGCGCAAGTGCGTCGTGAACCAGGGCAAGGCGGCGGCGGCTGCTGCCAATGCCGCCAATGCTGTTGCCGCTGCCCAGGCGGCAGCTGCTGCCCAACAGTTGCAGGCAGCCGCCCAGGCCCAGCAGCAACACCATCACCAGCAGCAGCAGCAGCAGCAACAGTTGCCCACGCAGTCGCAACTGTCGCCACCGTGCCCCATGGGTGTGGGTTTCCCGCCTCAATTCGGACACAATATATCGTTGGCGGGCAGTGTGAGTGGCGACAATGATTCGAATGCATCTTCCAGCCTGCCAGCGCACTCCATCTCGCTCAAGGAGGAGGCATGACTTTTTGGCAACTGGAGCAACAACAACAACAGCAACAACAATCACCCGCCGCATCCAAATGCTCATCACACGCACTTGCAACTGCCACTGCCACTGCCACCGTCACATGCCATGCAACTGCGTGGCAACCATCCTCTGTTGTCGCCAGTGCATCACCAGCAGCAGCAACAGCAGCAGCAACAGCAACAGCAGTTGGGCAGCAGTCGCAGTCGCCTCATGTCGCGCATCTTCTAAAGATGTTGCAACTTGAGTTGCAACTATCCCCTGTAAATAGTCCCAGCAGCAACTTTCGCAACAACAATCGTCCCTGAGCATGTCCTCGTCCTCCTCCTCGTCCTCGTTCTCGCCCTCGTCCTCGCCCCTGACTGCAACTTCTTTCTAAAAGATTGCGCCGAGATCATCGTCTTGCAACATAGCTGCAACTCCCAGCGAAGCTCTTCCTTGCAGGCGACACCACAACACACACCAACACACACACACACATATACACACATACACATACACACGACCAGAGGCATTTAATACCAAAGCAATAACCGTTATGTAATATAATTTTAAAGCATTTTTTTTTATTCAACAATTTTTTTTTTTACAAATTTAACGAAAAAAAAGCGAAAAGCAACAAAAAAAAATCAACAACAACAATAAGAACTATATAATTAATATTGGAATAATTTAAATAATATGCAGTATACATTTTTTTTCTATATTTTTACGTAATTTAAATGTAAATTGAGATGCGAAGGAGCAGCAGCAGCAGCAGGATACGAGTCCTGTCTGCCGCCTGGTGACACATTTTCCAGTGTATTTATAGCAATTAAGCAACAAATAAAACTTTGTATAAATCAACAAACAACAAAAAAAATCACTACAAAATATATTAGAATTATAAAAATGACAAAAACAAAAAAAAAAAACAATTCGAAAAAAATTCATGAAACACAATTAATTTGAGAAAAAAGTGACTACACTTAGCATAAAGAGGAAAAGAATCCCCTTGAAAAACTTAAGAAAATTATATATACATATAAATGTATATATCTATATATAGGCTATATATATGAAATTTTTTTTGTGTGTATTAAGATCGCGTATTTGTTAAACATCGATGTACATTTTTTAGTAAATTTAGAAATTTAGGCACTACACGGCAACCACTTGTAAAAATCTTATTACGTATATATATATATCGATATATATATATATATATATGCTACTATAAATATTTATCGATGACTATTATAAAACAATTACATACATAATTATTATTATTCACATTTTTTTTCGTCTTGCATTAAGAGATTTATGATTTTGATACAGTTTCTTCATAGAAAATAATTCGATTATTTTTAAATGTAATTTAAACAATACTGAGAAAAATCCCCTCCAAAAAAAAAAAAAAACATCTTAAAACAAAAAAACGAAAATAATCAAATTTTTTACATACATAAATAAATATATAAATGTAAAACACACATTTTTTTTAAACAATACTTTAGCTTAAGAATTAATGAAAATTGAAAATTTAAAGAAAAAAAAAAAAAAAACAAAAACAAAAAGAAAAGTAAATGAAAAAGAAAGAAAAAAATATATGAAAATGGAAAACCGAATGAAAGACATATTGAAAAACATTTTGAAAATAGTATGCAAAATATCAAGGCAGATATCGAGAGAAAGAGAGAGAGAGAGGAAAATGAAAGAAGAGAGCAAAGCAATTACGAAACAATTGAAAAATGCAACAAAACAAACAAACAACTAGATTTAGAAGACTGAGGAACTAATGTATGTTTTTGCTTATTGTCTTTGTGATTCGTTTACCATTTTTTGATTTTTTTTTCTTTTTTTTTTCCTACAAAAAAAAAGACAGAAATAAGCGTTAAAAGAGAGATAGAGAGAGGAGGCAAATGTGAACGAAATGCATTTTTGTTTTTTGAATGTTTTTTGCTGTTGATTTTCGTTATTTAATAGGAGCGAGAAGGAAATTAATTGAAAGGGAAGAGAATAATTTGTTTAATATTTAATGATTGTTTTTAGTACAAATTTGTTTGGTGAGCAAAATTCAAATTCGCAAATCGAAATTGCATCGCAAAAACAACCACAAAAGGAAAAAAACACAAACATTTGTTGAAAACATTGTTTTTTTTTCGTTTTGTTTATTGGCAAAGGTTTTTGCATAATTTAAAAAATAGTTATAAATTTCAAAATTGAACAATTGATATTGCTTCTATTATAGCAGCAAAACGCGGCGAACACACCCCAGAAAACTCAGACCTCACCCCTAACCTCTAACCCCTAACTGCTGCCATAATACAAGCAATTTCTCACTTTTATAAATATATATAAATTTTGTATTTTTTTTTTTTCTTTTTTTTTTGTGAGAGAATTCATCTATGAAGTTTATCGTGCATAATTTATTAGAAACCAGTTGACAGAAAAAAAAGAGACAGATAGAGAGAGAGAAAGAGAGAGAGAAATCATTAGCTTAAAAGATTGAAGGAAACAGAGTACGAAAAATGTTTTGTTAAATATATTATTCATAAAACAAACAACAGACAAACAAAATGCATTGTGTTTCAGATGACAAGACAAACAATACATAACTATATAATTATGTATGTACATATATCTCTAAAACAACGTAAATATGTACTTCTAGTACATATATATACATATATAACAAACTGAAGAAAACTGAATAAAAAACGCAAATTATTAAAAATTATACATCATTTATGTTTTATTAATCATCACCAACGTTCATCAGAATGTTCATTTTCAACATTTCAAAAACAAATTATGATTTTTCTTATTATTTGAGGACAACAGCAATATTTCCGAAAAAAAAGGAAACGATGACGAATTCGTATTTCAGATGAAGCCTAAACATGTTGGAACATGTTGAAATACCTATCATTATAACTTAGCAAATTGAATGTAGTTATTGAACAATGAAAGAACAACAACTTTATACTAAATAAAGTCAAGCACAAAACAAACTCAAAATAAAAATGCATACTAAATAAATTGTTGTGAATTGACCGTAAACTAGATAAGAAAGTTACAACGGAGTGTGCAACAACAAAATATATAAAAATAAAACAACAGAAAAGTTTTCAAAAACTGCGAAAATATACAAAAAAAATAAAAATTGAACTAAATGAAACAAAATATTTTTCAAGTGTGTGTAATTTTTTGAACATAATAAATACAAAGAAAAGAAAAAACAATAAGAATAATTATAAATATAAAATAATGATAAATAATAATTAACAATAGTTGTCTGTGTTACAAAATACAAAAACAAATACAAAATGCATACAAATTGCAAAAACTGTAAAGGATCGATTTTTATTTGATTTAATTTACCATAAACTTTTTATAGCAACCCCACAACGTAGGCAACACTCGCTGTCAAGCGATCGCAACAACATTACAAAACTATGTAGCATACTTTGAAGCGCTAACGTTGCCGCCAGGTGTCGCTGCCATGCAAAAGACGACAGAATAAAAGACCCACATGACGTATGCGAGTGGGTGAAGGAGTGAGTGAACAAGAGCGTGTGCAATAAGGGGGCAGAGGCAGAGGCTGCCCAGTGGACGCCATTGGCCGTCGGCCATGTGACCAACAATTACGGTATCCCCAAAACGCACACACACCAACACAGAACTCGACCAGCAGTGACCAATCCAACCCAACTGTCCGTTCAATTGGCAGACAGAAAAACACAAACTTCAATTGCCATTTCGTTTCTTCTAACGACTCTATATCTCTCTGTGTGTGTGTATGTGTGAACACATGTGGGCAGCGCCAGCGCATGTGTGGGACAGCGAGAATCAATGCTGAAGCCAACGCCAACGGCAACGCCAGCAGCGGCTGCGTCCACAACGCAGTCGTAGTCGACGCCAACGCTCGCAGTGGCAGCGCCGCCAGCGTCACTGTCCAGAAACACACACACAATAGCCACCCCAAGTTGTCCACGTTGCGACAGTCGTGTGGCCGGTTCGAACTTGTTCGATGCAACATGTTCGTTAGCAACATCCTCTTCAAGTTCGGTCTGCGCACAACATGTTCCGCAGTAAAGCCATTTTCCTTCTTAAGAGTAAATGGCGAGACACAATAATATTAAATTACATGTTTTTAAGAAATCTTTATTAATTGTATCTATGGGAACTGTTAGGCAACAGTTGTACAACTGTTCAAAAAATTTGGAAGAAATTAATGACATATTTCTTAAGGATAAGGTCCAAAGAAATTTACCAATATCCCTGCAACTCAATAACGAGTAAAAAATTTTTTAAAAATTTCCTGAATTTTCCAAATCTATAAGATCTTTCTAATGTTCAACTGCCAAAACTTTCAGACAATTCCACACATATTAATCAAATTTAATTTAAGTATTTCTTTGATGTTATTCTGATGAGTATTTCCTGAGATACGATCACAAATGACTCGGATGTTGAGCGAAAACCACACTTTTCCATAAATCAGGTCTTTCAACTGCTATAATTTGGCCAAAACTGATCCGATTTGGCATTTGGAAATGGTTTTGATATCAGATTAATTCTGCATTCAAAATTTGTTAAAATTATTCGTTTTCTATTTTTCGACCTTTTTTTACCGATTTTTCGTAACCCTTGACAAAATCATGAAAAATCGAAAAACAAATGTATGCAATTTTTTACTTTTATCGATTCTAGGACTCATTTTTGATTTTTATTTGAGGTGTTTCTGATAAATATTTTCCGAGATATGTCCAAAAATGTGCCAAAAAGTGAGCTCAAGTGGCCTTTTCCTTGATTTCAGTATGCCTGTTACTTTGAATTGTCATATCTTAGCCAATTTTCAACCGATTTTAATGAAATTTAGCATTTTGGAAATAGATTTGATATCAGATGCATTCTGCATTCAAAATTTGTTAAAATTATTCGTTTTCAATTTTTCGTCTTTTTTTACCGATTTTTCATAACCCTTGACAAAATCATGAAAAATCGAAAAACAAATGTATGCAATTTTTTACTTTTATCGATTCTAGGACTCATTTTTGATTTTTATTTGAGGTGTTTCTGATAAATATTTTCCGAGATATGTCCAAAAATGTGCCAAAAAGTGACCTAAAGTGGCCCTTGATTTCAGAAGGCCTGTTACTTTGAACTGTCATATCTCAGCCAATTTTCAACCGATTTTAATGAAATTTAGCATTTTGGAAATAGATTTAATATCAGGTTAATACTGCATTCAAAATTTGTTAAAATTATTCGTTTTTCCACTTTTTTCACCGATATTTCATACTAACCCCTTGACAAAATCATCAAAAATCGAAAAAATTAAAAATATCTCAAATTTTTAACTATTTTCGATTCTAGGACTCATAATTAGCATTCTGATTTTAATTTGAGGTGGATCAGATAAGCTTTCCTTGATTTCAGTATACCTTCAACTTTAAACTGTCATATCTCAGTCAATTTTCAAGCGATTTCAATGAGATTTGGCATTTGGCAAATTGCTTTGATATCTGATTAATTCTGCATTCGAAATTTGCTAAAATTATTCGTTTTTAATTTTTGGTGTTCTTTTGACCCATTTTGCATAGTGACCCCTTGAAAAGTCATGAAAAATCTAAAAATGTTGCAATCCCAATATTTCGACTATTTTTTATATTGCTTCTTGTTTGAAGTAATTCTAATGAGTATTTTATGATATAGAATAAAAAGTAAGTCTTCAAAATAGTCGAAATCCATAATTTTTGTAAATTCTCAATGGACTTTTATCAAATTTTGATAATTTTCTAAAGAATATCTATGGAGAGCAACATAAGTCACAGAATTTAAATAATATTAGAAGAGATGCCTACATAGTTGCATAAGTTATATAGATTTATTTTGTTTAGTTTTTATGACTAGCTGCAATTATCAGCCAATAGAAATCCTTATCCTGTGGCTATGGGGATTCGAGATTGGGGAGTTGCGAGCATTGGGTTCGTGCCGCGCAAGTAATTCAAGTGTGTTCGCCCGATACTCAACAACACAACGGGTAACCTACACCTAAAATATCGTGTGTGTATGTGAGTGTGTGTGTTTGTGAGTGTGCGTGTGTGGCCATAAGGGTGAAACTTTTACTGCTTTTGCTTACCGAGATTCTTTTCTGATGATAAATTAATTTATTATGTTCGAATTGAAGCATTCGCAGCCAGAAACAGAAACAGGGAATCCAAACCGGAGTCAGAGACGTAGTCCCAAACCGAGACCCGGATACGGGACCAAGCCAATGTTGTTAATGGGACTCTATGTAACAGCGACTGTTAGCTAGACAGAGATACGCATAGAGAGAGTGAGAGAGCGAGAGGTAAATAAATAGATATATATATATACGTGGCAAAGTTCGGACTCGGATGCAAATTCAGGCATCGATTCAAAAACATATACATACATGCACACACTGGCAAAGTTAATGTACGTGTACATGTGTGTGTGTGTGTGTGGGTTTCAACCCTAAAGCAAGTGTGTGTAAGGAATTACAACAACAGTGGCAGCAGCTACTACAACTACAAGAATAATGAACAACACCATCTGACCACTTGAATAATTTGAGAGTGTCGCATGGAAGGAGTTGCCGGAAGTCGCTGCAGAGATGCGACGTTGATTGGCAATGGAGGAGAGGGTGAGGGTGATAGAGGGGAGTGTGTTATATTGGGTGATGTTTTAATTGAAAGAGCATTGAGCAAACATGGCGGCATAAAAGGGACTATTGTGACAAGGACAAGGACAAGGATAAAAAACGAACACCCACCACGCCGATAGAGGACAAAAAGGACTCGACACCCCTTGCCATTCTCCAGTCCAGTTTCGTCCAGTCAAGTCCAGGATGAGGCACGTTCGGATTAAGCAAACATGGCCGCTTTTCTCAACGCACATGCGTTGATTACACACACTACGCACAACAAAGTCAAAGGGTGTGTGTTCACAGCCTGAAGTTGTTCTGCCTTAATTTCAAAACAGCAAAAACCGCCAAAAATAAAATCGCCAAAAGTTAACTTTGGTATGTCCTTTGCCAGTGCGAGAGAATCTGAAAACTGCGATTGGGGCTACAGGATGGCGGTGGGCAAACCCGGAAAGCGAAGCAAAGCAAGTCAAAGAACAAATGTCTACGACAACAAGCACAACAACAAATGGTGGCACCATCGCCCAACCACCCAGAAAAAATGTTCGAAAGCAAAACAGGACATGCTTCACACACAGTTATCCTCTAAAAAAACGGCATTACTCAATAAAATAGCAACATTTATATAGCTAAATAAAATAACAAGAATTTTGGAATTCAAATTTTAAAATTCAATTGATTTTTTTACTTATTTAATTTTATACAATTTTCAATTAAAAAATAGTTTCTTAAACTATGTGGCAACTAAATAATTTACAAATGGAAAAGAAGGAGACACATTGATCAGAGTCTGATGTACTTACATAATAAACATTATAAATATAAAGAAAAAATACAATAAAAAATATTAACACATTTAAAAAAATTGTAAAATTTTCAAATTATGGTAATAAAATCCAGGTTAATTAATAAATTTATAAGCTGTTATTTCTCAAAAAAATATTAAATAAAATAAAAATTAAGGAAGCTCTTTTCGAACGGAAGCTCAATTTTAAAGCCTGTGGATTCGTCGTAAAAGTATGCAACAGTATTTTATATAATTTTCTTTTTCTTTTTTATATTAATATAATTTTTATTTAGTTACATTATTTAATTTTCTAATCATGTGATATTAAGCTGTACAGTTACTTCACTTATTTAATTTATTTATTTAAATTTTTTTAAAAATTAATTTAATTTATTAATAAATTTATTTAACTTTTATCCACCTATTTAAATAATATTTATTAACAAATATTTTGCTATATTTTAGGTCTTTTTCACTTGATAAATTTTTTAAAAGAAACAAAAACCCTTTGAAAACTTTGAAAGACTTATTGATCACAATAAATATTTGTTTTAATTATGCATATTTTTTTAATTTCATCATTTATTTAATTAACAAGTATATATCTGAGATGCGGCTGCAGTGGCACAGAGACAGGGTATAAAAGTCAAAAAGAAGGCTATGTGCCCCACTGCCACCGCAAGGCGACCCGCGGAGTCTGCCCCAATCCCTAACTGACTCCACTTGCCTCCACTGGCAAGCCCAACTCGGTGTACATATATGTGAGTGTAAGTGTGTGTGTGTGTGTGTGTGTGTGTGTGTGTGTGTAGAATGGTGGATATCGTGCTCTAGAGACCAAATGGAAACTTAAGCCTTTCTTTTGTGCCGGGCTAAGGACTCTCATACTGTCCATGAACCTTTGTGGCGCTTTGGCTTTGCCTTTCGCTCCGCAAGAGGGAGACAGAGAGAGAGAGAGAGAGGACGCCGTTAGAGCGAGATAGAGTGAACGAATGCATCCTTTTTGGCGCGTACAAAATTCGAGTTGTTCTGCGTGTGTGTGTGTGTCTGCGTGTGTAAGAGAGTGTGTGTGTGCGGTTGAAAATAGCGTGTGGAGTGCACTGTCCTTACATTGTCTTCAACTCGCACTGGTCGCTCCAAAGAGCTAAAAGACTCAGAGAGAGAGAGAGAGAGAGAGAGAGAGAGAGAGAGAGAGAGAGAGAGAGAGAGAGAGAGAGAGCAAGAAAGAGAGAGAGAAAGAAAGAGAGAGAGCATATAGAGACAGAGGTCTGATGCGTGGTTAGCCTAGCTGCTGGTTTGAGTTTGGAGTAGCTCTTGGAGCAGGACACAGAGCGCGACTCGCTGGCTCGTTAATAAGAGCCCCACAGCTCCATTTGAACCTCCCCACCCCCTTCCTTCCCCTTTTGGCCCCTCCCACCGCGGGGCACAGCATCGCAGGCAGCCTCCCAGCGGTTGCCACCACAGCAGCACGTCCCTGACAAACGCCCCCATCTAACCCCCCCACAGCCCAAAATGCGGCATATCCTTATTCACATACTACGTACACCATATACATACATCGACACCGACTCCATTCCAGTTTCAGTTTCAGTTCCAGTCCCAGTTCCACTTCCACTTCCAACTCCAGCTCCAATTCTGTTTTCATTCTGGCTAAATGCGCTCCGCTGTCCAAAGCACATGCGATATATGGTATATATATGTGTGTAGGGATATATGTTTGTATATAAGTTCGTATGAAATAAAATAAACTAGTGAGTAAAAGAAATAACACCACTATAATGGGGAATGCTAGTCCATGGAATACCCTGTGTACAGCTCCCCTAAATAACAGTCCATACCTGAGTGCACAGAAAGAAATTCATATCCGTCATCGTGTTAGCGCATCTCTTTTGAACATTGAAATTCACAAGATGAAGGTATAGCATTATATATATATATATGTTAATTTTGAATAATATGTCTATGTTGATATCGGATTATGGACAATTAGAAAACTAAAAGAATAATTTTTATCATCCTTTGTCAGAAAGTTAGGTGCATCGATTGCGGAAGGAGTTATTAGGATATACAAGGATGCAATCGAGTTTTAAAGAGAAAACCTCATATTTCTCGAGTCCTGAGGATGAAAGCATGAAAATCAGAAATTTTATATATATTGGTAATATACCAAGTAAGAGCTCCTCTTATCCTGGTAATTCTCAACATATTTTATTAATATTATTAATAATTTTTTATAATATTTTTAAATTTGAATATCGTGGACATTGCCACGCCTTCGATTTGACTAACATATTTAGCTGGCAGATCATAGTCCTCAATCTCGTTGGCAGGGTATAGAAAAAGGAAAAATAATGAATAAAAGAATCATTAAGCCGGCAAGCGAATGTGTGTGTGTGTGTGTGTGTGAGAGAGTGTGTGGCGATGGCTGAATGCTTGGCTGCCTGACTGCTAGGATACACACAGAAGGATACATGGATACAGCGAGTGAGCACAGGCTACTGCGGCTCTTGCGGATGAATGCATTGCCAGAGTGGCATGTGGGCAACGATGGCTGCGGCATTGGTGGGGAAAGGGGTGGGGATGAAAGACGGTAGATGAAAGGGGGTAGGGGGGTGGCAAGGCAAGCACAACTGATGCTCGGTCCGAGGCTGGCTGCAGCACGGCTCGTTGCATGCAGCATGGCAGACATTCAATGACTTCTCTCCAACTTTACAATTGCTTGTATATGTATGTGCCCACATCTGTATGTGTGTATGTATGTATGTGTGGCATCTACTTGCCACATTTTGTTGCTGCCACTAGGTTTTTTCAACGTTTGCCAACACACACAGTCTCGGCTTTTAGCCTGCATCCTTGGCCAGCATCTATGCCATTTTGGTCCAGCCTCATTTATTTGGATAATGCATTCGTCCAAAAATGTGGCACGAACATGGGTCACGGTTGCACAGTCCCAAGTTGCAGCTAGTAATATCCATAGATATTCAAGTTTATTTATTTTGCATTTATTATTAAATTATATTAAAAACGTTTTAATTAAATAATACTATTAATAAAATTAATACTAATAATTAATAAATATATAAGTTATTGTGTCTCAAAAAGTAAAGAATAATTTAAAAACTAAAATTAAAAATAATAAATAACTAAAATAAATTAAAATTATTTACAAAAATATTTTATTAGAGTTTTTTTTTTTTTTGTTTTGGAAAGAGTAGAATCTGCTTAACTTAATAAATAACTTAATATCATATAGATGGAGAGTAAAAACATAATTTAAAAAAATACACGGAAGACACAGTCAAAAAACATAAAATAAAATTTAAAAAAGATCATCCAAATAAATATAATTAAAATGATAATTAATAATATTAGTATTATTATTAATAATATTCAGCTTTATTCTATTATAATACCATCAAAAATTCGCATCGATTTTTTTACATTTTTAGATTATTTTTTATTTAACATACTCAATATTTAAGGCATATACTTTACCTATACTTTCGACTAGGTTGTGCTCTTTAAGCTAAAAAAAAAAAAATTAAAAAAAAAAAGATAAAGTAAATATAATAATAATAAAGTTAACTTGCAGGCAGCAGCAACGTGAGCTAATTTAATTAAATTTGAAATCGCAGTACCGCCCATTTAATTTCACTTTGCCAAAAATTTATGCGGGGCGTGCTCATGGCTCGGACAGCTCCAGACCCAGACCCTGGACCAGGACTAGGACCAGTGTCAGGAGCAGCAAGGATTCCAATTCAAGTACAAGTTGCCGGCAAATGAAACCCAATTTAGGCAATTGTCAATTGTTCAAGGGGCAGTTGCAAGTTCGCACATGTTGTCATTTTGATGGCAACGCCAAAAGAGTTAAACGTGTGTATGTGTGCGTGTGTGTGTGTGTGGCATTGTTGCACGTTGCAGTTGGCAACTATTCGCCAAATAGGACGAACCTTGTCGAATGGCAGTCGTGCTAATTAAATTCCCAGAGCCAAGAAATGCCGAGAGAAACAAAGTTAATTTCCAACCGAAAGAAACAAACAACATTTAATTGTCATGCTAATGGCGCCAGGACTAAAGGTCAACAGTTTAACAAGGGGTTAAGTCACAACACCAAAAGCAAAAAAGCAAAAGCGACAAAAAAAATGGGAAAAAAATCCCCACAAAATGATGCTAAAAACAAAACTTGTTTTCTGCCGCTCAATCTGTGTTGATGCTGAGCATCCCAGAGAGATCAGCGGATCAGCAAAGGTTAATGAGCTCATTTAAGGATGCTTAAGGATGCTGACCAATGGGCTGACCGTTAAACGGGGTGTGCCACGATCTAGCCATCCCTTTCGCACCATATTCCTGCCCTTGTCGAACCGATGCTGATGCTGTGCAACTTTTTGCTGTGAAAATTGCCCTTTTATGCCCCGAAAACAAAAAACAGAGACACATACTGAGTAAGTGATGAAGTGATGCAGACATACAACCCTTGGCTACATACGGCCGGCCTGTCGGGTTGAGGTCGAGCATCGTCAACCGGTTCCACATCCGCTTCCCATGTGGAAGCTGTGCTGCGGTTCGCTCCATTTTAATGTCGCACACTATTTATTAGCCTTAGGATTAATAAATCTATTTGGTCACCGGCCTAATGAAATCACCAACGCCCCCTGCCTGCCTGCCCTCCCGTCTGTCTGCCCTCGCTCAAGATGCTCGCAATCAGCCCCAGGCACAGCCACAGACACTGCTCGGAATCGTCCTTAGACTTCCACAGACGAAGTGTTCCCCTTTTTTCAGACAGAACTGCGCCTAAACTATGCCGCAGGGGCAACCATATGTATGTGTGTGTGTGTGTGTGTGTGAGTGTGTTTGTTTGTTGCTGTGGCTGAAGCAGCGCCAGAAGATATGTATCTTCACACTCACTCACACACACACACACACACACACACATAGATATAGTGGCCAGCAAATGAGCTGAGGCCGCCAAAATGGGGAGTAAGTTGCAGCTGAGGGTAGCTGCTGGGCATAAAGAGAGTGAGAGGGAGAGAATGGGGAAGAGGGTCTGTGTTCAGAAGTTGCCAATTTGCCTTTTTGAATTTACGCATAGCTAAAAGTATCCTTTTGGAAACCACAAATATTTACCCAGCTCAAGGCTCAGGTCTGCGGTCGCCTCCAAGTCCTGGAGCAACCCCCACAACCAACAGCTGCCCCATGCAGACCAAACACACTTACATACATATATCAGTCTCATTCGCACTATTTCTATCTCTCACTCTCACTCTCTCTGGTTCTTTGGCTCTGGTTTCTATTCCTGAAGCCACTTGCAACGATTGCCTGTCGGCTGTCTGCCACTGGAGTCCCTCCTTCCTTTCTCCAGTACGGTCTTCCCACAGCTTCAAGTCATCTGTCGACTGGCAATTTTCAAAATCTGTCGGACCATCATATTCAATCCCAACCCCATCCGAGGCCATCGCCATCACCATCGCCATACGCCTCTATCCCCATCAGTCTAACTGAGACCCGTCCAGAAACCCGAAAAGCCCTCGACCAGAACTTATTTTTCCATCTGACACTAGCCGCGACTTCGACCAATACTCATATTTACACCACACACATACACACACGAGCATATGTGGGTCTTGTCAATGTGTGTGTGTGTGGGTGTGTGTGTGCTGTGCCTGGATAGGACTTTCCAAATGAGATTAAAAACGGTAAATTCCTGCAAGGGTTACATCCTTCGGCTAAGAGTAATGAATGCGGTTTCTGCCCAAAGTCAAATTTTAGAAAGTGTTTTATTTGACTAGGTTAGCAGCAGATCCCGCTCTCCCCACAACAAACAACAGCAACAGCAACTATGTACAACAACTACAATATCTGCCCCATGCGCCGCCCTCCCCCTACCAGACTATCCCACTTCATCATAGGCACAGTTGGAGAACTCCTTTCAATCTCATAGTTGAAACTGGAGAAAGGAAAAAAAGGGACATAGACAAAGCTTCTTGATTGAAAACTATGCACGAACTCCGCAACAAGACTTTCCAAATTCTGTGTTGTAAAATGCAAAATCAATTATATATAATAATTGATAATATATTGATCAAAAATATATTGCTCGATCTGCTTAAAGAATCGTATGGACAATAAGTGCATAAATTTAACTGTTTTCAGATCGAAATTTACATATTTACATTTCACTTTGAGTTTTCTGCATGCTTATTTATTTTCAGTGTTGCAAAGCGTTGAACAAGTATGTAAAAGTTCAGTTCACAAACAAATAAATAAAAGTAATCCAAAATAAAAATATAATATATGTAATTAAATATTTTGGAAATGAAACATGGTGCAAAAAGCCATGTTTCTATTAAATCAGTGTTGGCAAGTTGCCCAAAAAGAGCAGTTAGGCATTACTAGTGCCCTATTCTAAACTAATGGGTTCTCAGTCAGTTTCTATTGGAATAAGTGTTCATAAGTGATTTGAACAGATATACAGTAGGCATTACTATTGCCGAATTCAACACTTATTGTATTAATATGTAGTCGATTCGGCAGAAGCGTCTGTCGAGTTTCAGTGTTGTAAAGTGCCATAAAATTCTTGAAAAATGTTTAAGATAAGCTTCTAACTGCCTCATTCTGTCATAATCAGCAGATTTGCAAATCAACAACGACATCGAGAAGAGGGAATGCTAGATAGAGCCTCGACCGGGCCTGAGATCGATTGTGGCCTTTGAGAGTGCCGAAGAAGTGCCTGTGGCGGGTCCTTTTGGCCAAATTGGCTGTTCAAATGTTTATTGCCTACTTTGCGGATGGCGGCGAGTCGCGTATGCCACAAAATTCGAAAACATTGAAACATTTTGTAGGCATTTATGCAACTCATTTGATTTACGATTCGCTTTAATGGGTTGCCCGGCTTACTACTCCTTGTATGTGTGTGAATGTATGTGTGTGGCAGCAGCACCGAGCACGTACATGCCACAAGCTGCTTTTGCCAAGCTGCCACACACATATACAAACACGGATAGCCCGTTTGAAGGCACAGCTAGAGAGCCTCATATCGGGTCTCCAGCAAGGTCGCGAGTGCTAACCTTTAATCTCTCTCGGTGCGTGCCTGTCCAAACTGGGTAGAGAGTGCCTCCCTTGTAACACTCCCAAATATCCAAATATCCTTATGCCGTCAGTTGCCAGCTGGGATGAGCGTCCTACATCCCGTTTCTCGACATCGAACACAATTCAAAACTTTGGCTGAACCTTCGTTCATGGTTGTTGCAATGGCCGCTCTCTCCTGTCTTCCACTCTAATATTCCCCGATATACAAGTTTATCGCGTAGTCAGAAAGGGTTGAAAAGCGTCTCATCAACATTTTGTAGTTGTCGATTAGACTCGACTTGCGTTCACTTAGGATGTCCTTCCGCTTATCCTGCACTGACTTGACCAGTTTTGCCAAGCCAACCCGCATTTGATGATGCTCAACAAATTACCAAAGGCCAACGCCGTTACTGACCATTCGACCAACGGCGAGTGTCCTGTGTCCTCTGTACTTTGTACTTTGTACTGTATGCCGTCCTCAGCCTCGGCCCATTGTGTGTAAATATTTTGAGGCACGCGTGTGTTCCTTGCTCTCATTATAAAGTTTATAGCACAATCAACCCTCAAAGACTATATACACACTACACTGCAGACAACTACCCAATGTCAGATAATGCAAATTTGCAATTAGAAATTATCACCGACTAGAGAAATTTGCTTTCTATAATATTTTAATTTATTATATTTTTTATTTTCTTTGTATAGCTTGAAATCTCTCTAGAGAAATGGCTGCTTATAACAATCATAGGTATACATAGTTCTAAGACAATTATAGGTGAAGTAGGTGAATTCAATTCAGTTTAAAATTACATTAAATATTTTATATGTAAGAAATATTTTGAAAGTGATTTAGAGTATATATGCTCTAATTATATATTTTATTTCCTTTGGTACGATAATTGCAAAAAATAAGTGAGAGACCAATAGATATTTAGATAAGAATATGAAAGACAAGCATACCTGAGAGTATCTAAATTGCTGGAGTGTTATTATTGCCAATATTTTAAATTGAATAAAAAATTAACTTTTCAAAATTAAATTTCAATTAAAAAAATGTAGAGTTATTTATTTTAAGTTTTGTTAATAATGATAATAATAATAATAATAATATTATTATTATTATTATTATTATTATTATTATTATTATTATTATTATTATTATTATTATTATTATTATTATTATTATTATTATTATTATTATTATTATTATTATTATTATTATTATTATTATTATTATTATTATTATTATTATTATTATTATTATTATTATTATTATTATTATTATTATTATTATTATTATTATTATTATTATTATTATTATTATTATTATTATTATTATTATTATTATTATTATTATTATTATTATTATTATTATTATTATTATTATTATTATTATTATTATTATTATTATTATTATTATTATTATTATTATTATTATTATTATTATTATTATTATTATTATTATTATTATTATTATTATTATTATTATTATTATTATTATTATTATTATTATTATTATTATTATTATTATTATTATTATTATTATTATTATTATTATTATTATTATTATTATTATTATTATAAATTCTACAGACATACTTAAGTTCATTTTAAAGCCCTTATTTGAATGTTATTTGTAGATATTTTATAAAATTCTTTAAGCCAAAGCCAGAGTTGACTTTCGGCTAATGCTGGGAATGCTGTCCAGCAAATTTGGCCACCACACATAGATACTTTCATTTCCACACATATACACACAAACCCACAGACACACACACAGAAGCAAATGAAAATGCAGACAGAGAGATAGGCGGACATTGGGACAGCTAGACAGACGCATAAAATACCGAGCTGGTTTGTTGTCGAGAAATACAGTTACACCGGCAACGGTAAAGGCAACAGTAAAGGGAACGGGAATCGCAATGGATGCTCAATGTAATGGCGGCGGGTGGATTTACGGCTGGATGGTCCGTTAGCAGTCGGCAACAGAGACTCGGACCGAGGTTGAGGTTAAGGCTGAGGCAACGGACGGGCACATGCTTGATGCTGGTCGTTAGAGTAGCACAGAAGTAGAGAGAGACAGAGAGAGACATATAGAGAAATAGAGAGAGAGAGAGAGAAAGAGAGTGATAAAGAGGGAGTGAGTGAAGAGAGGACATTCGACTGTTGGCTGTCCGTTGTCCGATGTGGGATAGCCGGTGGTGTTTACTTGCCGGCAGCAATAACCCTTTTCGCTTTACACACACACATGCATAGTGTGATTCACACAGACACAGGCACAGAGTTCGCCCACTCTCGGCTGTATGGACGCAGTGCGCCTGCCTGTCCGCCATAGCCACCGCCACCGCCACCGACATTGCCGTTACCGTTGCCTTTGAGTTTTGCCATCAGACGGCAACCCGGCAGCAATCCACCTAGGAACCCATCTCATTAAATGATTCTGACCATTTGAAAGCGAATTTAACCTTTTGTTTTCGCTACACGTTTACCCAGCCAAGGTGCAAGCGAGATGGCAAGCAGCCCACTAAGCACACCCCCGGCTATGGGCAAGAGCGAGAAAGGGAATCCGTTTCAGAACCGTGTATGGACCTCAACTGGGACTTGAGTCCCATTGCGGCTCAGCCATGTGTATCTGCAGTCGGCACTAAACTAATATGTATGTGTATGTGGGTGTGGATGTAAAAAAAGGAAGAACAACAATTCAATGCAACACACATGAACACACATACACAGTCACACACACACACACACACACACATACACATATAGGCAGACTCCACCTATGGCAAAAGTAGAAGAAGAATAACGCAGCGCATTGGGGACCTTCGCTCGTTGGCGACTTGGCTTCGGTTTTTTGGGCTTCTAATTGTTGTTATTGTTGTGCTACCGAAGCCGCCCACTTACCACACACACACACATACTCACACACAGTTACATATGTACATGTGTGGCAGCTTGAATCTCTATTGGGTGTAAATTAATTTGAGAACATTCGAAAGATATTTAAATAAGCATTTGTATACAGCCCCAAAAAGTAAATGTGCATAGATGTGAGTGTGTGTGTGTGTGTGTGAGTAGCTTAGAAAAGTATTTCAAACAAATCAAAAACAGATATTCGACATTCATTGTTTTAGGTCTAGACTCGACTCAAGTTGACACAACCCCCATCCATACCATCCGCAAATCTGCACATCCGCATCCACATACCCACTCCCATTCGACTCCTCTGCTAAGCTTCTTTTATTCAAATTACTTAACACAACCCTGACATCAACTCACACACATTCACACACACACTCACACACTTGCATTCCTGATTCGTCAGACAAATAATTTGCTTATGATAAACATTCCACAGCAATTTGCGAATTACTCAAACATCAAGTCGAACAAGTGTTAATGCCTTCAACAATTCCCCAAACAATCAGATTATGAAATTAACTCCCCTTTCCAGCGATTCGAAGATACTTGAATCACATCAATAATTTTTCAGACATTTCATGGTTTCGAACTTTTACTGTTTACCACAATTTTTGAAATATCGCCTTCTTTATAACTTTGAATTTCCATAACTTGCCAAAAATACAACCAAATTTAATAAAATTAGGAATTCCAAAATTTTATTTGATGCCAAGATAACACTCCAACAAAATTTGTTTAAATTTCACCATTTTCAGTTTTTCAACTTTTGACATATTTTGCATACTAACCCCATGATAAACTCAAAAAAAATATTTTGGGTATTATCGATTCTAGTATTTTGCTTTTTATTTGAGGTGTTTCTGATAAATATTTTCCGAGATATGTCCAAAAATGTGCCAAAAAATTACCTGAAGTGGCCTTTTCCTTGATTTCAGTATGCCTGTAACGTTGAACTGTCATATCTCGGCCAATTTTCAACCGATTTTAATGAAATTTAGAATTTTGGAACTAGTTTTGATATCAGATTAATTCTGCATTCAAAATTTGTTAAAATTATTCGATTTTAATTTTTCGACTGTTTTGACCGATTTTGCATACTAACTCCTTGATAAAATCAAGAATAGTCTTAAAATTTTGTAATCCCAATTTTTTGACTATTATCGATTCTTGGGCTCATAACTTGTATTTTGCTTTTTATTTGAGGTGTTTCTGATAAATATTTTCCGAGTTATGTCCAAAAATGTGTCAAACTGTGACCTAATGTGGCCTTTTCCTTTGAACTGTCATATCTCAGCCAATTTTCAACCGATTTTAATTAAATTTTGCATTTTGGAAATAGTTATGATATCAAATTTATTCTGCATTCGAAATTTGTTAAAATTATTCGTTTTTAATTTTTCTACTTTTTTTGAACGATTTTGACAAAATCCTTGACCGATTCATGAAAAATCGAAAAAAAAAATTATCCCAATCTTTTGACTATTATCGATTCTAGGACTCATAACTAGCATTTTGTTTTTTATTTGAGGTGATATAAATGAGATATGATAAAAAAATGTGTAAAAAATGACCAAAAATCGCTATTTTCCCAAAATATGGCTTTACGAATTTTTTAGCTGCCATAACTTGGCCAAAACTTAACATATTATAATTAAATTTGGATTTTTGAAGATGGTTTTGATATCAGATTAAATCTGCATCAAAAGTTTTGTTAAATTCGTTGTTTTAAATTTTTCAGATTTTTAGAAAAATTTTACATACTAACCCCTTGATAAGATCGTCAAAAATTTTTTTTTATTTGAGGTGATTCTGCTGAGTTTTTCCAGATATAAGGCCGAAATTGCCTCAGAAAGTGCTAAAATTTGTATTGATAAGTTATGATAAATATGTGTTAGAATTTAGCGAACATATAATTATTTTCTTTTAATTTTAAACTATTATAATTTTCGTATCCAAATGTATGTATATTGTAAGCATACGTTGTGAATGTTATCAACCCCCTTTAGTTGTATTACGAGTAGTTTATTGAAATTTGAGCACATGTTTTGTATATTTTGTCATACTATTTCTATCTCTATTCTGTTATACAGATATAGGCATCTCTTTCCTTACTATAACAGTGAGTCTGATAATAGTTATTGCATTGAATATTTAGGGGTTGCAGAACTGCCAGCGATCGGTAGCAACCCCTAAGTCAGCATCACAAGCAGCGGATTGGGTGAATGGAAATTCTAATCAGATCGGGGAGGTGCCCATTGTTTGACCTTTGTGAGTGGCAGCAGTACCAATATCCTAGACACGACTGTATACACATTAGAATAGAGCCTACAGAAGTTGCCTTATGGCCTATCATCAGTATTTGAGATTCCTTTGCCTGACTAGCTGCTGCCAGAAGATTCATAGCCGATCGTGAGTATATATATTTGTAGTTTCGGAATTTATAATAACATTAAGAAGTAAAATAATCAATTCTAGAAGGCAGTTGTAAATTAAGAAAATTTGGAATATTTTAAGTATCAATATTTTTCGACTCAAGTTATCTACGTTTTAGTTGCAGTCGTCAAGTATGGTCGACATTGTATAGGTTTGATTGAAAATGATTTAACTGAAGTACCAACTCAACTACTTTCTTTTACAAAAAACATGAATCAAGCAAAGGTTTAATCGATTTGATCTTCTGTCTCTGTGGTCATCTAATCGAGGTGGATGCAAAGGTGAAGATGTTGAGCAAAGGATCAAGGTTGGACAATCTTTCAACCATTCCATTGCTCAGCAATTATCCAGCCTGAGACTTGTGTCTCTAATCAACCCCAAGCAGAGGTTCTCTTTGGGTTAAGTATGGAAAACTTGTTTGGATCTAAGAAGGACCTTTCTTAACCAAATGCCCGGTCAAATGTCCAGCAAACTCGACAAAAAGTGCGGTCGGGGCAAATGGCAGCACCCCAATTAGAGATGCATGTTGTTTCTTCATTCAAAGCATAATTTTCATAAATTTTCAAAGTCCCTTCGAAGGAAAACTGCATGAAAAATGATTGATTTACTTTTTGGCTTTCACTTTCTTTTGACAACTTCAACGACAACAACAACAACAACAACAGCAACTGACTATGTTACAGGACCAACAGCCGACGGAAGGGTGCAAGGACGAACTGACTTTGAGGCAAGTACGCTGAAAATGCATAAAAAATTAATCATGTTTTGTCCGTCGCATAAAGCGACCTTGCCACATCCGCACACACAGTGGCGTAGAGTGGGAGAGGAACTCAGAGGAGGAGCGGAAAAGAGGTATATCCCTGTTTTCGGCATCGATATCGATATCGGTGTCGTTCGTCCGTATCGAATTACAAAAGCTCCGGACACCTCCCAGTTGTTGTTATTGGTTTTTTATAAGCCATAAAAATTGCAAATTCAGACCGTTGTCCATTTGCCAGATGGGCCAACTTTGCAAAATATATCTATAAATATATATATGGAACTCTTATAGTCTATTCCAGAGGGAATCTTTTCAAAAAAAAAAAGAAAAAAATACTATCTCGCTTTCTTGGCATCCTCGGACTCGTTCGCATAAAGTAATTGACAGATTGCAATTAGAAATGAATGCAAAGGTCCAGTCACAACTCAACCCCAGAAGAGCCGAAAAGTATCGAATTACCGATGGAAAGTGTACGTGAAAATGAAAATGAAAGTGAAAGTGTTTTTCGTACCTTAGCCATGACCCAGGGAAAGTCGTAGTAGTGTTTGCAGTGTTTATCTAAGCGAGCGTGGAACTGTTAAAGGATTAGCAAGGCTTAGCCCTATAATAGGACAATTCAACTCAACTCAACTCAATTGCAACCGAGACTATGAAAAATTGATATATCTGTAAGTAAGTATCAGCTGTATGTACTTTTGGGATTAGAAAAACTCAACCAGAAATGGAAAACCTAAGAAGTTTGCATAGGGACTATCAAGTAGAGTATTCATCGGGCACATCAACTGCAACTCTTTCGCTTCATGTCAGAGAAATGAATACTACCTTCTCACACTTGGCAAAGGACAACAGGAGACTTGGACCGACCGTCAACCGATGTCAAAAATCAGAAAAGAAAAGAGAAGGACGAAACAACAACAAGAAATTGCTAAGAATTGAAGAAAGTAAGAAAGAAAGAAAATATTCGTGCTCGGTTTTTTTTTTTTGTGTTTGTATGTGTGTGTGTGTGTGTGTGGCCATAAAGTACACGGTCGAAAGCCCGAGAGAGAGAGAGAGTGATAGAGAGGAGGGGAAGGAGGACGGGGTTGGCAAGTGAAAGACACGGGTACACACATGCATGCAAATAGCCCTTTTATGCAAGGACGAAGGACATTTGACGCCTGGCAAAGCATCCCACGTCCGCAAAGTGACCGACGAAATCGTAAAACGTAAGACGAAAACGAGCTGGAAAATAAAAACACATTAGACACAAGCAAATATCCTTTTCCAGCATGTCCTTCGCCTTTTCCTATCTTTCTATACATGTGCATGACCACATATACATATACATATACATATGTCTGTGTGTGTATGTGTGTTGGGCACACACAAATTTATCTCCATTTGACCCTCTTCAAAGTGCTTTTTATAGTCATTTAGTGTTTTGGCCCTCCCGTCAAGTACTTTTATTATACACGTATAAATCCAATTCGGCATTCGGCGGAGCCGCAAAATACACACACATTCACACACACCCGCACACACACTTTGTCTCGTATACATGAATACATACAGATACATATGCATATGTATGTAAGGTAAACGAAACGAGAGCGTCCAACTAATGAAACGGAACCGGGCAACCGTTGAGGCTTCTGGACTCTGCCAGCCAACAAAGGACCACAAAATATACAAACAAACACATACACACATAAATATATACATATACACATACATATATAAATATATTGGCCTGCACATATAAATACATGTGTATATACATATGTAAATGTGTATGTGGGCAGAGTAAACTTTTTGGCCCAATGCTCGTTGTCACAACTACACTCAGATACTCACACACACACACACACACACACACATATGCATAAGCAGATGGCGAGGTCCTTTTCCGGTGCTGGACGCCTGCTCGACTGCGTTGTGTCCTTTTTAAAATTTTAAGACATGTAAATATAAAAGGTCCTGCGCTGTCCTTTAGTACTGCCCCACTGCCCATCTCCCTTTACTGTTGTCCTCACAGTTTGTCGTTTTGTTGCCAGCCCAAGCCCATTCACATTTCGAACTCCATCGCCATCTCCATCTCTATCTCCACACCCACTGCCCATTTCCCTTTTGAATTCCCATTCCCTCCCCCCCCCCCTACCCACACAATCCCTTCCAGCATCACGGTCTAAGCAAAAAGTCCGAGCTGCCCGGGACCCAGTGCGTTTTGGGATCTCGATGTTTGTATCATTCCATTCGATCTATGTATGTTCCACAGTGTTTGCCTGTTTATGGCGCTGTCTGTCTCAACTTTGAACAAAGAGAGCGAAACAGAGACAGAGAGAGAGAAAGAGAAAGAGAGATAGAGATAGAGATAGAGAAGGTTGAGGGCGAGTAGTGTGCGTGTCCTGACCGGTCCATTCAGCCATATGCCGTTCGCCTGGCACGACTCCACTGCCAAAATGGGTACCCCAATCGCAACCCCAACCACAACCCCAACCTCAATCGCAACCCCAACCCTTAACTCGACCCACGCCGCCACCACAAACAAACAACCACCCAGCAGAAAAACGAGAAATATCTGCAAATGTTGTTTTCCTTTGGGTTGTTATTATTTTAAATTTTTTGCATATGCTTGTTTCCCTGTGTCGTCCCTTTCCCACTCATACCTCCGTGTCCTTCTCTCCGACTGTATGTCCTTGTACGACTGGCGCTCCTTTGTCCTTTGCTTATCATTGTTGGTGCCATCTTCTGTCTGCATTTCAATTTCTTGCCCACTTTTTCTCATGTTCTGCCAACTCGTATTTATTTGCCAGCTTTCAATTAACCAACAAGACTATCAATTATCCTTTCTAAGCAGGTCGCAGTTCCTTAGAGAAAGTTCACATATTTATTTTCACTTCACAATTTTTATTTTGCATATTTTTAGAAAATATTAATATATTAATATTTTCAATATGAATATATTTTCAATATTTTTATTTACAAATGTATCTACAATTAAAGATAAAACTAATTTAGTGAATTATCAACAATATGTAAATACTAAAATATACTAAAAATTGTTTTTCTAAGAAATATCGACTATTAAAGAAAAATTATGTATATCGCCATTTTATAAAATAAGTTTTAAAACCTGTATTAATATATTATTAGTACAACGTATTTTAAGAAAAATTCACTCTCAATTCATTAAATTGAGGCTCAATCGAATATCCCAAAATTTACACAAATGTGTTTCGGGAAATATTCTTAACTTACATATGTATAGAGTTGCTAATGAAAACCTCAAGAATGTAGCCAAGGACTAAACTGGAGATGGGGCTGAGTGGAGCAGGACCTTCTATCAGTCAGTTGGAAAATAAGAAAACATGCTCAAAGCGGCTAGCAGAAAAGAAAAGAAGCAGGAGAATAACAAATACAAGTGAAAATATAATAATAAGGAAAGGGAAAAGAAAAGAAAACCCTTTAAAAAACAATAGACGAGCCGTAACAGGGCCATTAATTTCCCAATTTACAGTCTATTCGCAAGCCGTTGCCGAAATTGTTTAAGGTTTTAAAACCCACATGGAGATAACCGCATACGCACACACACACACCATACACACCACACACACCACACACGCCACACACACACTCACACACCACACATAAGCAACAACTGATAAATGTGGGTCCAGAGTTTGGGCATGCCAATGGCCATATGTCCATTTTGGAAAACGTAAAAAAAACAAAATACAGTTACCAAGACAAGAAAAAAGAAACATAGAAGGGAGTGCAGAAAGAGAGAGGGAGGCAGAGAGAGTGAGAGAGAAAGAGAGAAAGATAGAACTAGAGGGAGACTGGAAACAACAACATTAACTTGAAGAATTTCAAACGCGGACAGAGACAGACCCAAAAGGTGTATGTGCGAGTGTGTGTGTGTGTGTGTGACCATATATGTAAGGGAGTGTGGGGGCAGGGTGAGTGTAGAGAAGGGTAGTGGGGTAAAGGTTGCTAGCCTGTGAATGGGGTGGTAAATGCTGCCCAAGGGACTTGTAGCCGGATACCAACAAACTTTTCAAAATAAACCAAAAGCTGAGGCAGCAGCTCCAACACAACCAAACAACAGCAACAACAACAACATCATCAGAAATGAAATAAAAAGAAAAAGAAACAGAAAAAGAAGATGAAGAAGAAGAGAAGGAGATGTAGAAAAAGTAACAAGAAGATGCGGTGGCTCAAGCAGAAGCTGTATAAAAAGCACGAAGATCAAGCGGAGTTGCGGTGCAAAGAAAGGAAAGCAAAGCCGTCGTCTTATGCTACAGTCATACATAACAGTCTTGGCCAACAGGCCCACACACACACACACACACACACACACACACATATATATATATATATATATGTATATGCAGATGCCACATGCCGCATGCCACAGACAGTTGCTGCTTGCAGCACAACCACCATTCGTTGTGGCCGCGACTCGCGCTGCCCGCCCGCTTGTCCAGCAGCAGCAGCAGCAGCAGAGGCAACGTTGCCGCATGGTTTTATGATATTGTGAATGCGATTACCTTAAGGATATGCAATAAGCACACACACACACACATATCATATATGTATATGCGTGTGTGTGTGTGTGAACCACCCCATGGCCATGAGCTGTGTGTGTCTTTGGTTGACGGCAGAAATCAGACAACTTGGACATTTCAAAAGTCCCAGAAAACGGACTTGAAACTTGAAATCAAAAATTAAATATATAACTTAAAAAATATTTAAATTAAAAATAAATATGTGTTTAGCAGATAAAGTGTCTATTTATGAGTCAGCAAAAAAACATCTGCATATGTATATAAATCTTGTGTTTTTGTTCACCACACTTTTTTTTGGATATATTATGATTTTCTTTATAAAATAAAACTTTTAGAAGTGTCGCATAATTATGTGCAGCAGTGTATGAATATATAATATAGACAAAAATATGAAATGCTTTACTTATTTATTTTATTTTATTTTTTTTTATTTATTTTTTTTTTTTTTTTTAAATTTCATTATTCAATTATCATATAGAGTCTATGTTTTCTCATAAGTGACAATTTTAAATACTGTAAAGTATTTTTATAAAAAACGAATAAAACAAAAGTGTTTAAAACGAAGTGTATTTTTTTAAATTTGTAGAAAGATTTTATAATCGCAGTGAATATGATTATAATACTATTTCGAAAAATTAATTAAATGCCATTGGAATATTCATAACAAAGCAGAACTAAATTTATTATATTTACTTAAAAAAAATTATTAAAATAATATAATTATTTTCTAAATATTTATTAAAATTTTAAGAAAATTTGTGAGAATTCTTGAAAAACAAAAAAGTAATGTTAAAACAGTTGATAAAATATATTTGAAAACAAAAGAAACAACATTTTTTTTTAATTGAATAAATAAATAAATGTTTATGTATTTATATATTTATAAATTTATATATTAATATATTTATATTTGAACTGCATCACTTCGATTTCTCTATTATACATATATGCACTATATATGCTGATTTATTAGATTTGACAGTTTTGTAGGATTTCAAAAGCAGATGCAATGTCATGTAGGCCATGTGCATCACGTGGCATGCAACAGAAATGCCATCTATCTCTCTAACTGTCTAGCTGTATGTGAGTGTGAGTGTGTGTGTGTGCGAAAATCTTTAGCTGTGGCAAGTAACTCAAAAGGGTAAAAACCAAAAATCGAGGATAAGAAAGGATAATCTAATGTCGCTGTGAAGTATGTTATGTGTGTGTGTGTGTGTGTGTGTGTGTAGGTAAAGCCAGTTGCATGCCACAGCGACGACGCCGAGTCATGGACACACACACACATATAGTCGGTGCATATGAGAGTGACAGAGAGAGAGAGAGAGAGAGAGAGAGAGAGAGAGAGAGAGCTAGTTGAAGGCCTATAAATAACTGCAAATAAATCAAAATCTATCAATGTGAACAATTCGATGTGTTACAATTGACTTCACCGATCAAAGCCATTGCCAAAAATGTTGTTGTCCTGACTCACACCGTGTTGTTGTTGTTGCTGTTGTTGTATTTCATCCTCTTTTTCATACCTTTTGTATGGAGTGCAGGAGCAAAAAGTATCCTTTGTGTCAATATTATTAGCAGCAACAGCAGCACCAATCGAACGCATAATGGCGAAAGGGTGAATAACGGGCAAGGACCAGCAGCAATAACAGCAGCAGGAGCATCAGGAGCAGCGGCAAGGATATGCCAGCTACCACTGTGCGTGAGTGTGCGAAATTTTACAGTAATTTAAAAATGAAAAAGGAAGAAAAGTTTCACCAATTTAATCAATATTACACAACCCATTCAAACGCACACACACAGACACACACCCAGCTACAAAAGTACAGATACTGTGACACAGATACAGATACAGATGCAGATACAGATACATATCCAGGATATGCGAACAGCACTTACTCAGTGAATGGGAGAGAGGGAGATGAGGTGGAGAGGGAAGGGACTGCTCTAATTTTATTTATGATCTAATGTGCTGCCAATAATGACGGACAGACAGGACACGGTTCAAATACAGGGGGAGAGGGGCGCCAGATAACGCGGTGTGAAAGGGCATGTTCCTGCGGATTGATATCCCGTTGTCCTGCCACTCTCTCTTTCTCTCTCTTTTTCTATCTCTCTCTATCTCCGTCACTATCTCTGCAACTGCAATGTTGTTGCAATTTATTTATATATGTATGTATATACAACTATTGTTGTTGTTGCTGTTATTGGTGTTTTGCGATTTATGTGCGCTGCATTGACGACATTTGTTGTCATATGTCCTTTGGCACATCCTGCCAATTTTTTTTTAAATTTTCCAACTAGGCGTTTACCGCAAAAACTGCACATCAAGCATACAAAACGTGAACAACTCGACGGCAGCAATTAGAGTCCTAGTTGCCAAAAAAAAAAAAATAAAACCAGGGTTGGCAAATCGGAAAACTATATGAACCTACCTAGATGCAGGTCAAACTTATTAAATAATATAGTGCAAATGAAGAAAATAAATACATATTTGGATAAAAAAAAGGAGGTGAGAACTGAAGAAATGAGAAATTTTAAAAATTGTACTTTCTATATATATTATATATTGTTTGTGAATAATATATAAACATAAATAATGCCAAAGTCTAGCTGAATCATGGTTGGCATGTTGTTCTTAACGTCTCTCATTTCCACACAATTTCTCTTCAACTTCTCCACTTTATCTCTCGACTTCTCTCTCGTTCTCCCTGTCGCTGTCTCAACGTGTACAGTTGACCACTCGGCAATCATTTTAACTCCTTAATCAAATGCGCACTGAAGCCAACCCAGTACTATAGAGAGAGAGAGAGAGACAGTCAGATACAGAGAGAGACAGAGAGAGAGTTGGTGGAAGAGAAGTGTGTTTGGAGTATAGAGACAGTCCCCCAAGGGCCGTTTTGCACTAATTAATAAGAGCAAATTCCCCAAACGAGGAGTCTACTCAAATCATGCTGGGTGTGGTTTATGCATTCTCTAGCATCCTTTTACACACACACCCATACTCATTCATTGAGCTACGTATGTGTGTGTGTGTGTGTGAGAGTGTGTGTGTTTTTAATGGGGCGAACAAGTTCTGGTAACTGCACAAAACTGACAGTTAAAAATGTTGCATAGTTTTTTACGTCTTTACGAGTGTCAACCACCCAGTTTGACTCACGTGTGGCCAGCTGCTTCACATCCTTAAGGATGCCCTCCAATATGTGCCTGTGTATGTGTACACACATGTGAGTGTGGGACTGTGTGTGTGTGTGTGTGTGAGTGAGTGAATATGTCCATGGTCCACTGTTAGATACAATCGCAAAGTTTCCCTTTTTTGCTAAATTGGCAAAATTCTTGTCTATTCTTCGGCAAGTTGTCCTTTGCCTGACCTCCCAGGCACACCAACACACACACACATATATACATACACGTACACAATAAGGATACTGCCACCCACCCAAAAACGAGTGTGGACATTCAAATGCGAAACGATGCTAATTCATATTCAAATGAATGCGAAATAAACCCCAATCACAATCACAATTATTATGAGACATGTTAAATGGACCAAAAGTCCTGTATACCAACAACAACAGCAACAACAACAATAACAACCACAATACACTCATATACTACTCAGGATATGAATATACTCACATACGTACATAGATATCAAAGGACAATGGATGCTGTTGAGCGATGGGCGTTGGGCAAATGGTCGCAGCGCATCCAACGAAAGGATAACAGCTCGACGCTAACTGAGTATTTGAATGTATGCATACATACATATATACATATGCTCATGTGTGTGAGTGTGTGTGAGTGGCATATCGCGCATGTCCAGAATGCGGACATATGGCGGACACTGGCAAGTGGACGACAACTTATCTATGTTTGTATGTATGTGGACTTTGCAGGAGAGTTCTACACAGAACAATGCAGTCCATCTGCATAGAAACCAAAGCAAACTATTAAATGGGGACATTCACTACACAGAAGTATGCCCACATATTCAAATTGTTGGTACTACATAAATTATTATTTATATTATTTTAATTTTTATTATATATTTTCTTTATTTAACTATAAAGAGTATTTAGTACTAATGAGTATTCTAAAAAATTCTTTTGCTTTCGATTAATTTCATAATACTTGGTTTTTAAAATCTTGTTAATATTCATTTTAACTATTTGAGTACTTAATTATAAATATTTAATTAAAAAATATTTTGAATTTATTGTTTGCCACTGTACTTAAATATGCTTTTGTTTATATTTATTTGTTTATATTTATTTTTATATATGAAACATTAAATTGGTTTTAAAATTAATCAACATTTTTAAATTTATTACTTATCACTTAATGTACTATATTATATTAAGTTGATTAAAAATGCTCAGATACTTGGTATTTGTTGATTTTAATGTTATATATATTTATTTAATTTTAAATTATTTAACAACTAAATATACTCGGTACTTTTGAATATTCTCAAGAATTACATTTGTAAATACATCATTATTTATATTTGTTTTTTAATTATTCAACAATCAAGTAAATTCTGTACTCCTGAGTATTCTTAACTATTGTTTTGGTTTAGTTTTATCTGAAAATGATAAATTCATCATAATAATTTTTTTATTTCAATTTTATTAATTTAGTTTCATTTTATTTCAAATATTTAAAATTATTTTGATTTAATTTGTATTTATTTTTATTTTTGATTTATATGGATTCCTCTAGAAAATTAAATTTATTTAAAGTTTTCCTACAGTTTCATCTTTTATATTTTTTTTTTGTATTTTTTTTTTATATTTAATATATCCAACAATTGAATTTAGTTGAATATGTATTCACGAATTAACTATTTACGACTTTACTCAAATTTTCTTTTAATTTATGTTTATATAAATTTCATTTACTTTGATTTTCGATTTCTTCGATTTAATTATAATTTTATAAAATTTCATAATTTATTTTATTTTTATTTCAATTTTTTTTAATTATTTGCTTTATTTTTAAAACAAAATATGTTGAACATTTTAAGTAGTGTAATAATTGGGAACTATTCGAGTAGAGTATGAATACGGCGACTATATCCACTTCGAGGTGATTAGCCACTGTTCCCATAATGAAGCTGGGCGGGCGCCAGGGAACAGCTGACAGACAGTAAAGGTGACAGCAGTGACTTGGACGCTCGCCACGATTGACAGTGGCTACAGGATTCAGGCCCAAATGGGAATGCCGGGGTCACAACTCTGCTCTGATGTGCTCTGATGTGATGTTGTCCGGGGGTATGGAGGGGGCGAGTGCTGCAGGGATGGAGTGGAGTGGAGTGGCTCAAGCTGAGGGAAAACAAATAAACATGCTGTCAACTGCCGTCTGACACCACACACACACACACACACAAACACACACACACACACACACACACACACATACACACATACACATACACCGATATATGAATGTAGTCAGGATGTGAGTGGGGAACGTTCCCCAGAATCGCAAATAGAAGCCCAGGCAAAAGCCACATTTGCATACGTGCGGCCAATGTCCTGGGACTCACACACACACGCACACATACACACACAGTCACTCATACCCACATTTTATTGTGGGTGGTAAACTGGCAAAGGGGGGCTGGGCGGTGGAGTGGAGTGGTGTGGAGTGAAGCGGGATTCTCGGTTAGATACAAAGCCGTTGCAAAAGTTTTTGGTAAAGAAGAACTTTCATTAAACAATGCGACCAACTCGGTACATTTGTGCCCTGGCCCATTCATCTCTCGTCCACTCTCGCCTCCACGTGTATCCCTGTGCGAGTGTGTGTGTGAGTGCGTGATTGTTGGTTGTGTCTGTCGTCAGTGAGTCTGGCATGGCCGTAGTTTGGCTTTCGCTGCCAACATTTTACAACGGCAGCCATTCAGTCTGCAAAAAATGATTTTAATATAAGCTAATGGATATCGCGGCAGCACAAGCAAAAAAACACACACACGCACACACACACCCTCTCTCACACACATGGTCAGAGGACAGACACATGGAATGTATGAGAATACACTGGTGTCCCGCATCATGGTATGATATTTCAAATGCTTAATAATAGCACTCAAAAATCTGAAATGACACAGCTATTTTATTCCATTTTATTTACCAACCCTCAGCCCCCAGCCCCGCACAATTTCACCCCCTCTCTATATATCTGTCACTCACACAAAGATTTGAGTGCTCATATGTATTCGCATTAGTTACTTGTTAATATATATGTATATATTTGAATATAAATATATATATATTTTTATTTCTCTTTTGTAATTTTCCCCGCAAAATTTTCTAATTTTTTTCTTGTTTCTTTGTATTTTTTCTCTGCTTTCCATCGTGCCTGGCAAATTGGCATCCCAATGTGGCCCAATTACGTTGAAATTGTCTGCAAAATGTTAACGTTTATTTTTAATGAATATGCCACTCCCCACCCCCCTCCGCCGAACATTTAACCAACCATCTCCTCCACACTCCAAACAAATCTCTTTCGAATAATTCAACACATGAATAAGAATATATTTATTGGACATTTGTTGTTGGAATATTCAAGTTGGATTGATCTCGTCTCAAAATATAATAAAATATAGAAAATTTAACTAAAACAAATAATATATTATATCAAATAGATATATATTTAATATCTAGATTATAATATAATTTGTACTAGTACTAAATAAATGGTACTATATAAATTATAATTATTGTTATTAAGAATTTAACAAAAAAATCTAGATTATAAAAAAAATTCGTGCTACAATTTTTTAAAAATATATAAAATATATTATATTAGAATATATTCTGTTTCGAACTTTAATAAGTTTTGAAAGTTGTTTATCTAAACTACAGGAAATGCTTTTCATTTATTATCTACTCGATTATATCTAGAGACATTAACTATAAAAATTTGCTTAACTCTATTATACTCTCTTTAGCTCTCTCTCTTCTCTCTCTCTCTCTCTCTCTCTCTCTCTCTCTCTCTTCGAGGTATGATGTTGATAAATTTTGTCACCTGCCCTCAAAGATGGGTTACAGAAACCAATCGACCGTATGAATTATGGGCAGTTAAGGTCATAGTGTGTCATATAGTGTGTCCTATGCAAACTGAAAAGGATGTGGCTGAAAAGTAGGGGGGTGTACTCAGCAGGCCGGTGGCAGAGTGGGTGGTTGCACAAACACTCAATCATGGTCAAGTCTTGACAAAAGTATTTACTCGCATGCCCCGAATTATGTTTATCCGCATGCATATTTTATGAGTATAATGGTCCAGGATATCAGGTACGAATAGTGCAAACAAAGCGAACCACATACACAAACACCCCCCCCACACACACACATAAACATACATATGCACACTTACAGAGGTCACAGGATATGTGAGCCAAAGGACAACGAGCAAACTTATTTCGAATGCTAAATCGTTCGAATCCTTTTGGCGACACACTTGAGCAGCTAGGCGAGCACAAGCAAGGATGTGGCAGTGGCCGTGGATATGGATGCGACTGTGGACCGTCCTGCCCCATGCTATCGGCATTCGGAGGTATCCTAAGCTGGAGCCCAAAATCCCTGGGCACATGTCTCATCCATCATCACGCAATCACAAAATGAGTATCATGTCCTTGCCACGCCCACCGCCAAACAGCAAAGCCATGGCCATGGCCCAGTCAATCCACAAACCTTCCACACGTACCATTCGAAAGGCATCAAACGTACTTATCAGCTTTCGGCCCCCAAAAGAGAGCTGCAGCCTAACCGAGAAACCGAACCCCAAATCCGAAGACCTACTACAAAACTGAACCCAACTGGACCGAGAGGAAGTCCTCGTGGAGAGCAGAGAATAGAGAGCTGAGCTTCAACTTTGGATTGGAGTTGGAGTTGGTGTTGGAGTTGGTGTTGAACTTTGTGTGCTGAGCTGCTTAAAATACCAAAACCAAAATCTCGAATGTCCATTAGCATAGCACGTATCCCTGGTCTGAGTGTTGAGCTCCAAGTTGCCACTTCCAAGTCCAGATTCAACTTTACAGTTTTCGCCACGTCTCTTTTAGCCTTTACTTTTATTCTTTTCTCTCATCCACACACACTCACACAGAGATACAGATACATTTGAATAGACAATGGCAGCAAGTTATGGCCAAGCTCCTGCCACTCGACCTTCTGGCCTTTGCTACCTTATGCTTGCCTCACATGGTCAGACAGGGTGACAGGGAGGGGAGTCATAGTGTGTGGGAAGCGGGCACATACGAGCAGGCCGAAATCCACACCTTGCCATGTGCCTAACAATCCAATTGAGAGCCCACAATATGCTTCGAGGCACACTCTTGAGTCCTGCCAACTGGCCCAGGTGCGACTGAGACAAACTGCAGCTGATAGAGACAGCAATAGGTGGCTGAGCAGGAGCAAGTTCTGTGGGGAGGGATGAGGGGGAATGGCATTGAGGCAACATTCTGGCCGGCCACATTGCAGTGTGGAGCACGCAATGAGAACGTGATGCTGCCTCCGCCTAATCTCACAGCTCCTGCCTTCTCTGCTCCAGTTTCAGCTCCACACCCCCAACCCCAATCTCAATCTCAACCCAACCCCCATGCCCCATTTCCAACTCCACTTACGTTTCAAATTTAAATTTAACCTTTTGTCTTAATACGCCAATGGGGTTGTCCGTGATGAGATGCGTTGAGCTGGCTAAAGGACGAGAGAACGTGGCCAAGCCAAAGGATTGCCAACTCTATAACGCTACCCCTCTCTTTCCCTCTCACTCTCTCTCTCTCTCTCTCTCTCTCTCTCTCTCTCTCTCTCTCTCTCTCTTTCTCGTGTGTGTGTTGCGGCATTTCAAGCGTATAATAGATTTCACAGCGAGAACTTGGACAGCAGCTTAGTTAGACTTATTCTGCGGCTTATTAGACCACCCCCCCCCCCATTCGCCCTCACTTCGCCCACCCCCCATTCCCTCGCAAACATATTGGGAGACACATGTCCTTGCAGCAGGTGCTGCCCAGCTGGATTATGTCATTGGCTCCATTGACTCGCAATTTGTTGAGTTGTCAATGGAATTGACCTCATGCATTATACGGACTAATAGCAAGTGCTTAAGACCCTAACTAAGCTCAACTGGGCGAAAAGAGAATCGAGAAAATTGCGGGAAAATTGGAAAATTTCCAAAGAGTTGCTGAGACTGCTGGGAGACAAAAATCAATTGTGTTGAGTCTCCACGAGTCCACGGAAGGCGGCGCTATTCCAAAATGGCCACGCGAGGGGTTGGGAAACTGCGTGCTGGACACACAGACACAAATTCGCATGCGAAATGCCAAATACTGAAAAGAGACACACAGAGAGAGAGAGAGAGAGAGAGTCAGTAAATGAGATAGAGAAAGAGATGGATAGGTGGTGAAGGGAAGTAAGAAGAGCAGCTATCAGCATAAAAGTCAATCTGTCCGAGGGGGTTGAATGGGAACGACGAGGCGAGTACCGAGTGCGGTATTGACCCTTTTGTTGGAGCGAGGAACGGACAGCACAGGACATTGGCAGAGTGGTAGAGCAAAGCTGTGCGGGGAGAGTTGAGGTCGCTTGGCTATAACCACCCTCACACTCTCTTCCTCCTGCTCTCTCTTTCTGCCACGCTCTCTCTCTCTCTGCTTCAGTTGATGGTAGTATAAAGGCAGCTAGCTCGTTAGTCGCAATGATGGACGGCCAGACTCAGACTTGGACTTGCCATTGCCTAGACAGAGAGAGTGAGAAAGTGTCTGAGAGAGAGTGAGTGAGAGAGAGGGAGGTATAGAGTGGGAGAGAGTGGGAGATGGACAACTCAACACTGATGAGAGCTGCAAAAGTTTTGCTTCAAGTGGATTGAAATTGTACAATATTTGTGCTTGGCTTCTGCGTCTCCTTCACTCTCTCTCTCACTCTCTCTCTGTCTCTCTCTCTCTCTCTCTCTCTGGTGAGCAAGAAAACAATATGTAGCAGGAAAGTCTCTCTCCGGTCATATTTTTATTACGTTTCAAATGGAATCGAAAGTCCACCCCTAATGGGGCTTGGCTAGCGGACAATCGCTTGGACTGCATAGAGCGGAGGTGAGCAGAAGAGAGGGGAGCGAAGAGAAGTAGCGGCCATTACATCAACCCTATGAGATGATGGCAGGCAGCACAATGTGCTTGCCATCGGCCTTAACCTCAATTTACTCCTCAGCCCGCAAATACCGGCGAAAGATGCCTCCCCCTACGTCCAACAACAACTACATACATATTGGCATAAGCAGCCCACTTATACAATTACATTTATAAATGTTGCGTTCTTGTATCAAACATACAAACAGCCCGAAAAACATGCTCACAGAGTGAGAGAAACACCGAGAGAGAGAGAGAGAGAGAGAGAGAGGGTTGTCGTAGTGGAAAAGTGAAAGTGAAAGTGGGTGAACGGGGAATATTTGTGACAATCAAACAGAAGGTCGGACAATTGGACACAAAAACCCATTCGCCATATTATTATTAAGCAAATACTCCGCCTCCGACAGGACATACAATTCAATTGAATGTCTCCAATTTTCCTTCTCTCTCTCTCTCTCTCTGTCTGTCTCTGTGTCTTTTCTCAGTCCACCTAATTGGAGACTATATAAATTGCGTGTAATCAGCTTGTGAATGCGAAAGCTTCACCTCAGCAGGACATGCAATAACAACGAATGTCCCTAAGAGGATAATGGCTATAGAATAATGTTGCCTGATTACCACACTGCTCTCAACGAAAAAACATATGTATATCTCTGCGATCTTGGCACTCAATGGTCTAATTGATGGCACTTTGTGGCGGACACTTGACTTGGATGTCGCCATCTCGGAATCCGATCGGATTGTTGAAGCTGCCGAAGCGTAAAACAAGCCGAGTGCCCAAGGACTCGACTGCAAAAAGGCTTCGATCTGATCGGTTCACAGCGATAAGAATGCGATGGGTATTTACAGTGGCAGGGAGGGGGATACACCAAGGGAGGTAGAGAGGTAGAGAGAGGGAGATAGAGTGTGACTTGATAATTGTTGAAGCCTTCGAGGTTCGAGATTCGAGATGCCCGCAGTAGTTCGATCTGTGATCATGACGCAACACATTTGCCTACCTATCCACGGATACTATATATTATATATATATAGATATAGAATATATATATTCATATATTTGTGGCATGGGTTGCACTTGGGGTTAATTCACTTTTAGCGTAATTTGTAAGCACTTCCCGTCCGCACTGAGGACAACTGCCGCGAATTTGGCTGACAAAGTAGCTTGTTCATGCCACAAGCAGCACGAGACAGAGACAGAGTCAAAGAAAGAGTGACAGAGACAGAGTGAGAGTGAAAGTGTGTATTGTGTACCTGGTTAGGTACAGGATTCGGGACTGATAAACAAAAAAAAATAAAGGAAGGGTTAGGGGAGGAGAGAAAGAACTGCACATTAAACACTTTGGCATACATATTTCATGATTTCACGATTGGGATGCATGCGTAACCCTTTCGCAAATCGAGTTAATCCTGCAAATGCTCACGATCAGGATAGTCCCAAACTCGAACCCATGCCCAGACCCAAAACTCCTAACTGTATTCAGGTAACCCAACATCAGCACACGGAAGCAACCTTAATAAATGCGTCAATGGAAATTATCATTTTTCATTTATGCTTTATTTTTTAGCGGTTCTTGAGTTCGTTTCAGGGTTGACATAGCTTAGCAAAGGGACCAAGAGCGATAGAGACAGAGGGAGAGAGAGTGGGAAAGAGACAGATAGAGAATAGAGAAAAAAAGGAACTGAAAGTCTGTTGTCTTGGCTGAGATCGTTATGTGGCAGTGACAAGTTGTCAAAAGACGGAACCAGAGGCCGAGCCCAAGATCGTGAACAATAACCCAAAATGTCACCGCGAATGGGAAGTGGTATATTGGAGCGGGAAGGGGCATGAGAAAGGGAATGGAAATGGAAAGAGAACTGGGATTAGGGTTGAGGTACTAGAAGCGAAAGGAATTGAAGGTGAGCATGTCAATTCCATAAACCAACTGACTTAGCTCCTGCTTTCCATACAGGATCAAGCAGTTTCCTGCTCCTTGTCGAGTTGCCAACAAGACAGAAGGCAAACAGAGCAAATTATGGCCATAGAATGTCCTGCAAGATCAGGGTTTTTTGAACCCTGCCTGGCTAACAACGGTTATCATATATACCCGCAGTAGAGTATTAAATAGTCGAGGTTGTGGTGCTGCCTGCAGAGAACGTGACTTGCTCGGCGAGCTTTTGTTGGATGTGACCGGACATGATTGAAAGTGGATGTTACCTAGCCCTCCACCGCACTCCAACATGCACATCCCCTCCCTCAGCAGTCAGCAATCTCGGTCATTGTTTTACCCATACCCATGCCCAAGCCCCTCGACGCCATAAAGGACAATGGGACCGGCGTGCCAATATTGGGAAGTACGACCTGTCACATGTCACCAAAACAATGGTACTCCGAAGGAAGTACTCCAGTCAAAGGCAATCAGAGTGAAACTCCAAAAAAAAAAAAATGGATCGAAAGAGAGAGGGAGATAGGGAGAGGGAGTGAAATGGAATGAGATGATGAGTGAAAGAGAGAGCTCATTTGATTTCTTTAATTTTTGCTTTTCAACCGAGTCAAAAATTTTCAAGTGAATTGAATTTAATTTTGAGATTGTCAAAGGCCAAGACAGCGAATAAACAAATTAAATAAAATTATATAAATTAAATTAAAAACATGCCGAAAATCAGTTAAAGCGAAATAACTCAAAATTCAAAAAAGCCCAAAAAACAAAGACACAATTTCCGAAACAAAATTACAGAAAATAATGAAACAAAAAAATAATAATAAATTTGAAATAAATAAAGAATATTTTTGGAAAAGCCAAACCCAAGGGACTGCCAATAAATAAAACACAAAATCGCGCAATCATTTTTTTAAATATAAAATTAATACTATTCTAATATTCACATTATATTTATTTTAAAGAAATTATTTTAAATAAACATGAATATAATAATCACTGCTATAAATAGTTTATCTACTCAGTATAATTTAGAAAAAAAATTTTTATAAATCTTGGGAATAATTTGTGTGCATATTTGAATATAGGGAGTATTTTTTTTTTAGCTTTTTTTAGCTTTCAAAAATCAGGGCTGGCAAATAATAGTTATAAGGCAGAAAAAATCTGGAAATATTTTTTAAATTTTAAATTTATGCCATTAGAATTCCAGTGAAAAATAGTTAAGCTGCACAGTAAAATTTAAAAAATTTAAAGAAAAATGGGTACAATTTCTGATGCAAATTTTTTAAAATTCGTATTTTTTTTATTTAATATAATATAATTTGATGGCCTTGAAGGGAAACAGGCTGTCGCGATTTAAGCTCTTCACGTCTGAGGACACAACAGTTGCGTTTCCGCCGGACTCACACACATGTGTCGGTGTGTGAGTGTGTGTGTGTGTGTGTGGGGGGGAAGTGTGTGTGTGTGTCTTATGAATATCCATAGATACATAAATTCATACATATTTATTGCAGTCCCAATATAATAAACCCACTCTCGGTGTGCAGTTTGCTCGGCAGTTGCCGTTGTCATCCTCTAATCCCTGAAATGTATGTAAAAATCTAAAATGAAAAATTGAAAAGTTCAACAACTAGTAACTGACTGTAAAACTGTAAGCAATGCCACTGCCACATGTATATGTACATACATGTATGTGGCAAGGGGAGCGACGGGGGGTTGTGGCAAGTAACAGTCTTTGCGGGCTTATCAACGAGCTGCAGACAAGGGCAGAGCATCAATCAAGAGTTTCCAATGAATGGCTATCGAGTGAATTAGAAGGCCAGTGCCATTTTTTTTCATTGCTACTCCCTCCACACACACCCACACACACCCACACACGCACCCTCACCTTCTATTCCTTGCTTTGCTTTGGGCATGTTTTGCGAATTTCAATTCTATGTATATATATATATATTTTTCATATATTTTCTTGGTTCTTCTTTTTTTTTTTTTTTTTTTTTTGAGTCTTTTTTTTTTTTTTTTTGATGGCGCACGGTACGACAGTTCGACGTACCCGGCAATATTTTTGCGGCTTAATATGTGTTAAGGAAAAAGGACGAAGCAACAACGGCAACAACAACAACAAGGAAAAAAGCAACTAAGAAAATCAGAAATGTTGCCGAAGTCAAGCGAAACGCAATGCTAAAAAATATGCGAGAGTTTAGTCAGAATGTGTGTGGGAAGAGATGGGGTTGGAGGTTAGAGGGGCCTGGGGTCTGGGGTCGGTGTCTCGTGGCTGGCTTATCGTTGCGACCGTAGCCAGTGACAGGACATAACATTACCCTGGCGGTATCTGCGCAGTGCCATGCGTGCGTCCCACCAACAATCTGACGAACGGTCACCCCAAAGGCCAGCATCGCCCGGAGTAGCTGTCGCTACTCGGTACAGGGATGGGGATGGGTATGGGGATGGGGATGAGAATGGTTATGGAGGAGCAGCAAAAGGGGTAAAACATGCTGACTAAGTACTTTGCGAAATTGCTTACATGCGCCTGCCGCCGTCGTCGTCAACATTCCCGTCTCCTCTGACAGTTGTGGCATCATCTCCCCAGCTCCCCATCTCCTCGTAGCCTCATCGCCTCCACATGGACCTTAATACTCATACATTGTCATATGCAGCTGCTGGCACTGGCGGAGGAGGGGCAACATCATCTTGTGCGGCTCATAACCGTGCCGCCAACCAAAAGGACGCGCAGTGGACGTTGCCAGGCGAAGGATAAACGACTGGCGTCTCTGGACGGACATGGAAACAAGTGTTGGGTGCCATGTTTATGTTTTTTTTCCCTCTTCTTCTTCTGCTCTGCTTCTGCTTCTGCTCCTACTCTTACTTTTTCTCATTCTTCTCCTGTTCCTTCTCCTAACCAAGTTGCTGTTGTTGTCGTTTTCATTGTTGTTGTTGCCGTTGCTGTTGCGTTGTTTTTCATTTCATTTCGTTACATTTCTGTTTCCCTCTCCCTCTCCCTGTCTCTCTCTGTCTCTCTCTATCTGTATCTGTCTGTCCTCTTCTAGTTGCTGTTGCTGTCCTTGTCCATTTGCCTTTGAAGCCCCAAATCGTATGTTTTTCTTATGCTTTTCCTTTCTTTCATTCGCTTTAATCTATACTGCTGTTGCTGTTGTTGTTGTTCCGCACGTAATATAAAATTTCAGCAACGCACAGAACTTCACATATGACAACTTGCCCAGAACAACAGTAGCAGCAACAACAGCAACAACAACAGCAGCAACAACAGCAGCAACATGTCATTGAGGTAGAACGGCAACACAAGCCCAAAGACTTGGCCAACATAATCAACATCATCATCATACTCATCATCATCATACTCATCATCATCATCATCATCACTGGTGTTTCAGATTTTTTGAAGCGGAAAATCAAACGTATTGCGTTGTTTACACTGCACGGCAGCAATACTCGCTTGCAACAGCAACATTAGCAACAATTTATCAGTTGGCATATGGTCGATATATGTACGTCTGCATATTGAACCGATTTTCAATATCATTCACAATCCGCTAATATTTACTTTAATTTCTTTGGCATGTGTGTCTCTAACTCAAACTTCTTTGTGCTGTTGCTGCAACAGCAACTGTTGCTGCTCGTATATGGCAATTAAATTTAAAATTATTTTAGTATATTTGAATAGATTTATATAAGTATTTTAATTAAAACAATTTTTGTTAAATAATCAATTAATTTGTTGTAATTTGTGACAGCACAAATTTAATATGAAATTCTTAACAGCTCACAAGATTGCTGCTTGCAACAGCAACTGTTGCTGCTAGCACATTAATTTTTAAATAAAATTTTGTTTTAATATTTTTTTATAAATATATGAGTAATATAGACAAAAAAAATTATAATTAAATATTGCAATAATTTGGGGCAAATTATAATAATTAAATTTTATAGAGCGATATATAAAAAGATTGCAGCAGCAACTGTTGCTGCTAGCACATTAATTTTTAAATAAAATTTAATTTTAATATATTTTTTTATATATATGAGTAATAGAGATATATAATTATAATTGATTATTATATGATAATAATTGCATTATATAAATTGATATCTAAAATATTTTTGGCAGCAACTGTTGCTGCGACTTAAGCCTGTTGCCGCTGTTGCATCTCAGCAGTTGTTGGCATTTCTGATGCACTTTTCATTTCTGGCAGTGTAAAAGGAGTCGCAAGGCGCCAGTTAAGGCACTGCCCCATATCAGCTCTGTATGTCTATGAGTGTGTATCTGTGCCTGTGTGTGTGTGTCTGTGTGTATGTATTGTTGGTTGAATTTCAGAAAATTGCATTTTTTCATATCATTAGGTTTTATTGGTTTCTTCCTGTTAAATATTTTTGCCCTTCCTCTGCCACATAACCCCAACTGCTCGCCTATGTACCGCATGCCCCACACCACTCCACACACATATGCGGCACATCTATACATACATACATACATACATATATGATGACTATGTGTGTGTGTGTGTTGGTCGCATGTTGTCAAAACAACAACACGCTCAAAAAAAAACAACAACCAGCAAGACACACGCGGCACGCATCATATCGTCGCATATTGTTTTGCCTTGACTACTTGCCTCATTCTCCACCACCCCCCACCACCCAAACCCTTACCACCTCTCTTAGATACAGACTCCCGCTCTGCCCTCCCCTTGCTGCTCACTCAACTTCCGGCTGACTGTCTCTTTGGCCCCAGAGTCAAGCTGCGAGACCCCAGAGGGGAGGAGGAAAGACAAGTGCTTGGCAGCAAAGTCTGGCCATGTCAGTCAGCCTGATGCCCTGCCCCCCCCCCCTTCCGCCCCTCTCAGTTCCTCCTTTCCAGCCCCCAAAAGGCAATTCTCATACTTTCGATATGAGGCGATAAATGCAAGTTGGCGATTTTCCCTTTGTTGTTTTCCATCCAAGGATGGAGGAATAGAACACATTGAAGTCCATTACGTACGCTTTACCTGTTCCATGGATCTGATTTTGGACTACAGCTGGACTGCTGCGAGACGGAGATGGCAACAGAATGTGCGATAGAGATGGCACTAGTTGGTGCAGACAATGCGCATCGATTTGAAGCTCCAATTAAATGCGTAGCGAACGGTTTATCAAAGTAATGTGATAAAGACTATATATATATATGAAAATATATATATATATATATATATATATATATTTTTTTTGCATATTCAACGAACTGTAAAATTCTCTAAAGTTTTCGTCATGTAGAGATTCCTTTTCTCTAGTTTAAATTCTCACATAACTGATCTATCTAAAGATTCTCATACAATCATCATCATAATATTGTAAAGTTTCCTCTCTCTTTTTTTTTAGTTTGAATAAATAATTTTAAATAACGCAGAAATTATCTGTACACAAATATAAAAAAAATTTTTAAATTTTATATAAAAATCAAAATTATTTGTAGATATTCAATATTCACATTGTCCAATATGAAGCCTTAAATAGTACTCTAGTGTTGTCTTGAAATCTATTAACTTTTCATATTTTTCTATATAATTTATAATTTCCTGTTTGAAAAATAACATAAATAAGAATTTTTGTAATTCAATTTTGTCCAAACTAACTATCTTGATAGCTTTGATTAGTTACAGATTATTTTATTTAATTTATTATATTTTCTTTGAATTTATTTTATTTTTTTATTTTATTTGATGTTAATTGATTTTATTTGACATTAATTGATTTTATTTGATTTAATTTAATTTCAATTCAAAATATTTTATTTTATGATATTTTATTTTATTTTTTTATTGTTGTAAATTTTTGTTATTTTATACATTTATTTTAATGTTTTTTATTCTGCATATTCTATTTTACTTTTCGTGATTTTGTTTCATATTATGTAAATATTTTTTAAAATATTATAAAATACCTCACCTTATGTTTTCATTATTTTATTGTATTTCTGTTTTTTGTATTTTTAATTTAATTTTTGGAAAGATCTTTAGCACAAACAAAAATTCATATATATTCCCAAACTTAAGATTTCTCTTCCGTCCTCACATTTTTTATCACTCCTTCATTCTCACTCCTTAATCAGCCACAACAATACGAAGGACAACCGCAAATGGAGTCCTGCGTCAATCACAGAATGTGAAAACTTCTGATTGACTGTGTGACATTTGGCTGGCAACATTGACTGGCTGACTGACTGACTAACTGACTGTATGGATGGACTGTCTGGCTACTTCAATGGCCAAATGAATGACTCAACCAAATACTCCTCCTGCTTCCGCTCTTCCTGCTGAAGGTGGTGGTGGTGATCAAATGCGATGTCTCAAGAGCTTGTGAGGAGCGGCCCAAATGCAAATGGAAAACTGAAATACACACATATAATCTCAATATGCCATGGCTAACAGGTAAATCGGATGCTGTCGGTCAGGGGCCGGTCCAAGGGAATAGAATTAGATCCAATAGGAAAGAATCCGCGTTATGGCCACAAAATTTGAGCTGTACCACCTGCAGAGACGTCACTGTATCGACGGTTAGTCTGGGCCCCCGGGGTCGTTTTGCGTACGCCCCTTGTCTAACCCACATGTGTGGGTGTGTGTGTGGGTGTATGTATGGGTGGATGGGTGGTTTGTGGATGCCCTCGCCTCTGGTTGCTAGTTGCTGCTTGATGCGCTTCGATGGTCGCCGCCTGCCAACGGAAAAGGAAATGAAAAAAGGCGAACGAAATACCGCCTCAACTCAATTCTCGGACGGGTTCTTAAGCGCTACCTCAGTCGCAGTCGCAGTCGCAGTCTCGGTAGCAGTGCCCATCCCTGGTATAAGCCCTGGCATTTGCCAATTCCGCTCGGTTGCCTTGCAAAATTTTTGAATTGGATACTCTGGCGACCAGAAACGCCCACGCGCTGGGCATGCCAACAACCGCCTAGCGGGCGTCACTCCGGCCGTCTGTTCGTCAGTTCGTCCGTCTGTTCGTCCGTCCGTCCGTCCGTCTGTTCGTCCGTCCGTCCGTCCGTTCGTCCGTCCGTCTGTTCGTACACATGACCAAAAGTATCAACGATTGTGCGTGTGTGTGTGTGTGTGTGTGTGCGGGAGGACTATTTGAAATTTTGCATATTAAAATATCGTCGTGGATGCAAAAGGTCGCTCTACGTCTTTGGTCGAGGCAAAAAAGGTGGACGACGACGACGATGTTCGCTGTGGCTGCACAGTGGAACCTACACTTTAAAAAAAAAATACTAGTTAAATTTTTTTTTGTTACAACTAAATATAATAAATATTAAATATATTAAATAAATTGTGAATAATTTTTAATTTTTTTACAAAATAATAAATAAAAAGTTAAAGTATACAAAGTACCACTGTGCCCATTGTGGGTGACTGCTGCTATTGGACTATTTGCTGACTGCAAATGTCTCTCAATATGTGGGTGAGGATGTCTCGCTGCCAACTTCCAACTACCAACTTCCAACCGGCAACTGGCAACTGGCAACATAACATTGGGACACAGACACATCGCCTGTGGTAACACAATAACGAATTTCCGTAGCAACTTCATCAGCAGCTCCTGTGAGGTTGTTGCTGATGTTGTCCTGCCCTGCCTTGCCCTGCCCCGTTACAGCTCCTGCTTTATCCTGAAATGTTATCCACTTTACATGAGCTTTTGGTCTGTGCTGTTTTCTTTTTTTCATTTCTTGCCCTGTTTTTTTCACTTTTGTTGTTGTTGTTGTTGTTGGTTATTTTTCCTTTTGATTTTCAGTTTATTTGTATGATGTTGGTTTTCATTCGATTTCAGCGACAACTCTTGCCACAAATTAAATTATAGCCTGTGCCACAAATGGAGGCGACTCACAAATAATTCTAATGGTTATAATAATAATGTAAATACAATAAACAAACTAAAAATTGATCATTTCTGGATATAGCTCTAGACACACTCGAGTGAACGTGGACTAGGATGCAGCTGTCTAAGGAGATGCTAAGGGGAAACCCCTTCACCTTTCCCTTTCCCTTCCCCTTTCCGCCATAAATATTTTGAAACGTCTGAAGCGTTCCTCGACATTTGCTCTCTTCTTGACAGCGCTAACAATTAATTTAATCAGTTATCCCAAAGAGAATGAGAGACAGAAAGAGAGAGAGAGAGAAGCAGAGGGAGAGTGGGACAGATCTGTCGAAGCTGTCGATCCTTGGAGTAGGGAAACCCGCCAAGAATAGATGAATTATACCTTAAGACTTTCATATTCCATTTTCCGTGTACGTTTTCCCTTTTCCATTTATGTGTTGTTTTCTTAGCATCCTTTTTTTTCCTTTTTGATTATTATGGATTTCAATTTTTCGATTTTTATAGATCGTGAGAAAGTTTAACCCCTTCGAGCAGCATCAGCTGAAGATGACGCCGGCCCATTGCCACATAATTTATAATGATTAGGTACCGCTGCCCAGAGCAGCACAAAGGATCACAAAACTGCCAAAAATGGAAAAGGCAACAGTTGCAGCAGCGCCTCCTTGAACCGCACAGCGAAAAGAACACTGTCTCCCCGAGGGTGACAGCAACTGGGTAAATAACGGGTGACGGGTAACGGTTAACGGTGAAGCACCACAAACAGTAACAGAGGCGTCATCCCTCAGCGAGGGGCAACATCTTAGGGTGCCTGTCCTCCGTCTCCGTACCCAGACGGGACAGCTGTGCAATCCTCGAAAATTGCTTACAAAGCATTACCTAGGCAAAATTTGAGGATCCGAGGTACCTTGGGATTATGCTATTAGATGGACCTTCCCTGGGAAATGAGGAAGATATTATATTATATTATATTATATTATATTATATTACATTATATTATATTATATTATATTATATTATATTATATTATATTATATTATATTATATTATATTATATTATATTATATTATATTATATTATATTATATTATATTATATTATATTATATTATATTATATTATATTATATTATATTATATTATATTATATTATATTATATTATATTATATTATATTATATTATATTATATTATATTATATTATATTATATTATATTATATTATATTATATTATATTATATTATATTATATTATATTATATTGTAATCTCTGCCAATATGTAATCCCACCCACCTCAGTGTCTTTATTGCCGATTATTGAACCTTGACCTTAGGTTGACCTCTCAGCTGACCCGCATGACCATTTATTTTGGCCATGACTGTTGTAGACATTGGTTTCAAATCATTAATCCGGCAATTAGTCAACACTGATTAGGACCCTGACAAAACACACTCATAGCCAGTGTGGGTCTCTCTTTCTATGTGTATGACTATAAATATCAATTTGATCTGTCAAATATTGACACATCAAACCCTAAACAAACCAATGACAGGACCTTCCCCTGCCCCCCTCCAGCGCCGTGTTGCCATTTAACGGCAATTTATGAGCAACAAAACACCAAAAAAAAAAAAAAAAAAAAAAACGATAGACAAAAAAAAAAAAAGAAAAAGGAAAAAAAAGAACTAGAAAATGGGAGAAATAATAAATGAAAACAACAACATAATCAACACACAAAAAAAAGGGGGTTTTCTGTTGATGCTGCTGCTGTGTTGCTGTTGTTGTTGTTGTTGTTGTTGCGATCATTTCAAGGGTCCTTGACTTTGTGCCGGCAATGAGCCAATTGACGAAACTGGAGAGTTTCAGAGGCAATTATGTCTATTATAGGTGGTATATCAACAGATACGAAATGATGTTGAAAATGTTGCTTTTTACACCAAAAATGGGATGCGAGATGCCAAAGGCATTAGATCATGCTTAGGGTTTATGGGTTCACGCTTCTAGGGGATGCTGCCTGCTGAACAATGACCAAGGATCAAAGTGCGTGTGAAAATGAGGATATTTGTGGATGTGGATGTTGATGTTGATGTTGCAGTTCCTGTTGTTCCAGTTTTCCAGTTGCGGATGCTGGCAAAACTTTTGCGGTGTGTGAAGCCGGCGATTAATTGCTGTTGTTGTTGTTGCTGTTGCTGCTGCTGCTGCTGTTGGATTGTCAACAAAAAGGATACTCGAAATGGCCATACACACAGTGAGTGGCCGGACAATTAAGGACTTGCTATATTGCGGGCCGTGTAATGCGATAAAGGCGCCAAAGGCACAACTAATTCCCCGACCATCACAATTATCCACATGATCTCCCATTGTTGAACTGTCAACCTCTCTCCCTCTCATCACTTTTGTTTATTTTTTTTCTACTATTTTTTGGGTAAAAAAGGATTCGTTTTCTGCTGCTGATGCTGATGCTGCTCCTGCCAATTAGTCAAGTGGTTAATGAGTTGAATCGAAATCGCATAAGGATATCGGAGAGAGCTGTGAGCACAGCTGACTGACTGTACATTGGATTTATGGATTTGCCATTTTATTGGATTGACAAACGAATTTGAAATCAAAAACAGTACCATATAAAAGAAAAAAAAATGGAAATAAAAAATGAAATGAAAAGCAGCATTAGCAAAAGGGTTAAGGGGCTTAAGGGGTTGCATGGCGAGGATCTGCGGCTGTTGCAGTGGCATTAAATGAAAAATTGCCAGCGAAAATCCAAGAGGCAAATTTTCTGCATTTTCATTTGGCAAACCGTTAAAAAAAAGGGGTGGCTGACAAATTTTCTACATATATATACACACATACATATATACATATATACATATGTTGCTGTTTATATATTAACGAAATCAATGCAATTATTAGAAATTGAAGTTATAACTAGTTAATTTTAAAATATGTTTGTTTTTTTTTTTTTTTTTTTTTGATGATATACAGTTCAGAAATTTAACTAAGGGATGATAGTATTATTAGTACTACATTTATACAATATTTTAAATTATTAATCTGTGATTTTCTTATATATTTATTTATTTGAAGTCATCTTTTAACAGTGGACCGTGGACCATGAATTTAAAGTACACTTTTAATTCAAAATATTTATCTTCAGATAAATTAATTAAATAAAATTTTCAAAATTTGAATTTCAAAAGTAAACATTTTAACTTATAAATATATGACAAGAAATAAAAATAAATGAAATAAAATTAACGATTTATTTTTGAATTTTTTTTGGTCGGGTTCGTTTGCTGAGTTTGCTGTTCAAACTGTATCTTAATGCATACTCTCTGTCTTATTTATATATATATTTTCATTTCTGTATTTCAAAGAAAATGTTGTGTTCAAGCTAATATTTAATTTATTTAAATAATCCGACTTTTTGTCAATTCCGAATCCGAAGTGAATTTGCGCTTTTTCAATAGCTATAAATGCCAAATACGTAAGTTTAGTTCGAATTTGGAATTGAGAACAGGTCTGATTATTTAAGATTTAAAAATAATATCTTTAAAAATGTTCTTTAGCTGTAATATATGTATATATAGGGTTATCTGCTCAACTTTTGATTTTCCAACAATTTACATATTTTGCTATCTTCTCTTCCTCTGACTCCTTTTTTTTTCCTCCATCTATTTCTGTCTCTCTCTCTCTCTCTATCCCTCAATCTATTTTCTCTCTCCCTTTCTCTATCTCTCTCGCTCTCTATCTCCCTCTATCTCTCTATCTCTCTCTTCCTCTCTGTTTCTCTCTCTCTCCCTGTCTCTCTCGCTATCTCTCTCTCTGTATCTCTCTCTCCCCCTCTCTCTCTATCCCTCTATCTCTCTCTATCTCTCTCTGTCTCTCTCTATCTCTCTCTGTCTTTCTCTATCTCTCTCTCTCTCTATCTCTCTCTATCGCTCTCTCGCTCTCTCTCTCTCTCTCTGTCTCTTTCTCTCTCTCTCTCTCTCTCTCTCTCTCTCTCTCTCTCTCTCTCTCTCCCTCCCTCTCTCTCTATCTCTCTCTCTCGCCATATCTCTCTCTCCCTCTCCCTCTCTCTCTCTCTCTCTCTATCTCTCTATGTCTTTCTATGTCTTTCTATCTCTCTCTGTCTCTCTCTGTCTCTCTCTGTCTTTCTCTGTCTTTCTCTGTCTCTCTCTGTCTCTCTCTCTCTATCTCTCTGTATCTCTCTCTCTATCTCTCTATTATCTCTCTCTCCCTCTCACTTTCTTTCCCTCCCATATCATTTGGAGTCAGTCTCTACTTAACAAAATGAACTCAATATGCTGTCTAACATTAAAGTGAATTCGAAGCGAATTAAAAACAATTCGATTTCGAATTCGAATTCGCATGCGAGTTGATTTCCAATACGTTCAAATTCGTTTGAATATTCAAGTATTCGAATCGAATTGTGTTCGATTCTTTGGCCAGGTGTTGCTTTGATGTTGCCAAATCCGTTTCCATTCCCAGCTCACCCCGTTGGTGCAGCAGCTCCTTCTCCGAGTTATCCACAAACAGACAAAGGCAGAGAGAGGGAGAGAGAGAGAGGGTGAGGAAGAGGGAGAGGGAGGGAGGTGGCTGCCACATGCGGGCTTTTGCATTTGCATGGCCTCCTTTTTTTTTTTTGCTGCTGTTGTTGCTGTTGTTGTTCTTCTTCTCATGCATACTATAATTTCAAATTGCGAGCAAATTTTCCCGCACACACACTCACACACACACACACATGCACACGGCATAGTTTTTCCGCACGGAAAGGATTATTTATTTATTACAAAATTTTCGTCATTCGATGCGCGGCTGTCGCGTGGAAAGCTGCAGCGGAAAGGTGGCAGCGAGCAACAACAACAACAACAGCAACATGAAGTGGCAGCAACAACAACAACGACAAAAAAGGAGGTGGAAAGGTAGAGATACCTTCATGCCACGCCAGGTTGAGCGTGAGCATCAGGATGAGAATGAGGACGTCCAGGCAGCCGCAAATGTCGAATTATTCAAATGATGATTCAACCCCTGCACTGCACCCCTCTGCCTATGCCACTTCCACTGCCACACCGTCCCCTATCCATGTGCTCGCTGTATGTGGCACAACGTGCGTTGGCATGTGATATGCAAAAAAAAAAAGAAGAAAAAAAAGAGTTCACCAAAAAAAATATATATATATTATATATATACATATATATGGCATATGGCAGGGGCAGGAGGTATACGCACAGGACGCACGCCAAACATAGATAAAGAACGAAAGAGAGAGAGGCAGAGAAGAGGAGGGAGAGAGCGAGAGAAGATACATATGAAGTCCTTGCCTTGATTTTCCCTCTCTCCTTTTGTTGTTGTTGTTGTTGTTGTTGCTGTATTGCCTAGCGGCAATCTGGCGGCACACACACACACACACACAGCGTTACTGTTGTTGTTTCGTCCTTTGTAGTTTGCATGTCCCGTTTCGTCATATGAGATCACGAGGCGCGCTTACAAATTTTTTCATATAATTCAAAAACACAAAAAGGTAAACGCACAGACAGGACAACGCACAGGACTCGCCTAAAGGGCCCAACCAGCTCTCTCTCTCTCTCTCTCTCTCTCTCTCTCTCTCTCTCTCTGTCTCTCTGTCTTTCAGTCTCTCTCTCTCTCTCTCTCTCTCTGTTTGCTGATTATAAAAAAAAGAAGAAACGCTTTTAAGGACATCTGCATATTTTCCCTACTCTCCCTCTCTCTCTCTCTCTTACTCTCTTACTGTGTGATCTGTTGTCTCTTTCTGAGCAGCAACATTTGAATTCATTTAATTTGCACCTTGTTCTCAACGTTTAGTAATATTATACGTATATGTTGGCTTCAAACAGCTGCCACAACCCCCCCCCCCTCCCACCCACCCCTACCTTTACACCTACCCCAACCACTGGCCACATTTGCCACTTGCCAGTTGTTTAATTGCAACTTCCACATGCTGCTGGTCGAGCGAAAGTTGCAACTTGCAAGGAGTCGAGTCCTTGCAATAAAAATACAGTTGACAAATCTCTCGCACAGTATTCGCACATCCGATTCGCTTGCCACTTTCTGGGGCATGCCATTAACTCCATCAATGTGGCAAGTTGCGAAGCCATGTGTCCTGCTACATGCGCCACGAAAAAGGATATGTGTTCAGTTCTGATCGGGGTTAGGGTTGCAGTTTGGGGACACAATGAAATCTTTGCATAAATGTCCGCAAACATGCCACATACATATGTATACAAATATGTATATATATACATATATAAGGAATTGAGTCTTAAGTAAGCAGTACCCCCAATTTGGGCGAGTATCCTTTTGGCATTGACTGTCCTGCTTATAAAAATGTTTGTCCTTCTGCCAACTCCTTGTTCATGTCCTTTGCTTGTTTGTTTGTTTGTCTATGTGTCGATTTGTTTCTTTGTTTGTTTGTTTGTTTTGTTTGCCCGACTGCGTTTTATGTCGCAAATTTAATGGACAACAACAAGAATTCGAGCAGCAATCGAATCGCAACGAATCGGGTAAATTCGACTCAACGCAACGCAACGCAACTCGATTCGAATCGAATCGAATCGAATCGAATTGAATGGCAAATGGGAGCCATGCATAAAAAATTGTCAAAGCCCAAAGCCACCCAAGGGTTAACTTCGATTAGCCCGAAATGTTGTCATGGCCTGTGGTCGCACATATGTGTGCCTCTTGGTCCAATATACATACATATATATACATATACACATATATATGTATGTGTGTGTGTGTGTGTGTGGGTGCTCATAAGGCCAAAGCACAAATAATAACAGTCACGCGTCGGGCGAAAGCAGCAAACGCGGCAAAAATAAATAATAAAATAAACATGAAAACGAAAGGAAAGCAAAGGAAAGGAAAGGCAAGGAAAGGGAACAAAACAAAGTTTAGTTTATGTAAACCAAAAGAACGACGTGGAAATACACTATCAATTGATTTAATTATGTGCACAGAGAGACAATTAAATCCAAGTAATAATAATAAGTAAGAAAAATAAAAAAAAATCAAAAAAAAAAATATATATATATATATTATAAAATAAGTAAAATTTTTATATATAAATTTTTTTAAGAGGTATTTTTTGCATTAAAAATTTAATCTGTTTATATATGCCACATATAAGATGCTTAATTGATTTGTTTCCAAATAAAATGCAAATTATATGCAAGTCATAATAATAAATCAGCCAAGAAACAAAAATATAAGTAAAAATTTAAAATACACGATTTGTTTTTCGAAAGTATCTTTTTTCCTAATTGAAAATGACATCAGCTCTTAAAAGCTATAAAATTGATTATTTCACCTGTTGCCAAATAAGATAGAAACATTAGCAAAAAAATATTTATAAGACAATTGAAAATGGAACCATATATAAAGTAAGTTTTGCATTTAATATATGAATTTTGTAATATATAAAATTGTTTAAATTATATATCTACAAATGGCATCAAAATTATATGAAACTGATAATAATATATAATAAAAATAAATAGTTAAACAAAATACAAGAAGGTACTAATTAAGATAAATAATTTAAGAGCAAAATAATATTTTTAATAATAATTTTATTTTTAATAATTTTAATTTAATAAATAATTTTTTTTTATTATATAAATAAATAGTTATTTTCAATTGTTTTTGAAAATGAATTCAGTTGATAAACGCTTTACAAACTTCTATATATTCCAAAATAAAAAATAGTAGCTTTTAATATAAATATAAATATTTTAATATCATCAAATTATGCACTTCAAAATAGAATAGTAACTATTTTGTTAAGTAAAAATTAAATTAAATAATCATTACGATAATATATATATTTTTTTTATAAATAAATATTATATCTCTGATGAGATGGGTAAAAGATAGTAAAAAGAATAGAAATCAAACTGCAATAACTTAAAATTTCTAATTTTGGAAAATTATAAATAATTAAAAATATAAATACTGTGTAAATTGTCCACTATACCCATTGATTAATACTTATTTGATCTGTTGCTAGATACACAAATATCACCTGATATAAATTTATAGCATGCGATAGTCCGAGTAGTAGTTGGCGAAGTAGGATGATGTAGTTGAGATGCTGCTGGCGCTGCAGGGTATATTGGAAATGCAAAAAAGGGGACACACAGGACAAAGGACACAGGACACAGGGCACAGGACGATAGCCGAAGAACGGCAAAACATGCGAATGAATATGAGAGCGACGAGGCTGCTATTGGGATTGGCATCGGGTATACATTTGCCAGAGTTACATTGGGGCACACTGGGGATTGGGGATTGGGGCTGACTGCGAGTTGGGTTCCACAGTTTACTGTTTACTGTGTATGGGTTTTCGGTTTGGATGGGAGAAAGGGAAGGTGGGGTGGGGTTTAAGGTTGGCTGTGTTGGGTTGGGTTATGGGTATTGGTCTGTCGGTTTTTGGCGGACAGCGGACCAAATGGGGCCATTGATCAAAATTGTTACAAGAATGGCGAAAAATCAACCCCGTGTTGAGGATGTTAGGACGTACGTACGCCCACTGTGGGCATCGCTTTGACCGGGGATGGCGGGTTTGTGGGTAGGTTGGGTAGGTTGGGTATGTGGCATGTGGGCAAAGCAAAAACGCAAAAGCAAATACGAGTAAACGCCATTGCGGTCCGTCGCGAAAAACGGACACGGGCCACAGCGCACACGGCTCTCTCGCAGAGAGAGAGAGAGAGAGAGAGAGAGATGAGGGCCAACCGAGGGACAAGCAGCACATGGAGCACTGTCGGTCTGTCGCATTGTCATACCGTTGGACTGCCGTGACTGTCGGCCAAGCCCAAAAGTCTGCGACTGCCATTGAAAGCCTTTTGATGGCAATGGCGGCGTTCCTCGTGTTGTTGTTGGTGATGGTGATGCTGGTGGTGGTGGTGGTGTTGATGGTGGTTGGGGTGGTATTGGTGGTGCGTTAGACTGAGACTCAAGTTCTGGTTGCTGCGTTTTTGGCTTGCGGATTGGACTCGCAAGGTACCAAACACGGTTGCTACGTTCATGTTCATGTTGATGTCCAAAACGACCAACAGTCTCTATTTGTGTGTGTGTGTGTGTGTGTGTGTTGATGCTTCACATGGTAGCTGGCAGCGTAATGGCCACAGATGTTGTTATGGCAAAAGTTCGTACGTGAGGGTCGAACCGACAACGACATCCTTTCGGTCCGCTTTTGGTCCTTTTTTGCTAGCCGTCTTTGCTCCTGTTGCTGTTCTTGTTGTTGGCCAAGTCGTCGTCGTTGTCGTTTGTACATATTGCATCAAAGAAAACTTCGACTGCGAAAAATAAAGCACAAAAGTCCTGCACAAGGACACACACACACACACTCATACACACATTGATAGTGGGAGGGGAAACACACGCAGTCGCATTGCAAATAATAATAAAAAGTGGGCTGCAAAATCGTTTCCTTGACTATGCCCAGACCACTCTATGGACAACGACCAGGCAGCTGACTGCTATGTGACTCAAATATATATATATATATATGTATATATATTATATAGTATGTATATATGTATGTATTTATACATATGTGATATAGTTGGTGTAGTCGAAATCTCGCCAAGTACCTCCTATACATTCACCGAGCTGCAGCTGCCGTTTGTTATATTCGGCTCACACTCTCTTTTCAGAGATAGAGAATGTGAGAAATTCCCGAACTGAGAGAAACGGAGAGACAGAGAGAGAGAGAGAGAGGGAGAGAGAGAGTGAGTGAGAGATACATTGGCGTTTATCAAGTCAAGTTGCGGAAATTGGCTGCCATTTCGATCTGACATTGACACCCAGTTAAATTATTCCATAATCCCAAGCTGCTGACAAGAGCTGCTTGCTATGAGTAAACTGACCAAAAAATAATTTCATTCTAAAATGTAAAAAACAGAGAGATAAATACAGAGGGAGACAGGGAGAGATAGAGAAAGAGAGACAGTGTGAGCGAAATAGAGAGAAATGGATAGATCGCGAAAGAGAAGCCAAACAAGCCAGACATAGAAAGAGATATAGGGAGAGACAGAGATAGAGTTAGAGAGAGCGTAAAAATAGCTGAGATAAAGGAAAAGTAAAAAAAAAAAAAAAAGAAGAAGGAAAAAGTGACAGATCCAGAAAGAGATACAAAGTAGGGAAGATAAAGTGAGAGACAAAGATGAAGAAGAAGATAGGCATAAAGAAAATGAGAATGATGGAAAATGGTTAATTTTTTTCTCTTTAGCTTCTTGCCATCGTCAATCTGAGTGCGGATCGTTGACTCTCAAAAGCTAATTGCTATGGCAAATAGGCTAAGGCCTGAAAAACAGTTCGAAACATCAGAAAAATCTTGATAAAAGCAGAAGCCAAGATCGCCAAGGGTTACTCTCCCACTTCCACAGAGTTTCTTTTGACGTCTATCGCTCAATCTAAATCAAAGTCAAGAGTGTTGCAGCGGCAATCTACGACCGTCCGATGCTACAATATTTCGCTGAGGCACATAAACCGCAATCTCTGCGAAACCCCAACCCCATCCAAGGTTGCAAGGGGCGAAGAGGAGGCATCAACTTCATGTCGCCCGCCACATCAACGGCAGCCTGATCTGTGTAAAAATATTAGTTCTGTCAAAATAAATTTCGTTGAGTAATGTAATCCCATTTTGCGGTTTTCACACACATACACACACAGTCATTGCGATTCTTAAAAAGTGTTGTAGACACAGGAAGTGCCGGTCTAAAGGAGTAACTCGACCGCAGGCTGCGTTCATCCACCAGACTGTCTTGGAAAAATCACTGTGCCACGCCTATTCATTCTTCACATTTGCCCAGTGACTTCACCAAAACCACTCCCTGAACACCCCCATCTATCCCCCCAACCCCACCCATCCAGAAAGAAGCCCACCCCCCGCCTTTTTTTGGGTCACATATCACATCAAGCTGAATATGAATGCGATAAATCTGTTCGTGATTGTTTTTTTTTTTTCTTTTCGTTGCCTGTCACACATGTTTGTGGTCTTGTCCAAACCCTAACCCGCCGCCACCCCCTCATCTCTTTCTCTTTCTCACTCTCTCTCTCTCTGTCTTCGCTGTGAGAAGCTGTGACCATCATAGTCCTTACTTTCTCTCTCTCTGTACGTGAATAAAGTGTCCAAACGCGGTGCGTAAGAAAAAAAAACGTCAACGGAATTTCGCTAATCCTGTCGAGGAACAACAGCAGCAGCCACTGCCTGATGATGGAGTTCATCCAAAGAGAAAGAGAGAGAGTGAGAGCTAGGGAGAGAGCTGGTGCTGGAGGGAGATAGATAGAGAGAATGAGGCTGTCCTTTATTACACTATTTCAAATGGTGATGGGAGTTGAGGTTGGGGGCATATTTTGCCGTTGTTGTTGCTGTTATGGCATGTTGTAAGTGCGCAGCTCGTGTGCCCCACAGCCTATGACCAGGTGGCAATGTATGGCCGAAGAGATTGCCAATGTGGGTGGCATGTGGTGTGGGTGTTGTGGTTGGGGTGGTTCGCTGGTGGATGCCTGCCAATGATGACAACTCGGTGGCTGTGGCTGTGGCTGCCTTTGATTGCAAAAAATGAGAGACGATGACGGCAAAAGAACAACAAATTGCAAAATTTTAAAACTCCCACATCACACACTGAGTGTGAGAGTGTGAGTGTGTGCGTGTGTGTGTGTGTGTGTGCGTAATCTTGTAATGTAATATAGTCAAAAACAAAATCACAGTCGAAACGTGTCGATGTCCACGACATTTTGACACTTGACACAATTTGAGAGGGAGTGACAGAGACAGAAACTGCGAGAAAGAGAGAGAGAGAGAGAGAGTGAGACAGAGAGTAGGAGAATATGTGGATGATGGCAACATAGACAGAGCAGACCTTGTGGCCAAAGCACCAACATTGATGAGGCCCAATTTCTGTGTGATTCGTCATCCAAATAGGTTTTATGTCCTGCCACAGTCATCCACATAAGTCTACACACATCATACGCACACACACACACATACACATATGTAGATGTAAAATTACCACGCATTACATGCACAAGGATATCGCAATTTGTGGCAGCTGACGTTTTAAATTAGCTGAAAATAATACAAAAAGAAAAAAGAAATTGGCAAAAACCTTAATCAAATTTATAAAGTAAAAGTAATTTCTAGGTGAATATTGTATTTTAAAGTTTTTAGAAAAATTTCAAATTATTTTTAAAATAACTATTACTAATTAAATATTGCAAATTTCTATACACCTGTAATTATTTTGACAATTATTATATATAATTATTTTATTAATTAACGTTATTTTGTTTTCTTTTTAGAATTTAAACCATAACATTTGGCGGTAATAACAAACGTAGCTAAGAAAGAACACATAAGAGAAAGTGTGACCAGCTGCTCATTAAATACGGTCACACAGTAAAGCGCACTTCATAATTTGCACGCAAATAATTATTTCAAAGCTAAGCATTTAAAGTTGTGAAGTCATAGCGATGAGCTTTTACCTGTACAATTGAGCTTTTGAAAGCGAAGCAAGCATAGCTCAGCACCATGTGTCTTGGCTAAATCGCAGTCAATACATCAACCATGAACAAAAGTAACGAATTTGTGCTGTTGGTTTGTGTCGCTGGTAAATATGCACTGTTTGGTCTGTGTCGTGGCTAATCACTTTTGTAGTTACAGTTATTGGTTTCAAAAATGGCGGATAGGAGTTATGACCGACGCAGTATTTCCGGTTAACTTGGCTTAGACCAATCGCATTTAGAGACTGAATCTTAAAATGGCGACTCTTATTCTAAAAGAGAACTTTTCATGCAAGAAAGAGACATTCGTTGGGATCGAAAGTGAGAGTCGCTGTCCGACAGAAGAGCCGCTGAACGTTCTCATTCTCTCCCTTTCTCTCTCTCTCTCTGAATGAGAGAGAATGGTTTACATAGGCTGACAAATATTAATTGAGAGCAATTAATGCAATTAATTATGTCCTTCAAATTTGCTGATTGAGTGCCGGCAAATGCTCCTGCGGGATGATAGCGAACCCTCCTCGCCTATTTGGGGACAAGCGGCAGTTAAATAATGTCCACAGATTAAATATAAATAATAAAAGCTTCAACAATAATCAGCGGAAGGGAGAGAGAGAGAGAGAGTGGATAATGAGCCGGAACTGCGTGGAAGCGCCAAAAACGCGAAATGCGGCAAACTGAGGAAACGAATCATTTCCATCCACTGGAAATCGCAACCGACCTAAGTCCAGTTAGGTTTATGGGTATCGTTCCACAGATGTGGAGGCAGGTCACACTTTGAATCACATTCACAACATTTACAATAGAAAAAAAAAAGAATAGAGAGAAGGGAGAGTGACATATATATATATATAGATATATATATATATAGAGAAATAGACAAAGAGAGATGCTTTTGATTAAATGTTCGCTTAATCGGAAAATGATTCCATTAATTGAAGCTCTGCTCTGGTTTTCGTTATGCCCTTTGGCATCTGCCACTTGCCACATGCCACCAATTTTTTGACATTTAATTACCATGTATATGTATATGTATATATCTATATACATATATTTTAATGATTCAATTGGAAAATCGATGCTTCCAGTAATGTTTACAAGATAATATAACAAATTTATATTTCCAAGCAAAATATAGAATTGATTCAGTTTCATTTTGCTGAAATTGATATTTGAAGTGGAGACATCTCCCATTGTTGTATTACAGGGTATCATGTGGTTGATCATTGCCACCGCAACACAGCACTTGTTTTCATTTTCACCGCGTTTTTTCCAGCTGCATGGAACAGTTGAACTGATTGAAATCGTTTACAAACGTTACAGCTCTTAATTGAACATGGCCTGGGGCCATTTTACGGAGTCACCATTTTATTTCATTTCGATTTGTTGTACAACACTTTTCAGCATGTGAAGAATTTTTTTTTGTTTTTGCGATGATACCCCTTATCGAGCCACATCAATTTCTGGGCGGTGTGTGGATGCGGTGTGCCATCCATTGGCACTGTTTAACGATAACAACGACCAGAGTGAATTCAGTCCATGAATTCTTATTTCCACTTTGCAATTCATTTTGAAGCGCCAACCAGTGTTGCATAACAACTGTTGCCCGCTCTCTATAGTAGCTCTGTTTCTTTCCTTCCTCATAAAATGAGATATTTATTATTGACAGATCCGTTGTATATAGCAAATGATGAGTGTAATTCTCCTGGAAACCAAATTGAATCATTCACTTGTACTTTCGATTGATCTTTTATTCATTTCCAACTGTCATCCCCCACCCTGTCTGATACTGAGAAACCCCTTAACGGCGTCGCTCTCGCCGTTAATATCATAAGGCAACACATTCTATATATTTTTGGAGCTCTGCCAAACAGGCAACAGGGCTAATTAATTTCCCACTGCGTGACCAGCATCTCCAACAGATTTTGCTCAGTGGGTTGACTGAGTGTCCATTGAGTGTATATGTATGTATATGTATGTGTGGGAATGGGTGAGTAGGTCAATGTGTTTGAGACTCTTCATGAGCCTCACGGTCTCTCCCTCTCAGCATTGACAGCTCCTATGACTAATGTGTTGACTGCGCTTTTCGGTTGCGGTTTTGACTTCCACTAAGTCAAATGCCTCGCCTACATCATTACGGCAATTGATTGCCTCTTAATAAAAAATGAAATCTAACATGCATTTCAAGTATAGTTGGGTAACCCCCACAGGGGTTAACATGACAACAGAGGAATTTTAAATGCCAAATATAAATGGGATCAAAATCAAATGGAGACACATGAGAATCGGTTGAATCTTAGCAAAGTATACCAGTTAAAATTTAGAAAGACACCAAAAATCTGCTTTTCTAACACATTTTTTGGCGTATCTCGAGAAATACTCATCACAACCACCTCAAAAAAAGATCAACATGCTAGTTATGAGTCCTAAAATCGATTGGGATAAAAAAATCGGTACTTTAATTTTTTATCGATTTTTATGATTTTGTCAAAAAAATCGGTTGAAAAATTAAAAACGAATAATTTCAACAAATTTTTAATGCAGAATTACTCTGATTAATCTGAATCTATTTTCAAAATGAAAAATTTCATCAAAATCGTCTGACATATGGCAGTTCAAAGTTAAAGGCACACTGAAATTAAGGAAAATGCCAATTCAGGTCACTTTTTCGCTCATTTTTGGGCATAACTCGGAAAATACTTATCAGAAACACCTCAAATAAAAAGCAAAATACTAGTTTTGAGTCCTAGAATCGATAATAGTCAAAATATTGGTCCTAAATTTGTTTTCGATTTTTCATAATTTTGTCAAGGTCAAAATTAAAGGGCAAAATCTGTCAAAAAAGTTGAAAAATTGAGAACGAATCAAAACCATTATCAAAATGCCAAATATCATCAAAATCGGTTGAAAAATGGCTAAGTTTTGGTTTTTCTAAGTTCTAAGGATGATGAAATCTTGGAAAATGGCATTTTGGGCAACTTGACAGCAGATTTTTGGCCATTTCTCAGGGAATACTCATCGGAAACACCTTAAATAAACGCAAAATGCTAAGAATCGATTTCAGTTTAAAAATCGGGATCAAAAATATTTAGAATTTTGACGATTTTGATAATGATTGATTTAGACATATTAAGCCTAAGCTTTGCCACTGACCATATAACATTTAGATGGAACATTTCATACAACGAAAACGGCCACGAATTTTCTTAGCGAGATACCCCAGTTCGATGTGATTGGTCTTACTTTCGACAATTTTTGAATGCAGTTTTGTTCAATATGCCGAAACTTGTAAAAATTGGCATCAAACTTGAAAATCGGTTGAGATTTGACAAAGTTATGGCCAATGGAAGTTTTGAAAGACGCGAAACGCCGATTTTCTTTATAATTCTGGGCTTGTGGAGGGGTCCAAAAATAATGGTCTTAATTTGGACAATCTTTGAATGCAGTTTTGTTCAATATGCCGAAACTTGAAAAAATTGGCATTAAACTTGAAAATCAGTTGATATTTGATAAAGTTATGGCCCACCAAAGTTTTAAAATACCCGAAACACCGATTTTAAGATACAGTTCTGGGCTTGTGGAGAGGTCCAAAATGATGGTCTTAATGTGGACAAGATTTGGATGCAGTTTGATTCAATATGCCGAAATTTGGAAAAATTGGCATCAAACTTGAAAATCGGTTGAGATTTGACGAAGTTATGGCCAATGCAAGTTTTGAAAGACCCGAAACACCGGTTTTCTTCATAATTTTGGACTTGTACAGGGGTGCAAAAATGATGGTCTTAATTTGTACAATTTTTGAATGCAGTTTTGTTCAATATGCCGAAACTTGGAAAAATTGGCATAAAACTTGAAAATCGATGGACATATGACGAAGTTATGGCAAATGGAAGTTTTGAAAGACAACAAAAGAACTATTTTATATAATCGTCCACTATTTTGGCTATATTTTCTAACATACTGGGCCAAATTAGCTCTGGTAAAGTTTTTTATACCTATGTTGATACCAGAAATCAAAAATGGTCAAAAAAATTTGAAATTTTAAAAACTTGCTTAAATTTTTTACTTGAATTCAGAATAATTTTTGGATCAAAACCATTGACAAAAGTGCAAAAATTTTTAAAATTGGATGATTTTTCGCAAAGTTATGGCTATTGAAAGGTCTAACTCTCATTAAAAGTGCGTATTGAGAGCCTCTCATAGTTGAATGAATTTATATTGTATTCTTATGGAAAAATTTTATAGTAAGTCATCTGCGCAAACAAGAAGATTTTAAGATTTTTGAAAAACACAGATGATCTTAACTTTTTTTAAATCTCTCGAATCAGTTCAAGTTCATCACCCTCTTTTATAGTTCTTTTCGAAGAGAACAGAGTAATCTGATAAAGTATGAGTTCTAGTTTATTTCAAAATTTTGTGCTGCTGATAAAAAAAAAATTGCGAACATAAGTGTACATATGTATGTTTAGTGTATGTGATTTTATGTACTTTTTGAATTTTGTATTCAAAGCTTTGCTATTGCTGCTTCCGCGTTGTTGTTGCTATTTAGAAATACGAATGATTTCCAAACTTGCTCTACCATCACAACGAGCGGATGGATGGAAACTCGGAGTTAAGTTGCCGAAGCGTCCGCCGTAGACGACGTACAAAACGCTATTAACTCAGTATAGGTTCGCACATTGAGAGATCGAACTTGTCGGAAGCGGTTCGTTTGAGCCGATCGGGGTATGTCGCTTCGAACTGGGGTGTCTCGCATCGAACTGGGGTGTCTCGCATCGAACTGGGGTATCTCGCTAAGAAATTTCGTGGCCGTTTTCGTTGTATGAAATGATCCATCTATATGTTATATGGTCAGTGATTATATGATCAGTGACTATGGCTACTCAAAGTTAGAAAGATGTTGATTTTACGATAATGAAGGTTTAAGCTAATTTTTAACCCGTTTTGTTGGAAATTGGTTGAGAAATACTCATCGTAGTGTAGTGAAATATGATAGATATGATGGAATCGGAAATTCAAATGTGATGAAAATCGGTACAGTTTTTGATAAGCTATGGTAGTTGGAAAATAAAATTATTCAGAAGTGTGATTTTTGGGTCACATAGCTTTGGTTGAATTATGAAATATTACAATTAAAAAATTTATAGGTCTCGTATGACGAAGCTTCAATATCATACAACTTGAGTAGGCAGAAATACTCGCGTATCGTAAAGAGGAGAAATTGAGAGCAAGAGACTCTCTTATACACTCTGCTTGCTTTAAACTGGCTGAGTAAGTTTTCAGAAATGGGGAGTTGGGCGTTTTTCTACATAAATTGCACTAAGATATGGCGCAGTTCATTAGCTTAATAAATATGTACACACACAGAGAGAGAGAGAGAGAGAGATAGGGAGAGAGAGAAAGTAGCAACATTTTGGGGCATGCTGCTGGGCAGACGACAGTAACAACAAAGAGCCGTAACAATAACATAAATAAACAAGCTTAAAATCGACGTTGGGGACATGCCCCAAAAACTTCATCAACTGCCAACAAAAGCAACAACCAGTTAGCCTCTCCCTCTCCCTACTCTTCCACCACCCCACCAACCGCATCTCACCACAAACAAAGCAGTTTCAAGGTGAACAAAATATGTAAGAGAGGGGCAGAGAGATAGAGAGAGAGAGAGCAACTGAGAGAGCGCGAACTTGGCCCGGTTGGGACTTAAGGGTAACAAGTGTAAATTTGCAAGTTGACAAAGCAACCGATGTCGATGTCGTCATAAGGGAGGGAATGGTTGGCAGCACTATGCAGTATTGTCGATGGAGAGGGAGAAGACAGACTGAGAGGCACTAGTTAATGACAGCACACCTAGGGAGTTGATGAAAGTGTTTGGGCTTAAGCGATATCTCTCTTATACATAAATAGTTGGTGGTCACTCATAATTTCTAATTACTTTAAAAACGCGACTCATTCTCTCTCTATTCTAATGTGAGCTTTAAACTCTCTCTCTCTCTGAACTCCAACGGCATCGCGTGCGAATGAACTTACTGCAAAAGCCTGTTGAATCATCTTTAACTTCTTTATATACATACATACATACATTTGAACATGCATACATATTTTGGTATTTGCTCTCTTGCCTCTTTACTTCACACCTTGACTGACTAGAGAGCTTTCATGATATAATAACAGTGATATAATACGCTTTGTCTCCTAATCGTAGCTCGCATTGTTGACCGAAATTGACCGCCAGTTGCTGATGTTGTTATTGTTGGGTTTGCCGTTAAGATAACACAATTATAATGGCACATTGTTATATTATTGTGACTTTTGGCTTAACTAGCAAAACTCAGACTTTATTTAACTATAAAACACTCACTCACACTCCCTTTCACACACCATCACACTCACACTCCACTTCTCTCACAACATGCACTCAATTGCAACTAACTTAAAGAATAAAAAAGAGAATAAGCTTCAGAGCAGAAGCTCCCTTTCTGTCTCTCTCTGCTTTCGTTACACCGTTTGAGTGGAAGCATCACGTTGGCGAGAGCGTCGATAACTGCTGTAAGCCTGCAGTCCAGTGATGCTGAATATCGTCAAGCCGAAGAACTGCAAACGAGAGAGAGAGAGAGAGAGAGAGAGAGGTAGAAAGTTTCGTAGTGAACACAAACAACACCTACAGGGAGTAAGTTGAACTTGAACTCACCGCTGCAGCTATGTAAGAACCAATATCGAGGGAGAGCACAAAGCCCGAGGCCAGAAAGTGACTGAGCGCAATGCCCGAGTGCACATAGAGAGAGAGCAGCGGCGTCTCGCAGCGCAGAGTAGCACCTGGACTAAGGTAACGACGGGTCAGCAGTTGTGTGAGTATCGTGGCGAAGCCGAGCACGACGACGACCAAATAGAAACAACCTCGGAAATTACTCAGCCTCACTGAGCTGCATACGATGCACAGGAATCCAATAAATCCGCACAGCTACAAAGAGAGCGAGAGTGATGAGAACATAGTTATCTAAATAGATACGCGATAAACACTGCACTGATAATGCTTTCTGTTTTTTGTCTACTTACCAGGCAGGTGATCTTCAAGAGTCCCTCAATACTGCGCAAATACTTGCGGTCACAGGCTTGGTTAACAGACATTGTTGTTGCCCGCCTGCACAACAACGACAACTACAATAACAATAATACTTATAAGTTATCCACTACCAAGCGTCAACAACAAATGCGTAACGATTTTTATATTACGAAAAAAAAATAAATAAAAAAAATAAATAAATGAATAACTTCACATTGCACGCACTCGATAGCCTCAGCGCGACGAACTGCCAGTGGCGGCGACGAGACAACTAAAAATGCGAAATGCTTAGAACACTGGCAAAATAGCTCGATTGTGAGAGAGAGAGCGAATCATGAGAGAGTAGACGTATTCACAGCGAGGGCTGCTACCACAAAACATATGTTGTGGCAACTCAAGTCATATACATATGCATGACGCAATTCATTGCGGATACTGGCTACCCTCGCATCATATTGGAGCGAACAAATAGCGTGTCGCTCACAGTTGGACGCGCTCAGAGCTGGTCAGCTCAGTGCTGGCAACTTTTCCACCTAAAAATAAAAGCCAAATATTATGCATTATTCCAAAGTGATGAAAACATAAAAATATGGCAATTTTATATAACTTGAAGATTTTTGTAGATCTTCTAGTTACAAATATAAAAATACCTAAAGTATTTGTATACAAGCATAAAATGACTTTCAAATTGCAGCCAACTAATGCTCGTTTGACGGGAAAAAAGCTGAATGAACAACACTCGGTCAGTCTGACGTCGTTATTGTTATGACTCTCACTCTCTGACACATGGCCTCTCTCAGTTGTTTGGTGTCTGTTTTGTATGGTTGCTATCGCTTTCTGATAAATTGAATGACTGCTGAGCGCAAAACTCTCAAATGGAAGAGAGAAGAGAGCAAACAGACTTATCAGTTGCTGATCCGTTGCTCTCCGCTCAATTTAACGCTGAGTGGTGGTGGCCTTCATATCGCAGCATAAACATTAAATTATTATTTTTCTGAGTCTTGCGCTATAAAAACACATGCGCACCCATACACATACAGTTGAGTGCATACACACAACATACAAACATACATACGTATGTGTGTATATAATATTTGAGTTACTCTTGAGCTGAACTTAGACTACTGCTAGCTTATAGTGCAAACACCCTCTCGCTCTTTTTCTCTTTAACTCATTTTGAGGTGAGTCATTTGCATGTGGAAATGCATTTTTGAGATTTGTGATTCATGCCACATGCTGTATATAAACAAGCAGCAAATGTTAGTAAGTTACATAACTGGCACCGAATATTGAATACCCTACTGAAATTAACTGAATAAACGATGGCTAGAATTTCAAAGAAACTGTTATACCCTCTCTGTGGTGTGCAGGGTGTACTGGACTACTCAACGTCAGCAATTGGGAAACAACATACCTCTCCACGAATATATTTATTTATTTTAATTAATTTAGATTCATGGTATTTGAGGTGAGCAGACTGAGAGAGCTAGAGAGCGAGAGATGGGAGAGAGACAAGGGAAGAAATCTCAACTGTTCACCCATGTAAGGTCACTTGTGTGGCACTTGCCTCCAAATTGGGACGGAAACATTAGACGCAATCAGTGAAGCTCTCTCTCTCTCTCTCTCTCTCTTCATCAGTCTGTGAGCATGTGATGGAGAGAGGGAGGGAGGCATGGGATTTTTGAGAATCATATTCAACGGAGTATGATGATGATATGGGCTGCAAATCTTTTTAGGCCACGTTCAATTGCAGCTGCCACGGAAACCGAATCACAGCTCGACACAGTCAGGAAATGACAAATGCAACATGCAACATGCAACAACAACAAGGCATTAGATATTATTTGTGTATTCACAATATAAGAAGAAGCATAGAAAGAGTGAACTCATATGGAATGATGTTGCTGTTGTTGTTGTTGCTGATAAAAGTGTGTTTGCGGCAATCGTGTGTGGAACGCATGTGGGGCATGCCACACTTGTGTAAATAATCTTTAGCGATTTCAGTTCTCGAAATGCATGACGATGCACGATGATTCGCTTGAAAAATTACAAGAAAAACAAAAAAAAAGAAAAACATTATAAAAATGGGAAAAATATACATATATTAAATCCAAATAATATTAAAAATATTTAAGAATTTTGGAAACTACCTGTTTTTTCTCATTACTGATATGTTTATTTATTTTTATTTTTTATATTGATTTAATAACTTTTACTTCAATGGTGTCAAAAAATGTAAAATACGAAATTTTCTTTCGAATACGAAACCTGGAATGCGACACGTATACTTAAATATTCTCTTTCTTTTGAAACCCCTAATACTCTATATGCATATTGAATTTGAAATGTTCGTTTTGTAATTTATGCATATTTTATGGAATCAATTCTTTGAATGGATTTTCATTCATTTCAAGATTTGAATTTATCTATATGGTGATGGAATTTGATGCGGGGAATGGAATGGACTTCAATGCGTAATTCGATGCAATTTGTTAATGTCATTTCACTTTATTTAATTGCAGTTTAGCTAAAACAAAGGTAATAATGTGAATCCCTGAATCGAGGGCAGTGCTCGACTTGCAGATACCCTGTAAACAACCATTTCTTTTACTTTAGCTCGTCGTGGATTACAAAATATATATTGTATATTTTTAGAATATTGTATTTCCCATAAAATTGTATTTTCAGTCTCTTCTCGATTTCCGAAAACCACTTGACCAATATTAAAGTGCCAACACTATGTGTCTGTGGGGTTTCGTGAGGTTTGTTAACTGTTTCCTTTTGGCCAGAACTGAGTGGACTTCACAAATCCGCTTTCGCATTTCACGCTCCCACATTTTTGGTTTGCACATTGTGGAACCTCGCTTACTCCTACAACAGCAAACATGCAACAAAATGTTGCAATCGTTTGCTCGCATCGGCGAAACGTGCAACCGCGTACCTAACAACTCTCATCCGCATGCAACAAATTAGTATTCCTCTTCCCCTCTCACACACTCACACTCTCTCGCTCTAACTTCCCATCTGCTTTCGCAAATCAGTAGAATATAATTTCTATGATTTATGCACATGGTTAAGCTTCCACCAAACTCCAAACAGAGAACGCGCCCCATATCTCCGACAGGTGAATCCCTTTGAATAATACAGAAGTTCCTCCATAAAATAACTAAGAATACAATTTCCACAATATAAATCGAACACATTTTTGGCCATAACTCGGGAAATTCTCATCATAATCACCCCAAATAAAAAGCAAAATTTTAGTTATGAGTCCTAGAATCTTCAATTTTCAAAAATTTGTCCAAAATTTGTTTTCGATATTTGAGGGGTTTTGCAAAATCGGTGAAAAAGGTGGAAAAATTAAAAACGAATGTTTTTAATAAATTTTTAATGCAGAATTAATCTGATATCAAAGCTATTTCCAAAATGCCAAAATTTCATTAAAATCGGTTGAAAATTGGCTGAGATATGACAGTTCAAAGTTACAGGCATACTGAAATCAAGGAAAAGGCCACTTGAGCTCACTTTTTGGGACACTTTTGAACATATTTCGGAAAGTACTTATCAGAAACACCTCAAATAAAGAGCAATATGCTAGTTAGTTCTGAAATAATAGTCAAAAAATTAGTGCAACATTTTTTCCAATTTGTTATGATTTTGTCAAGGGGTTAGTATGCAAAATCGAAAAAAAAATTCGAAAAATGAAAAACAAATCATTTAAACAAACTTTGGATGCCAAATTAATTTGGGTTAAAAAACAAAATCGGAGCTTCAAATTTTATCAAAATCGAATAATTTTTGCTTATGTTATAGTAGTTCAAAGTTAAAATTTTGTAGTATTTTGGATTTTGGGGTATTACTGATTCAGTTTTGATATTGTATTGGGTATATTTTGAGGACTCGTTTAGTAGTTGTTCATTCTATCGTGATTCTACTGTAGTTCGCTTCATCGCCTGCTATTTTGCTATCAACTGAAACGCAACTATACGGAACGTGTGAAACACTACATTCCTTTGGCACTCCGTTCCTCGCTTTTCAACACTGTGTGTATCCCCAGTGATGTGTGTGTGTGTGTGTATTGGCAGGAAGTATGCATCTAATTAGAAATGCAGTTAACATAATTGGCAGCTGCAAAGTTTGCAATTTTGCGCTTATGAAATAAATCATCAGCACGCGGGGTATCATCGACTTTAAGTTGCCCTTTAAGTTTTGAAGAATTGATTGCGAAAAGATTGCTGAACGCTAGATGGCGCCAGATGTGCAGTTGTTGAACCTCAACCAATTGTAGCACTCTATGTAGTAAATAAAGAAATGAACTTAAATGGTGGAAAGTGTTGTTCGTCTTCCAGGCGAAGTATTTATTGGTCTGGGAGAGATTAGGATTGAGCATGTCCTCCGCCATATGCCAGCTACAGGCACTTTATATTCCTGGCAACCGAAGCCAATGCAAATTTTTGGAGTGGCACGCCTACAAAAATGGGGGGCAGACATGGTTGCCGCTGCAACTGACAGGGATTGGCTTTCTCTCTCTGTCTGCGACTCAGTCGGCGTCCTGCCAACAATGTCCTGTGCCATGTCACAATTTCAACGACCTTAGCGCAGCTGGCAAGAGAATCCCTGTCTCTCTTTCTCTATCTCTCTATCAGAGACAAGCACTAAGTTGAGACGGAGTGTTGAAGGAATCTGTTTGGCGTATTGCGCTGACAAATCGGATGAGCGAGTGGGCAGCGTAACGTAGTCATGGCCACTCCCGGGACTCGGACTGGGTCCTGGCCAGCTGATCCTGGCAAGCGAAACATTTATGCGCCTTATAAATGATTATCGTGCGCACTCAAGTGCCATCGTCATCAATCAAATGCGAACGAGGATGCGAATCTGAATGCAACAGGACTCGTTTGTTTATCCTTACAGTGCGTATCATATATCGCATATCTTTTGGCTTCTTTCGCTCTTCAAGTATCCTTCTCATTCACTGTTTCTCGCTCTCTCTTTCTCTCAGCGAGTAAGTGCAGTTTTGTAAACGGAAATCAGCTCTCAGCATTGACTGCGTTTTTCCTACAAGTTTCCCGTTTGGCGATTGCTCCTCTTTAGAATCAATCCCCTCTCCCCCTTTCTCTCTCTCTCTCTCTCTCTCTCTCTCTCTCTCTTTGGTTGCTGTGGCAGGACGATTGGCAATGTACGGCCTGCGGGTAATTTATGCTAATGAATTGCCTTCAGCTTTGCTCGATTCCGATTACATTTGCTCGCTGCCGCGGCATCAATCAATCAATCAATCAAGTTCGTTGCTGTCTCAAGTGCTTTAGCGGGCAGCTCATTAATGGCACAATGCCGATGCCCCCGCTCTTAGTCCCTGCCAGGATATGATATCTGTCAGCGGCAGACCTTCCCCACACAAAATCGAAAATGGAAATAAAATAAAAATAAAAGTGGAGAAAACAGGAGAGAGAAAAGAGAATGTGGCCTAAAGTAAAATAATAATAATAATAATAATAATGAAAAAGAGGCTGCGAAATCAATACGTTGAATTTGAAGCAAGTTTAATTGGCGTCTGTTGGCGATGGCCACGCCCACCGCCCCCTCCCACCTTTCACCGCCTCTGGGCACACAATTTGACTACTCTCAGTGCAACAACAACAATCGAGTCGAAGAGGAGCATTTCCAAGGAACTTGACTGCGTTAGTACATTTTAAAGCAATTTCCTCAACGTGATTTCTGATCAATTTAGCATGTCCTGGCCACACACAGACACACACCGACAGTAAGGACCCTAGAATTTACGACTTTTGGTTACCCCAGCGATATTTACCCACTTTATCCAGTTTGGCAACGGGTCCCCAAACCCAATCCCAACCGGAGTTGCCACAAACTGAATTGAGTAGAGAAATCTCGTTGTCTAGCATTTTGCACGCTCTGCCAAACAGCAGCTCATCCTTTGAGAATGTCCTCGATGGGGTTGTCCGGGTCCGCTCTTGGTAACTTGCAACTTGCAACTTGCAGACCATCAATTGTTTTCAGCTTCAAGTCGCACACACACACACACACACACACACCCACACCCACGCAGATATATCGTCAAACGTATTCGATGAGAATCCTGCGTATTTTTCAATTTCCATTGAATGCCCCCAAACAGCACGTGCCCCACGTGCCACATGACCCTAAAGAGAGAGCGAGGGCGGCTCTAAGATATGGCTGAGAAGCAGTTCAGACAAGTGTCCTTTTCAACACTGTAAACTCTATAAACAACAATCCTCGGGGTACTTTAATTTTATAAAAAAAATAATAGGAAAAAAAATATTATGTAAGTTCTTTTTAAAATTTCAGTAAAATTTAAAAATAAGTATATGCCGTTTTTTATTATATTTTTTTTTTATATCATATTATATTTATTTAAATATTTATATTTATATTTATATTTAAATAATTTGTAACTTTCCATAAAAAATAAAAATACTAAGTGTATGAAATTTTAATTATACGCTATAAAAAATGTATTATTATAACAGCTCTATAAGCAAGAAGAACTTTTTATATTTTGAGAAAAAGAATAATTTTTTAAACATATAAAGTTATTTAGTTTATTTAGAAATTACAAATATTTTTTTAAATAATAAATAATATATAATATGCTTAATTAAAAATTTCTAAATTAATTTGAATTACAATATTAACTCCTAATTTTTGCTAGTTTGTATCAGAATTCGTCATTGAAAAAATAAAGTTTTTTTTTTGTTCCACACCTCTTGAAGTTCTGAGTCCACCCTCGTACAAAGTGCTTCGCCATCATTTGTCGCCCCACAAACATATGATTTGGGTTATAGATTTTGATTACTTTTTGATTTCACTATGCACTTGCAATTGCTGCTTGCTACGAAACCATTTAGTTGGCTAAAATGAGATTGCTCTGAGTAATTGAACGGGTCATAGTGATATAATGCATTTTGAAAAGCATTTGGCAACATTTGTATAATGTATATATTTTTAAATATTACTGTATTTTATATAGTTTTTTATTTTCAGGTTTTCACTAATAGTTTATAAAATGTCAATTAAGGAAAAAAAGAAAATGTTTTGCTATGATATTCATTAATTTAAAAAAATATATTTAAAATAAATAATTAAAATAAAAATATATATGTTATGATATTATAATATGATAGTCCCTCTGGCTGACAAAAGCTGTTTGCTACAATAAGCAGCTACCTCTGCGCCTGCTTGCAGTTGGAACTCTCAAGTTCTCAGCTTGGGGATTCAATGCAATCTGTTGAATTCCCATTGAAGACTTGAATTGACTGCCGAAGGTGTCCTGATGCCTGGGAAAATGCTGAGAAGGATAATCTTGAACGTGATGCTATTGCGGTATAGAAATCAATGGACCTCTCTGGACTATGCTGCTCCAGCTTCTGGTAATCAGCATTTGCATGCGCTTTGCATGCCGCAATTTGAGGCAGGTGTTGCACGCTCAGCTGCAATGCGAGACAAAAGTGAATGGCGGTGGGGGAAGAGTGCAGAGGGGGGTTGCAGGATATCAAAGGCGTCTCATCAGCGTCATTAATTTGATTTGTCCTGACACACACATACACATTATCAACGTCAACAGACGTGGAACAGCAGGGAAACTTTTGCTAAATCAACTTCATGAATAATGCAGAAAGAAGAAGGACATCTTCCCAAATACACACATATATTCACACACTCATATGTATGCCTGTGTGGGTGTATGTAGAGACACTTAGTAAGCAGGAGTTGGAGGTGGAGGCGACTATTGAGTTTTGTCGCTTATTGCCTAGCACTTGATGTTATTGTTGCTGTTGTTGTTGTTGACTTGATGTTGCTGTCTCTTACCGACACATATGCACTCGCTTCGTGCCACAATTTATCTCTATCCATCTCGCTCTATATATACATCCATATATATTGTATATATTGCCATCGCTGTCGCTGTTGATGTTGCTCTTGATGTTGCCTCGTACCCCGATGCAATTACGCAATTTATGAAATTACAAAAGCAAAGTGACTTTAGCAACAATTTTCGTTACACACACCCACACTTACACATACACACACTAGTATCCTTACACACACACACACACACACACATACACATGCAGCATGCAGAAAACGGAAATTGACGGAGTAAAATATCCATGACCCCCCTCGGGGCAGTTGTATTGAAGGAGCAGAGCAGCTGTGTGTGGAGGATGCCTTTGACATGCCAACTCAATCTTTGACTGTCTCTATCTCTGTCTGTGTCTCTGTCTCTATATCTGTTTCTGTCTCTGTCTGTGCTGCATTCTCCCTTCTCCCCATGGATACTTATCTCGCTGTAGTCGTAACAATCAAATTACCAGTTATGCAAACTGAGTATTTGCAGGGTTGTCTTCGTATCAAATAGCAAATCACATTAAGAGTTATCAATTTGCAGCGTATCCTTGTTGCACTTGCCACTTGCCACTTGACATTTGCCACATGACAGCAACTCCCACACATGGCACGCGTAATATGCAGATTATGCTCGCTGCCATGTCCTTCAACAAATCGAAATTGTCAACATTTCACCAACCACTCGAAAGGTCACGCCAAAAGAAAGCCCCCAACAAATTCAATTCAACTTGTTAATGTCATTAAAACGATATATTCACACACACACACACACCCACACAGACACAAACACTTATACACACACACACCCACACCTACACAGGTATACAGATGGAAGCAAAGGTCAGACCGCATTCTTGTGTGAGAGTGTCTACTGTGTTATCCTGTGAAGTCATGCTGTTGATAATGAGAATGCTAATGATATTGCTAATAATATTGCCTTTCTGCATAGTTGCATTAATGGTGACGATAATGCAAATTTCAAATTTCTTAAATTAACTCATTGTTCATGCTAACAAATTAATTGTTATGGTAACAAAATATGGAAATTGAATTGTTGAGTAAAATATCAATACTAATTTTAATGATAATTTCATTAGAATTCAGTTTAAAACGGATTGCGAATCTACGATAACTCTTGAACTATTAATAAATCAGAATTTAATGATAATTTAAAAAATAAAAAATATTTAAAATAAAATAATAATAATTGTCATAATAATAATAATAATAATAATAATAATAATAATAATAATAATAATAATAATAATAATAATAATAATAATAATAATAATAATAATAATAATAATAATAATAATAATAATAATAATAATAATAATAATAATAATAATAATAATAATAATAATAATAATAATAATAATAATAATAATAATAATAATAATAATAATAATAATAATAATAATAATAATAATAATAATAATAATAATAATAATAATAATAATAATTATTATAATAATAATATTAATAAATATTATTATTAATGACAAGACTAGAATATATTATTGTTTATTCTATATTTATCACAATATCAATAACAAGTGCAGAAAACTATTCATGATCAAATCAATGTAAAGTTTAATGTGCCATTTAATTAGATGCTAGAAGTCAGTGGGAAATGAGCTTAATTCATGGGAGAGCAGCGTACACTAAAATCTTTACAAGCTGTTACCAACAAATTATAAATGTTTGCTGGGGTGGGGGAGTGGGAGGGGTGCGGTTGCGGTTGCAAGTGAAGCGACAACCCGATGATAATGATGATAAGGATAAAACATTTGATAGTTGGTTAACGGGGAGGAAATAATGATGGCATAATATTCATTTGGTTTGGTGGGAATCAAATAAAAATTTGGCGAAATGATCAGCTGAGATTTCCGCACGAAGTGCCTGGAAGCTGCTGCTGCAAACAATGTTGCATGCTTTATGCACTCGTAAAATGCTTGAGTGCTTGCCTCATGTGTTGCACGCACTCAGCTTGCAACATTCAATGCGTAACAATGTGACAAAAAAAAAAAAAAACAAAAAATAATTTGGAGAAAAAACATATGAAATAAAATAACCTTGACTGATAGATCTTTGTCCACGAAACTATGGTGGCAAGAAGTGGTGTGGTGTGGAGGGGGGGTAAAGAGGAGGGGGAAGAGTTGTTGCATGTGGCAAATAAAAAAAAGTGCGTTTCGTTATAATCATAAAAAGCTGCTTAGCCGTGATTTTACTCGGCCAGCGACTCTGACTTGGCCAACGATTTGGCTGGAGTTGCAGCTCAAATGGAGATGGACAGAGAGAGAAAGAGAGAGGAAGAGGGAGAAATGGAGATGAATATGGAGTCGCCACGCGGCAAGCTCAATTTTTATTGCCGCAAGCACATTAAGTAAATAAGCAGATTTCGATGTCTCGACTTATTTTCATTCCACTTTTTGTTTCTTTATTGTCTGACCAGACGGACCACCAGCAGACCAGCAATCACTTGACCAGGCCAACACACACACACACACACACACACATATATTGGTATGAACACATGTTGTGTTGTGTGCGTTGCTTTGATTGCCGCAAAACGAGATCGTTAAATCAAAAGAAGAACTTGCAGCACGTGTTGTCCTATTACCATGATAAATGGCCAAGGCCAAGAACGTTGCAAGGCTCCGCCACAACTCCCATCCTCTCTTCCTATATCTCTCTATATTTTTCTCTGTTTCCTTTTTATTTATTTTTTTTTTGGTATGTTTGGCCTGCATTTGATTGGCATTTGGCATAATTGTATGTTAATATCCGAGGCTATATCCAAGTGCCTCAACAGCTGGCGGCGGGCACTGCTTGGACAACAGCTAATATCGAATTTATTTCTCACACACACACACGCACACACATACAGTCACGCACACTAAGCTAATGACAATAGCAGCTAAAAAGGTAGAGAGAGAAAGAGATAGTAAGAGAGAGAGAGAGACATAGATACAGCTTAGTTCTGTTGTCATACGCGCTTATGAGCTTGACCTTGACATTGTCACTGCAAACGCCGATAAACTAAGCCCTAATCCACTGGCATTATGTACATTCGCCACTTTGGCAGACGGCCACTACACACACACACACACACAGACAAAAGATAAGTGTGTGAGAGAGAGAGAGAATCAAAGTGAAAGCCAAGCAGCCACAACAAGCGACAGATAAAATGAAACAATAGCTAGAGAGACAAGCTACAAAAAAATAAAAATGGCGTCTCAGCTGCCGCCTGCATCGACTAAGGCATACCCTGCAAAAAAGAATTCAAGTAATTTTCAAAATCAATACATAACTCAAATTTCAAATTTATACAAAAATAGATAAACATATTTTTACTCGTATCCTGCAATTATTCATTTTACTCGCCAAGTGCTCTTTTTACAGGGTATCTGTGGCATATCAGTCTCAGATAAACGCACAAAACAGTCCCAAAAAAAAAAAAATAAAATCAATTTTCAATGTAATTGGCATCTTAAAGGTTTAAGCATTCTATTATTGAAGTGGCCCAAATCAGCCTTGTAACTGCAACCTTATAGCGCACAGTGGGGCAACTTAAACAATATTAAACATTAAATTTAAATTTTCAAAATACATTTTTTTACTTACTTCAAACATCAGCGCCGTCTGTGTTTGTGTTAGGAATTTCGAAGTTCACACTTCACATTTTCCCACATTTCTAAATTTTCCATTTATTAAAAAATTTCTTATATAATAAAAGTTAATCAACTTAGTATAAAAATGTTTGCATTGGAAACAAGTAGTTTATTTGAATTTCTTCCTTCCAATTTATAGTAAAATTGAGAGTATTGTGTTTAAAATAAAATAAAATAATATAAAGAAATTCTAATTTAATTTAATTTTTAAAAATATTCAATATATCTATATTGAAAGTATTTATTTTAAATATAATTTATTGTATCTATAAATGTAGCTAAATTTTTAATTATGCATTAATCTTTTAGAGTACTATGTTCTGAGTTTAACATTCTTTACGGGGTTATTAGATTAGAGTCGTCTGTTTCTACTAATAAAGCCTTAATCTTAGAACATTTACTCACACATTAATCACATTATTTCTGGTGGTGGTCATTGATTTGATTGGGTTTCCTGGGTTTCCCCAATTCTAGCAACAAATGTTGAATCAATTTACATCTACTCACCCCAGAACTATTTATTTATAATTTTTATTTCTTTTAATTTAATTCTAATTTTTTATTTTTAAAAATAAATATATATATATTTAATTTAATTATTTTTAAATTTAATTTTAATGTTACGTTTTTATTGTCTGTCGACTGTTTATAGTTGACATTAAATAAATAATTAAATAAATACATAAATATATATATAATTTAACGTAATTTTAATTTTAGTTTATTCTTAAAAACTTAACATCTTTTAATATGTTAATTTTCTAAAAGATGTCTAATAATTTTTGTTCGCGTCTTCACACAAGCTCGACCACTGTGCACTGTGCTTGGCGTAAGTGCACTTTGTCCTGATGCCATTCGGTTCGTTATCCTGCCACGCACCTTGAGTCTGCTGGTTGCACCATAAAACTGCCTTCAGTTTTACCTGTGCCACGAATGCAACTGAATTCACAGATTGAGGCAATGGAGGGATCTCATTTGAGGGTGGTCTTTGTGAGGGAAGAGTGATGGGTGGTGGGGGGTGGGGTGGAAAGTTTTTATTACAGCAACGATTTTATGGTGAGAGTGTTGAGGGGCCTCGGAGTTGGCACGGGCTTCAAGTTGGACTTGGAGTTGTCCTTCGGTTGGATTTTAACGCAGTTGACCCTGAGATCGTAGCTTCAATGGACGCATTATCCTCGCTTATTGTCGTATATCAAATTTAATGGGTCCACTCGCAGTCAGTTTTCTGAGTTGCTTTTCCAGCGATTTCATACTTTTTGTCTGTCTGTACGTGTGTGTGTGAGTGGGTGTGTGTGTGTGTATTCCTACTTTAATGGCGCTCGTTGCCTTAAAAAGTGTTTTAAAGGCTCCACGGACATTCTTCATCAACCTTCCCATAGAATCCTTGGCCATCCCGAAAGCACTGCCTACCTTTATCATTTACCGCCAAAAACTCTAGGCTTTTGTCTATGGGCAACTCCTTGAATCCTTGACTCCTTGACTCCTCAGCTCCTTGGACTGGTAGATGGCATTGTGTTGTTGTGACAAGCAGACAGCGCCCATATGTCGAGACGAGACGTAGAGCATTGCAATCTCAGTGTGTATGTACGTGTGTGTGTGTGTGTGTGTCCTGGCTTTAGTCCTGTCTCCCCTCCTGTTCATCAATCAACATTCAAATTGAGAGCTGTCGTCTCCCTTAAGAAAGCCCTCGCTTAGCGAATGAAGACATGCATTTCAGGGGCGAGTTCCGCATTTTAAATTCGCCTTCAAATCTCTCCAATACAGCAACTATACACAGTATATTAAACGTGTGAAAAACGATTTGAATTTTTTTACCTTTTTAAAATTGAGAAACTTTGACAAAGACATCTCCTTTTCTTGAAGTAAATTATTTCTCGTAATTGAAAATCGCATTGATTTTTTGCCATAAAAATTTATGATAATAAAAATCTATATTAATTCTCGGGAACTTCCATTGCCAATCAATTGATTGAGCTGCTGCTGCTGCTGCTGCTGCCTCGAGCCTGTGTGTCTGACTATTGTTGCACGTTGCAAGCGACTGCTGCCCCCGCCAGCAGTGGCAAGTAGAACAGTTCAATGCCACACCTTTTCATACTCAAGTCATTTCTGTACAGCATTTCAGCTGTCAGCTTTTTGCAACGCATCGCGCCACCCTCAGGCGCAACATACAACAAAAAGAATAACAAAGAAAAAAATAAACAATAACAAAAGAAAAAGAGAAAAAAAAAATGGAATTTGAAAATGAAGTTGTCGCATGTCGCACGATGAAGCTGATGTTGATGTTGATGACAAGACGCTGTTGTTGCTCTTGATTCAAAAATGTTGTTGAAAATCGAACAATTTTCATGCAAGTCTGGAAAATGTGTCTCTACTGCTCTCTCTCTCTTTCCCTCACTCTCTCTCCACTCTCTGTCGCTTTGTGTTTCTCTTTATATGGGTTCCTTTGACTTGTTTTCGCGCTTGTCCTTGGCACGAGCCATGGGGCCATGGAAGCTGGGCTACGGGCCACGCGCCGAGCTGCTCACACGTCAAATTATGCTAATCAGATGGCAGCCAATAGGCCCAGTCAATGGCCATGAGATGCAAAGGAGGCGGGGATGGGGGGGGGGGGAGGTGGGTGATAAGGGGGCAGTCAACATATCTAACGCCGCGTAATCGATTGCTGCTCAACCGAAAGACGAATGAAATGCGCATAGAAAATGAATTTAATTTGGGGACCTCCACCCAACAAAATGGAATCGAATACGAATGGGACAGGATACCAAAATACCCAATGGCGTTGCCGTTGTCGTTGCCGATAGAGATCCCGAAACCAAAACAGAATCCACTCGGAATGCAATAATAAGGATGCAATTGAAAACAGACAAAAGCCAACAACCAGAACGAATGTTCAATACCCCGCGCTGAAATGTAGGCTATAAAAAAATTCAAACACTGCCTGACTAACAAAACAAACCACGCAGCGATACACAGATGAATAGAGCGAGAAAAAGATAAAAGAGAGAGAGAGAGAGAGAGAGAGGAAGACAGAAAGAATGAGAAAAATAAATATGTAGAGAGAGTGAGAGCGAGAACGACTGCTGAGAGACAACAAGAGTGGTTGAAGAGTAAATGAAGTGATAGATTGAAAACCCAGACACTATCATAGAGTGGAAGGATGTCAAATACTACACATACATATATATCTATTTTTGGCAGCGATGACAATAGAATAGATGAATCGCAGTTACTGAACTCGTTACCATCGATATATGTACGTACATCGATGGGGTATATTCCGTGCGTGGCATGTAATATGAGAAAGCAGACAAAATTTATATGTCTTTAAAACTCAGCATATATTTTTATAGCATATTTTAAGCTCACTTCACAATGCGTGGTATTTGTCAGTTGAGCTCCCTGGCAATTATATAAATGCATGGCGACTTTCGCTTTTTTTGATATAAATTTTCTGCTCCGGGTGACCATTCAAAAGGTTCGATTAAAGGATATAATAGATTTTTATAAATTTATGTAACCGCCAAGTTCGGAAATGAATAATATTTGAAAAAAAAAATTTATGACTTGACATTGTATAGAAGTGTTGTTCTTGAGAAGTTACAGTTGAATAAAACTGATACTTGAAGAATTTAATATTGATAATTTTACATTTTTAATTTAATTTAAGCTTAAAATATATTACCATTTTAAAATTTATCTTTATATTAAACAAACTCAATTAAAAAAATTTCATTTTGTGCCTTCATTAAAATTAAAAAAAAAATTTTTTTTTTATTAGAAATTTAAGTATAATATGTAAAAAGAAATCACTCTATCTCGTAAAGAAACACTGCTTCCTTATTTGTTATTTTTTTCCATTTTTTTTGTTTTTTTTTTTTTTGTGGCAGAGTGTGTAAGTGTTGCAAGCAAGCGTCGAAAGTGGCATAAACAAAGCGACAAAATGAAGCCAAAATTTGTCAAGGGAATTGAACTGCATTTCTATGAAATACAACAGCTGTAACAGTAACAATAAAACAACAACGGCAATAGCCACAAGAAAAAAAAACACTTGCAACAGTTGCAATTGCAACAAAAGTCAAAAACATCAATTTGTTGCAAGGCCAGAAGCAGATAAAGCATGAAAACGGCATTGCAAAGCATCAGTGAGTGGTTTTTTTAAGCAAGAAAGTGAAAAAGAGAGAGAGAGTGGGGGGGGGAGAGAGAGAGAGAGAGAGAGAGAGAGAGAGAGAGAGATGGGTATGCGGTGGATGCAGCACGGATTGTGCAACAGACGTTGCACAACTGGTATGGGACCAACTAAATTGACAGTGTCATCAGTTTTGAAGTGATGGTGGCAACGCGACGCCATTGCAAGTAGTTGAAGAATGTTGCATGGTAAGAATGGCAAATGTTGCATACGAAATAGAGCGTGCAGCATGACAACGGATGCCAGACTATAACCAACAATTTGTAAATACATTTGACAGGTCTCGAGTGTGGCATCAGTTTAGCTCCGCTTGCAACTTGTCATTTGTCGCTTACCACTTGCAACACGTGTCTGCCATGCCACACATTCGAAAAAGAACTTCAACTTCAACATCATTTCGTGAGAACTTCAAACACTCCCATGGCCAATTTAAATTTTGTGGCCCCTTTAAATTGAACTGAAGTCTGACTTTGGTCTCCATGGAATGTCAACTGCATATTTACTTATGCCTCCGATATCTTGCTCCCCTTGCCCCTCCCACGCAACCCTTTTTCTCTTTCCCCCTTTTTTCATTGCTTTCTTTTGTCTGACGCCTGCAGATATGCAACACTTTAAATACACATTACAACGAGCTGAAGGTGGAAGGTGAAATGGAAGCAAAGTGAAGGCAAAGATAGACAGAGAAGAGAGACAGAAAGAGAATAAAAGAGAGAGAGAGAGAGAAAGAGAGAGAGAGAGAGGGAGAGAAAGAGAGAGAGAGAGAGGGGAGTGAGTATAGTGTATGCACTCTTAGCTCGTTGAGATTTCAGTTTGCACTTCAGGTAATTACTTAATGTAAATAAAGAACTCGGACTGAATACACTGGGACTACAAATATATAGCGGATACCATCTTTTCCACCAGCTGGATGGGGCGAGAGAGGAAGTGATGTGGCAAGAAAAAAAATGTGGCATATGGCAGAACTTGAAGCGGAGGCAACTTGGCCGCAAGACAAGTTCTGTTATCAAAGTCAGGCAATGAATGGCAATAATCACAGCAAACTACTATATTTGACAAACGCCTCCAAAAACCGTTGCCCTCTCCCCCCCCCCCTCTCTCTCTCTCTCTATAAATGTGTCCCCCTAACAAACTTGAGAGGCATGCTGAGTAATGATGCAAGCAGAAAGAAATCACGCACACATATTACATGTTACCAAAAAAAAAAAAATCTGAAAAAAACATGAACAAAAACAAAAGCCCAGACTTAATGTTTAAGAGAGTTTGGAGCTGAAAGTGGGAGTGGAAAATGTGGAGAGGCGGAGTTGAAGTTGGAGAGAGAGAGTGAGAGTGTGGGGGGAGAGTCATAAGTAGGAGTATCTCATAGCTAATGGGCGGTACATGGTACATGGCAAGCGATATGCCATATAAGGTGCATATACATATATATATATATATATATGATTCCAGATACTTATATGTGCCTCCATTGAGGGGCATGCGACACGTCAACGGCAGCGCGTCTCGTGCCCCATTTGCAGGCATTTATATGTGTCAGCATGTCATGGCCATCATCAATCACTTTTGAGTTATTTGTCAGTTGAGTTTCTCGTTTCTCGCTTCCCCAACATTTCTCCTTTGGGGTTTCATTTTAGGGGTTCGCTTCGTTTGGGGAACGTTTCTATTTTTTTTTATAGTACTTCTGTGGCGGCACTCAAACATCTACATCGAGGCAACTGACATTTATGAGCTGCCACTAGCCGCAGTCCCCTCTCCCCTCTCCACCCACACCCCTCCCATCAGTTTTAAGCCACTTGCTACGTCAGGTGCCTGCACTTGTACAATTTCCCTTAAAAACCCGGCAAAAATTGTGAGAAAATTGATGAAAAAAAATGGAAAGAGCCCGGGGTTGATGGCAGAGAAGGGGGTTGGTGTTGGAGGAGAAGTTGGCGACGTGTGTCCGACATTTGTCTTGCTTAAGCTGAATTGCCAGCATATTCGAGTCATCAAACACTGCCTGTTGCCACGCCTTCAACCGCCCACTCACACACACACACACACACACAGGGGATACTCCCAGCCAGGAATCGTCATAGATTTTAAAGGCATTAAAAAAGAAAAGTTTGCTTTTATTATCAGTGTTTATATTTAGTTTAAGGCTTTTCTATAAAATTAAAAAATTATGCAATATTTGTCGAATTTAATAAACGCTTATAAATTTATACACATACATTAGTATGGGTGTGTGTGTGTGTGTTGGGGGTGTGCTTGTGAGTGGCACAAGGACAGCAAAGACAAACACAACAAGATAAATAAATAAAGAATTGTGGAAAACTTTTAAATATATGCAGATACACGCATCTCCACACACTCACAAAGACACACCCTCACGCCCACACACTCACACACACACACACATACACACCACATAGAAGGAGATTCTCTTCTCCGACTCCCTTTTTTGCATATTAAAATGAATTTGATGTTTTTTCTCTCGCTTGATTTCATCTTAATTTTTTGTGTGAATTTTTTTTAAATTTCTCTTTTAATTTCTGTTTTTTTTTTTTGCTGTATACCTTAAATTATTATTATTATTTTTTTTTATACTTTTTATGAGTGATGTGAAAATCCAATTAAGCCCGTCAAATCGAAACCCTATCAAAATGCATTAATGTTAAAAAAATTAAATGCTTGCAAAAAATTTCTGATATTTTGATAGCCTGCTATCAAATTATGTACGAAAATATGCATTAACATAAAGGGGTCGATTCGACAACTAGATACCCTACAAGTATTATTGATAGTGTAAAAATGCTTAAAATCAGAAGTAAATTTTAAGTAATTTAAAGACTTGACTAAAGATACATTTTTAGCTAAAATTCTTTGTTTTTAGAAATTCATTTTAAATCAATAAAATATTAATGTTAAAAATATAATAGTAATATTTTTATTATTATTAATAATACAAATAAAATATAGTTGGAAACTTTATAAGGTATTTCATGGGCTGTTCATTAACATTAAATTTGTTTTGTATATGTATTTTCACTTTGACGAGTATATATATTATATATATATTTAAATAAAGTTTTCAATGTAATATTCAAATGAAGTGCAACCTTTTCAGTTAAGCATAAATGGAATTTGATTACTTAACTCGCTTGCTGACATTTTTATAGAGTCATCGTGGATTCTGATCTGGATTACACATTGTTCCATTTTCCATACAAAAGTTTGTCCTTTGAAGTATTGTTAAAACGACTCTGGAGCAGGTGCCACTCCTTCCACTTCAACGCCTCTCCAGTCCCATTCCAAAGAACAAATTGCATTCACTCTAAGCTCTCGACTTAATTACACTTGAATTAACTAAGTTGCAGATCTGAGAGCTGCCTTCCGCTCACTGACAATAGCTGCTTGATATGTACGCACTTCTAATCAACACTGGCTGAGGGACTGGCAGTGTTGCATAACTCTACAGTTGGGCATATTGAAGACAAATGAAAAACTTTATATCTTATATCAATGAAGAGTGTTCTTTCACTCTTCCAACTATAGTCTATTCTATTCATGTCTTTGTTTCTATGTTAGCTTATATGAGCTTCAGTGTGAGTAAACGAGTGTGTGACAGTGTTGGATAATGCCCATTTAATTAGCTTAATGATGCTGGCAGTGGCAAAGTTCTTGGCATCTGTCTCGTGTTCACAACTCATTTGCAAGTAATTAAATTTTTGCAGCAATTTGTCAACGCAGCAACTCGTAGTAACTGGCAACTCGCTGCGCTAAGCGCGCAAGTAGCAAGTGGCATGTGGCAAGTGGCAACTCAATGCTTGGTAAGTTCTTCAGTTTCCTCAGTCGGGTCACATAAACTTGGTAACTTTTCATTCCAACTCATTACGACATGATGCTGATTCATAACAACTTTTCAACACTGCACAACTCTTCGCTGTCTTCTCTTCTTCTTTGCTATCTGTCTCTTTTTCCTTTTTTCATTCTCTCTTTCTCTGTCTCTCTGTCTCCTCTCTCTGTTCACGCTCATGTAATTTCATTTCCGTTACCGTAGTTTTTGGCCATTCTGCATTTGTAGTGCTTCTAGGAAATTAAATTACAAACACTATCCGGTTGATTCACTATATTTTCCATTTTACACTTATAAGTTTATCTCTCTCTTTCTCTGTCTCTCTATTTGGCTCTATCTCTGTCGCTCCTCATTCAATGTTTTTCTTGTGATTTTTCTAGGGTCGCAGACAGCGTCGCATCGTTTGGGGCTTTGACACTTGCCTCAATTTCCGTTTTATAATTATGATGGGTCTGAGTTCTCTATATATAGAGAAGAGCAGAGAAATAGAGAGACAGAGACAGAGAGAGAGAGAGAGAGAGAGAGAGAGAGAGAGAGAGAGAGAGAGAGAGAGAGAGAGAGAGAGAGAGAGAGAGAGAGAGAGGCTGCAGGCATCACCTAGACACAGTCGTTATCTCGCATTCGCATGCATCTCGACGTCTTTCCTGTGTCCTTCTTCATCTCTAGTTTATTTTATGTATTTTTCTTTTTTCTATTTCAGCTTCAGTTTCAGCTTCTGTGTGATGTTTTTGCTCATGTCCTTTAGGCATCATTTAGTTAAATTTGCTGGAATGGCAAACACAACTTGTGGGGGCAAGAGTCGTGGCAGAGTGGCAGAGACTTTGAAAAACTTGATGTGACCTTCAAATTCGCAGACGAAATAGTTGAACAAGTTCATTAGCAGACTACGCATATGACAGTTCCTCGGGCGAATCGCCCTCGATTCCATTGCAAATTCCCAAAAAGGATATACACACTTTTTGCAGCTATATTTCTACTTTAGCTTTAAAAATGAAATTTAAAGAAAAGAGAAAGCTTCCAGCTGAAAATAAGCATAATAACGTCTTTAAAATCATTGAAGGGCAGGTGAAGTTTCCTTTATTTTGCCGTTAACTTTTGCAGCAAGATGGCGCGTCCATCTGGTCCAGCTCAGTTACAGTGGCTGCCAGTAGTAAGCTCATAATGCAATCTTTATCAGACGACTGCTGCTCCTCATACTGCCCCTCATACTGCTTCTCATACTGCTTCTCATACTGCTCCTCCTGCTTCCACTAGGTGCAACCCATGGGGAAACTCGTGGACCTCGTGGACCTCGCGGTCCTCGCGGTCCGTCCATTTTGTGCATCAAAGTGGAAGTGCGACTAAGTAAATGAGAGAGCGGGTGTGGGAATTTATACAGGAATACATCCTTGTTGTGGTCGTCCTGCTTTTATCCAGCTTAAGTACATGCCATGACCCCGTGCGCGAGTTACGCCAGAGATTACAATGTTTTCTTTATGCCTGGTGCCTGTCGCGTCCTACAAGCTGGTGGCAACTCTAACTCCCCTCGTTGGTGGTGGGAAAGTCAGTTAGTTGGGCGGAGGGGAGGGGGTAAGGGAAAGATTTGTTTACATGATGGTTGCTCAGTGCACGTTGCATGCAGCACGTCTCAGGTTACACGGTGCAACATTAGCTAAGCTTGTCCAGAAACAAATAGTTTCAACGTAACAATAACAACAACAACTGTGCGGCGATTAACTATGCACAAGGATATGGGTAAGGAAGTAGCAGTTATCCTGGCAGCAAATGAAATTTAAAAAAAAATTATATTTTTAAAAAATTCTAAAAATTAAAAAAAAAATTAATTGCACTCTTTAGCAAGTTTAAAAAATATGTTAATTTTCTTTATTTTATAAATATTTCTCTAGTGGAATCTTTCTGCACACATATTTACATGGTATGCAAGAGTATGACGACAATTTCGCAGCTGCTGTTTTTCTCACAATCTATTAGTTTACCTTTGGCCCCCCTCTCTTCCACCCGCCATCATCACCTTCGCCCTCTCTCTTTCACACAATAGCTCTCTCTCTCTCTCTCTCTGTGTCTCTCTTTCTCTCTAACTGTCTTTCTCTCCCTCTCTTCTCTAGCTGGCTGTCGATCCACATGACGAGCTGGGCAAATATGAGAATTTCAGCAGCCACTTTGCGCTGAAATGCAAATTTTGTTTGCACTCACTGTGTGAACTGCGACTAGAGGGCTATAATTAAATTAGAAAACATTAGCAGCTAACTGGACTTTAACAGAATTATAGTGTTGCAAAATATTTGCAGCAGCAGCAACAGATAGAGATAGAGACAGTGAGAAAGTGAGAAACAGAAAGAGAGAAAGAGAGATAGATGTGGTGGTGAATGCTGTGAGGAGTCACTGAGGGCCCATCGTGGTTGGCAAGCGTGAAATTAAATGACGGCCACTGTGCACACACACACACACCCACACACATACTGTATGAAGATTAGCACAGAGAGAAAAGAGAGAGAGAGAGAGAGAGAGAGAGACAGAGAGAGAGAGAGAGAGAGAGAGAGAGAGAGAGAGAGAGAGAGAGAGAGAGAGAGAGAGAGAGAGAGAGAGAGTGCGGCTCTTGACATCCAGCGCAATATGAGATTGCTGCTATCACTTAGAGAGGGTTGTTCACGATATATGTGTGTGAAGTGAGAATACATAATAAAATACAACAGTGTTGTATGACGCTGAAGTTTCAGTGGCATTATTCGGAAAAGAACGCAGTTTCCAAGCTGGCATATTTTCAAATTTTAAAAAAATATTTATATATCGATAAGGATGTGTTAATTTGGGTATAATTTTTTAGGCATAACTTTATAAACTACCCTCGTTTTGCACTCTCCCTTTTAGCCGCTTTTGGCCATTGTACTGGATATATTGGGGGTCAGCGTGATAGTACCAAGGATTTGCTGGCAAACCCGCAAAACCGCAGTCACTTCATATGAATGTGACACAGGACACACACACACACACACACATACACACACACACACACACACACGTGCACATATACATGTATAGTTAGAGAGTAGCTGCATTTGTCAGTTCTCGATGACCGTAGCTGGTGATGCCATCGATATACGATAAATACAGATACAGAAAGAGAGAGAGAAAGAGAGAGCGAGGTTTAAATAGAGATATATAAAGAGAGAGAGAGGATAAAGAAGAGCAAGCGCCGGGGAACTGGGCACTCGAGGTCGAGTTGTGGCAACTGCCAAGCACTAAGAAATTAGGGCTTAGGCCCAAAAGTAACTTTTAATGAAACACTAATTAATTGATAGATGATATTACTCTGCCAGCATAGCAGAGGGGGGGGGGGAGCGGTGGGGTGCGGATTTGTGGAGGGATGGAGTCATAAGTAAGCGACAAATTGTCTGAAATTGCAAACATATTTCTCCAAGGCACGGACATCTGTATGATATTCCAGTTGGGCATCCGTTTTGGCCACTTGACCTGCCACTTGCAACATTTGTACGACTGTGTGGGGGATGATGATGTCGATGGGGATGCGAGGACGGAGGGCGGGTGGCTGATGTTAGTTTTCATTCTCGTTGAGCAAAAGTTTATTGAATTACACGCATTACACATACGCCATGTCATCCCATGTGGCGTTGCCAGGACGATGCGTTGTCCGGCAGTTTGTTGAAGCAAAAAGTTTTGCAAATTACTTGCAACATCTCCTTGCAGTGTACTTCATGTACTGCCCACAACAATTATTATGCCAGCTCAAGTATCATCCAGAATGGCCACAGGCGGAACTCATTCAAGAGACGCCATCTTCATCTCAAAATAGACTGACAAATGCCGCCTTAATTAAAACCTATACTCTGATTCTTACTCTTATAGTATTCCTGTTTATCTCTCTTTTTCTCTTTCTCTCTTCCTCTCATACTGTCTGGGATATTTCGATTCAATCAAATTGAATGCGAATCAACAAGAAGATGGAAAAGATGAAGAACTTCAACTAAGGCCAGCTCTTAAATTAGGTATGGCAATCCTTCGATTATAATTATATTTAGTCCTGGTAGCACGTGCAACTGAAAGGATAACTCTCGAACTCTGCCACGGTTTGGTATATAAATACTTGTTCAATCAATAAATTAAATTTGCATTTTGTCAACAATTTGAAGAGATGTGAGTGAACAAATTTATTACCATTACAAATAAACAGAGAGGAAGTTTCCTTCGTATCCTTTCCCCTTCCAACCGAACTACATATGGTCATAAATCACAGTTTGAGCTTGGACTCGGGGCCGGGGTGGGAGTCAACCTAATGAATATGCATATTAAATGGATTTGCCACGCCCACTCTTTGTGTATTCATATGCGATGCTAATTTACACTGTCCAACAAATACAAGCTCGCACTGTTATTAAACCTAATTATGTTGATTCATAAATGAGGAACACCTTCTGATTGTGCACTCCTGACAACCACGTCTCCCACTTCAGTCCCTGTCCATGTCCATGTCCATGTCCCATATCCAAGTCGAGGCACTGCGTATTCCACAGCTCAAGTGAAATGTTAATGGCCAAACACACACCTGCCAGACCCAAACAGACGAAGTCCAGTCCACCACAATGCCCCGATGTCGATGATGTCGACCGACATACAAACATAACTGTGGTCTGGCAAGGAAATTGGAAAAGGAACTGGGGATACAAACATGAAAAGGATAAGCTAAAGGGAAAGGCAAGACGGAAAAATTGGATTAGGAAAATGGGAACTACAGATATGAAGAATATGGGAGTGGAATGGGTAGTGAAATTGAAAGAAGAAGATGAATTACATTCGGAAGTGGAGTAGATTCGAAAAATGAATTTGAGTACGAAAAGGAATGGAATTAAGACTTGGAATTGTAATATGATTGGCAAACTGAATAGAATTATGCATATTGATAGGAAAAGGAATAGTATCAGAAATAGTATCAAAAATAATATTAGAAATAGTATGAGGAATAATATTGGGAATTATACTGGTAATAATATCAGAAATAGTGTTAGGAATTGTATTGGGAATTGTATCAGGAATAGTATCAAAAATAATATTAGAAATAGTTTGAGGAATAATATTAGGAATTATACTAGAAATAATACCAGAAATATTATCAGGAATAGTATTGGGACTAGTATCAGAAATAGTATCAGAAATAGTATCAAAAATAATATTAGAAATAGTTTGAGGAATAATATTAGGAATAGTGTTGGGAATAATATGAGAAATAGTGTTAGGCATAGTATCAGAGATATTATCAGGAATAGTATTGGGAATAGTATTGGAAGTTAATTGTACCAAAAATTGTATTAGGAATAGTATCAGAAATAGCATCAGGTATAGTATTGGGAATCATATCAGAAGAAAGTTTTGGGAATAGTATCAGCAATATTATCAGAAGTGGTATCGGAAATATTATCAAAATAGTTTCAAGAATAGTAGCAGAAATTTTGTTAGGAATAGTATCAGAAATAGTATCTGAAGTAGTATAAAAAGGAGTATTAGAAAAGTATAAGGAATGCTAATATAAATATTTTCAAAAATCATAAATGGGAATAGAATTGGGAATAGTATCAGAAATAGTATAAATTGGAAATATAATGGGTAATACAGATGGAATAGTATCAGGATATTTTTAGAAGTGTTATCGGGAATACATAGCTTCAAAATAATTTCAGGAATAGTAGCAGAAATAGCTATAGAAATTATATAAGAAATGAATATCGCAATTAAAAACTATCGAAAGCGTAAACTGTAAACTGTGCGATATGTCGAGGTCTTTGTCTGAGAAGTGGAATATCATTTGGTAATTGAAGTACGTGGATTTGTGTGCTGCGGATTTAGCAAGTCATGACTTGCCACTTGCCACTATTATTACAATAGAGTTTGACGCACTTTCCAAGTTGATAGTCATGGCAACGGTTCAACTATCGAATAGGAGTGGGTATTCTACTATAGATGGGTCACAGTTGTTTGCTCGTAGTGGGGATTGGTAGTGGGGACTTTGAACGAAATCGATGGAATGTTGCTTTAGGCAAATTTCAGTTTGATTTAGTTGTGTCTTTTTGGACTGTAATTTATATTAATTAATAGGTTTGTTTGTGGAACAGATGAGGGGTGTTAAGGGAGCTAAAGGAATGGATAGAAAGGGTATGCTGTGGCACTCTTTGATCCATCAATTGTTGGGTCAGTTTGTGAGTGACCGCAACAAAGACAATATTTAGTAGAGCAAAGTTGCCACAGATTGTCGGTTAGTTTGCAACAAAATGAGGCACAGTGGGATATACTGTTGGTTGACCTCTCTCCACTCTCTCTTTCTCTCTCTCTCTCTCTCTCTCTCTCTCTTCTTTCTACTTGCTGCGAGTATCAACCTTTGAAAAGGGACCGACTGCCTTCACTGCTAATTATGTGCCAAAAGCTTATATACTGAACAACCGCATTTATAGTTATGTGTATATGTATGTGTGTGTGCATTGCGGTTATGGTTGCTGCTGTTGCATATATCATACTACAATGGGAGAGAAGCAATTGCGGTACATGAGATCAGAACATTGGGATGCCGCCTTAGGCGCCTAGATTTTAATTTAAATGCATGCCCAAATATTTTTGCACATTAAAAAAAATGTATTTATTTTATTTTCTCCACTCTCTTTGGCTGGACTTTGCCATTTGTCTGCGGTTTGTCTGAGTATTTTTGGGAGACCCGTTTGCATCTTCTACTTCTTCGTCTTCTACTTAATTCCAGTTTCGGTTTTTGGGATTTTTTTTTTGTATTTTTTTGTTAATTTTGTGTGTGTGTGTTTTTGTTGTTGTTTTCGTTGTTGTGTTTAATTGTGAAAAGGAAAATTCGCCATTTGCCGTCGTTTAGCATCCGTTTTTTATTTAGTTTATGCCGAAACTCCGTCCATTCGTCCGTTTTGTAATTTGCGCTAATAGCCGTAAGGCGCATGTAGAAAAACCTATTAACATTAATGAAACACAGTCCCTGCATTCATTATGCTGCCGATCTCAGCCACAGATATAGTCGATGCTATTGAATTTTTTTTTTTTTTTTTTGTGTTTGATTAACTTCAAAGACTCAGATAATGAAAGCTAATTTAAAAGAAAGACGAATTGTGAAAAAGTACATATATTTTTTAACGATCATATATAAATATATTTTTTTAGTATTTTTTTTATTTCTTGAAAAATATCAAAGACTATGATCGAATAAAATATTTAAGTAGTACAAAAAACATAACAAAAAACAAATTTTGTAGTTAGTATTGTGTCCACTTTTTAAAAATGACCTAGAATTCAAATCAAGTCAATTATTAAATACGTACAAAAAAAAAAAAAAACAAATATAAAAAGATGCAATTGTGAAAAAGTTATTTTTTTATATTCATACATATATACGAATATATGTGAAATAGAAAAAAAATATAAAAGCATTGTGAAATATTCAGAGATTTATTTAATTCAAATATATAATATAATATATATAAATATATATATATATATATATTATATTATATAAAATATAATATAATATAAAAAATTAATATAACAGAAATTGCAGCATATGTTTAAAAAAGTTTAATAAATATGAAAAATTTTAAAACCAAAACAACGCCTATATGGAGCGATTTAAAACAAATTAAAAAATAATTTTTAACAAAAAAACACAAGTTTCAATCTCAATTTATTTGTAAATATACCGTTAGAGTTGTTGGCTATTAGATCACTTTGTAGAACTGCCACGCCCAGTTAGGGACTGCGATAATCCAGATGAAATGTATCGAAAAATCAATGAAGTGCTTTGCTTCAATAAAAGCTATTTTTAGCTATTTTATGGCTGTTGTTGTGTGAGACGCATAAATTCAATTGAAAATTAATTAGAGCGCACAACACAATAACAACAACAACATCAGCTGCATTGGCCAAAAGACCGAGGAAGAAGAAGAAGCAGAAGATGGAGAAGAAGAAGAGTAGCAATTTTGGAAAGCCTAATTGCCTTTGATTATATACGTTTATCGATACTTGGGCATTAGTATGGACTTAGTTACACACTAACGCACACAGACAACAGTGAAAGGAGAAAACAACAGACCCATAGAGCGAGAGCGAGCGAGAGAGAGAAAGTGATTTGGTGGGTTAGAGAAAGTAAAGAGAAGAGAGAGAGAGAGACACACACACACACATCATTAAATTGGCATTAAGCCAGCGACAGGCAACAACAACAATTTGTGGGTCCAGCTTTGGACTCACACACAGTATGTGTGTGTGTGTATGTGTTTAGTGGTAGCATAACATGCCACATTGTCGCTTTGACTTTTATTTATTTTGTTAGACGCATTTTGAAAAGCCAATAAGTAGCTTCTGATTGATTATCTGTTGGCCTCCAGCTCAGTTCAGTGGTTACCTCCTTTTCCTGTTCTCCTGCTTTATTCCGCTCATATTGTTGTTACTGTTGTTTGCTTTAATATGAAACTTTTGCCATTCTCACACAATTTTTCAGCATACCCCAGTGTATGTGTGTGTGTGCTTGCGTCAATCAATTTTGAGTGAAATAAATGAGGCTTGTGCCTCATTTTACTCTCACTTTGCTCGCCTTTTTGGCGTTGCCTACTTTTCAGGGCATCACTGCCTAAAAAGGCTTAAAATTTATCAGCTACTCGTGTCTGTGTGTGTGTGTGTGTTCAGCATCTACATGCTCATCTTCTTTTTCTGCTACTATTTTTTCTTCATCTTCTTCTTCTGCTTTGTGTTTTTCGTACATGTTGTATACAATTTTCCACTCTTTACAACATTTATTTTGTTGTTGCTGGGGGGCGCTTACTGTAGCCTTTATAAATAGCTCAGTATCTCTAGTGCGGTTATCCAACCGCACAGCGTGCAACAGAGATAGAGAGAAAGAGAGAGAGAGAGAGAAAGAGAGAGAGAGAGAGAGAGAGAGAGAGAGTGTGTGTGCTTGGTGGAGTGGGAGCTTGTGCTTGTGCCAGGCCGGATGCTCGTGTCAGAGTTGCCACTGAAGTTTGAGTGGCAGCTGAACTGTTGCAGCTGCACTTTATTGGTCTTTCACGCACACCCACACACACACAAACAGAGACTTACGCACACACGTAGACACACACAGACACAAAGTGGGTGCCTGGAGAGGACCCATTCCAGAGACACAGAGGCACGCGTTGAGGCTGCGTTTGCCACTCAAAAGCAAACGCCTGCAAAAATGCCAAACGCCAAAAAGAGAGCAACGAAATCTCTCTCATGACTTTGATGAGAACTTTCAAGTGCATCGCCTACAGTGACAGCCAACAGGCATATGCCAGCCAACCCGCATAGTGCCTCTCAGTGGCAACTGCATTAAGTCTCAATGGATGAAGACTGCCATCGGCATCGTCATCATCGTCATCGTCATCACCATAATCATCATCATTGTCATCGTTGCCTTTGCTTAATTTTTCTAGCATATTTCAGTTGCTATTTTCCCCATTTTCTCTATCGTTTTCACTATCTTCCTTACTATCGCTGTTATTTCATACTAATCTTTGGTATATCCGGCATCCCTCTGGTTGAGAGCAGAACTTTGCTATGGCTTAGTCTATGCCTGTGGGCGTGGCAGCGCCAATGCCGCCATCAAATTATTTAATCAGTGGAAAAACTTGAACCACAGCGCATTCAATGCAAATAATAATCCCCGACGAACTTTTTGCAACTGGCAACTTGCAACGCTCCCTCCATCAGCCGCACAAGTTGCAAGTTGCAAAAGTTGCACTATCTTGTGATTAAGATGAAGCTGCCACCTAAAATGCCACAAGCATCTTCATAAATTTGCCAGGCGCTGTAAATCCGTGTGGATATTAAGTCAATAATTTTGAGAAATATTTCAAATATTAGGGATGTTTTTCAGCTAGTATAGTATGAACATGTACAAAATAAACATAAAAATATGTTTTTGTATTTATTTATTTTTTTTATTTAATTTTTAAAATTTTCACGTTAAACATATTTCATAAAATTTAGGGAACCTTCACTTAATGTAAGAAAACATAACATTTTTTTTGTATTTTTATTGTAAATTTCAAAATTTTGAATTTAACTTTTTTGTTGTTATTAAATTCGTGGTATCTAAAATATCATATCGGATTTTACTTAACACGCTTTTGCTGAATATTTGGCAAGTTAAAAAACAAAAAAAAAAAAAAAATATATCAAAAATTTGGAAAATCCGCACTTTCAGTTTCCTCGTAAGTGACTCGAACTTGGCCAAATCTGATAGAAAAATATTAAAAATTTTCATAATAAAGATTCTTGTTTTTAATCAATTTTTGATATCTAAGTAATTATAATTTAAACTTTAAGTGTTTATTCTAAAATTAGAGAATTTTCCCAAAAATATTCGAAAATTTCCTAAAATAAAATTATATTTCATTATTCAACGTCTATAGATTTAATACTTAGTATAAAATTATTAAATAAAAATGTGAAATTAAATAAAACAATGTTTTTAATCAAAATGCAGCTCTAAGCTTAGGTTAGTATTAATTTTATACCCTAGCTATAAAAAAGCCAAATAGCCAACACTGACTAGCTGCACAGTCTGCACATCTGTCCTCGATTCCCCCTAAAGCTTTCCACCTGCCGTCAGCGTCTGATGACGAAATGAGAGGAGAGCAGCTGCGTCGGGTTATCGCGATGGGGGCATCTGGTGATGAGAATCCCCTGGAATCGGCATGATTATCGGATTGGCATTATCATCAGATCGGCACAGTTTTCGCGTGAATTCCATTTGGAAATGTGCACGATGCAAGCTTCGTTTTGTGCGGTGCTGCTCATGGCACTGCTGTTGCTGCTCAGCACCGCCCTCCAGCTGCCCACCTATGTGGAGCAGCACATGAACCGTGAAGCGAGTCCATGCAGAGATTTCTATGAGCATGCCTGCGGTCACTGGGCACAGGCACATGCTGGTCAACCCTATCGCAGCCAGCTGGAGCAACTGGACTACACTTACCACGATCGATTGGCCACGTTGCTGGTGCAGACTCCTCGAGCAGAGCAGCCTCAGTTTGTCCAGCTGCTGAGAGATTATTACGCTGCTTGCCGGAAGCTGGAGGATCGATACGGGCCGGAGGAGTTTGTTCGGTGGTTACCGCGTTGGGGCAATATCAGCCTAGACGGGGAGGAGGAGGAGCACTCAGCTGGGAATTGGTTGAAGCTACTGCATCTGCTGACCAGCTATGGCTTCAGCTCACACTTGGACGCACAGCCACAGGCAGATGACGGAAACTTCTCCGACTTCGCTTGGGATGAGGTGTTCTGGCTGCAGCAGCTCCAACCTCCTTGGCCTGCGCTAGCCGAGGAGGATGTGGTCGCTGAGGGCGAGGAGAACTTTCTGGAGTTTCTGCCGCTGACACATGGCCAGTTTAGAAGTCTCTATCGTGCACTGCAGCCCATGGGCGTGCCACACCAGACGTTGTGGCAGCAGGTGAAGCAACTGGAGCAGCAGTTGCTGCCGGCGAGAGGCGACAGGGAGACGGAGGAGGAGGAGGAGGAAGAGGAGCCACAAATAGGCATTCCTGGACGGTGGCTTCTGCCGCTGCCACTGGAGCGAGACACCTACCAGCTGAGGGCGGGAGCCTGGCAACAGTACTTGCAACGCCTGCCACAGATATTGCGGCAAGCGCCGCCATCGCTGCTCTGTCGCTATCTGTTGGTACGTCTGTTGCACAAGTTGCGGCAGCTGCCACCGCCCACATTTGGGCGACAGGAATGCGCGGCACAAACGCGCCACCTGCTGACGCATGCCGCAGTGTGGCTGCTGCAGCAACAGCAGCCGCAGGCGGAGCGTGCAACCACCGATGCCACTTTGCAACAGCTGTTTGAGGGCCTGCGGCAGCAATTCAAGTTGAAGCTGCTGGCGAATCGCAACCGCTTCGGAGTCGCCGCACAACGTTACCTCCTGGACAAGTTGCAGCTGATGAGGTTGCGGCTGGGCGTGCTGCCCCCCGGAGCGGGGTTGCGCCAACAACTGCAGTTGCAGTTGCACTATGCCGGCTTGCAACTCAATGCCAGCGATTACTATGGCAATCTGCAGCTGACACTGCGTCACATCGATGCCCACACCAGGCTCCAGATGTCGATGAACTCGTCCTCTGGCTTCCACCTGTTGCTGCCCGATGGTTTCGCCAGCTACGCCTCTCCCTTCTTCCGGCCCGATCTCAACCAGGTGCTGCTGCCGCTCTCGCTGCTCGCCACGCCCATCTACAGTCCGGGGCAGGCGGCAGTATTGACGCAGAGTGCACTGGGATTCCTCATGGCGCACGAGTTGTCCCATGGCTTCGGGCCCAGCGCTGTGCACTACGATGCTCATGGTGGGATGATGAGGGGAAGGAGGAAGCGACGCATTCTGCAGAATAAAAGGTTCGCCTGGCAGCATCGCTGTCTGCGGCGACGACACGGCTCGATGGCGGATGAGAAGTTCGCCGACTTCAATGGTCTCCAATTGGCCCACGAGGTGTTTATGATGCAGTCCCATGCCGGCAATCTGACGGATCGACTCTTCTTCTTGAACTTTGCCCAGTTCTTCTGCCGGGACGAAAAGCAGCTGCGGGACAGCACTGTTCATGGCGCCAGTAGACAGCGTATCAACGAAGCCGTCACCAGTATGGAGTCCTTTGGCAGGGCCTTTGGCTGTGCCTGGCAACCCTGGCGTTGCCAGAAGAGTTGTCAACTGTACTGAAATGGGAGCAGATATCTTGCTTTTGATTTCAAGTTACTTTATTTTTACTTTTTCTATTTAATTTGTATTATTTATATGATTTCATTTTAAATTGAAATTTATTAAATTACTTTTTTATTTGTTTCTTTTTAATTTTTATTTTATATTTTCATCGCAAAACAATTAAAACTCAAGTGGGATTTTTTTGATCAGACAGAAAACTTGAAGTTTTTGGTTTTATTTCGTATTCGTATTCGTATGTATGTTCATATTTATATTCGTGTTCGGTTTTTGTTTTTGTTTGTTTTTGCCATATAAATATACATATTCGGTATTCGGAATTTATATTCGTATTAGGTAACTAACGTACACAGAATTACAAGTAAAACATTGAAATTGTTGGAGAATTTGAAAATTCTCATACTTGTACACAGATATATCAACATTATCATCGTCATCATTATATATTTGTTATATTATTATTTCAATTTTGGCTTATCTAATTTACGATTAGCTCTTAACTGCTAATGAATACATCACACAAAAAAAAACATTATTTAATTAAAGATGAAATATATACCTAGGAAATATCATCGTATAGTTTATGACAAATACCAAAATATATGTATGCATATATTTTGTAGTATTTTAGTCTCCACTCACACAGTTGTGAGTTTTTTGTTTTTTTGTGAAAATTTCAGAAATTTAGAAATCAGCGAAATTCGCTTTTATTGAGGTTTTTTTATATTTATATATTTTTTTTTCATTTATATTATTTTGTGTGTTTTTGTTTGACTGTCATTTAAATCAGTAAACTTTGGGGCTCAAAAGGTTTACAAATTTAAATGAGTTTTTCATACTTTGCATGCTTCTTCTTACACCTACAATACACTTAGATTTTCCAGACCCTCCCCTCCTTGACCAGATGGTACTCCTCCTTACCACCACCATTACCATCTCCTTCCCTATTTTTGCTCAGCTTACGATTAGTTTTGTCAGCTTATTGTTAAAGTTTAATTAGATTTTTGTTTTTGTGTTTGTTTTTCTTTAGTTGCCACATAAAAATAAACACGATTTTCCTTAGCAACATCGTCAGTTAGTTAATTTTTGTTTATCAATTTTGGGTAAAATTACAACTGCAGTGAATACACAGATTTTTATGTTAATTGCTAAGTTATACACATAGATCAGTTGTGGCTTAACTATTCGATAACTACATACACATACATATGTATATTCAAATATATTCCTGTAATATTTATTTTGATTGATGTCAATCAAATTACTCACTCACACTCACACTCACACACACATAACACACCCATACAATAATTATTTCGATATTTTCATGAATCTATCAACATCTATCTATCACTTTCAATTCGCTTATCGTTTATCGATTACAGTTGTTGTGTGTCCTGAAGTGGCATACCCTGTAAGCATTGTCAGCATACCTCACTTTTCCAATCAATACAGGGTAGTTGTCAAAGTTTTCATGTTTTCCATTTGTAACATACCTAGTTGTAAACTGTAACAAACATTGAACATTCAAAGTATTAATCGATAGTTTTTATATATGTACATAGTTTGTGTATATATCGAATCGATGTTATTTTATTCATGCCTGATGAATCAGTTGTGGGTATGTAAGATAATATGAATGTATGTAGGTTGAAGTTGGCTTGAAACCCAAGAGTATTCGCTTGCTATCGATCACAGTGTGAGTGTGAGGTCGATAGGCGTGTTATCGGCTGCTGTTATCGAAACCTTTAGACATTTCGCTCCTCATCGATGATCTCCATATTGCTGGTGCGTCTCTGTTGATGATGATGATGATGATGCACATGGAGATGATTATTATGTTGGGAATGATGTTGGTGCTGCGACGACGCCGCCACTTGCAGCTCAGATGCGGTCAGAGCCGTGGTGGAATCGGCAACGGCTGTGCAAACGGCATGACTGTGATGGTGGTCACTGCTGCCCCGTCGCGGCACCAACATCACCAATTACTAGAGGACAGTCTCGTTGGTGTTGGTGCAGGTGCGTGGTCCATTCACAATTGAGTACTTAGTGGAGCTATCCTTCTTGCCGGCAATCCGTCCCAGGAAGATCTCCTTGAAGGTCTCCCGAAACTGGCGCGACATGCCACAGTATATGCCAAAATTAATCGGATAGCTCAGCACCAGAAAGAAATTGGTCAACAGTATGAACACATTGGCGATCCCGTAGTCCAGGAACTCGATAATCAGAGAGCTGACAATGTGCATGGATGTGACCACCGCAATGGGTATCTCGGCAATGAGGAACACCGACACCACCACAATCAGCATCAGTGTGGTGCAGTTGGAATCCCTCAGTTTTTTACACTCCTTCTTCCGGTTCTCCCTGAACAGCAGCTTGCGTCTCTCCTGCGCCTGCCTCAGAGCCGCGAACAGCAGAATGTTGAGTGTGACCAGTATGATGCAGGGCAAGAGATTGACGAAGAGCACCCTGAACAGATAGTAGCTGGTGTAGTAGAGATCCACTCCGATATACTCGTGCACCCACACCGATGTCTCCACGCGGCACACCTCCGTCTCATTGCCATTCCACTCGATGTCCATCGGATAGTAGGTGCGATCAAAGAATCTCGGCAACTGATGCAGGAATGCCAGCAGCACCACAAAGAACGTGCAACGCTTTACTCGGGGCATCGTACACCACGTCCTGGCCATGGGAGCGTGGCACACATATATGTATCTGCAAAGAAACAGAATCATAAATGATACGACTTGCGATGAGAGTCTGAGATAGTTAAGTGAGTGAGTCTGGGCTCCTTTAAGAGAATGTTGTTTGTCAAGTCGGACTTTATCTGAAGGCCATTAGAGTGTCTGGCAATGGATTTTATTCATGAAATGTCGTCCTTGACTGCGCCAAACAGCTAAACGCATTTGCCTAATATAATTTTATAGCCCAGTCAGACTCTCAGGATGTGGATGTCTGTCTCTAAGTCGGCCCATAGGAGTAACCCAATTTCGCAGGTGCAAATTTATGATGGCAACGTGTTGACAACGTCGTCAACTGTCGCCACCATTCCCAACAGTCCCAACCCCCAACCCCCAACCCCAAACCCTGACTACTGGCAGAGATCCAGGGATAAGAGGAGGAACTGCGTCTTATGGCCACACGCAATCAAAGCCAATCTCGAAAGAGAAAAAGCTAATCAACTTGACGTTTTATAATTTCATAATTCAAGTAATTTGTCAAAAGTGCTTTCGCATCGCTCAGTGTCAAAGATTTGCTTCAGCTTCAACTTCAGCTCCATCAGCATATCCAGACGCGGTCGGCAGCGTTTCATAGTTTCCCCCGTATGCCCAACCATCTTCCTCTCTCTTTCTCTCCTTCTCTCTCTCTATCTCTCTCTTTCTCCCCATCTCTTCCTCTATTCCGCGAACTTGAAATTGGGCGCAAGGTCCTGTGCCTTTTGCCTAATTTATGCGCATAATTATTGGCACGCCCACTGCCAGGCAGCTGTGAGAACGCCCACAGGACAGAGCAGAATAGGAGAGGGCAGAAAGGGGCGGGGTGGGGGCTGGGCCGGGTCTGGCCACACTGGTACTTCTTCAAAAATGGTTTTCAATCAATCTTTCATTGAACCTTTGTCAGCGCGAGGATTTCATTAAAGTTGAAAGCAATCGTAAACAAAGGACGCGCCACGGCGGCGATTGTGGAGCATTTAGTCTTAAATGGAATTGATATTAATAATTGAATGAATTACATTTAGTCCGGTCGTAATACAAAAAGGAAACAAAGTGCAAATCCAGCCAAACAGACCCAACAAAAAAAGGCGCCCCATAATTCCAACAACAGTGCTCGTACATTCGGCATTAGGTCAAAGGATCATAATTATTATTTGGCACAATTAGCGTATTCCTAAAGGAGCAAGGATAAGGAGTCTTCTGGAAATCGAGTTAAAATTTGTGCCTTTAGCGTAGTTAACAAATTATTCCACACTTTTGCACAATCTCCACTTTCAATCAATTATTCACTCCACTGACAATTTGATATCCAATCTCTTAACTCTCAGCCTCAGATCTCGATTCCCATTTTACATTTCAACTTTTTTTTTATATTGAAATCCATTTGATTATAAATGTTGCTTTAATTATTGACACTTTTAATTGGTTTCACATTTCTATTTGCCACATGATTGCATTACTTGAAAACTTAAAATTCATAATTTTTTAAAGGTTTACATATTAAAAGTCCATGCCAGAAAATATTTAAATTATGCCAACATAGCGAGATGTCAAAATTTAAATAGACGACCTTTCAAATTGATTACTTAAATAAAAATCTTCAATTTGGTAATCTCCTAAAGCCTTCAACTATGGGGGAAATAAGACTTGTAAAGATCCCAAAACTTAGATCTGCCATAACTTTCTCAAATCTCATGCGATTCTTAAGTTTGATGTCAATAATTTCAAGTTCTGACATACCAAAAAAAACTTTGATCTGCCATAGATTTCCCAATTCTCAACCGATTTTCAAGTTTGATGTCCATAATTTCATGTTTTGACACACACAACAAAACTGCATGCAAAGATTGTTGAAATTAAGACCCTGGTTCATAGGTGAAATTGGAACTTGCAAAAGTTTCAAAACTTCGATCTGCCACAACTTTCCCAAATCTCAACCGATTTTCAAGTTTGATGGCAATTATTTCATGTTTTGATATACTCAACAAAACTGCATTCAAAGATTGTTGAAATTCAGACCTTCAATTTGCGACCCCCCATGAGTCCTGGTCCATAGGTGAAATCGGGACTTGCAAGACTTCCAAAACTTTGATCTGACACAACTTTGTCAAATCTCAACCGATTTTAAAGATTGATGGCAGTTATTTCATGTTTTGGCACAAACAACAAAACTGCATTTAAAAATTTTTAAAATTCGGACCTTCATTTTGCGACCCCCCATAAGTCCTGGTCCATAGGTGAAATCGGGACTTGCAAGACTCCCAAAACTTCGATATGCCATAACTTTGTCAAATCTCAACCGATTCTAAAGATTGATGGAAGTTATTTCATGTTTTGATATACTCAACAAAACTGCATTCAAAGATTGTTGAAATTCAGACCTTCAATTTGCGACCCCCACAAGCCCGGGTTCATAGGTTAAATTGGGACTTACAAAAGCTCCAAAACTTCGATCTGCCATAATTTTCCAAATTCTCAACCGATTCTCAACATTGATGGCAATTATTTCATGTTTTGATATACTCAACAAAACTGCATTCAAAGATTGTTGAAATTCAGACCTTCAATTTGCGACCCCTACAAGCCCTGGTTCATAGGTGAAATTGGAACTTGCAAGAGTCCCAAAACTTAGATCTGTCATAACTTTCCCAATTCTCAAGCGATTCTCAAGTTCGATGTCAATAATTTAAAATTTTTACACACACAACAAAGCTGCATTAAGAGATTATTAATATTCATACCTTCATTTTGCGAACCCTAACAAGTCCTCAACTATAGGGAAAAATCGAACTGTCAAGAATCCTAAAACTTCGATCTGCCATAACTTTCTCAAATCTCAACCGATTCTCAAGCTTGATGGCAATAATTTCAAGTTCTGACATACCGAACAAAACTGCAGTCAAAGATTGTTAAAATTCAGACCTTCACTTTGCAACCCCCCACAAGCCCTCAGCTATAGGGAAAAATGGGACATGTAAGTATCCCAAAACTTCACTCTGCCATAACTTTCTTAAATCTTATCTGATTTTCAAGTTTGTTGCCAATAATTTAAACTTTTGACACAAACAACTAAACTACATTCAAAGATTGTTAAAATTGAGACAATTCAGACAGTCAGCTTAGCACGCTATAGATGTTCCGTACCCCTGAAATATACAGCAAGAACATCAGCTGGGAATTCTTTGACTACTGAGCAACAAGTTGTTCATTCATTTTGCTCACAATATTCATTCACTCATTCAATTGGCAATGCCGCAAAGTGATATTGGGCGGGGAGAGGATAGGATGAGGATGGGGATGCGGATACGGATACGGGTTATTGTGAGGGGAGCATATCAAGTGAAGTGCAACAATATCCTGGCAATGTTCCACGGTTGACGTTGGCATTATTCTTTTTCTACTTTTACTTTTACTTGTGCTGCTCCTGGTTGTTGGTCTACTTGTGGCACATGGAATGCCCATAAAATCACTTGAAACACAATAAGTTGACAACAGCAACAGCAGCTGACAACAACAATAACAACAAGAAGAATAACAACAATGGAGGCAATAATAACAATAAACGATGACTGTTTTATCGCGCTATTTGTCCTCGGGCAATTTTCAACGCATTTTAGAAAATGCGAGCGAAGCAAAGGGATGGACGTTGTTGAATGTCTCCCCTGCCACAACATATTATTTAGCTATTTGCAGCACATCCACACACATACAATAACACACACACAATTACACACACACACACACATACATAAACATACTCAGCGGCCACTTGAAGCATAAGCTCAAGTCGCATAATAGCGTAAATATTTATGACTATTTTCATTCTACTGTTTTTTTTTTTAATTTTTTGCTTTTTGTTTTCACATTTTTTATTTATATTTTTATTTTTTTTTTGCAGTGGGTTACGAAATTTATTTGTAAAGCTGTAAAATTTATGATCCCACACATGAGCTAATAGAACAATGTGCCTGGCTTTCGAGTGGTCCTTGCACTCCTAGCTGCTGTCCCCTCACACACACACCCGCACACACGCCCACACGCCCACACGCCCACACACACACACTCATACTCTTGGCAGCCACTTGAAATTGCTTTCGCTATGCTTTATTTTACATACATTTGCCATACATACAAACACTCTTTCTCTCTCTCTGCCTTTATCGCACTCTCTCAAGATTTATGTTGCCAATTTTATATTAGTTTATTGTTTTTTTTTGTCTCCCCCCCACTGTTGCCCTCTATTTCTATTTGTATTTTAATATACATACATCTTTATAAGAACATTAGAGGCCTTCGACTGGACTCACATACTCCCTGCCCTCCTCAACTGTGCCACTCAGTCAGAGGGGGGGATTTATTTATGGCACAACGCGTGGTTCGATGTGAAGTTATTTTGTATTTTCAAAGTCCTGCAAATTCCATTCGCAATTCGCAGGCATTCTGAATCAACTACTAGAATAGGGAGAGCTTTGAAAGTGACGAACATGTTGTCAAGTCTGGGAGCGTATATTTAAAAGTTCATTTGTCTGGCTTAAAGTGAGCTTAGTGAGTGAGAAAGAGGGCCACAAAGAGAGAGACAGAGAGCGAAAGCAACTTATGTTCAATCAATATGCGATACACAATATAGTTTCATTTACTTAAAAGGCCATAACTACTTTCTGCCTCTCATTTGGCTTAAGTGCGGCGCGAAAAGTATGCTACAGAAATTGGCAAGAACGATGAGCGAAAATCAAGTAGATTTTCGCAACAAATGCGATTGATGAAACGCACACACATACACACACACACACACATATTCACACGTATGTGGATATGTATGTGTTTTTAGGTGTATGTCTGACTGTTGCCTGTGTTGACTTTGTTGGTGTGTGCGGCCTTCACAACATGCACATTACTCATACGCAGCGTTGGCCAAAGCAAAAACACACATAACTACAGTTAAGTATCTCCATCTCTGTTTCTCTGACTTTCTCTCTTTCGCAATCACATATAGAGACTGTCTAACATAATTTGTATTGGCAACTGGCAAACTGTGAGCCCATTGACAACAGGACACGACACGATACGACGATGATGAAGAACCGAGTTGAGCTGCATTTTGATTTATTGTGGCATTGACAAGCCAAGCACTCAGTTAGTCAACATGACAGACTGAAAGACAGTCAGACAGACAGACAGCCAATCAATAAGCCAGCCAGTTCATTTTGTAGAGTTACTACTGTACCAGCTCAACAATGTTGCATTTAGAGGCCATGGCTTACAAAGCTTTATCAATTTGGAATTGCAAAAGTTGTCGACAACGATGCAAGCAAACCGAATTACTTCGAGCTACAGTATGCACTCGCTAAACGGAACATCTTAAAAGCATATTAAATTTTCCAGTTGTGTTTCAATTGTTGCTGCAATTTGTGTCAATACTATTTTGTTTAATAGAAAACTTATAGCTATAATTGTTTGTAATTGTATAATGTTTGTTACAGTCAATACGCACTGTATGTGCTGCACTTAATACTTGCCTTTGCACGGCCAGAGCCAGAGTCAGCCACACTGAGATGGTGTGGCACATAGCGGGCATAATCTGTAAATAGAAACGAGCAGAGATCATTAGATGCGATGATTACGTATACGACTCGTGGTACGATTGGAAATTCGAATGTTTGAATATGCTGGTGAATGAATCATTTTATGCTAACTGCATTTGGTTGGATGGTATTTCTCAGACTAATGCCAATCACTTGCATATTTGCACACACACACACTTCCACATACTCGCACATTGAATGCTATGCAAAATGGAATTGTTGAAATTGTAAATCCGAAAACATGCAGCTGAAAACCATTCACCTTTGTGCGTTACTTTTGGACTGTGAAGTGCACAAAACTGTAACTTAATCCGATTTATGAGTCCCCCCCACCCCCGCCCTGTGTCATCTCTTTGTATATATTTTTTTATCTTTTATCTTTTACGTTTTCAGTCTTAAGCTGTAAATGACATGCACAGCTGCAATTACAGGAAGTTTCACATTTGCTTTGTCTAACTGCGCTCTCTCACTCTCTCTCTCTCTCTCTCTCTCTCTCTCTCTCTCTCTGTCTGTCTGTCTCAAAATATCTCTCTGTCTCCCGCTGACATTCCCTTCCACCCTACCTACTTGTATTTGTCTTGTTATGAGCTTGTTTTCTGGTCTACAGTCTTAACGAGAAGTTGTGTCCTGCATTTCTCCGTTGAAGGTATGAACAACTGCTACAAACTGGGGGCAAGTAGCTGGGGTACAAGTGGGTCTGGAGGGAAGGGAGTGGTGGGTGGCAGAATGTAGGGATGTTACCCTGCTGTCTGGCACATTAACATGGCCATTAAACGCGCCGCCCAAAAGACAGTTGGAGTGCGTGGAGTCGAGACATTGAGGAGCGCATATAAATTTTCATGCTGGACATGAGAACATGGAGAACGGAGAAAATCTTCATCGAGTTGTGTTCGCATTGCAATAGCCGCTTGGTGGTTATTACTTGAGACTACTCCGTCCAGGGCCGGCTATGTGAGTTGAATTTTATGGCAGATAGACGGAGATACCCTCCACACCCCTCACTACTCCATCAACCAATCCAAAAGAGAAGTAGTTGGGGCCGCAACCATTCACCAGTTACTAAAAACGAAATCCGGAGCAGGGGCAGAGGATGCTGGTACAAATCCCCTGGGAGCACGGTCACAGCACGTAGCACCAGCAGTGTGGCAGTGGTTGTGGCAGTGTGGCAATGTGGCAGTGGCAACAACAATGGGACACATTTTAACAGCTCAACACTACTCCATTTGAAGTGAGTAAACAATTTTGCTTGATGCCGCCATCTTTGGCCAAACGACCAAGTTGGAACCCATCGAGTGCTCCTGGTCTAAACGAGTGCCATAAATTGAAAATGTTGATTAATCAAGGCTGGCAAACGTGCAACGTTACATGCCCCTAACCTTCTCCTGCCTTGCCATTCCCTTCCCTTCCCTTGCGGCATGATAATGTAAAATGCGCAAAAAGATTGAATAAATGTGAGTGTTGCCATTGAATAGATGACTGAGTGTACGAGTGTGTGCGTGTGCGCTTGTGTGTGTGTGTGTGGGTGTACTTCAGGTGGCAAGTGGCACCCATTTTGTTGCCACTGCTGCTTATATTATGCTGACAGAAATGACACACGAAGTGCAAACGTAACGTAGCAGCAAACGCGATAGCGATAACGATAACGATAACAATAACAATAACGATAGCACAGCCAGGGCAGGTTGGTGGGGTTGCCGCCTGACACCCCCACTAGCCACCCCTCTGGCCGTGTCTCGTCCCATACATCAGCAACAGCAACAGAGACAAAATACAACGCCAAAAACTTGCACTGAAGCATTTTATTTAGGTCAATGAGTGCCTCTCTCTCTCTATATATATATATGTATATATATATAGTATACCCTCCCCTTACCGTCTGACAACCCACCCCGCATACTTCCCACACTATGCTCTAAGTTATGATACTGTTATTTTTGTTCCAGTTGTTGTGTTGTTGTTGTAAAAGGCAAACAATACTCTACAGTCGTCTGGCAAACAGAGAGACCCGAGGAACCCTCTTGAACCTGCCCAAGCAATTAAGAAGATCCTGGAGTCTTCCTCACACTCACCTCCGCCCACTCGGGCCCACACTAATCTGGGGCACATATTATTATAATATAATATTATTACCCCATCAAAATGTACATCAAATGGAGGTTCGCCTGTCACATACCCTCACAGCAATTACCATAAGATTTCTAATCAGTTTCTGCTACAGTTCATTAAAACAACTGATAAGGTGTGGATCACGTAAAAATAATGCATAACTAAATGAATTTTAAAAATTTAATTAAATATAAATAATTATTATCAAAATATTACTGAACTGCAAATTCATTGCAGAGAAATTTTTAAGCAGAAATCTAGATATCAAAATGTAACAAATGCATTGGTTCTTTTTTTACATATTAAATTAATTACAAAAAAAAAAAAAAATTAAAAATTGAAATCAGTAGAATAATTAGTTTTTTATATCAACCATAAAATATATTATAAATACGATATTGAAAATATTATTATATATATTATTATATTATATATTATTTTAATATAAGCTCTCAAAGATATGCAAATTTATTATGTTTTTTTTTTTTTTCAATACTGCAACATTAAATTATTTTGAAAATATTATTATTTTGATTTTAGTTACTTAATAAAGTTAGTTTAAAAATAAATTAATAAATATTAATTATTTTATGAAAAACAAAAAATACTTGAATAAAATGACTATGAAATATAATTTTCATATTAACATAAATTATTTTAATACATTCTTTATGTAATCCCAGAAAATCGCAATCTGAAGTGCCAAAATCTAATATTGTAATATATATGAAATAATTAATATAATATATGTGAAATATTAAAAAAAAATAAAATCAAATTGAATGCAGTTTTAAAAATAATATTCCATTTTTTTGGTTAAGTTTTCGTATCAACTCTTCTTTGAATAGATGACATGGACTTAAGGTATTTAAGCTTTGAATGTGTTTAGGTTGAGATATTGATAGCATCGTGTTGTTGCTGTTTTTGTTGTTTCTTTGGTATGAGTTGTTGTTGTTTTCGTTGTTGTTGATGTTGGTGTCTCTGTTGATTGTAGAGTTTTGTTTACTTACCTCATTGAAAATGCTGTAGGCCAAACAGAGGGAGACCGGATGCATCGGCTTATAATGATTGCCAAATGTGTACATATACCAGAGGCCGGGGGCGGGAAAGATAACCGTTAGCATATCGCTTATGGCCATGCCTGTGAACGGAACAACAAGAAGAAGTTAAAGAAGGAGAAATGCTCCACAAGCGAAATGGGTGAGAAAAGAAAATGTGTAACAGGAAAAGAGCCTACTACAATAGAATAACAAAATTGACAAATTGTGTTAGCCGATGGCTTAAAGCAGTTGACCAACTTTGTTGACGGCTTCAAAACAAGTTGGGAATAATCGCCATATACTTAACTCTATATATACTATCATATATATATATATATATATATATATATATATATATATATATATATATATATATATATATATATATATATATATATATATATATATATATATATATATATATATATATATATATATATATATATATACATATCTGGTAAATATGGGGCATTTTGCCAGAGTCTGAGCTGATTGAATCACAGCTGCAGGCGACGCGAGGACTAAGGACTCTCTGCTCAGTTAGGGCCTAATTGAATTAATACCTTTAATTAGTTGGCAGAGTGCTGTGCAGTCCAGCAGTAACTAAGACTAATCAACTTTGTGTGTACTCGTATTTGGATTAGCTTTCAAGTTGTTATTTTTACTTTTCTTTTCCATTTTTGTTTTTTTTTTTTATGTTTGTGCTGCATTCAAGTTCAAGTTCATCATGTTAGGGTCCACCCTCCCACTGCCCGCCCACTTGACTTCACTTCGCCCACTTGTGCCACGCACTTGACTGTGGCACGACCTTTGGCCCCTAGGGGGTTTCGTGTTCAGCGTCCGTTTAACTTACACTCTCAAATCGCCTCTCTCTCTCCCTCTCTCTTCTCGCTTTCAACACCCTCTCTGTGTTGTTGTGTCCGGCACAAAGTTCATTTGATGTTTAGTCTGCTGTCATTTATCGTCGCTTAACTCGCCTCGTGCCTGTCGCCATTGCTGGCAGCTAAATGCGATTAGCCAGGATCCTGCATTTGACGCCTTGCTTTTACAAGGCGTCGCCATCGCCATCGCCAACACCAGTTTCCCCATATCCCCGTGCTGCGTAACCCGAACCCTCCTCTGCCTCTATGCGTCCTCGATTCATTCCTCGACCACTCGGCGCATGAGATTAACCCATTGACAGACAGCGTGGCACAGCAGGCCACAGTGCCATTTGTCAGTTGATGTTGTCCAATCAACCCCGACCACTGTCCTTTTCACATTCCATGCCATGCCAACCCAACCGTGGGTGGAAGGATATTCGCCGAAAGCGAGACATGAACCAACTGTCAATGCAGGACTTACTGTAGCATACTTTAAGGCTCTCATACATATCACTCACTCTTACTCTTACTCCTTTTCTCTTTCTCTATCTCTGTCTCTCTGTCAGCCATTTCGCATTTCCCATTTGACTTTCACTTTCAACTGGAAATGCCATAACTCAGTTCTCAGCTCTCAGTTCGCAGTTCACAGTTCGCAGTTCTCTTAGTGCCGTGTCCTGTGGACTGGGGCTAAGTAATCTTCAGCTACAAATTGCATTGACACGCAGCTAAAATTGAATCGTCATCGTCATCGTCGTAGTCGTCTGCTCCAGATACACTCTAAATACACACGTTATGGAGTCCAGGTCCAGGCAAAGGGATCAGCTCCAGCTTCAAGTTGATGTCAAAGCCACTTACTGCCAGCAAAATCTCGCCTTCTGTCTCCTCCCGCATTTCATCCCTTCCTCACTCTTTCTCTCTCTCCCTCTCTCTCTCTCTCTCTCTCTCTCTCTCTCTCTCTCTCTCTCTCTATCTATCTATCTTTCTGTCCCACTTTCTTGTGGCTGTTGTTGTGGCATATATAGTCAGCGACTTTTCATAAATCAGCTGTAAATACCATCAAGTCTTCCCCCTCACACATTTTGGCAAGTTCGCAGACTTGCAACCCCCTGATGAATTCACCCCAAAACCCTTCCGCCCACACCGCTGCAGAGGCAAGCCTCCCGACTGCCATTAGCATTACACACGCTATTAGAATATCTCAGCATTACTTGAGTTGTGGCACGCGGAATGCAGACTGAGACTGAGAGTGAGAGTGAGACTGAATGTGGCACGCACATTTCGCCAGCTATTTTCAAATCTCGCAAAACTTCTGCCTGATTTAACATGCTGGAGCATTAAATGGATCCATTCGTATGCAAAAACGAATGGGATGGTTAGGGATGGAATGGGACAGGGCTGGCAAATGCAAATAATAATCATAAAAATACTTGGCGCAGTGATTATAGCGAGAGGTTTTCGCATAACGTGAACGTAGTCTCTTCTTATCGAGAATCGGTTTATCGATTTATGGCAAATAGTTAAAATAATGAAAAAAGTATGATTTATCGATAAAATGTGCAGTTGTCCGTAGCGGGTTTCCCATAAGGTGAGTGTAGACAGCTATTATCGAAAATCGGTTTATCGATTAATGGCAAATAGTTAAAATAATGGAAAAGTAAGATTTAGCGATAAAATGTACAGTTATCCGTGGCTATCGATAATTTGCTTATCGATTTAAGCCAGAGGAAACTTAAATAATGAAAAGTGCCATAACGGAAATGACAAATCGATAGTTTTCATAAGTTATCGATAAGCCAGTCTATGGAAATATTTATGAATATAAAACGTCCGTAGGAAATTTAAAGTAACCGTATGTAATCGATAAGCCAGATAATTAATAGTTGAATTAATGAAGAAATTCAAATTTAAGTGGGAAATTGATTGTCATAATTTGTTATCGTCCATCGAAACAGTTGAAAAAATTATGAATATCGAACTTCAGCAAGAAATTGATTGTTATCGTTTGTTACCAATAAACTAGACAAATGGAATATTGAAGATTGTCAAATTTATGTGAGAAATTCTTAATTACAATTCGTTATCGAAATTATGAAGAATTCAATATTCAAGTCGATAGTTATCATTAGTAATCGATATCTAACTATCGATAAATGTGAAATACTTGAAGTTGCAAAGATGGCAACAACAAAGTTAGATATTGATATCGACTGTTATTTATCGATAAGCTGTCTATCGATTAATGACGTAAAGTTAACACAATGAAGAGATTTTTAATAGATATCGATAGCGATCGGTTGTTGTCGATACTCACCCATTAGCACAAAATTTGTTGGCGTCGCCATGCTCTTCTTGCTCAGCACAAGCACTATCAACGAATTGGAGATGATGGTGAGGAAGAGCAGAAAGGGCATACAGTAGCCGTAGAGCGGCTGGGCATAGTCCAAGGGCGAGTCACATGTGATGTTCCAATAGCTGTTGTTGCTCTCGTCCATCTGACGGCAGTCGCTGGCGGACAGCTGCTGCTGCTGATAGGAGGCATAGTCCAGGCTGTCATTCATGCTGGTGGCGTAGTCCGCCAGCAGGAAGTGTGTGACATTGAGGCTGACTCGGGATCCGCTTAGGCCACCGCCAGGCACCTGGCCAAGTGATGGGGTGCCGGCACCGAGACCCACCCCCATACCGACACCAACACCGACACCGACGCCAAGACCTGCAGCGGATGAGGCTGCGGTTGCCGCCACTGCTGCCGTCGCCGAAGATGATATTGATGCAGATACGGATACGGATGCGGATGCGGATGCTGTGGGCAACGGCTCGATGACAGTTGATGTGGGCAGATGAAGAGGTGCGCCGCTTGCTGCCGCTCTCCACTGTTGGAGCACGTCCCTGGCGCCCATATCATAGGCATACACCGTATTATTATCCATGGTGGATGGCATTGCTCGTGCCACTCTAATGGTGGCTGTGGTGGCTCTGGTGGCTCGAGTGGTTGCCGCGTGGCTCAACGTTTTCGTGACTGTCCTTGACATTTCCTATGCTTCAATTAGTTGCCATCGATCGACCTGCCCGACCACGTCGTCCTGCCCAACATATCCTGGCCGATGCCACAAAAATGCTCTCTCTCTCTCTCTCTATATGCTTCCTTTCTATGCTGCGACAATTGCAAAAAGAAATCTCTATGAACGACAGAGAGAGAGAGAGAGACGATGTATTTTCTTTCTCGTTTTCTTCTACTTGTTCTGCTTCTTAGTCAAGTTGTTGTTGCACAGCTGCTTTCATCTTTTCTGTGATGTATTTCTAGCCGAAGGAGTAACACTGAAAGAGACATAGAGACCAAAAACACAACATTAGTGAGCAACAAAAAGAAAAACCAAACGAAAAAAAACCCCAAAAAAATAGAAATCAATTTTAGTTCGAAATACTTTTCACAGACTGAAACTCAAAGTGGAAACTTTCGCCCCACAACGTATCTGTATATGCCAGTGTATGTGTATATGTGTGTTTGTGCTTCTTCTTTGCTAATGGTCCTTTCAACATAAACTTTTCCCATTGAGCCCCATTATAACGGGGACTTGGGGCCAAACATTACCCAATGTCCAAACAGTTGATAAAAATGATTATGATAAGGAAATAAAGTGAAACAGGAGACAAAGTCAAAATATGGCAACTTATTGCTGGTTATAAATTGATAATTACGGATTGGAGAGTATCTCAAATGCAGTTGCAACAAGCCATGAAATATGCCACAAATTCTTAACTTAATTTAAAAACTAAAAGTGGGTTTATGTGATGAAAGGATATATTCTGGCGACATTTCTGATGTTTATGATTCTAAATGGTCTTATTTTTCAGCCAAAAGCCAAACAGCTTCAACACATATACATAGATATATGAATGTATAGAGAAGCAGTTACATTTTATGGCCAAGTTGGTGGCATGGCCAAAGGCCACATTAACCCACATTTGGCAGACGCCGCAACCCGATTGAAGATTTGGGCAAAGTGTCGCCAGCAGTTCAAGCAAATTGAAAATGCCCTCAAAGGCATATGTGGGGATGTATATTTATATATGTGTGTTGGTGTGCGTTTGATTTTAGCCATGTTGAACATGGCTAATGCGATTTGTTTGCCCATTGATAAGCCAACAACAACAAACAGCGACAATAGCGACAATATAAATATTACGCATACGACACGTTGAACAAGCTGCTTAACTCACAGCTAATCGACAGCCCAGCATGAAATATTCATTTCATTCAAATTGAAATTAAATAATAAAGTCATTCGACAAACGAAATTCATTTGATTTCATTGCCATCAGCGCTTTCACACACTATTTATTGCACATTACGTATACGCACCGTTAGCTGAATGCATTTTTCTCTATTTTGGCAATTTATTATTAAAATCTACTAAAGAATTTCTCAATTTGTGTGAATTAAGCACTTTTCGCAGTTTAATTAGTAACATTTTAATTGAAATTACCATTGATTGCAAAATTGATCATTTCGAATGCAATTCCAATTTGGCCTTGGGGGCCAAACAGGACTCTGGTCAAATGTCAAATGGAGGCAGTCGGGCGCCAAGAGTTAATTTAGCTGACCAGTTGCCAGTTGGCAGACGCTTTGATGTGGCAAGTGGCATGCCGCGGCACAAATATTCCAAAATCCGTGCCATGGTGCCCCATGCCTTGACATTCCTGTGGTTGTCAGACAAACAGACAGACAGCGAGTGACTTACAAGCGGACACTAAAGGAAAGCAACAGCGAAAGAGAGACAGAAGGAGGGGGGGAGAGAAAAACTGAGAAAAACAGAGAGAGAGAGAGAGAGAGAGAGTTGTGCCTAATTGGCCTTTAAAATGCTAAGCAATTGGTTAAGGAAGTTGGCCTCGTCTGCTGACAGCTTCAACGGAATTCAATTGCAATTCCATTACAATTCCAGAAAACTGTCAGATAGTTGGCGTGACTTATCGACTAACAAGTTGCCTATTGCCTGTTTGCTTTTCATTTTATGTGTTCAACTGTCGATTTGCAATTGGCAATGCTGACATTTAAAAGAGAAATTAATTTAATAAAAGTTCATTTAATTTTATTTAATTGTTAATTAATTTTCATTGAACAAATTAAAAAAAAATGTTTTTAATTAAATTAAATTTATATTTATTTAATTATTAATTCATTTCCATTAAAGGAAGTCAAAGAAAAATTTTTTTAATAAAATTTCATGTAAATTATTTTAATTATCAATTAATTTTCATTGAACAAATAAACAGAAAAATTAATTTATTAAAATTATATTTAAATTTATTTAATTATTAATTAAAATCCATTGAACGAAAAAAAAAAATTATATAAACAAGTTAACTTAATGTAATTACTAATTAGTTTCCATTGAACAAATGAATTAAATTAAAGTTAAATCAAAATAAATAAAATAAAATGATTGACAGTTTTACAGCCTTATTTAAGACTCAAATTTTAAGTTCTTTCACATATACTATAAATATTTTTAAAAATTCCTTATATTTCAAGAAAAAATTAATAATAATCCATTAATAAATATTTAACTTAGCTTTAACTGAACTATAATTCTTAATTTATTTTTTTTTCATATTCATTCAATTTAAAAATTTTCTTAACTTTTCTTAACTTTACATAATACTAGTGTATATCAATTTACAAGAAGTGCTAAATTTCAATTCAAATAAATCGAAGTACAGAAATTGTTTATAGAACTGAAAGACTTGATTTACTGCAAAATTTTGCAGCTATTTTATAGACCATGATTATGTAATCACATAAACACAGCATTATCAGCACCAAGGCTATCAACATTAGCCGTTATCCTTGAACATAAAAAACTTTAACTATGGCAAACGCAGCTGTTTATTGGACATGCTGTGGCTTGTTAAGAGCCGCCTCAGAGTGGCGCCACCTGCTCAACATTCGCACACACTCCCACACACACACCCACACCAACTACTGGTGGGTGTATAGTTACACCTACATTCACCTAGAGGCTCCGACAACTGCATACTGTAAAGACATCATCATAAAGCGATTAGTGAAACTAAAACTGGCATTAAAATGCCGCGGGCAAAGCCGCCCTCAGTCGACAGTTGAGCGAAGGACATTTGGCATTCAGTTTGAGTCCTGCTGAAATGTATTTCCAATATGACCTACAAATGCGCTGTAAGATACATATAAAATATTTAAATCTATACATAAACTAAATATTTTATTTATATATATATTTTTATAGTTACATTATGTTTTTCAAACAATGAAAATTAAATAAATAATAAAAATCAAAAAATTTAATGATAAAAATACTTGAATAAATTATTAATAATGGTAAATAGTGAACTAATAAAAGCCAAAACAATTTATTGCATATATAATACATATTTATATGAAAATCATATGTATTGAGAGTTATTTTTCGTTTATAGGGTATCCACAAGTCGAGTATGGAGTCACATGGAGTCGTAGAAAGCGTCGTTGGAAAAACTAGATCAATTGGGACGAGAACATAACAACATAAAACATGTAAGCTCTTTACAAACAGCCACTGAAGGACTGACTGTCTTTTATCCTACAGGGAGTTACGTATGACGGCACTTCCACAGCATACCCATTATACATAAGCTAGGGTATCTGCCAGCCACGTGTGACTGCGCAACTTAATTGCGCTTTTTGCCAGCAACAAAGTGAAGCCGATTTTAGACACTCCACAGACTCAGACACTATACCTGAAGCTAAGGATGCCAGCTGAGGTTCCATCTCAAAACTGAGTCCTAGCAGAGACGAAGAGCAGGGAGTGGGAGTTGCCTGGCAGGATTCCAAGAATGTCTTAAGTATGCGTTATACGACATTTTTGGACACTGTCGAAAATTTGAATGTCTTGTGTTTTTTGTGCTCCAATGAATAAATTTCACAGTCCACACACATGTGTATGTGTGTGTGTGGAGAAATTGTTGCTGTTGTTGTTATTGTTATTATTGTTGTGTGGCAAGAGCACATAACTAATTCCCTAAATAATAAATGAAAATGAAGAAAATTTACTCGGCCCGTTTGGGGAATCGAATGCGCTTAATTTTCATTCTGTTTGCATGGCCATGCCTAATAGTCCTGCCGGAGAAGAGCGAGCAGAAACTGAGAGAAGGTAAAACCAGAGAAACTGAGAGGGATGGGGTTGTCAATGAAATTGCATTTGATCTAATGGAGAGTTTGGCAAGGACAATGGCAAACAAATTTCACGTCAACGTGACGACTTAATCATTTGTAATCGCTTAATGCGCCTAAACGAAGTTAGTCAACAAAGCCACGCCTACTTTAAGCCGCACTGCAGAAGAAATCCCCCCCCCTCCCCAAAAAAAAAAATATAGCGAAGAATCCCCTGCCAAAAGGAGACCCGGATCAGGTTAGGATAGGCATACGAAATGATGTTGGACGTCGTCAAGTGAAGCTCAAGAAACTTGCCAGACATGCCGCATTAGTAGTTCACATACGCATCGACATTGCCACGCCCCACCACAACAGCATAGGTTCGAGTGCCTCAAGAGACACACAGCCAGACAGAGCAGACAGGAGAGATCAGAGAGAGAGAGAGAGAGAGAGAGAGAAGGGAGAGAGAAGACCGAAAATCAGCGACAGCGCTTAAAGCGTTTAGTGTTTTTAGTGTAATCGCAATGGCAATGGAAAACTTTTTCGATTTGGGAATTAAAATAAAATGGCAACAACAAGTCTGTAAGTCGACCCCTCCCCTGCTCCATATATAACTAATTCCTGCCACCAAACTGCTCGCTCTCAGCAACTCTCTCTCTCTCTGTCTGCTCGTCCGGATTGTATTTTCGCCATTTGAGAAAAAAATTAAACGAAGAAAGCGAAGAAAGCAAGAGGAGAAACTTTTTGCCACGCATCGCTGACGCTCTTTCGCTTTCACTTTAATGGGCAAATCCGTAGCGTATCCCCCCGTCTCAATTCACTCACTTCACCCTCTTTACCCCCCCCCCCCAACCGCATCACTTCATTTTCTCACTCATACACAGGCCAGATAAGTGATAAGCCGCCATACAAATGGCTTATGCCAGACGGGGTCGCAAAGCGTTGCCTACTTCAAGGGGCTGTCGCGTGCCTCGGCGTAATAAAAGGATTGACCGTCAGCCAAGTTGGCCAACAATTTAGAGGCAATCTTAGCCCAAGTACTAGGAGCATGTTGCACTATCGATAGCTAAATATATGCTAATGACTGTAACCCAGCTACACATTCCTAACAACAATACCATGTGAGTTCAATGGACTACCCTCTCTTATTCTCTTCCTCCTCTCTCTCACACTCTCTCACTTTCTAAAATGAGGACTATTGATTTGAATTGAGTTAACATAGTTTATGGCAAATGATCCTAATAGAGTTGTAGAATTAAGATATATTGGCATAGGTTTATCTCTCAGACTGTCAAAAGCTAAAATTTCATATTACTCTAAAATAATTTTCCTCTGCCTTTTATTTTAAGTTTTTTTTTTTTAATTTATAGAATTATCTACAATTTTTTTGTTAGTTTAGTATATATATATTCCTGCAAATGATAAATTTTGTAAATTTCTCTACTCTACAGATGTTGAGTTGCCTCATGCATCATTTAGAACACTGCAATGGACACGACTGCAGTCTGAATTTAGATATGTATATGCGAGGGGAGCATAGAGGGGATTCCAGGTAATTGCAACTGCAACTGCAACTACAACATTTAAGTAGCTGCAGTGTCATAGCAATTCCAGAATAGTAAGGATACACAAATAGACGAGTCAACAACATATATATGCATTCATTTAGGGGATGGCGAAGGGGGTGAAAGTAATTGAGGAGGGGCGGATATGAACGTTCATTTAACTTGAGTTGAGGTCAACAAACCGAATGGGGACAAGGTGTGTTGGCAATTTAATCAACAACACGCATGCCGCACGCATATATCACTGTGTGTGTGTGTGTGTGAGAGAGGGTGCGAACGGTAGAGAGGGGGTGTAATTGCAATGCAATTTGGAGGGATGCCATTTGCATAGCTAAGGACTTGGGTTGAGTTGAAGCTAAGCAGTTTCCCGTTAGTGCAACGAGATATGCAAATGGCCGCTAAAGACAGTGAGAGAGAGATAGAGATAGCACGGCTGAGAGAGATAGCAACAGTGGCAGTAGGCGTGACAGCATGAATGTGGGCGGCTTTTAATATTTAATGCGACATCGCATTAAAGTCCGTCCAGCCGCAAAATGAAATTACAAATTGACAAAAATGGCGGGTTAAGAGGTCGCCTCACAGTCAATCTGGGAAAGGGATCAGTCTGTATGTGTCTTGAGTGAGTGACAAAGAGAGAGAGAGAGAGAAAGAGAAAAGTGCTAGAGACTGTGATAGAGATAGCGAGTAATGCGCTTAAACGCATTTTGTTAGATTTATAAATCTATTTAGCTTGAGCGCAGGAGAAAAAAATAAAACATTTCAAGCAAGCAAAAAAGAGATGACTCGAAAGAAAGAGACAACACTGTCAGATTGAAAGATAGATAGAGAGAGTGAGAGAAAGAGACAGAGAGAAAAAGATAGAGAGAGAGAATGAGAAAGAGAAAGAGAGAGAGAGAGAGAGAGAGAGAGAGAGAGAGAGAGAGAGAGAGAGAGAGAGAGAGAGAGAGAGAGAGAGAGAGTTGAGGCATAGACCGAGGCTGTATACAGATAAGAGCCACAAGATACAAGAGATGATGCGATAATACGTTGTAACGCAGAGTTGCTAGACACACACACACACATACACACACACACACACACACACACACACACACGCCCGCACAGTCACACACTCACATAAACAGCGAGTTTCTGTAGGTAGCTATAGAAAATAATGTACGTATTTTCTAGATACACTTCAATACTTAAGATAGACATATGCAAGCAATTTTATTTTTCATTTAGAACACGATTTCTTTCTACTTCAGTTTTAATTTCGAAATTTACTTCGAAATATAATCTAATTTATTTCACAGTAATTTTTTTTTTTTTAATTAAAAAAAAAATTTTAATTAATTTTTATTTAATTGATCAGTGGACTCCTGTATATTTAGCCGACTCCTACAATTATAATAATTGATTATAGATATAAATGATTATATATTATTTTAATTATTTTTTTTCATTATTATTTTTTGTTTTTTAATATTTTCTGCTCAAACTGCCCAACATTTGCCCATTCAGAAAGCCAACGACATAATCAAAGTCAAGTTTCAGCTACAATTAGTTCTAATTGTATCGACTGTGACTAAACAAAGTCCTTGCTTTTAAGTGTATCCATTTTCTGTTCTTTAGCTCCTTCGGTCGTAATCCTTTTTTCGGCAAAGAGAATGCCAATTTCGGTTTCAAATTGCTTACTTTTAGTGCCATTGGTTGTTGCTTATGTAACGGCAGACAAACAAGCACACATGTATGTGTGTGTGTGGGTATATGTGTGTGTGGGTATATGTGTGTGAGTGTGTGTCAAGATTACAGTTGCTGACGGCACGTGGTGCAGAAAAGAAAAGAGATTCAAACTGAAACCAAAGTCAAAAGCGTCGTTAACATATGTTGTTGTCGACTATCGCAACCAGATATATCCACATACATATCTATAATGATATATATATATATATACATATATGTTTGCATGTATGCTTTTTCTATAACAATTTGCCAAATATTTGTAGAAAACATACAAGATTTGCATACCTCTATACAATCAAAGATATCCTGCGACACGGACTAATACTGTGAGAGACGAAAACTATGTCCACGAAGATGAAGCAGAGCCTTGAGAACAGGGGGCACGAGCAGGTATAGTGGGGGGCGCAGAGAGTTCAAAGTATTGGGTCTGCAAAGAAACAGAGATACACACTACACACTTCACAAAACAAGAAGACAAAATCATAAAAATAAACGAAAACAAATTATTTTCAAAAATCTCGAAAAATAAGTCAAAAATCAATTTAGATACTACTTTTTTCTTCAATTTTCATCAATGATGTTGATACTATTTAAAATCTTCATTTCAAGAAAATTTCATTATTGAACCAATTCAATGATAAAACACTTTGATGATAAGAGCTCCTAAAACACTTCTTTATGAAAGTGCTTCAAATTCCACACAAAATTTTAAGAAGTCACAACATTGCTCATTTTCCAAAATATTGAGATATTCTTTACACAGAACTGAAATAGGAAATCATCAGATGTTTGCATAGATAGTTGAAGTTGCTTTTGGGGATTCAAGGTGATATAATATTTCGAAAATTATGGAGATACAGTCAATTTTCAAAAAAAAGTATAATCGATTTTGATTCGATAACTTTTCCAAATCTAATTGGGTTACATAATGAAAAACGTTATCGTTATTTTCATGAATTTAACTATCAAATCGCATTCAATGATTTCTATACTTCCATGGAAACCCACGACGACTTTGAAAGAAAATACTCGATTCGCAGAATTGTGGCCAAAATTCAAACGAAATTTAAACACACACACAAATAAATATATCTATATACATGTAGTACGATTTAGGTGTACTTATATTGGAGGAAAAAAAAATGGAATGTGTTGAAAAACAATTTCATTTGCGGCGCGTCGTGCAACAATTTGAGGCAAGGATTTCTGGCAAATTTTGCGGCTGAAAATCTGCACTTGATGCCGCTAACAAATTGCGGCACGAGCCCCATGGAGTTTACGCCACAGCAAAAAGTGGCAAGTGGCAAGCGGCAAGCGGCATGTGGCATGTGGCAAGTGCTGTTACAGCTTACACCATTCAACTTTTGAATCGAATGCAAGGCCAACGATACCAAAAAAGGCCAAATACCGAGAGAAGTGGATAAATATTTTGCTAGTTGAGAATGCGGATCAAACTGATTAATAAATCAAATGATAAATAGCGCTCAAAGTGTATAAGTGGCTTTAACTTTATTTTCGAGGTTATTTGCTCTTTCGGCCAAAAGTTGTGCACATGTTTGTGGCCTGCTCATCTTGGCCTGGCCAGCAGTTGGGCCAACAGCACTTCTGTACCTAAAACTTTTGCAACTCAATACAGTTATCGGGCCAACTGCCTTGCTTATGCATGGATATCCTGTGAAGAGTGGCAAAGGGGTATGATTGACTCAACAATGTATATAAAAAAAAAATTAAGATTTTTTATGAGAAAAAATATGTTATAAATTTATTGATTAACTTTGCAGGTTATGTTTGAAGAAATACAAAAGTTAAGATTACAATTCTTTTCAAGTTACCTTTTTAATGGTAAAAATGAAGGTAAAATGTAAAAATATGGAAATAAATAGATATTAAAATAAAAATAATTAACATAAAAAAAATAATATAAATAAATAAATATTAAAATGAAATAAATAAAAATATATGTATATTATTCAGTTATAAATAATAGAAAGTATATATTAAATAATGTATTCTATAAGTTTATAGGGTATGCTGTTGTCTATCATTGCTGAGAGTACTTCGTGAATATTATTTATAGATTGAGGAGATCTTTTAAATACTCTGAAAATAAGTACTTATTGTTAGTCTATGTGGTATATTATTGTGCAGCACTCCCGACTAGAGGTGCCCTGAAATTTAATAAGATTCCTCTTCTGGCAGTTGCTCAAAATTTGGACGTTGTTGAATTCATCATATCATGTTGCCACAAACATTTCATCTCATTTCATTCCATTTCGTAACGTTATGTTTGTGAATGAAATAAACTGTGGGTTTGGGGTGGGGGGGGGAGTGCGGGCAGCCAAGTGGATGGTGGCATGATGTTGCCTTGCAACAATGCGCCGTTAGCCACATGATATGCTGGCTGCCAACATTTGTTTTGTTTTCTCTGTTTTTGGCTAACATTATTAACGGGAGAGATAGAGAGAGAGAGAGAGAGAAAGAGTGAGACTGCAAGAGAGAGAGAGAGAGAGAGGGAAAGCAACTCAACTTGGCTAGACAATGTTTAATGTGCTGTAAACTTGGCTTGGCACAGTGCGAATGTAAATAGTTTTTTTTTCTTCTTTTTTGCAATTTTTTCTTTTTTTTTTTACTATATTTTTTTTTATGTGTTTCTATGATTTTCTTTTTTTTTATATGATTGTTTGCGTCAGCGAAAAAGTGTTGGGATCATTCATTTGATTTGATGGGCACACAATGTCAATTTGCCATTGACAGTTGGCAACAGTTGCCCTTCTCTCTCTCTTTCTCTCTTCTCTATCTGACTCTCTGTCTCTGTCTCTCTCTCTAGGCACCTGTTTGATTTTACGGGAAATTGAACATGGCCAATTTGTGGAACTTCTGCCGGATGAACATCTATTTGGACATTCTCGCGAATATGATATATTTGTGATCTGAAGTAATATGAACCAGAAATGTTGCCCATCATTTGTATTTGTCTCTGCCCCAGTCGCATGTTCATCGGCAACTATTATGCTCTTTAATCATGTTGGGCTTTATTAACACTTCCCACGTCATTTGCTGTTGAGCTACACAAATTTAATAACAAAATAGTGTCCATCAACGGACGGCAAAAAAAAAAAGAAATAAAAATGCAATAATAAAATAACCTCAATGTGCGTATCTATGTTGACAAGCTACTGATATGTCTTGTTATATATCTGTCTCTATCTCTGTAGATGTCGCTTTCTCTCTCACTCTGTCTGTTCATCTATCTGTCTGTTTGTCCATCCGTCCGTCTGTCTGTCTGTTTGCCTATATGTCTGTCTGGTTGCCTGTCTGCTGATATTTATGACCGAATGCGCTGTCTGTCTTATCTATGGAATGTCGCACGTTTTTTCACCATGCAACAACAGCAACAGTGACGACGACAACAACAACAACACTCTGGGAAAGTCAACATCTAAATTAAGAATTCTTTGCATAATATATAAAAAATATTTAATCCCACATTATGTTGAGCAATATAATCAACTAATTAGCTCCGAATCGAAGCGATTGTTTTTTTAAAGCAACAATTAATGGCAATGTGAGACTCGGTAACAAAAGTAAAACAGAGTCTACTAAATTTACCAGTTAACCAGAATTAAAATAACATATACATATAAAGTGCATACAGAAAATTTAGATGTAAGTCTCTTATTAGCGCAACATACACTCAGTTGTTACAAAGTTATTTCCTGTTAGTGTAATTATAAAACCATTTATCAGCAAATGTTGATTTTTGGCAACACTCTGACACATTTTTGGCCATATCTCCAGAAATCCCCATCAGAAACACCTTAAATACAAATAAGAATGCTAGTTATGAGTCCTAGAATCGATAACAGTGGAAAATTTGGCATTTAAAATTTTTCGATTTTTCCTGATTTTGACAAGGGGTTAGTATGCAAAATCGGTGAAAGAAATCGAAAAACTTATGCGAATCTGGGAAAAATTGGAATTCAGATTTATTTTGTCATCGAAACCAGAAACGAAAAACCAAATTTCATCAAGATCGGACGATTTAGATAAGTTATGGATATTCAAACTTTAACAAAGGTAGTTTTTCAAAAATAGCGATTATTGCACATTCTGACACATTTTCGCTAATAACTCCGGAAATACTCATCGGAGTCAATTGGGAATTATGTCTGGTGATTTGCATATTTCGTGAAATACTTATCGGATCCAATTAGTTTTGATTACGCCAAAAAAAAAATCGGCGAAATACTGTCAACTAAACCGCTAAAGAAATTGAAAAGCTGTTAATCGAATTCATTTCATATTGCAGTTTAAAATTTTTGTAATTTATTCACTTATTTTTTAAAATGCATAAATTGAGGGAAAATTGAAACAATTACTCAACCGCAAAAACAGCAACAACTATTCGGGCAGGAGTTGCCCCCTCTCGCTCTCCATCACACACACTCTCTCCCTCTCTCTCTCTCTCTCTCTGTTCGTGTTTTTCATGAAATTGTTGGTCTTTGAAAACTATAGTTTTGGCCGTGAACAAATTGTGCACTAAATATTTAACATACTTTAAACAAAAGTGAAAATTGAAAAGTTCAACATACGAGCGGAAACTTTAATAATACATAAGTGCAGAGTAGTCCAAACTCACAGGAATTGTGGGTTAGCCCAGAGGCAGTCAGAAGGGATTGGGATCATTACATAGTGATGTGGAAGGGGTACTAGGGGGATAAGGGGGGATAGGTTGCAAGTTGATTCTATTTGTGTTTGCGTTGCGAAGCAACCAACCATAAACTGACCAAGAACAATAACCGCAGCACAAATGTTTATAATGATGAAATATATCAAATTTCCCCAAAAATCACTTTCTTTCTCTCTCTCTCTCTCTCTCTCTCTCTCTCTCTCTCTATGTTTTGCTGAAACTATTCCTGTTTTAAAGAATCGTGTGCAGGTTCAAAAGTAAGAGGTTCACAGTCAATTACTTGTTTTCAACAAAGTTTCCTAGTTCCCGACTTACAATGATGAAAAAAAAAAATGCGATTTAAATTGTCCGATATGAGATGATATCATGAGATACATTTGCCTCAATTCGATACGCTTGCCACAGCGAATTTCCCATGCCACAAGCTGCACAACCGCAACCCAATTATGGCAGATTGACATTAAACATTTACAAGAGTATATTTGCCACAAACTGTCAAGACATTGTCAAGTTTGTCAACTACAAATACCACGTATTTGCACAGAATACACACAGGGTATACGGCCACAGTTGGGTATAGTTAGGAGATCAGCTCTATAGATGGATATGCTTTACAAATGGAATCGACAGGCATTTAAAAATGAAAAAAATACCATCAAATACTGACAGAGAGTATTTATAAAGGTTACTGAAGTATTTATGGTGAGCACGTTAATGAATATTAAATTTTTGGAAAAAATAATATATTGCAGTGATACTCTCTCTTGGGAAGAAGTAGAAGAACAAGAGGAAGTAGTAGAAGAAGAAGAAGAAATGGACTGAAATCGGAATGAAAGCAAATCAAATATAATTTGACAGCACTCGAAGCTGCCAAGGAGACTCCCTTTCTCTTTCGCTTTATTTCTCTAGAAGTATATACAAGTCTATATATTTATATATATATATAGATATAGATGTGTGTGTATGTATATATGTATATATGTGTGTTGTGGTTGTCCATCTGCAATTTGCGCAAGTTTTTACTGATTGGGGGACAAATTCCGTCATTGTTTATCGTGTTGATTGCGTGGATAAATACTTGTGCCAGCAATTTCTGGGCTCTCCTCCTCCTCCTCCATTTGCCCAGAGGTGGGATGAGGTGCGTCCTCCAGTCAAAAGAATAAGAGGAAGAAGAAGCAGCTGCAGAAATTTTTCGATTTTGATTTTTTGTCACTCCACTTGCCTCGTGTCTAATTGAATTAAAGTGCAGCTGGACTGCGTCAACTGCTTAACCCCAAAATAACTCTCAATGTTTTTTTTCCTTTTTTTTGTTATTTCTGTTCTTGTTGTTGTTTGCTAAAAAGGGCCAAGTACGTGCCTCGTATACATAAAATGGGGGCAACACAAATACAGCTACATATTTGTATATGTATATGTATGTATATGCGAAGATAAACGATAGTGAATACATATGGTCTTGGTATAAATAGAACTGGGGGCATGGAACTTGGGTGGCATCAGCTGGTGGCCAGTGAAACGGTTCAAGGGTGGAGGGCAAGGGGTGCTGCGGGTGTGTGGGAAGGAGGGGGGTTAGTGTGCTAAACGATTTACGATCTTGTCAAAGATATATGTGCAGGCGAATGTACATAATTGAATTTAATTAGTTTATGCTTTGTGGGCCTGCTTTCAATTAGTCTTGCCACGTTGGCGCCCCGTTCTGTTATTGTATGCCTGCCTCATGCCCCACCCCCTTCAACTTTTGATTGACAGCAGCGCAGAGAGTGTAAAAGAGAGGGAGAGAGAGAGAGCAATTCATCTTCCGCATTGTTTGAGGCATCGTCTTGGCCACAGACAATAGCTTCAACTTTTATGACAATTGTATTTAATTATGCGTCTGCATCACTCTCTCTCCCCCACTTCACCCATATCTCCTACCTCTCTCACTTGCCCCTAATCCCATTGGGATGGCCAGAAGTACCTTGGCGTCCAAAGCCATAAGCGCTTCTCTCAATTATGCACATTTGACAGGATTTCTCATCTTAATGGACTCGAAATTGTTTTGTGCGAAATTATGAAAACAAAAATGAAAATTAAAACGAAAAACCCAAAAGAATATAAAACAACGACAGCAGCCACAACTTTATATATATATATATATATATATATATATATATATATATATATATAGGAAACGGAAATTATGGAAAATAAACATTTGGAGCAGAGAAGTTTTCAGCATTTTGGGTAATAACGAAAGGAAACTCCCCAGAGTACTATATGCTCCCATGACAGTCCAATGATATACCGTTATACACTCCATATTTAAACTCTGCTCCGCTTTTGCCAATTGACAATAAATCTAAAAACAATTCCAATAGATAAATCAACTAAATGGCTAATATATGGCAAGGACATGTGCGGATTCCAATACAAGAGTTGTTACACATGTCAACGAGAGCAGTAAATACAGAGAAAGAGATAGAGTTATAAAGATAAAGAGAGAGAGAGAGAGAGAGAGAGAGAGAGAGAGAGGAGAGGGAAGGTAATAAAGAGCAGACACCGAAGGAAACAGAACAAAGTCACTTTACAAAATGAAGCCAAAAATATGCCAAGATAACTGCTGCTCTGTGACCTGATTTCATTCTGAATTCTCGCCCAGCACTCCTCAGATAACGGGACAACAAGGGGTGGGTTGGTGGAGGAGGGGATGGTGTTGTGGGGTGGGTTGGGCATTCTAATTAAGCGAAGAGTAAACATGAAAAAGATGTTAAGATGTTAGCCAAATAGAAACGAATCAAAATGGCAGACGTACAATGAACTAAACGCTTCATGGAGCTCTCATGAATGTCGCCAGCAGACGCTGATGATACGCATGATTCGTCTTCAACTCCACTCTGATCCCAATTCGGACTGGAGCTCATCACACTTCAATGGTGGTGATGGGGGATGTCGTGTCCTGTCCTGTCCTGAATGATGTTTATGGCAATGTACATAAATACCTGGCTGGCGGCTGTTCAAATGGCGAAAATGGGAATGAAAATGAAAATGTAAACGAAAGCGAGAATAATAATAATAATAATAATAATCCAAAAACAGTTCAGCAGACACATCATGAGAGACCGACCAGAGATGCCAATGATGTTGATGGTTCTGTTTCTGTTTGTCATTTCATTTGCCGCAAACAGAGACAGAGACAGACAAACTCTCATACAGAGGAGTAAAGTGAGAAGAGTGAGAGAAAAGGCAGTTGGAGCGGTAGAAGAGACGCGAATGGTTCGTTGAGGGCATCGCTTGCTTATTGCGTATGAAATCACTTAAGTCTCGATAAACAGCTCCCAGTGGCAACATAAATATGAACTTGCAACAGCAGTTGAGAGCCCCGGCAGCTTGGCCAACATCAGCATAATAATAAGCCATGGCCATGGCCAGGACTCTTCTATGCGGTTCTTCACTTCGCTTTTCATCAAGGCTCCAAAACTGAAGATGATGCTCTAACAGAAGTTTCTCAATGGCGATGGAAAATTGTTGAATGGCAAATGGTAATGGCAATGGGAAATTCCAGATGGAGCTAAAGATCTCTCTCTCTTTCTCTCTATCAATTGCAGCCGTAATTTTGGGGCATGCAAATGGCCATGTTAATATATATATATATCTATATATATATAAATATGTATAGGAGGCATCTTCTACTGGTCGCCATCTGCCACCATTTGTTTAGCATGGCAAATGTGAGGGGAGGTGAAGTAAAGTGGAGTCCGTAAAATGTTAGCCTATTAAAGAGATAACAACAAGAAGTTCCTCCGACTGCCCCGCACCCCACAATAAACATCGAACTAGCCTCAACTGCCTGTGGCAGGCAACATCCTTATCGGAGAGAGATGTCAAAACTTTTGCCTAGATAAGGTCATGACGTATGTGGCTTCATTGTCTGTATTCAAATCAAACTGACTTTAATGTAACAACTCGAAATATCTGAAAAAAAAAAAAAAAAAAAAAAAAAATATGAACCAAAACAATGAACATCCTTGCTTTCTCTTCCCTTCCCACGCTTCCTTTCTCAGAGTCTCTCGTTGCCAAATGGCAGGAGCTGCAGTTGCCCATTGTATAGCAGGACTTGTTTAGATACATGAGATATCAAACAAACAACAGTTGACATATGACAGTTGTGGTTACAGTGAAACACGATTACAACCTCCTCCCCCCTCCACAACCTCTTTATCACTCTCTCTTTCTCTGCCTTTAGCTCATATACTTAAATATTCATTTTATATTTCTTCATAGCATACTTTTTAGCGCAATGAAGCATTCCCAGTGGAAATCCAAGTATATTTTGTAAATGTTCTCATCGACACACACACACACACACACACAGTTACATACAGTTATACGCACACTTACACACAATTTGGCACATGAATTGCATGCATATAGAGGGGAAATAGCCGCAGATCATTAGTTCAATATTTTTAATTTCAATTTCAATACATAATATGTGTATATGTATAAATTATTAAATTTATTACTTCCCGATCGTCCTACTGTTTAGTCAGGAGATCAGGGAAGGATTTATTGATTATTATTAATTATTAGATTTATTACTGACTATTGTCAGATTTGGTAATTAATTAATTAATTCCCGATCTTCCTACTGTTAAGTTAGGAGATCCGGGAAAGAACTTGTTTAGTTTATTACTGACTATTGTCAGGTTTGTTATTTCGCTTCCCGATCATCCTTCTGTTAAGAAAGGAGATCCGGGAAGGAAGGAATGATTTTAACGACTTATTGTCGGAGTTATTAGTGATCAGCACTTGGCTGTTTCTTTATTGATCTTAAACTAAAGAATACAATGAAACCTACAAGCTATTTATTTAATTATTTTCATAGCGGCCGCTCGGTACATGCAGCGTCGGCCGGCTATGCAGTGACATCCGGTCAAATGCGAATTTGGCGATTTTGACTGGTGTTGCAATTGGGTCAGTAACGACATCCGATCAAACTCTGATCGGTGTGAATTGGGTCAACATTTTGGGGAACGTTGACTCCAATTACTTGCAACGTCTGACAACGTTGCTGACTGCAACGAGTTCCGGTCAAATTCTATTTCAGCGGTTTTGACCGGTGTGAATTGTGTCAATATTCTGGGGAATATTGACTCGGGTTAACTTATATATATTGATTGCTGTTAAACAACTCACAACGAGCTAATCGTGTGCTGCATTTTATATTTGTACATATATTTATTTCTATTTATGTATATATAGTAAGTGTATATATGTAACTACTGGACAGCAACATAAGCAGCTCAGCCTTCAATTGGGATTCGGGGCATCGTCATCGTCTCAGCATTTGATGCCCACCTAATGAGCATTAAGTGCGTGCTCTCTCTCTCTCTCTTTCTCTCTTTTTCACTCTCTCTCTCTCTCTCTGTCTCTCTTCTTCTCTGTCACTCTATGCTGCCTGCCCCCAAAATCAATCGAAGTAAATCAATTGTGGCATTTGGCAGCGCTGATGTTGATGCTGATGTTGATGTCGTTGCTGACGTTGTCATGTCTCCTGAGGTCGTCGAACGTGCGTCTTGTGGCACCACCAGCAGGGGCAACAACTTACACTGATGTGGGTGAGCTTCTTAATGTGTGTGTGTGTGTGTGTGAGTGTGGGTGTGTGAGTGCGTCTCCTAATCGCAAGAAATTCTGTTGACTGATCCCCCACACATATAGTATACATTTATCGCATGTAGAAGTATTGAAGGATTCCACTTCATTGAAGCGTCGCCAAGTGGGCATAATTACATACATGTACAGTGGGTCTATGAACCGTTAATTTCTATTGAAATGCTATGTCTCTCTCTCTCTCTCTCTTCTCTTACTTTCCTCTCTCCCTTTTCACTCTTCCTTGATGTCTTTTGCCCAGTCATATTTTTACAGCTGTGATGTTAAAGAAACCAAAAGTTGAATACAGTTCAATAGATTTGCATCTGTCAATTACCATCTGCCGAAGCACAAATCGGCAAAATGAACGACTTGCAGATACCACGTATCGCGACAGACAGTCAGTCATAGGCTTTTCTAAAAAAAATCTATACAAAAATGCCTGAAATACATATCTACAAATTTATTCATTTCGACTCTCAGTCAATTTGCTGTTACAGGGTATCTGCTAGTCGAGCTGCGGTCGTTGTTTTTGTTTTTGTAGTTGTTGTTGTGGCAGCTGCCGACTGCTGTTGACAGCCACTCAACAGGACGAACACAAAAGCCACACAAACTTGGCACCCATTAAATCGAGTTTTCTATAGAGATGACAACCCGACAAGGATAACGATTATTGTATTAAATATCTATGTCTCTATCTAGTGCTGATTTTCTATCTCTCTCTTAGCTGGCAGTTATTTTAGTGCAATTAAATGCGATTTGGACAATTTGAATGACCTCAAAAAGTATTTGTTGCAACTTAACAAATAACATATGACATAACAAGCTAAGAATAGTTCGAAGACAGAGATAGCAAACACTACCAGAGAGAGAGAGAGAGAGAGAGAGAGGGAGAAAAAAAAGAGAGAGATAGATATATATGTATATATATAACGAAGTTGGAGTTGTGGTTTATGCATTATGCAATGCGCTCAAGTTGCAGTCAAATGTTGTCCATAGCATATCCTTTTGCCAGTTTCTATTGGCCATGACTTCGCTGTCAGTGACAGTTGGCCAAGTTGTGCTCTGCTGTGGCACTTAGCGGGTTCGTTGACCACAGCCATGTCTTGGCCATTGCTGTTTTTGGCCTGACACTTTCGGTCCACAGCAAATTCAACTCAATTAACAATTTAAAAGCAGCTACAACATGGCTTTTATCATCCCCCAGAAATGTTTTTAATTTGTAATTCTAAGAAATATATGTATATTTTAATATATCGATAATTGCCGTTTGTTTGATCATGATTTGTATAATCGATTTATTCGAATGCGTGGCCTTTGAAGTTTGCTATGATAATTATGATAAATACTTTTCGGCTGTTTTCTTGAAAATATTACGTATACGCCACGTGTGGAATAGTTAATGAGCGCAGAGACAGAGATAGACTGAGTGTGTGAGAGAGCGAGTAGGATTGAAGGGATATTCCCAAAATGCGATTAGCAGTTTATCAAAAGGCACTAAGGTAGTTAGTCTAACGAAATTTATTGATTACAGATTATATGCACAGATTTCGCATCCAGTTGAGACGAGGACAAAGGAGCTCCACTTTGAAGGAGTGGCAACCGCAGCATGGATACATCCCTGTGAGAATTTCATTTGTTGGCATTGTTTAAAGATCCGCAAAATACCAAAAAAAAAATTTATATATGTATATATATATTTAAAAAAAAAATGAAAGATGAAGAAAAAACAAGAAAATAAACCTAACATCTCATAGCCATGGGACCCAACAGCAGTTCGACCTTTTTTAATACCCTTTTACAAAGGGCATAATGCGCATAATTTGTGGACAAAGAGTTAACGTAACCAGTAGCTATAAATATATACAAATATATACATATATAGATTTATATATAGAGAGAGATATAGATAGAGAGAGTGGGAGAGATGGGGTGCCCCCGAAACTATTGATAGCTTATTTAATATAATTCAATATATCGTTATGGCTGCCATAACTTTGTTAGATTAATTTGGCTCAACTATAATAAATGTATAGATATTTATGGCAACATTTATAGCACTATATGGCTGACACATATATATGTGGTAGGGTATACCCAGTTCGTTGTCAGTTTGCGGTTACACTCCATTCATACTACATGGCAAGCTGTGTGCCACAGATAGTAAACGAGTTTACCACCCGCTGTTGCCAAAGGGGGTGTAAATCGAAAGGGGGTGGTGCGGCTGGGGGTGTTAGTAAAAGGTGGAGGGTGCTATAATATATATTATATATGTATGTATATAGCTGAGGGCAAAAACAGTAACGCAATATTGCACGAGGCTGGACAGGCATTGTCATCTTTTGATGGTTCCCCAGTTGCTTTCTCTATATATATATATATGTATGTGCAAGTATGTGTGTGAGTGTGAAAGTGTGTGTGTGTGTGTTTAGTGAGATTTGGCTTAATTAAATTCCGGCATAAAAGGATTCCTTCGCTTGTACACTTTAAGCTCAATGTGTGTGCACGCCTTTTTATGCCTTTTGACAAAAGTCTTAACGGCTTATTTGTGGTGACACACACATACACACACATACACACACACACACACACATACACACACATACACACACATACACGCACATACACGCACACACACACATATATATATATACACACTAACAGCGCATATAGAAACTTCTTTGATGGCGCGCATAGATTTTAATTACAACTATAAATCATTGCTCAGCACGCGAACCCCTTCAACTTGCCACAACTCATAATACACACACTCACATACACACACACATGCTTACACATATAAGTAGATATATGTATAAGCCACATCATTAACAAAACACGCGTATGTTAAGTTATGACTTGTCGAATTAAAGAACTTAAAACTCGCGTGAAATTTTCTCGCATTTCCCCATGTCGATTAGACCACAATTTATGTATGTTGGCTGCCATTTCAGTTTATAATATTTCTATTTTTTTCATTGTTTTTGTTTTTTTTTTTTTGGTAATATTTTTTTTTGTTTGTTTCATTTTGCAGTTCTGCTTCTTTTGGCCGGAATCGGTTTACAGCGCTTTGCATTGTGGACTATGTATGCATGGTGGCCTTTGTTCTGAATGAGTTTTGTAATCAGTTGGCTTCAACAATTTATACTGAACACATAAAAGTTCTCCCCCTCTCTCTCTCTCTCTCTCTCTCTCTCTCTCTCTCTCTCTCTCTCTCTCTCTCTCTCTCTCTCTCTCTCTCTCTCTCTCCCTCTCTCTCTCTCTCTCTCTATTTCGCGGTCGTTTTCTATGCATTAAAAAGTTAAGAGTTATGCTTCAGAGCCAGAAATGGAGTCCATTTGCCAGCTGGCAAAATGCCGACGCTGAAAAGGATTTACAATGGCCACCAGCAGATTCTCTTCCCACTTCTGCTGCTACTGCTACTCCTGGTCCTGCTGCCGCTCGTGATTCAGCTGCAACACCATTGAGCCATAAAAAAACCACTGATTTGAGGGCAGGTTAATGTTGGCCCGGAATGCTTTATGTGTTGCCCCGTTTCATGGTTTATGCTTCCATTGTGGCACAACTATGCTAATTACCAGCCAACTTGGGGCAGCTTCGATTTCGCAACTGGCAACCACACACACATCCTGACAGGACATAGAGAGCAGCCGAAGGGAGTTATGGTATGGCCATGGATGTGGATATATCACTACAATAATTATGCCAAAAACTGCTCACTTAAAAGACTCGCATTCCATTTGAAAGATTTTTCATTTCCAGCGAGTACCTACCACATATTATTGAAAGTATCCTATAAATCCTTATCCTATTGTCCTATAAAACACTAGATTATCAAAAAAAAAAAAAAAGATGACCACCTGACTTTACTATAGCTATATCCACATGAAAGTTACCTTCCCAACTTCAAACTGTCATAACTTTGCCAAAAATCAACCGATTTTCAAAATTTTTGCAGTTCTGCAAATGTTTACGACCGTATTTTAAATCAACAAATTTTATATTTTCTCACTTTTAAGTTTTCGCCCGTTTAATTTGTAATTTTTCCACACTAGCCCCTTGATAAAATGTCATAAAAGTGAAAATTTCAAAATCGAAATTGTTTGCCACCATTCAATTTCTGGCATCAAAATATGTATATAAAATTTTTGCGCACTTGATTTGGACTATTACTTTAGAAAATATGCCCGAAATAGTGAAAAAATGGTAAAAAATAGCTTTTTCGACGAAATTAGAAATTTGTGTAAAGTTTGAGAAACAATAACTAAGGCAAACCTCAATCGATTTTCCAATTTTTTTAATTTTTGTCAATTTTTACAATCCTATTTTGAATCGGCATTAAAATGGCTTACCTATTTCATAAAATGTGGCTGAATGTTTGATAACTAATTCGAAATAATTGATAAAAGAGCCATTTTCCAGTAGAGATTTTTTCAACTTTGAGAAGAAATATCTTTGCCAAAAATCAACCGAATTTCAAATTTTTGCATATTCGTAAATGGTTTCGATGCTATCTTAAATCTGCATCAACAAATTTTATATTTTGTCACTTATCAAGTTTCGCCCATTTTTTGTCATTTTCCCATTGATAAAATGTCAAAAAAGTCAAAATTTCAAAATCGAAATTTTTTGCCACCATTCGATTTCTGACATCAAAATATATTTAAAAAACTTTACCGCTCTCGATTTGGAGCAATATTTTAAAAAATATGACCAAATTAGTAAAAATGAGATTTTCAAGAATTTTGGTTTGCCGTGAAAAAAGCTCAGCTTAAGTGTATTTTTTTTTAAGGAATTTTTAATTTTCGCTTTTAACTTTCAATTATGATATTTTATTATGTTGACCCGAGTTGCAAACTGGAACCATTTCCCAATAGTTCTGTGGGGTGTCAATGTTTATCACCTGCACTCTTCTCAGACTCTCTGGGAATGTCTCTTAAGATGGAAACTTTATAATTAGCATTAATGCTGAGTCACCTTTTCTCTCAATCTGCCTCCCAAGCGGGCTATAAACAAGTGGCAACATCGACATGGCTGCAGCCTCAGCAACAGACACTTGGCAGCGGCAACTAATTGGGATTGTTGCAAGGGTATGTGTGGCACATTGTGTATGCAGCAGTTAGTTAATTACTTAGTTAGTTAGTTTTTAATGGGCGCAAGTTGAACTCACATGGGGCCAGGACATTAAGAGGCTGCTGCCAAATCTTGGCCAGACTGGCGCGTGTGCCACATAAATTCTGTAGTCCTTGGTGATGTTGCCACTGCCACAGACATTGCCATTGCCATTGTTGTTGCTTTTGATTATTTGTGATTTAAACATTTGCCACTTGTTTGTTAAGCATTTTAAAATCGAAAAGCGCTGCTCGTCAACAGCGACAGAGACAGAGTGTGTTATAGATAGCGAAAGAGGGGGAGAGGTGGGGGAAAATTGGGAGAGGGGCAGCGAGGTCATTGCGTTCATTGTCCAGCATTGTCATTGTTGTTCTTGCCACACCCACGAATCACTTGCCCTGTACGCTCTACACCATTGAGTTGCCAACCGCCTCCGCTCTTCCCGCTGCCCATCATAAATAGACGCCTACATCTGTAGCTGCTCGACAGAGGGAGATAGAGAAAGAGACAGAGAAAGAGAGAGAGAGAAAGAGAGACTAGCCAAGTGGCATTCAAAGTGCCAATCAAGATACGAGCACACAATTTACGATTGGCCTGCAACACCAACAACAAGAACAACAATAAGAAGAAAAAGAAGAAGAACAACAACAATAAGAAGAAGAAGAACAACAACAACAACAACTTTGAGTGCAGCTTAAGATTGTTAATTTTTGTGCCTTCGCTTTGCTTTCTAATAAGTATCTGTCGCCCTTCACCCCATCCCCTTTCTCATGAATTGGATTTGTCCATCTCTTGTATGAGAATCTCTCAATAATTCTTCAGTATTCCTCTCTCTCCCTCTATCTCTCTCTCGAACTCCATTTCTCTCTCCCTCTCTCTATCTCTCGCTATCTGTCTCTCATTCAACTGTAAACTCCTTAAATCGCGACTTCTGTTGCTTTATGCAGCTCTCACTTTTCTCACTCCCTCTTACTCTTACTGTCTCTCTCTATCTCTCTCTCCTCTCGTTCTCCCTCTCTCCTCATGGTTGCTGATGCCATTTAAATGTTGATGTTAAATGTTGTTGAGCAAGTGGCAAGTGAAATGAATATTACATCAAAATGGCAACTCCATGCTGTTTTTTACGACACAAATTTCTCTGGCTTAAGGGGTAGTTTTGTGGGGGTGTTGATGCGGGTGAAGGGTGGGAATACTTAAGATTTGATGTGCAAACACTTGAAGATTTGCACATTTTCAATGTGAAGCAGCATTTCAAGAACTGAATTGCCATAATTGAATTTACTGTATGACAAAAGATGACAGAAGAGAGAGATAGAGTGAGAAAGGGAGAGACAGAGGGGAAAAAAAAGAAAAATAGAAAGAAAGAGAGGGAGAGAGAGAGAGAGCTGTCTCCTGCTTTCGCTGCTGATAGTCAAATAGAAATTTAATTTCGGCTGCTGCATAACTTACATTGTTAAAAGGACACTGTCTTCTGAATCTGCAATGAAATCAAATGAAATAAATACAATTAATTTAATAATTATTATGTAATTTTTAATTATTATTTAGAGCAAAAAAGAGCCTTAAAATGTTTGTAAATATATATATTTTTTTGTATTTTTTTAAATTTTTGTTTTGTATTGTTTTTGTATTTTTTTAGAATTTTTTTTTTTTTTTTAATTTAGGGCTCAAGTATATCAAGTATATGCAGCGTTTGACCATCTCTATGTGACATGACATCCATTACAATCGATGCACACACACACACACATACACACACACATATCTCCACTACAAGAGATGTACTGATAACGACGACCTCCAAGGGTCAGCGTCGAAACATATAATTTTTAAAACTGTTTTTCTCTCTCTCTCACTTTCTCTCTCTCTATCTCTCTCTCTCTCTATTTCTCTTTCTATCTATCTCTCTATCTATCTATCTCTCTCTCTCTCTCTCTCTCTCTCTCTCTCTCTCTCTCTCTCTCTCTCTCTCTTTCAATATCTCTCTCTCTCTATCTCTATCTATCTCTCTCTCTTTTTTGTTTCTTTGCGAAGTTTGTTTTCTTTTGCATAATTTTTTGCCACTTGCAGGCTAGAACAGGACTTGAGCTCGCTTCGCTGACGATGAGTAATGTGCGCCATGGTGTCCTTTGAGCTGTTGCTCGCCTGTTGCAGGGTGCGAGGACTCAATCAGAGAAGCAAGTGGTGGACAGGGGACTGGGGGCTGGGGAAGCGAAACTTGCTCGATTTGTAATTTGTTTTGGGCAAAGGCTGTCGCAAATAAATTGCTAAAGCCGCGGCTCAGTTACAGACTCTCTTTCGCTCTCTCTCTCTCTCTCGGCGCTCAACTCTCTCGCATTTCGAGCGCGACTCATTAAATTTTAAATAAGGTCAACAGTTTTGGCCAAAAACGCTGATAGGGAAAGGCCAACAAAGTGACAGGGAGACAAAACGACAGACAGAGAGAGAGTGAGAGTGAGAGAGAGAGAGAGGAGGGGGGTCGATTGAGGGTAAGGGTGTAGGGTGGCTGCTGCCGTTGCTAATTGCCACATGGTTGGGACCGGTTTGGGGCCTTGCGGCAATAAATATGCGCGACCCTTGCTGGCTGGGGGTCAATGTGAGAACAGTTGGTCCAACATGCAACAAAAAGCATAGAGAGGACACAACTCGCAACACAAATGCTGCTCTCCTCTCAATCAAGTCCTTGGCAATGCCCCCCTGCTCAGTGCAATGCACCGACTTGGCCAAGTTGTTGTTGTTGTCAGATGTCACTTGTCCTGTCGCCTGTCACATGCGACGAGACATTCAAGGACTCGATTTCAAGAGCATCACTGCATCACAGTTGAAAAGAAAAGTATACTCCTCTCAACAAATTAGTGAGTATTAATGTATTTTTTTATTATTGCCAACTCACTTACGATTGATTGGCGAATCGAGGGTATGTTGCAGTTCATCAGCATATAGCATATCTATTGGAATTGTCTATTCTCGATTCCATTTAATTAGCAAATTGCTGTTGAGCTTCAGCTGTTGCCAGGACACAGAGTAAACACATTCAGAATAACAACCAATAAATTGAAAGTGTTTGTCTTTTTTCTCTTGTTGTTTTTCTTTTTTTTTTTTTTTTTGTAATTTTTATTGTTGCTTTTTTCTGTGTGTATTTGTCGGTCGTGTCATTCAAGTGAAGGCTTAAGGACTGTGGATTCAACAGTGGGTTGAGGAACTGTGAATTGTGAATGGGGTATTTGTGTCTGAGGCTGATGATGATATGAGCCATACTGTTGTGGGTTAAAAATAGCATTTGATGGGAGTTACGGCAATTTATTTATACCTCGAGTACACAAGGGTTCACTTGGTATTTTAATCAGAACAATGTGAAATTTTAAAAATATCGCAAATATTCCCATTATAAACTTTTTAAGCTCTCGTCTGTGTGAAAGAGAATTTCTAATTTAAATTTTAAACTGAGATTTATAAGACCATACTAGTAGAATATATACAAGTAGAATAAAAAAAAATATATTTATTATTATTTGCATATTATTATAATATTTATTTTTATTTTTTTTTGAATTTTTTATTATTTATTATTTTAATCAGAACAATATTAAATTTTAAAAATGTCGCTAATATTCCCATTATAAACTTTTGGAGCTCTCGTCTGTATGAAAAGAGAATTTCTAATTTAAATTTTCAACTAAAATTTATAAGACTATAAAAGTAGTATATATTCATAGAAAATATACAAAAAAGTATTTATTATTATTTGTCTAATATTATAATAATTATTTTAAGTTTTTTTTTTAATTTATTATAATTTATTATTTTAATCAGAGCAATGTGAAATTTTAATCTTTTTAAGCTCTCGTCTGTGTGGAAAGAGAATTTCTAATTTAAATTATAAACTTAAATTCATCAGACTATAAAAATAGAATTTATAGATAGGAAATATACAAAAAGAAATATTTATATTTATTTGTACAATATTGAAATAATTATATTTAATTTTTCTAAATTTATTTTAATATTTTTTAAGCATTTTTTTAATTTGTGTCAGTCCCTATTTACATTCACTTTTGAAATTGAAGCCTAAGCTGACACATTTAGTGCTGCCTCATAGCTGCCACACTTTGTTGCACATTGAATGAACTTTGCATATATTGGACTGACTGATGCCGAGGCGACACTTGACTTTGGGCTGCCATTTAAGGCTTAAGGGTCAGCTCAAGTTGGCTCAAACTGGCTCCAACTTGGCCATAATATGCAAGTAATTGCACTCTCAACTGTCCAACGAAAACACAAAATGCTGCATAATATTGAGACAGTGAGAGAGTGACAGACAGAGAGAGAGATAGAGAAAGAGAGAGAGAGATAGATAGATAGAGAGAGAGAGAGACTGAGAGAGAGAGAGAGAGAGAGACAGAGAGATCGAAAGTGACAGTAAGAATGAGAGAGCTGCGATGACAAGATATCCAGATAGCCAGTCAAAGTGGACTCGACATCCTGTCTGTCCAAGGACTCTCCTCTCTCTATTTTTTTTCTCTCTCTCTCTCTATCTCCCCCTCCCTTTCTCTCTCTCTATCTGTCTGTCTCTTGAAATCTGTGTGAGCTGAAGATTAATATGCAGACGCTGCGATTTGATGGGCAGTTCAGTAAACAGACTGTCAGTCAGACAGACAGACCGACAGACGTATCCCTGACGAGGCTGGCAAGTAAACAATTTGAATGAAAGGATATTAGGCGCCTGCACGCCACTACACACACACACACACGCAGACACAGAGACAAGCAGTGGCAGGACTGCCAGATGGATAGTCCATCAATGGAAGTATATACTATATAGACGATATTATAGGCAAAATGCTTGCAACTAGCGGATTTGGCATTAGCCACGTTTTGGATAAACATTGCCTCGCATTTCAAATGTGTTAATAATACAATTTTATTCATCTACCCCCAACACATATGCACATACACATACATGCGTATGTGAATTGCGGCAAAAACGAGCTGAAAATTTACGATGCGCGTTGCTTTCTGCTTTCAAGTGAATCCAGGTTGAGCTTGAAGAAAAAACGAAGAAGACAACAGGAAGACAGGGACGTGGACATGGACAAATTGTGTGCTGGCCTCCGTCTGACTAGGATTTTTTGAAAAGGGTTTGACATTTAAGGCACACGTCCAGCACTTCAGCCAACCCCCCCGCAGTCCCTCACAGAACGAACGAGGAGGACGAAGGAGTCGTTGTCCATTCCACCAGCTGTTTGCTGATCCAAATGCCCCAAAAGGTCCCTGGCAACAGGGTCAGTGGTGGGTGGTGGGGGTATGGGGATCATGGGGTCAGTGATGTAGCAAAATGACAAAACGATGCCTAAACGAGCGTTGAACGAGCAGCAAAGAAATTGACCAACAAAAGAAATATAAAAATAAAATACAATAAAATAAAACAAAAGCAACAAAAAATAAAAAACAAAAATGCTTAAAGTGTAGTTCGTGTTTTTTTAGGCGCCAGTCTGAGTTCTGAATTGGAAGGGACGAGGGGCGAGGGTAGCTGGCATTGGGTCAGTGTGAACCTTCAGTCCTGCTCAGTGCTTAACACACACACACACGCACACTCACATGTGTGTGTATCTGCATATGCATGAAGAAAATTGAGCACTAAAATGCCAAAAATAAAAAAAAGGAAAAAGTATATATATATATATATATATATATATATATATATATATATATATATATATATATATATATATAAATAAATAACAATAAAATAAACCTTTCTCAAAAGCAAAATCAAGGCACAGTGGTGCTAGAGCTGTCACAGCTGTCAAACCAAATAAATAACGCAATCGACGCAATCACAACATTCTTAGGGAACACAAAAAAAAAGTAATGTGACAACAAAATATACTGCAAAATGATGATGTTGTGAATTTTCGAATATTGTGACGTGCAAATGACACTCAGACCACGGTGCGCAGTACAGGAGTGTGGTTGGAGAGCGTGTTATACATTCATTACAGCATGCACATATAACCCCAGAATTGTTGTGCTGGGGGTGGTGGTGGTTGATTGAGGGGGTGGAGGGGGGGTGTAAGGGGGTATATATATATATATATATATATATATATATATATATATATATATATATATATTAAAAGGTAAATGGCTGCGTCGGCCCTTTTGTTAAATATCTCAATTGATGTAAAGACGCGGCACACGGGGCGTATGCTTAATGTTTTATGTGCTGCGCCAATGCATAGAAGACAAGGGAATATCACAAGATATATCCTATACATATATGCATGTAAATGTTAAATATGTGTGTATAAAAATAGCGTCAGAAAACAGTGGAAATAATTTAGTTAATTTATTCATATTAAATGCGCTCAGAACTGTTCTCTCTATCTCTTTACCTCTCTCTCTCTCTTTGTTCACCTCTGTCCCTGACGAACAATTACCAAAATCACAAATAATTTTGGGCACAAATTTATTTAGCTTTATCTCCAGCACAGACTGACAGTCTGACTATCTGTCAGACTGTCTGTCTGTCTGTGGTTGGGTGTGAAAAGTATCCTTGTTGATAATTTATTTGTGCGGCTGCCATAACAATCAACATTTTTAGTTTTGGGCACTGCCAAAGGCACTTTGGTCACGCAACCATCAATATGCCATAGGTAAATGGATATCTGTCTAACGGTCTCCATGTGTGTGCATGTCCTTAAGGGTGTGTGCGTGTGTGTGTGTGTGTGTGTGTGTGCGTTGGGGTGTGGCAAATGTGACAGGCCAAATTACACAGGAGCACAATTTTGAATTGAGCAATTTGTATCTCAGCTCCATTACCATCAACAGCCATGTCCCTGCTTTCCTCACTCTCTCTCTCTCTCTCTCTCTCTCTCTCTCTCTCTCTCTCTCTCTCTCTCTCTCTCTCTCTCTCTCTCTCTCTCTCTCTCTCTCTCTCTATCGCAACCCTTAGCTCTCTAGTCTCACCCCTTTGACGTATATTTCTGCGTGTTTGTATGTGTGTTATTTCTTCCCTTCCAGTCTATGCAACTTCGTTTATTTCGCAATAATGCCAATAATAACAATGGGCGCGCGTTTTGTTTGTTTGCCAGTTGATAAATGAGTTGCCAACTTGGGGCTGTGGTATGTAGAGACAGCAATTGCTCTCTCTCTCTCACTCTTTTTCTCTCTTTTCATCTCTATCTCTCTTTCTCTGTTTGGCCCTTTTTCTAGGCCCCCTTCGTTGCTGCCAATTCGACATTCACCCCTTTCCTTTAAGGTGTTAACTGTCCTGGTCGCATCGGTATTTGTATTTATTTCATGCTCTTATTGAGCCAACCCCCCCCTCCCCATCCCTTTCACTTACTCCCCTCTGTCTACCACTGTCCCCTCTCCCTTGCAACTGTTGTTTTCGACAGCGGCCTGCCTTTGATTAAGTTGTTGGGCGTGCCCCAGTTAGCATCTGCTTTGGCCAGTGGGCGGTAACCAGAGAAAGGACACCGCCGACGTCCAGCTGCCTCCTCCTCTCACCCCTTTTCCTGACCGACCACATATTTCTGCAGTGAGTAGTATATGAGCCTACAACCTTGAAGCATGCAAAAAACATGAGAAGGCGACCAAATGTCGACCAAAAAAAAAAAAAAAAAAAAAAAAGAACAACTACAAACAGCAAATAAATCTAAAAAGAAAGCAAAGGAATCGTTGAGAAAGCAAAACTAAACTAACTAAACAATTGCAATACGTATAAGGACTCGCTGTTTGGATTAATGTGGCTTGGCTAACCCACAAGATAAATGCCTCAGGATGCTCCAAGATACATGGTTACCCTCATCTCTCTCTCTCTTGCTCTCTATCTTTCTCTTTCTTGTGGTAAGTCTTTCTCGGATTTTCTCTAAATTTCAGGTCCACTTTGAATAAGAAATTAACATGTATCTTTATGTTTCACTTAGCAGTACCAAATCCCCACCTATGTCCTTTGAACTATATATCACTCTATTTATTTGTAAATATAAGAGCGTCTGCAAAATTAATAAAAGAAAATTTTTTTCAAACTGCACAACATTTTAATTAAATTTTTTTCAGTCAGTTTCATTTGCAAATATCTCATTGATTAAATTTAAATTGTGCTAAACAATAATCCTCAATAATCATCAATTAAAATTAATTTACCTAAAATAAATCATTATTATTTTATAATGCGTTTTTATTACTGATTTTATTATTTAATTTTTTTTTAGTCTTAATGATTTTAAGTACTCTAAGCTTGCACTTTAAATTAATGTGTCCTATGAGTTTAGTATGAGAAAGAGAACTAAAAAAAAGTACAAAATAGATACTTATGCAAGGAAAGACACAAGGATATCTGCAAGGAAGTAGTAAGGACATCACGATCAATCACTTGGTGTGTAAGGCGCAACTGATAGTCGAGCACACCCTACCTAAATATTTGCACATGTTTTAGATGTCGCTGATGCACAACTTTAATGGCGGCCTATCGCCATTTTGTTGTTGTTCTTGCTGTAGCTATTGTTGTTGTTGTTGTTGGTAGCACTGCTATTGTCGATTGTCAACGTGTCGCGTCATCAGTTTTACGCACCACTTGCTTCCCAATATGTAATCGTGTCTTTCTGTGAGTGTGTGAGTGCGTGTATTTGTAGTTGTGAGTGTATATGTTATATACACAGGACAGGACATTTCATGCCGTTGTTAGACACACCAAACGGAATTTACATATTTTTATGTTGTTCAATTTAACTAGAATTTGTTCAATTGCCACACACCCACACGCAAACTAACACAGACACACATACACATACACACGCATTCAACTGGAGACCAGCGAAGTAAAGTTTCGGCAAATGGAATGTTCCATGTTATTGTTTCTCTTCTCCCCTCAAGTACTCTCTCTCTCTCTCTCTCTCTCTCTCTCTCTTCATTATACGACTGCGATTTTGTTCTGGTTTTGTTTTCGTTGATTCCATATGCGATTCAATTGATTTTTAGTGCAGGCAACTTTGCTACATATTATCTCAACTTTGAGGGGACGTCGAAGAGTCAAAGAAAGTGGGAGTTTAAAAAAAGCGTAGCATACCTTTGTGCGCAACCCGCAAAAGACGCGTGCGAAGACTTTATCTGTGCTGCCAATCAGCTTGAATTGCTTTTTGTTGCCACTTGAGTGGCACACACACACAAACACACACACTCACACACTAACACACTCATACACACACACGCAGTTTGAATTGTGAAGCGGAAGCTGCACTGCTTACACTTTTATTTGTCACTCATTGTTTGCAGCAGTTGTTAGTTAGTTATTTTTTATATTTTATACATTTTTTTTGTTTTTTTTTGCTATTTTCATTCTTCTCTTCTATTTGTTTCTTTGCTCACTCTGCTGCCGGTCACACGCTCATTTAACAATGGTTTCTTGTTGCTGTCTTTTTTTTACTGTGCGTAGTTTTTCAGCTGGTTTGCGTTTTGGTTTCCGTTGCAAGCAAAGCTTCAATTGCCCCCTTACGTTGCAAGCCCCAAGTGCCAGCATCCGTCTCGCTCTCCCCCCCCCTCTCTCTCTCTCTCTCTCTCTCTCTCTCTTTCTCTCTCTCTCTTTCTCTCTGTGTGATGGCAGCATTTACCAAGTGCAACTCTAGCTGAGAGCGAGCAGAGGAATGGAAGGGGAATTGTAATGCCGCTGAGACCAAAGGGGGGATTTGCTTAGAATGTTTTATTGTTGTTGTTACCCTAGACGGGCCACTTGTATTAGCGTAATTCCCGTGCTCATCTGGTTCACGTAACACAGCTAAAGTGTTTTTTTAAAAGAGGGAGAGAGAGAAGATAGAGACAGAGACAGAGAGGGACAGAGAGAAGAAAATGGGAGAGCAAGTCAGTTACTGTGATTGCGATGCGCTGATGCTGCCCTCTTCACTTGAAGTTCATTAATTTTTATGGCACATCTTGAATTCAAGTTAAGTCAACTTCAAAATGCGCACTCAAATCTCAGTCGCAGTCACAGTCACAGTTACAGTCACAGGTCTTCTCGTCGTCCTTTCATTTATTTCATTTATACATTTATTTTTTATACACACACATATATATATATTATTTTTTGTTGCAACATAATAAAAAATTATTTTTCAAGAATTTTCATATTTATGGATATGGCGAGCTCTCACTGTCTGTCTGTCTGTCTTGTTCCCACTGCCACTGGCCGTCTCTTTCTAGCGGTTGTCTGGCATAAACAGAATGTTGCGGCGCGTGTTGCCACTTCAACATTCTCTTTTCATATCTTTTCTTCTGTTTTCTTATTTATATTTTATTCGTTTCGTTACACTTTTGTTGCCCCATAGTATGTGGAATTGTATTGGAAATGTAGAGATGTGGATGTAGAATGTAATGGGGGGAGTGCGGTGAGCTGGAGGGGGTAAGTAAACGAAATGAACAGAAGAATGAAAATAACCGCAAAAACGCAATAAATTACTAAATATGCGAATACCTGCAGTGCCACAATAGCAACAACAGCCACATTGCTTATACGTAATGTATGCGCTTCAGCAGTCGCCAGACTTAGTCAACATGCAACAGAGACTCTCAGAGAGAAATATATATATATATATATATATATATAAAGAAAGTGAGACAGAGAGAGAACTGCCACTACTAACTGCTGGTGGTCTGCATTAAGTGCGAACATTTCAATGCAAATAATGGACATGCAGGATAACAATAAAATCTGCATAGCAGACGGCGACAAAAAGTTCAAAATTCTTGCCATTGGAAGGTGTGACAAAAAAAATATACATATTTATATAATATATATAAAAAAAAGTATATCTATTGCTTGGCAACTCTAATTAAACAGCAATAAATCATACGATAAAAGAAAGTGCCAACTGCAGGCAAACAAACTGCGGCTAGAATCTTGGAAATTTGTTATTAATGCTGGCGATAATAATTGTCAGAGACTGTTAGTCTATAAAATTAACATATGCCAGCCTGAATTCGAGAAGTTATGGCTTTTCAAGAGCTACTCTAAGCAATGAGAATTTCATGCGAGAAAACAATTAATGGACAATATTTGGTCGAGTTGAACTAATTGAATCGGGGCCATGTTAGTATCCAAAACATTTCAATGCACTTCAAACAGCAACAATATCGCCTCAAGGTAAATTCTCAATTGGTTTGTCTTTCTTCGCATACCAAACGCAACTTGGATAGAAATAAACTCACATAACATATAACAGATGATGACAGAAATAGAAGTGCGAGCAATTCGATTCTATGAGCGGAAACTATGGCCTGTGGCTGCAAAGCAAATGAATGCAAGGAAAGCGAAATCGAACAGTAAAAAAGTATTGCCTATTTTTCAGCTGCAGTTTTTGCCAACTGAATTGAAATGGAAGAGAAATCAACTTGGCTGCTGTTCGATAGTTTCACCTGTGACAGCGACAACAACACGCAACAAAACTGGCAAGGATAACAAATAGACAGACTGACAGACCGAGATAGATAGAATGAGATAGAGCTAATGAAAGAGACAGCGAAAAGCACCAACAGATATACAGGATAAATTGAAGTTGACAGCACAAGAAAAAACAAAAAAGATATGTAATAAATGGAAATAAAAATCTCAGCGCGTAGAATGTGTATATTGCAGATTCCGTATACGCCATGTGTGCACTAACTGTAACTGTATGTATATGTGTGTGTGTATGTGTGTGCATGTATGTGTGTCTATTTTCTTCTTTATTTTTGTGGCCTCAGACTCGTATGCAAATTGAGGCATGGATGCTGTTTTTTAATAAGCCAGGCACATAACATAACGAACGTTTTACACTGCCTCAAAACACGCTCCAAATGCCATCCAGATGTGTATCTGTGTATTTGTGTGTTGCCATTGAAACGAAGCAACAACAGCCCTCGCATGCCAATACCCCCACCACCTCGCTGTTGGCCCATCTTTGTATACATTTTTTGCCGAATAATTGTGGAAAATAATAATGTTGCAACTAATTGACGTGCCTAATTGTCAGTCCTAGCTTTGTCAATGTGTCTTTGTGTATGTATATGTGTGAATGTGTGTGTGTGTGTATGAGTGTGACTGTGTGTGTGTGTGTGTATGAGTGTTGTGGGGTGTGCCAGTGGCAATATCCAAAGCGAAAGCAAAAGCGAATGCGAATAAATAAATACAGCAAGTAAAAATAAGCCGAGAAATGACTTCAGTTACGGTTTTACGGTCAACTACAAAAAATAATTGAAGCCCCAGCCTCATAAAACTTTGCCCAACCTCAGTCCTATTCTTCCTCCCTTCCCTACCCCCCCTTACTAACTGTGTTTGCCTTCCCCCTTCGATGTCATTTGAAATGGTTGGCCTATAATACTTGGTAATACTCATTACTTGGCCCCCTATATTATGTTGCCAGCGGCAGGTATTCATATATATTTTTGCCCCATTTGTTTTCAAGTTTCAACAAATTTTTTTTTTTCCATTTATTTTTATTTATACATATTTGTCGTCTTTTATTTGGTGCTTTTAATGAGTTGCCTTTGTGCCTTGGCAACTGTCGCTGATAAATTCGCCCTTAAAAAAAGTTTCATTCATTAAAATTCAAATGAATCATCTTTTTGAATAGAGTCGTGAGTGCAGCATCGGTTTAGAGCGGTATTGTTCCAGCTACTGTCAGTTCGTCATGTGCTAGTTACCACTGTGAACTGCCATAAATTCTCCTTCAACATCATCATTATCATCATCATCATTATCAGCATCACAAAGATCATCAACTATGTCTTAATCAAGGCAGGCTGCTACCAAAAACTTTTTCTACAAGCTCCCTCTCTCTCTCCTTCCCGCTCTCTCTCTCTCTCTCTCTATTTCCGGCCCTAGCTGTCTCTCTTGTGTTGTGTGTGAACCAAACTTTTTATGCTTTATTACGTTTTAGTTACAGCTCACACACACACACACACAGACACACACGTGCAGTAAGAGACAGTAGGTGAAGGGGATGCTGGTCTTACATGCATAGCATACTTTTATGCGCAAGTTAATAACTTTGATAAAAAGCCAGGCAAAAGAACCACTCCCTCCACCACTCCCAATCTCTCTCTCTCTCTCATTTGTTCCATCCCTCACACAGACTCTGTCTCTTTCTAATTTTACGAGCTGCAATAACGACAACAAGTATTAACAGAGAGAGAAAGAGCAAAAAAAACACCAAATATTAGATACCTTCTCATCAGTCTCCTATTGCCAATTAGTTCGTACAACATTTTCCCCAACTTCGGTCACTTAAGCAACTACTCGTCGAGCATACCCCATTGCGGCGTAAGGTGAGAGGGCAGACTCATAAAAATGACAAACACCTGTGCCTCCTTTGTGCCTAAAACCAAAGGCAGCTTGCCGCATATTACGTATACGCAGCAGTGGCAACGAAACGAGGTCAACGCCAACTGATAACAGGCAACACAGAAGCGCCAACGAAACAAAGCCAAAGGAGGGGGGATGGCAGAGCGGAGGAGAAGTGCTGCCGTATTAAACTTATATATGCATGTATATATGTATGTGAGTTAAGTTGGCAGATGGGAAACGAGAGACCCGCTTAAGCCGCTAGTTTTTAATGAGTATTCATTACGCGACGCGTGAAGGCGTCAAAGCGACAAAGCAGCTAACACTAACCGTATCTCTCTCTCTCTCTCTCTCTCTCTCTCTCTCTCTCTCTCTCTCTCTCTCTCAATGTATCTCACTCTCTCTTTGTCTCTCTCTTTGTCTCTGTTTGTGGCTTTTGTTATTCATTTAAACTGGGTGCAGGCGACAAATGTTACACATACGCCATGTGCGCCGAGAGGCTGTAAAATCCACTTGAGTTGAGCCAAAGCAGCGCTGACAACCGTTGGACAGATTGACAAATTGACGGATTGACGGATTGACAGACGGACAGTGAGTGAGAGGGATTAAGATGGACGAGAGCAGCCATCTTATTGTTTATTGTGCATGTTTTGGGGTTAAGCGCCCCCTCTCTCTATCACTCTCCCTGTGTATCTATCTCTGTATCTCTTCTCTATGTCCTTGCTGAGTCTGAGTTTTGCCATTGTTAACAGTCGCTTATATGCAAATAACGATAAGCTGACCTTGCTCCAGATATTAATTAAGATCACATTTGTATGAAAGACGCATTCATTTCAAAAATGACAAAACAATTTTCACACACAGTGCCTGCATGAAGTTATGTGCCAGCGTCTTAAGTTAAACATTAAATAATTAAACATAGAAATTGGCATAAATCAGATGTCCTGCGTACGGAATATGTCATCAATAAATCAGAGCTGTGGCAAGGACATGAGTTGCACTCACTTCAGTATTCATATGCACATTGAATGAACGCATGTCCTGGCAATTTAATTACAATTTATTTGTGTTGTGTCGGTTTTCCACAAGGATAACGAATGGTGCTCAAGTTCTGCTATAAATACTACTTAAGCTCACTTAAATTTACAGTGCTTAGAGTGACAGAGAAGAGAGAGCGAAAGAGACAGAGAGAAAGAGCAGGATGTAGTAGGAGAGATGGGAGTAGGGCAAAGGCATCTTTATCAGCAGGAAAAACACGATAATCAAACATGAAATGGCGCCACAAGCAAAATGGGGGAATGTGCGAATTCAAAAGGACATTTTTAGGTGACGAAACAACTGCTGTCGATAAAGTTGCCGATAAAAGGATCCACAAAAACACATGCAACATCAACACTAACACTGTTCTTCCCATCTCTCTCTCTCTCTCTCTCTCTCTATTTCTCTCCTTTCTCTCTCTCTCTCTCTCCTCCTCTCTCTCTCTCATTCAGCTCATCCTTTGCCGCAACCCTGGAGAGAAACCTAAAAAAAAAGGGGCGCAAATAACAACGACAAGTGAATGCGAGGAGATGATGATGATAATGATGATGGGGATGATGATGATGACGGTGTTGGGCATGATGATGAGCGGGGCAGGGGCTAAGAGACGAAGCACTTTATTATATTTGATTTGTGTGCGTGCCCATATGCGTGGGCGTTGCACGTGGGCGTGGCGACGACAGTGGCAGTCAAAACGAAAAAAAAAAAAGAAAACAGCACCAAAAATAAAAAGAAAAAAAAAGAAATAGAAAGAAGCTACAAAAATGCGCATATCAGTGTACACACACTCACACACACATACATGATATATGATATGTGTGTGTGTGTGTGTATGCATATGTCTTTGTCTGCTCTATGCATGCAGGTATGTTCAGCTGCCTCTCTCTCACTTTCCATCTCCCTCTCTCCCTCTCTCTCTTTGTTGTGTGTCTTCTTGCATAATCAGTAAATTTGATTAAATAAATGATTAAATAAAATTGATTGATACCCACAGAGAAACTGTCATTCCCTCTTTTTTGTCTCTTTTCTATATGTCTCTCTCCCTCGCTCTGTATCTTTGCATATTTTATACCCTTCAACAATGCAACAAAAGGCATCTTCAATCGCATAAATTACAACACAGAGCGTTGATCAACTATGCAAATTTGAGAGAATGCATCTATTTAAAGACTTCAATGTCAGACAATTGATGATCCACTTGAGCGACACTCAACTCTGTATATATCTGATTATATATATCATATATATATATGTATATAAGAGGAGAAAGGGGGGCACAGAGGGGCAGCTAATAAATTTAGTTAAATCTGCCTAGGTTTTAGTGAATTAAATTTAAATCAGTGTAATGTTTTTATAATTTTCTTTCCGCGCTGAAATGCAAAATTTTGTTGTTTAATATATTTCAATTGAAATTTTATATAAAAGAATTTAAAAAAAAATATTATAAGAAATATTTAAGTAACTTTCTATTAAAAAAAAAATATGCATTTTATCTGTACAGAAGAATAAAATTATATTACATTAAAAAAATATATATATTTAAAAACAATTATCGTTTTTAAATTTACTTTGATACATTTTTTATTGCAATTTACTTGCGTATTATAAAGTTTTTTAAAATAAACATATTTTCAAATATTCTTCTTATTGCACTTCAATCAAGTCAGTAAATTCGCAGACAATCTCCCCATAAAAATATTTAAAAAAATATTTCCAAAAAAAGGGAAATATGCAGTAGCATACTGACAATTGATTAATTCAATAGCATAAATTAAAATTAAAAAAAAAAATAAAAATAATTAATTTAATATATATTTTCAGCAATTTGCAAAAATGCAATAAAAAGTCATGAACTCAAACCGCGTCCGATGCTGTTGTATCCACAAACAGTATGTACGATATGGCAGCGCATACTGCTTTGAGTGACTGTGATTCATGCTGAGAGTATTCGTGTTTATGGCCAAAAGCCAAAAATTCAACATATATTTATAGATATATATGTATATGTGTATAATTGATTTGGGCATTTAGTCATATTTATCGCATCGTATCGGGATATTGTTTGTATGTATGTATGTAAATATATGTTTGTTTAATGCGTGTTCTGCATTTGATTGAGATGCAACATTGAGGCATAAACACACAAAGGGAAAGCACATAACACACACTCACACACTCCTATGGAAATGTGAATGAAAGAGATGCATAGAAATAGGGATAGACAGAGAGGCAACTACTGTCTAATGATGTGTTAATTATGCGCACACAACAATTATGAATTATAAACGTTTTGTTGGAGCCAAGAGCTGTTCACCTCTCTCTCTCTCTCTCTTTCAGTATCTCTCGCTCTCTCTCTCGCTCTCTCTCTGTCACACCCACCCCCTCAACATAGACCGATACTCTTGCAGCACAGCAGGTGTTTTAATTACGCTGAGGTGCGGTGGGCATAAACAAACATCAGACTACATATATGTATGTATGTATGTATGTATCTATGTATGTATATATAGAGAACAGACTGTAATTAATTGTGCACATTAGTCAACTGACAGAGAGCTCCTCCATATGTAGCTACAGACTATAGTATCTATTTGGAAGTTTTGTTTGAAGGGCAGACATAACAGAACAAAAAAAAAAATAAATAAAACAAAAACAATTATGTTCAGTCAATATTGTTGCTCAGATTATCTTTGCATAATCATTGACAAATTTAACGAGTTTTCCTTTACCAAGTTGATAATCCCCACAGATGTCTGAATATGCGATAAACTTCCTGTCTGAGAGTAACAACGGAAATTGCAAGTAATTTTGAAATTCAGAAGGACACACTTAAAGCAAACGAGAGTTTCAATTTCTAACTTAACTATTCAGGAATATATATGAAAACCTTTAAATTCATAAAAGTATTTAGACGGGGAGTATTATTATCGAAAACACTTACCATTAATTAACTGGATATATAACTAGATTACACTTTTACGATATCACTGTGGTGACCTCAACACTTTTAATCGAAAAGCCCCTCGACAAATTGGCCTTTTATACCCTCAACTAACCTTGCACTTGATCTTGTTGATGAAAATTATGGCATGATCTTGAATACAAGCTTCTTTTGTGGCACAGAAGCTCTCAACTGAAGCTTGCCGAGGGTAGCTAGCAAAATTCATATGCATCACAATATGCCACACACAAGTCATATTTGCAAAATAATACATTTCCTGAGGTCTCTTATATAGATAACGGGCCATAAATATCAATATCATCATATAGTTTTGAGTAATTTACCAGCACAAAATGCTATTTAACTTTCGAAATTTTGAAATTTCTATGGCCAAAAATCTAGTCTAATTTATTGGGTGAGAATTTCTAATTTATCTACTCAAGATATTTTCAATAGCTGGAATACTTTCATTTTGCTGGAGCACTCGAAAGTTTTCTTTGGCTCGTATATTATGAATGCTGAGCGCTGCAAAGTATGCTATGATTTATTTTGCTGGCTGCAGTAAACGAGGAAGCCGCAGGCACTGTGTAAGCAATGAAAGACTGAAAGGACGGCGGCCGAAGAACAAAAGCTGTGGCAACCTGTTGCACGAAGAAGACCCAAGCATGACGCAGCCGTGGGTGGGGGAGGGGGGAGCAACAAACGTATAAGGGAAACGTAAAAAAGACGAAGGAGAGCAATAAATATGAGTCTGCTGGAATCCTTTCATTGTTTGCTCATTATTTGAATGGCTGCCGCAGTTGGTTGTCGCCATTCCAGCACCCTACCTGCCCCCCATCTTTCAGCTAAGGGTATGCCATCAAAGGCGCTTTCAACTAGTCGCTGCTTTCTTTTCATTATTGACGCAAGGAGGCTTCGCCAGCTTCACCAGCTTCATCAGCTTCGCCATTAGCGCTGCAACGTTGCCCTGTGATTATTGTTGTGCTCGTAATTGCCACACGCGGCCTGCCTCATGCCGCCTGAATACATTTACATAAGTTGATGCTGCCGTGTGGCAACAGCAACCGTATCGCATAGTACCGTATCGTCAAGGTAAATGCCGAGTTCCCTTCTCCTCGTCCTCCTGCCGGCACTCATCCCAGTCCTCCATTTGTTATCTTTTCATTTTTTCGACCAGATGTCAACGAACTGTGTGAGAGGCGCTGCCTTGGCTGCCACAACCACAACCACCGCCACCGCCACGATGTTTACAATATTGCCACTGTGCCTCTCTGTCTGCTGTCGAGCCTATTGAATTGGTGGTGCCACTTCCTGTGGCACGGCGACACTAAATCTAAATTCAATATGTTGTCGATTTAACATATTTCGCTTTACATTTCCCACTCTCTATACTATGTGTGTTGGTTTTTTTCCTTGGCTGAGTTCTCTTGGAGGCAGGCAGGGACAGAGCTGAAGATGGAGATAGGGAGTGAGAGTAAACAAAGTGTTGTGCCAATATTGACATAGCCCATGGGCGATGCTTACGTCTCGGCACGGGCTACGTCATTGGCCACCGCATCTCCACATCACATCCACAGCATTGCCAAAAACGAGAGCCAAATCAAAACCAATTCGTAACCGAAACCAAAATCAGCAGGCGGCACAACTGAGAAAAAATCAAAAAAAAAAAAAAAAAATCGAAAAAGGAGAAAACAGAAAACAGTAAACGAAAATGAAGGCGAAGACCAATACACAAAGTTGGCCAAGAGAAGAACAACACTTGGCCAATCAGTGGGCATCAGTGGGCATCACAATGAAATTATTGAAACGAAATATTATTTTTTGTCTGTTTGCTGTGGTGTCGATTTCGGGCGATTATATTACCCAAGGACACGGCAGGACTCGTCAATTCAACCAGCATTGAATCCCCAAATGTTTGACATACGCAATCTGAGCATTGTCATCCGATAATCAATGTGGCCCCTTGGCCAACTCTACTCCAATATATCATGTTATAGCATTACTCTCCATATGCCACAGGGCATAGATAAACAAATAAGATATAGAAATACGTAGTTATTTAATTGAAATTACGTAGAGATTAAAACTCATTATAAATTTTTGACTTTTGATTATTATTGTGTGGCCAAAACTGTTTAAACAGCAATGACTATTCACTTATTTCACAGCCACTTGTCAAATCACTCACAAACTAATTAAAACTTTTCAATTGCTCAACTTTTTCTATCAGCAGTCATAGTAAAAGTAAAAAAAATATATATATATATATATATATATATATATATATATATATAATTTTTTGAGGGATTTTGGAAATTTTTATAGACTGAATGAAATCCAATTTGTGAGTCATGCTTTATTCATTTATTCAATCCACAGTCTGATGAGTGGCTAAATAAAGTAAAAGTCATATTTGTCGAGCAATCTGTGCATTCACAAAATATAGAAAAAATAATATAATTGTAAATATTTTAAATTTTTGGAATTATTTCAAAATTAAAATCAACACAATTTTTAAAGTGCCTAAAAAGTGCTTAAGGTAGTTTGACAGCTGCGATTTTTCATATCGGATGCAGAATCTTAAAGTTTTTTGGGTAAACTTGTAATGTGTGCTTAACACTCAATCAACACCAAGTTTTTTTTCTTTATTATTATTTTTTTGTATTTTTTTTTTCTCTCTTAGCCAACACAGCATTAAAAGCCAGTGGCAAAATAATAATTTCTTTGTTTCAGCAACGAAAGCAAAAAAAAAAAAATTGGAGAAAAAAAACAGGCGAAGTTGTAAAGCATTTAAAAAATTAATTGTAACCTTTTTATATACATATATATATATATATACATATATACATATATATATATATGTATGTGTATATGGGTGTGTGTGGCACTGCTTGATAAACCTTTCAGCGGTCCAGAGTAACAACTACAATGGTGAAGGGTCCCAGGCGGCTGCAGGTTCATCTCCGACCTCCAACAAAAGTCATTAAAATCATGATTAGCAGCAGCCACAGGTGCTATTAAAAACACAACCCGCCGACACCAGCAAACAAAAACAAAACAAAACAAAATAAAATAAAAAATATATATACATATATAAAAGAAATCCTCGACAAAGGAAAAAATCAAAATAAACCAAATAAAAGGCTACATATTGGGTTCAGACATGGACCTGAAGCTGAATTCGAGAGCAGCCAAAATAAAAATGGCCAAGAACAAATAAGCCAAACTGACCGCAAACAGGCAACAAAAGTTATGACTGTTGGCCGTAAAGGGAGCACCGTATTTGAAGGGGGGGGATATCATATGTGCGGTCTGCGGAGAGGGGAAGTGGGCAACAGATGATACTCCAGAGATGCCGAGCGGGGTTTATTTCATCTTAATGTTTTTCTTTCAATAATTCGCGCATGAAACTCTGTCCGCAGACGGGCCAAGGACGTACGCTGTTTTCTGGCGGGATCAAGTTAAATAGTAGTGAGTAGAGGGGGAAGTGAAGGGTGGCAAGGTCAACGCAAAGTGGTACCTCCCCATCAAGGGTTACATATCGGACTGTGCTGATGGCTTGCCAGCTTGGCTTTACACTGCTTTCGGTTAAGTTTGGCTTTGGGTTATGGTTTAGGTTTCGGTTTCGCTTTTGGGTTTCCCGTGGTTGGGTTCCTCTTGGGCAACGGTTACGGTTACGGTTACGACCACGGCTTTTTCTTTTTATTTTACTTTTTTTTTGGTGCATTTTCGCCAGAAAACTTGTAAAATGTTTGCCAACGTTATATTCTTTTTGTTTTTTTTGTTGTTTTTTTTTTTTTTTTTTTTGCTGGTATTTTGGCTTTGTTTTGTGTTTTTTTGGCCATGTGCGGCTGGGCCTTAGGTCAAAAATCAAATAACTTAATGCAGGCATGTTGTGCCCCAAAATTCACTTAAGTCTCTCTTACTCTTTAAGTCTCCCTCTCCGCTTTTCATCTTCTTTCTTTCTCTCTCTCTCTCTCTCTCTCTCTCTACTCTTTCTGTTTATCTTCCCACACAATTCATCATCATTTCTAAGAAGATATTCAACTGCATTTTGAGGCACATCCTTGCATCGATCATCAATTGAATTGTATGTTTGTTTAGTGGGCAATTTACAGGGTATTGGACAAGTGGCATACCACGGCGAGGTGCCGCACTTTGCGGTGGTATGCGGTGGCAAGTAATGCGACTAACTTTTTGGGGGCAATGCGGCGAGGCTGTCAAAAGTCCTGGCGAAGCAGTTTAATGCCGCTTGGTTCATTAATGTTAATGACCATATTGATTTATATGTGCGGCACGTGTACCCACTGGACTCATGTGGCAGCTGAGCCCCAACTGAGCTGAGTATGCATTGAATTGGAATCGGAATTGGTATTCGAATCCGAAATGGAATTGGAAGTGGAATTGAATTGAATTCGCTTCTTCAACTTTCTTGCGAGTCTTTCATGTGCGAATATTTCTTTCTGTTTTTGTATTTTCTTTTTCTGTATGTTTTTTTTTTTTTTTGGCTCAATTGAGTTAATATTTGCCACATGCGGCGTTGCAACAAATTTGAACAAAAATAAGTAAAGCCAAAAATGAAATGCAATTACAAATTACATTTCACATTTACCAACCCACAGCTGTATCCATTTCAAATCGTAGCCAACATAGTATGGACTTATTAAATTGCCGTTGAGCTGAAACTGAAGTTGAAGAAGCTGGAGAAATTTTCCGCTAAAATGGACGGAAGCTGGCCAAACATCCTGCCTCATGAAATTCTTACACTTTCGACAGTTTTACAGTCGACAACATGACACGGAAAGCCATCGACTGCCATCCCAGGAACAACACTTGTTCGAGTCCACACGAATTTCAAAATACTCTAAACAAAAAAAATATAGATGTTAATAACAAGAGGGAAGACTGTGCCAAGGACGCATTAAAATTGTTTTCAGAATTTTATATTCCTGGACATGGTCCAAATCTACTTTCATAGCTTATATGCTCGGTGGCAAGAAAATAGTTGTGCAGAGAAAATTGCTGCTCTGACAAGTTTTTAACTTAAGTTTTTATTTTGCCGCACAAAAGAAACTGCAAGAAATTTCCTATCTTCCATTCTTTATATTATTTTCTTTTTATTTCGCCTTCCCTTTTGCTGTTCTCGTCCAACAGTTTAGTCCGTGTTCTCGTTCTTATGCGACTTTTAACTTTTTGTTATGTTTGGCCAGTGTCAGAGGGTGGGTAGGAGTGGCAGGGGGGGGGGAGGTTGCATAAATGGAAAAACTGTCTGAAATATTCACAAAGCTCAGCAGCTTACAACCTCCAACTGGTAACTTGAGACTCGCATCTCGCAACTTGCAACTCGTAAGTTATTTAAGGCTGCATTTGGGGCAGTTATGAGATGCTTTTAATTGCGCTTGGACTATTTGCAAAATGCATAGCCTACATTATGGGGCACTTGTTATGCCAATAAATAGCATTAATTTGGGCATTTCGGATTTCGTTCAGAGTTTGATGAATGCAATGTGGCATGCCGCTTGCGGCAATACCATACAACATAATACAATACAATACAATTCAATACAATTCAATGCTGACGCCTTTATCTCTGTTGCCCCACAACAATAACAACGATAAATTGGGGTTTGCGGCATTGTGTGGAAGCGGCTAACAAATGCCCGCTGGCCAACAAAGAATTTTGAACATCTTTCAACAATTTGATGCACATACACACTTACCTGTCAATGGAACACCGACATTTTCCACACACTATCCACAAATACACGGACACACAAACACACACACACACACTTCAGCACTGCTCAACAATGTTGGACAACGAAAAAAATATGCAAAAAAAAAAGAAAAATAAATATATCTAATCAACGAATATTTATTTTTTTCGAAAATAATGTGGTTTTTGTATTAAGTTCGATTTTTTTGTTAAATTTTTTGCTGTGTGTTTTTTTTTATATTTGTTACGCACGTTTGCCAAATGTTTAAATATTTATATTGTATTTTAGCGGCTTGAATTTATTTATTTAAAAGAATCGCAAACTAAATTACATTCGCCATACGTTACGAATTGTTTTGAGAGGTGATATTGAAATGAATTTTTGGTATTTTTTAGCTCGACTACTGCGGCTGCTGTTGCTGTTACTGCTGCTGCTCTTGGCTGCGACTGCTCGCCTTAAAAAACCCGCAACGACTGAATCAAAACAAACAAATTTCTTTGGTTATATTTGAAAAAGTTTTGTGTGTGCGACCAGCTGCCTTCTGCCTTTGCTGCTACTGCTGCTGCTGCTGCTGTTCCTATGCTGTTCCCAGCGCTTAAGTTATCCGCCTCAACATTATCCGCTTCAGCTTTATCCGCCCGTTGTGCGTACCGTGAGTTATCCGCGCGTCTGCGCATCTCGTTCTCAGTTCGTTTTGTTTACATGTCCCCTGCTGACTCAACTGTTGTTACTCCTGTTTCATGTTGTTGCTGCTGCTGTTGTTCTATGAGTTGACTGCTTAAATACTTTATATACCATATATAAATTTAGCAATGCTTTGTTTTCCATTCAGCGAAGGGCAGCAACAGCAGCTGGCGCTTTGCACTTTGCGGCTTTTGCTCAGCTGTTGCTGCTGTTTCCCTTCATCCTCCCCTGTTGTCTATCATTGCTGTTGTTGCTTTTGTTGCTGGTATATTTGAACTAAAGTGTTGTCGTGCTGCAGCCTGGTGTTAGGTGTTTGACACTTTTCCGCAACATTCACAATAGAAACTTCTCCCTCTTGTACTCTCCATCTGTCTCTCCCTATCTCACACACAAGAAGCATATGCAAGTAGAAAACAAAGCAGAAGATCCTTATACGGCTAATGAAGTTTCAATGCTCTGACAATGGCATGAACAATATTAAATAAACAATAAAATAAACAATCAATTTTCATGCATTTTAACCAATCGTTAAAAATAAATCTAAAATTTTGCTTATTATTGGACAGCTCAGTTTTAATAATTAAAATAAAAATTTCTAATATAGAAATAGTAATAATTATAATAAATATTAATCACCCAAAGAAATCTTGACTCTTCCAATTAATTTTAATTTTAAATAACTCAGCATAGAAGAATAATGAAAATATTACAAATAGCCAAAAAATAATAATATTTTACATAATATATAATGCTTCATTTTATATACATACAAATATATATATGTATATACATACATACAAAAACAAAAGTTCACAAAATGGAGAAAAGAATTCACCATCAATAATCAATTAATAGTGAAACTAGAAAAATTAATTAAAAGATCAATTTTTATAAAAGAAAGAAACTCATATATATACATTGATTTATAAGATTAAATACATTTTTAAATTTGAATAATAAAATATATATTGAAATCAAAGTTTATTTATTATAAAAATTATTTGTTAATATATACACATATATTAATATAATTTATTGTAATATATATATACTTTGATCTTAATATACATCCTTTTTTTTATACGCACATGTACACATAAAATTAATTGTTAAATCACATTTAAAATATTAAAAAAGATATAATTTATACAACAGTAGTAAAATCGTAAATATATAACAACTTAGTTCATTTCCAAAATGAAATTAATTTTGATCATTTGCTATATAAACATATTGGATTATGTCAACATCATGGTGGAGACAAACAGTTTTCAATAGTTAATGTACCCGTTTGTTGTTTGTGGCCAAAGTGCAGCTGAAATTTGTTTTATGATTTGAGCGCTCTCAGCTGAGATGCTGTTGCTGTTGTTGCTGATGTTGTTGCTGTTGTTGCGTTTTACGCTTTCGATTTAACTTCTCGTTTGCTTGGGAGTGTTTTTTGGCCATTGACTTGCCACGAAGAATGTCAAAAGTCATTAACTTTTATGCGCGTTTCGCACACCTAAATAAAACCTCAAATACATACGTACATATGTATGTATGTATATGTGACTGGATGTATATGAAAGGAAAAGTAAATAAATAAATTCAAAAATATATATAGAGATTCAGATTAAGGATATTGTACTCGTACTTGTGTTGCATGTCCTTGATGGGATGGCAAATGCAATTTCCTTATCAGTTATGTGGACTCTTTATGGGTTTTCTGCGTTTCCAGGATGCGGTAGGTAATTCTCGTCCTCGACTTTCATTATTTGATTATTTGATTAGACACAGATGTATTTGTGTATGTAGGTGTATACATACATATGTATGTATGTCTGGGATTATGAGCGATTTTGATTGATTCTTTGTCATCGCCGTCTGCAGCTGCACAGTTGCTATCCTTGTTCCTGTCCTAATGCTCCTGTGGGCTGTGGGTTGTGGGTTGTGGGCTGTGGTTGTTGTCGTCCTGTTTGGTGGGTTTCAATGTCAGCTGCGTCTCGCATATGAACAACAATTAGAAGTTCACTTTGTTTCACAGTCCACTGACGACTCAAGTTGAATGACTTTTATTAGAGTCGCTTCATCGTTCTTTCTCTCTCTCTCTCTCTCTCTCTCTCTCTCTCTCTCTCTCTCTCTCTCTCTCTCTCTCTCTCTCTCTCTCTCTCTCTGTCTGTCTGTCTCTCAATAAATGCTCTCCTTGATTGAACGAAAATCAGTCTAAAACGCAGCTAAAGCATGAGAGTAGAATTGATTTCCTGCTGTCCATTGAAGTCCTCTGTATTCTCTAT